>CM067857.1:59990519-61190519 GCA_034642435.1 Megalocaria dilatata
AATTCCGAGACAGCCTTTTCTTTCGTTCCACAGATCCCCACATGAGATGGCACCGCGACCAGACCAGCGGCGGTCTGTCTCCTTGTCTGATTACCAACGCCCATTTCCGTGATCTTATCGACGCTCACTGGAGGGGGAGTCTATAGCGAACATCTTCATCGCTCCTCCTCCAGAATCCTGCCTTGCTCTGTCGCAGCTTGACCTGCGTACCAATAGAGGATCCGAGCAGTCTAAATATTCATGACTAATCTCTCTGCCGAGTTCAAGTAGAGCAAGGCATACAGCGTTTGACGACCACCGTTCCACGGGGAATACATGGTCACTGGCGTCACAGGCAGAGCTGCGCATCAGGCCTGTCTGATAAGTTTCAGATGCGCAGACTCCGAACGAAACGCCGTTTCCCGAATCAAGAGGTGGAAGCTTCCTCACAATACCGCATTCCTTAAGAGCTTCATTGGTGACCCCGACGTGATTGGGGGGTTTGCTTTAAAAGCGAACCAGTACATTCATTTAGTGGCCCTAATTGTCCCCTATCCATAATTCCGAGACAGCCTTTCCTTTCGTTCCACAGATCCCTGCTGGAGATGGCACCGCAACCAGACCAGCGGCGGACTGTCTCCTTGCTTGATTCCCAACGCCCTATTCCGTGACCTTATCGACGCTCACTGGAGGGGGAGTCTGTAGCGAACATCTTCTTCGCTCCTCGCCCAGAAACCTGCCTTGATCTATGGATCTATGGCAGCTTGACCGGCGTATCAATAGAGGACCCGACCAGTCTAAAGATTCATGCCTAACCGTCCCCGCCGAGTTCAAATAGAGCAAGGTATACAGCGTTTGACGACCACCGTTCCAAGCGGAACACATGGTCACTGGCGACACAGGCAGAGCTACGCATCACGCCTGTCTGATGAGTTTCAGATGCGCAGACTCCGAACGAAACGCCGTCTCCTGAATTAAGAGGTGGAAGCTCCATCGCAACACCGCATTTTTCTTCGAGAGCTTCAGAGGTATTCGGGGTGGAGGAGTCGGAATGTATATAAGAAATAACTTAAATTTTAAGTTATTGAAATTTGATTTTGAGACTGAGCAGATTGGGTTGATTTTGGGATTCTGGGGTTTGAGAGTGGCAGGGTGTACTATATACAGTCCACTATAAACCATTCATGGATAGATTTGAATCAATGATCATCATTTCTGCTGATTTACATACTTTTCCTCGGGGATTTCAATATGAATTTTTCAGATAAAACTAGCGTTGATATACATTCTGTCAAGAAAGTACCGGGAATTATCGATTTAAATCTGGCGGGGCAATGAGGCAGGTAAATTTTTTTTTCCTAGGTTGGTACTACTGTCCTTAATTACTATGCCAAGCTTGAGCGGGATCTGTCAACTAGTGTGTTTGCAACAGCTGATTAAGTCAGTCGATGTCAGAGTGCGTGCCGATTTTTACTATGGGTGATTACGTTGAGCAAAGAATTTGTTTAAAGTTTTGTGTTGCAAATGAATTTTCGTGTGCCGATGCATTGAAAATGTTGCAAAAGGCCTTTGGTGATAATGCTCTATCGAAAACTCGTGCATATCAGTGGTACAGAGCCTTCAAGGACGGTCGTGAAGTGGTCGCACATCGACGGCTTCGATCGAAGATAACGTCGATAAAATTAAGGAAAGGGTGCTGGAAAACCGTCGTACCAGCTTGAGAGAGATAGCACATGATCTTAAGATATTCCACGAGTCCGCACGTACGATTTTGATTGATATTTTGGGCATGAGAAAGGTGGCCGCACGACTCGTACCGAAAGACCTGAATTTTCTTCAAAAACGTCATCGCGAACAGGTTGCTTCAGACATGCTGGATCGCTGTAATTCCGATTCTACATTCATGGAACGCATTATAACTGGTGATGAGACCTGGGTCTACGAGTACGATATGCAAACAAGCCAGCAATCATCGGAATGGGTGGCAAAAAATGAGCCGAAACCGAAAAAACCACGGCCAAGCCGCTCGAAAATGAAGGTGATGCTCATTGTTTTCTTCGATATCCGTGGCGTGGTGCACTACGAATTCGTTCCAGAGGGTCAGACGGTAAACAAGGAGTATTACCTAGGCGTTATGAAACGTTTGCGTGAGCGTATCCGTAAGAAGCGGCCAAATTTGTGGGCGAACAACTCATGGATTTTGCATGACGATAACGCGCCTTCTCACCGAGCTACGATTGTGACTGACTTTCTCGCCAAAAACTCAACAAACGTGCTTCAGCAACCACCGTATTCGCTGGATTTGGCTCCCTGCGACTTTTTCCTCTTCCCAAAACTAAAATTGCCCCTTCGTGGCACCCGTTTTGAGTCGATTGAAGCCATAAAACAAAATTCGGCGCGAGAGCTAAAGTCCATCCCGGTAAGCGCCTATAAAAAATGTTTCGATAATTGGAAGTGCCGTTGGCATAGACGTATTGGAGCAAATAGAGCCTATTTTGAAGGCGACCAAATAAATTTTGACGATTATATGTAAAAATGTTGTTTTAATTGAAAATTCCCGGTACTTTCTTGACAGACTAGTAAAATTATTAGTGAAGGTTTTATAAAGTCTTGGCCTTCATCAAATAGTTGAAGAGGCTACAAGGACCACTCTGAAGTACTGTACATCAATAGATTATATACTGATAACTGCTCCCGATTTCATACTTTAGAAATGAGGTGTCTTGCCAGTCCCTCAGATGAGCGATCATGATCTCGTACATTGCATTTTTAGTCTGTCGTTCCGAAGACTGTTTCAATTTTTAAGACTTCTAGGGTTTTCAAAAATCCTAAATACGAACAATTCAAATGTGATCTTATGTCCATTCTCTGGAATAACATTTATGACCAGGCTTCGATTGATGATAAAGTAGATTTCCTCTCCTCGAGCATAATAACTTTACTAGATTTACATGCTCTATACAAAACCATCAAAATATCCAAAAATTGCTCGCTGTGGCTAACGGACACTTTACGAGATATGATCAAGACCAGGAATCGATCACTATCTAAGTTTAAGAGACATAGAAAATACATCAATCAAAGCAG
Source organism: Megalocaria dilatata (assembly GCA_034642435.1). Lineage (NCBI taxonomy): Eukaryota > Metazoa > Arthropoda > Insecta > Coleoptera > Coccinellidae > Megalocaria > Megalocaria dilatata. Next base: position 59,993,586 of record CM067857.1, read on the forward strand.
TAATCTGAGGACAACTTGGGCATATCTAAAGAGAATAGGGATAATTAAACACAAGGATATAAATATTAACACAAGATTTGGTGATGATCGTGTAAATGAATATTTCTTGAATTCTGTGCCCTACCTGTCCCCTGATAATGATCTGTTATCTTTTTACGCCAACCGACATAACTGCTCTACTACTAGTCATTTTAAATTCTGTACTGTTAACGAGATTGTAGTTTTGGAATCTATAAAATATAATAAAAGTAGTATATTAACCCTCCAATTGTGTGTTCCCCACATTCTTTCCTATATCATCCATATTCTGAATTTTTGCTCATTACATTCTGCACCAGTGGAAAAAGCCATTGTTATACCAGTACCAAAGGTTACTAATTCAAAGGACATGAAGAATTTGCGACCTATAAGTATTTTACCTACATTATCAAAAATCTTAGAAAAAATTATTTGTAAACAAATGTGGTCCCATTTGAATTCTAATAAGATTATTTTCCCTTTTCAGAATAATCTTATCAGAAGCTGTGATTCTTTCGGAAGAATCACAGCTGCACTACGGCCCTCTTACATATCATTGATGGTGGGGCAACGGATCAGGGCTAAATTACTTTGCCCACATTTTTGGATTACTCGAAGGCATTTGACTCTCTCAATCACAAGCTGTTCGAGACCATATTAATACATTCTGTCAAGAAAGTACCTTGAATTATCGATTTAAATCTGGCGGGGCAATGAGGCAGGTATTTTTTTCTAGGTTGGTACCACTGTCCTTAATTACTATGCCAAGCTTGAGCGGGATCTGTCAACTAGTGTGTTTGCAACAGCTGATTAAGTCAGTCGATGTCAGAGTGCGTGCCGATTTTTACTATGGGTGATTACTATGGGACGATAACGCGCCTTCTCACCGAGCTACGATTGTGACTGACTTTCTCGACAAAAACTCAACAAACGTGCTTCAGCAACCACCGTATTCGCCGGATTTGGCTCCCTGCGACTTTTTTCTCTTCCCAAAACTAAAATTGCCCCTTCGTGGCACCCGTTTTGAGTCGATTGAAGCCACAAAACAAAATTCGGCGCGAGAGCTAAAGTCCATCTCGGAAAGCGCCTATAAAAAATGTTTCGATAATTGGAAGTGTCGTTGGCATAGATGTATTGGAGCAAATGGAGCCTATTTTGAAGGTGACCCAATAAATTTTGACGATTAAATGTAAAAATGTTATTTTAATTGAAAATTCCCGGTACTTTCTTGACAGAGTAGTATGTCACCATATTCCAAATGTTCTAGCTTATGATCTTCATCATGGAGAAATGATGAAAATGATATTTGCTCTCAGCAAATTTTACTCCGTTCGAACATATTACTCATGACGTCACTCTATACCGGGCTTGTATGCGTAAGTGTGGTTTTTCGTTTTGTATATATCAAAGAGATGCAATATCTAATATTTAAGTTCTATTTGAAAAATGCACAATTAGCATTTCTCATGACGATTCCCTATACCGGAATCATATAAGTTCTTAAAATTGTGGTTTACATGCTTGTATAACGATCTTCAGCGTTGCCAAATTTCGGGACTCAAGGCGTTGATTAACTATACGAATTATATACAGCATATTGATGTCGACAGAAACGCCCTCGAACCGTCCAAACTGTGAAACTTTCTGTATTTGATATCGTGTATAACCGACTTTTCACACCTCGCTAAAAATCTAAAAATTCATTTTTTGCATATATATATATATAAATATTTATTGATATATACATATATATATATATAAATATTTATATATATATATATGTACATATATAGAAATGTATGTTTATTCCTCTTGAGAAAATAATAAATCAAAAACAAAAAGTAGACCTAAGGAATATTAATTCGGTATTGTACTCACTTGATTCTTCGAAATTCATCAAGAGGGCGTGCACTCTTTTATAAGCGTCCTCACAAAAATAATCCCCAATTTTCAGGAATCTATTATTTCTTCTCTCGTGCCACCTGGTTGAACTTACGTTCATCAAACCCCCTGTTATACACATTCTGATCTTCAGCGTGAATAATTTCAATAAATACACAACTAACTTGAGTTTCAACTGAATCTTGAAAAAAATCAGGTTCTATATTTTCAAGCTTTGATCAACTTTCTGGATAGTTAGTACTAAATATACTAATATTCTCACAGGTACATAGAAATCTGTAGATCTTCTTCATTTCTATAAAGGCCTGAATATTATTGCCAACGATAAAACAATTATTTGAATAAAATAACAGTATAATCAAGAAGAAAAATACTAAAAAACATAATTTTCAAATTGAAAATTATATATTGATATAATTGTTTTATATAGAGAATGGACCCATTGGGGGTAGAAATTGGATTATTATATATACACTAACTTTGACACACCCAATGAATTTACAGGAGTAATGAAGACAGAGTTTTCGGATCATGATGCCCATGTTTTACATGTCGGAGCTTAGGTAGTTATATATACTTAAACTATGTTCATAATTAACTAATGCCTATAACGTAATAAAAATTTAATATGTTTGAATTAGCGGAAATTAAGTTGTTCTCTTTTAATCATCGAAAATTTAATATTTAATATGCATTGTGAACTTGAGAAAATTAGATACTGAATTGTTTCAGCCGTTACTATTTGGTAGTTGATCATAATTAAAAGAAATTGTGGAAATTACTATGTTTTACTACCAATAAAAATATATATTACACATTTTCTTGTGACTCGAGTTTCGGGAAATGAACTATCCCATCATCAGACAACTGAAGATCTAACAGTGGTACAGAGGTATTTAAACAAAAGTGATAAATATTTTGAATATTTCGATAGATTCTAGATAACACCTAATAGTGGTACAGAGGTTTACAAGCGGAACGTGATAAAAACCCGAGTTAAAAAAGAGGGACCTTCTAACAGAAATCGAATGTCAGCAATCGACAAAGAAGGTTGTTAAACAGATGATACCCATTTAAATATCTCAAATACAGTACAGTCATTCATTACTTTCACATTATTTTGTTGTATGTTTGTATATTTGAGATATACAACAAAATAATGTGAAAATAATGAATGACTGTACGGAGCTATGTAACCCCAAAAATTATTTGAGATATTTAAATGGGTACCATCTGTTTAACAACCTTCTTTGTCGATTGCCGACATTCCGATTTCTGTTTACCACGTAACAGGGAACAAACAATGTAGCAGGTAAAAATCAACATTACAGGTAGGTTATATACATCATAGAAACTTTCAAGCTAACAGCTTCATTAATTTATCATTATTTGATAGTAGATTAAATACAGTTTTATCACTATGTTAATTTGTTTGGTATGAAGCCCTTGATATTAAGTATAGTTTCAGAGACGAAAGTTTTCAATTTTAAATATTTTGTTATTTCCTGGAATTTACTTATTCTGCATACAAATGCAATTATCCCGTATTTACATTGGTTTTGAGGATGTATTATACCATTTTAAAGTCCGTAGTAAACACGAATATTTCTTACAAAGTTGGCCATACAGTATTTCATACATTTCTAGACCAATTTGATGGCCGGCCAGCGCTAGGCAAATATCTCAGCTCATGTTGACCGGCTTTGAATGCACTGTAACACTGATATGCACGTGTTTTTGATAAAGTTGAATTACGGTAAGTCTTATGTATACGTTCTGCCACACACGAAATTCCACTTATCAATCTAGAATTTAGGACAGATTCTTTGTTCAATATTTTTATCCATTGTCAGAATTACAAAATACACTTGAGATGATCTGATAAAATAAATCATTATACGCAAACGAAATAACAGATCTAGTTCAAACTCTACATGAGTAGGACAGTAGTGCCAACATACCGACAGAAAAAATTTCAACTATCTTTATAAGCAGGCCATTTAAATGAGCAATTCCTGTTACTTTCTTGATTTAATGTTTAACAGCTCTATCAGACGGAATTTCTTTCAATAAATTCGTGACAAAAATATGGAAAAAACCATGTAGCATATCTGCAGACAAAAAAGAAAATGAATAAAACAAACAAATTTTTTCTTAACGAAATAAGATCAGAATTGCGAATTCTGTAAAATCGGCTGTTTATATAAATTGAATTTAATAAAATTTGATTTGGATTTCACAATGTACTGGAAACTTTTCAGAAGCTGGACCAAACAATCCGTAGTTAACCTTCAGTAAATCGTGAGGGTGTTTCACAGCAATGATTATCGGAGTGAAAATACTATACCTTAGTATTATTTTTTTGCGCGCTTGTTTCACTAGGCAAGCATGCTATCGTTTTGCCCAAATGTCTGTAATTTTCGATTTTTTCATCGAAAATGGTCTAAACGACTAGGATGGCCTCCCTGATGAAGAATCCGTTGTCAAAAATGATGCTTTCCGGCCGTCCGTCTGTAAGCATGCTAACTCTCAAAAGGATTAAGCTAGAGCTTTGAAATTTTGAGGTTCGGGTCCCAAATGCCGCGGCTAAGTTCGTTAACAGGCTAAATCGCTCCAGTATTTTCGGATTGACATTAGAAGGAGAATGATGACGCTCAAATTCGTGCAAAATTTCGTGAAGGTCGTATCATTAAAAAATTTAAAAAAATATATTTTGCCTGGTCACTTTAACTCTCGAACTTAAATAGCTAGACTCAAAATTTTCACGTTAGCTTCGAGAACTCCAAATCTGGGTTGATTTTGTGAAAAGGCAAAATCGGATCATCAGTTTTGGAGTTACTCACACTTAAACATCATCATGAGCGAACAAGCACGCAAATTCTGCTAATCCGACGTCAGTGCTTTTCTCGAATTTTTTATTCTGGTAACGGATGAGACGTCTTATTTATTTTAAAATCACCGAAATATATTTCGGTGATTTTGAAATTTTCAATAATAAAGTTTCTTGTCTTTTTTAATCTCCATGTAAAATTTTCTTAAGATTTTCTTTTGCCTTGCAGACATATTCATGTCAGAAATAGAAAATAAAATCTTCAATTCGAAACTCCGTGTATCCGGAGATACACGTGAGAATATCGTCTAGGTATCTGTACCAGAAATGAATATTTACAGGTTGTTTCGAATTGAAGATTTTATTTTCTATTTCCTACATGAATATGTCTGCAAGGAGTGGACTCAGTGGTGATCCTTGCATATTCATGTAGGAAATAGAAAATAAAATCTTCAATTCGAAACTACCAGTAAATATTCATTTCTGGTACAGATACGTAGACGATATTCGTGTATCTCCGGAACATCCAGACAACTGAGTCAATTTTTGAATTTCTTGAATAATATTCACCCAAAAATTAAATTCAAATCAAAAGAAGAATCGAAGAACAGTATTACATTTTTAGACCCCTCGATAGCACTCTAAAATAGAAAAATAGAATTCAACGTGTTCAGAAAACCCACATCCACTGATATATGTATTCCTATTGATTCCAATCATCCATATTCACAAAAAATGTCAGCGTATCAATCGATGATCCATAGAGCCTTTGCATTACCCTTATCAAAAAATGACCTCGAAGCTGAAGTCCAACTATAAAATCAAAAGCCGCGAACAACGGTTTCAACCTCAATATAATAGATAATCTAATTCGACAGAAACTATCTAAAATAGTTATGAGCGAAATGTATCCCTTCATAAAAATTGAACAAAATGAAAAATTCATTTCTCTATCGTTCTTTGATAGCATAAGTTAAAAAGTGGCCAATAGTTTTTCAAAATCAGATATTAATATTGCCTTCAAAACGCAAAACAAATTATCATCGGTATTATTTAATGCAAAGGACCCTACTCCATACATACACAAATCAGGAGTTTACGAGTTATCTTGTTCTACGTGCAGTAATAAATATATAGGACAAACAGGACGTTCCTTCAAGACGAGGTTCAACGAACATTAAATGAGTTTCATTAAAAATAAACAAAATTCTACTTTTGCCACTCATTGTCTAGAAAACGGTCATTCCTTTGCCACAATAGATAATCTTAAAATTTTACATGTAGAATCAAAAGGGAAGAAACTCGATTATCTAGAATCTGTTGAAATTTTCAAGTTAGTTCACAATAACAATAATGTAGAAATAATGAATGACTGTACGGAAAATCACCGAAAGATATTTCGGTGATTTTGAAATAAATAAGACGTCTCATCCGTTACCAGAATAAAAAATTCGATATATATCTCGGATATATCCTCATACTATTCTATCCTCTCTGCATTCCATCCGTAACCTAAATAAACATCAGACTTGATAGTTCGATCAATAATCTCAATGAGTATTTCAGTAATGAATTATTTCATTATTTCCATCAATGACTATATCACATACACGGAAAAACCTCCCAAACGATGAGGCCGCACACGAATATGAAGATGTTGAAATGTGTCAATGTTTTGATAATCTATATGGCTACTAGTTTATATTCAATTGTTTCATCTGGTAACACCTTCATTTTTAAGTGTCATCATTTGGCTTTCTTTTCAGTATCTGCTATTTCGCTCAAGTGTTAAGAACATGGTTTCTGTGTGTCCAAATCTGTCCAGTATCTATATTCTCTATACACAGAGACTCCAAAGATATTACTAATACACTAGCGCCATCTAGAGTATGCAAAATACATACACATAAACTCTATGATAATAATACACTAACGCAATCTAGAGTATGTAAAATACATACAAGACATATCTTTGCGTGTTAATTCTAGTAAAGAAATGTATTCTCGATATTTTCACGTTACGAACGGAGTCATTCTTCATGCTCAAATCAGACCATAAAATGCCGTAATGCTCTAAAATTAGCATATTCATATTAAAATAAATTAATCCTGTACTGAAAATCATTAATAAGGAGTATGAGCTATATTTCTTTACTTGAATTAACAGGCAAAGGTATGTCTTGTATGTTTTTTGCATATTCTAGATGCCGTTAGTGTATTATTATCATAGAGTCTCTGTGTATGTATTTTGCATACTCTAGACGGCGCTAGTGTATTCGTAATATCTTTGGAGTCTCTGTGTATAGAGAATATAGTTTCTGGACAGATTGTCCAGCAATGTCTGCAATTTGCCTCTGTAATCTACAAAACCTTTATCGAGTTTGTTCGAGTATAGAATTTTTATACGGATGTATGTTGCACTGTCTCGATTTCTAGAACTTTCTATTACCATAGCTCATACTCCTTATTAATGATTTTTGGTACAGATCAGCCGGATTGATTTATTTTAAATTAAGTTAAAGTTTTTTTCTCAATCCTTTCAGGATTTTCATCATATTTTTCCAAATCAACAAAACGTACCCAAGTGTTAGAGCAAATTGGAGGAAATCGTATACCTACAAATGTAGCCACTCGTTGGAACTTTACTTTACGTGCCGTTTGACAGTTTTTAATAATAGAGATAAATTACCTTTCATTTTATCATCAGTAGTAATAGTCGCGATTTTGATCGAAATTCAATAAGAGAAGCAGTAGGTTTGAAAAATTTTTTAGAGGATACTCAGAATATATTTTTTTTAGAAACATTTGTATTAATTAAACCTATAATGTGTTTTCTATTTGATAAAATAGAAACAAAGATATTCTGAAGGCGAGAAATTTACTGCACACAACATTGAGAAAAATACGTTAATTTAGGAGTAACAGTACTTATTTTGATACAATTTATAAAAAACTGGATATCGCAGATAAAACACAACGAGTGGGACAAATTTTTTTTGAAATTCTAGACATTATAGCGACTCTAATAGAGATTAGGTTTTGCTACATTGAAAAACTAGATTTCTTCGATCTACTGAATAGTTCAAAATTCACCATTTATGAAAAATAATTTCCTCATGAGCTTTTAAAAGACTTAACAACGCCATACAATATTTTTGTTACATATCAACTAAAAAGTAAATTAACTGTTCTATACGGAAAAGATATAATAGAAAATTGCACAAACCCTTATGAAATGTTTACTTTCTTCCACGATACTGACTTAAAATTTTGTATGCCAGAACTCTTTGAATTATTATGTCTGGTTGTTGTTTTGCCAGTGACAACTGCATCTATACAGAGAGAAATTCATCTATTGGGGCATTAATACCAAAGGATTTTTTTTAACTGAGAGTAAGTACAAAATTGTCATTGTCAATAAAGCCATAATATGATGAGGGTTTGTTTTTGCATTCAATAATTCTATTAGTAGTAATTTTTTACAATGATTATTATGCAACTGACATAGTGGAGTTCATTAGATAAACTTTGTTTGTAAACTTGAAATATATATATATATATATATATATATATATATATATATATATATATATATATATATATATATATATATATATATATATGTATATATATAAGATTATTCTTGTAATATTTAGATATATATATATATATATATAATTTTACAATAATATTTTTTTTTTCTGGTGTGCTTCAACATCTTATACTACCACGAGCCGCCACTGGTTGAGTATGCGATTCGTGAAAAATTCTCCGGTGTTCATTTGCCCAATATAGGCAGTTATGACGATTGACATTTCCTTTCTTTCAAAATGATTGTCCTTGTGAGTTTGGTGTTTTCCAGTACACACAAAAGAAGTAAATAGAAAAAATTATCAGTAATATATTTCAAATTAATTTATTAATATAGAATAATACCATAGATTTAATCAAAGGTCTCTTCGCTAATATTTAAACACATTCTCATATTTCATACAAAATAAGGTAGTTTTTGACAAAAAATTCCATTTGGATCGAGTGTCCAATAATGCAGTTCTTTAAAATTTACAATATAACAATACATATATTTCAAAATAAATATAGACATAATATCAGAGATCAGAGATAATAGTTTTTATTATTTTGTACATAATAATTACCTAGTATATACAATCAATAAATATTCATGTTGAACGATTTGAATGTTAACTCAAAATTTTGCGGGAATAAGAATACTAAAAGCATAGAAAAACGTATTTCAATAAGTTCTGAAAATCTTGGGTGTTCCTTAGATTTAGATGTAAATTTATCCCCAGCAAGTGCAAATAAGAGTTCTTTTTAATTATCTGATGAACATATTATCTAAGCATTAAAATGAGCTTGTAATAAATATTTCATATTACATTCTTCATCACTCATACTTTTTGGTTGTGTTGCTGTTTATTGAATTTCACTTTGGTTGCACTTCGTAAGGAACTTAGTCTGAGTAAACAACATAAGATCCTTCTCAATCACAAAATGAACATTACGTTCTAAACAATAACTAGGTAATATGCTTTTCTACCATATTGTTTGTAGCATTTCGCTTTTATACTGGCTGAAACTGACACTGTTTCTTCCTTCCCTCTAATATTGCTTTATATCCAGCGTCAAAAATACTCTAATGCTTTTTTGCTTTCTAGCTGATTTTTGGATTTCATTCTAAGTTAAGCTAAGTTAGGCATCTAGGTTGAGCTTCCTGAAGTTTCTATACCGATGAATTTCGAAAGATCCCCATCACTTATAAAATTAGCAATACGGTCCAAAATATGGATAGGTATTCTTTTTTGTGTTGAAGACATCATGAAATTGAGGAAACAAACTTCTGATTTTCCTCTTCTCTTTGCGGAAATTATCTTTTTATTCAATATTTTACCATAATGCTTGTATTCTCTCGTTCGGTTACGGTTTAAAACGGATGTTGTTTTCTTCCTTCTAACATACGTCGCTATTTGTCTTATGTTCGATTTTATTATTCTGAAAAAATTCCAAGTTGTTCCTTCAATTTCTTTGGCCCTCATATGTTCCAGTTCTTCTTTGCATTCCTTCTGCATCGCTCTAAGTTTGTTAGATGTATTTAAAGTAGAAATAAATCTATTACTCAATGAGAATTTGGTTGAGTGATCTTGAAGCAATATGCAGATGTGTTTTAGCATTACTATAGAAACTTCTTCACTAAATTCGCTGAAAATATCCGTGAAATCTTGTCCCGCGTTATTTCTTATAGTTATGTCAGCACCATGATACAATAATGTTTCGACTAAATAAGGGAACCGTTTCTGAACAGCGTAATGCAATGGTATGTTTCCACGGTGATCTTGATGGTTCACAGAAGCGCCATACTTGATCAGAATTTCAGCAATTTTTGAGTCTCTTAAAGTTGCATATCCAGATTGAATTGCTAAAAGATGTAGAGTGTTGTATCCACAATTTGTCAAACGATTTGGATCGCTGCCATGTTTCAAGAAAGTTTCTATTAAGAATGTATCAAATCTTCCTTCACTTATTGCAAAGTTCATCGGAGTATAGCCACAGTTGTTTGTCAAATTGACATCCGGGTTGTATAGTAAGAATATTTTCATCATTTCCTTCGCAAGTTTCAACTTATTCATCAAAGCACAATGAAGTGGTGTGACACCATACTTTGCCTGCCAGTTAATATTTGCCCCATGTTCGATCAGTAATCTGACCATGGCATCACGAAGTCCTTTTTTTGGATTTACTACTCCTACTGTACTATATAAGGCTGTATATCCAATCCCATACGTTCTGTTGGGATTAGCTCCCCTTGAAAGGCAGTATCGCATGCCTGATAAATCTCCTTGTGCTGTATAGTAATGCAGAGCACATTGTTTGTTCTTGGGATTTATGATTGTATCAATATTTTTCAGGGTCTTCACAAATTCTGTAGTTATTTTGGAACCTGAAAAGAACAATAACTTTGAAATAATTTATTTTACACATTGTATATAATGAAAGTAATGAAATGAGATGAACTCGAAACTAAAATTCAAAAAACGAAATCAAAAATTTGATTAAAACAAATTTTTATGAATTTGTATGTTTTACTACAATGAAAATACAAAGTTAAATTTTTGGCACCAACAAATTGAAAAGTAGTCATTTGCGTTTCAAAATTTTATATCAATATCACCTTTAAACCACAAAATAAAATATAATCCTTATAATTTAATGTGAGAAACCCAATCTCAAATATACATAAAACAGGAATTTACTAATCAACATGTTCAACTTGCAATAGAAAATATAAAGAGGGGACAGGACATTCATTCAAAACTAGATGTAATGAATATTTGGTTGATTCGGTCTTTACTTGGTGGAAACTCATTTTAATTAAAAAAATGTATATGAGACAGTAATTTATTTCCACAAAAATGTTTGTACTACTACAACAATTGTTTCACCACGATGAGGCTTCTTCAGGTATTACATTTTACTGTCTCTGAAGAAGGCACATCGTGGTGAAACAATTGTTGTAGTAGTAGAAACATTTTTGTGGAAATAAATTACTGTCTCATATACATTTTTTTAACTAGATGTAATGACCTTCAAATAAGCAAACTTCCAAATTTTCAGCCCATTATTTAAAAAATGGCTACCCTTTTCCTATAATACGCAGTTTAAAAATCTTACACGTAGAATAAAAAGGTAGGGTGCTATTTGGGGTCTGTTGAAATTTTCAAATTTATCCATTATGAAAATAATCTAAATATAATGAATGACTATTCGGATCTATGGAAATATTCATTTATTATTATTATTTATTGAATATATAGAGTATTCAATATACGTATCGTACATAAATAACATTTGTAGACCATGTCTCTTTAATATGCCGTTATTTTATAACAATTTTATTCTTGTTATCTCTAAAAAACTTTAGTTAATTTTCAGTTTTCTGAAGAGGGAGTCGCAAAACATATGTAAACTATCAATTTTTTATAATAAACATAGTAATTTCTAAAAACAATTTCAAATGTGTTTAACTGCGGAATTTTTGAACTGAAATTGCTCATTAACGAATTCAACCGAGGTATTTAGATCCCAAAGCCACCTGAAAGTTTCAAGCTTCTAGCTCTTTCTGTTTGAAAATTGAGTAGGCGACCGGACAAAACATGAAAATATGTGTAAAAGCTTTCGACCTCACCTCAGTGCATTTCACCATTTGTTTATTATAACTACGAGTACTTACAGTGATGTATGAATGTATAATTTATAAGAATTCCTTTATCTCCTTCCTGTAACGGATCAGCCCCGTTCGCAAAAAGAAGCTTCAGTACTTCCACATCTCTGTTAGATAGTTTTTTCTTATATGCCATATATTCCAGTGCACTGAGTCCATTAAATATTCTTTTGTCATCAATATTCGCCGCTGCGGGTTTTGTCATGAGACTTTGTTTCACTGAAGTGACGGATCCACATAGAACTTGTTTATGAAATTCGATATACCACTCGCTACTTGCCATTTTCAAACTTATTTTTAATTTAATTTTATAACACTAAAAGTAACTACACAAGGCACTAAGAGCTCACCACAAGTAACAGTTGTAGAAAGTTCATTCCTTGTATCCGAATTTTGTACTTTTTTTCTGTGTCTGTACTTCTTCTTGGGCATCATTCTTCTTCTTCGTCCTGGTCATCGCTTTATTTTTCTTACTGGGCATCAATTTTCTTTAAAACCTTTTAATGCCAATAGTTTTTGTACGGCTGAAGTTGTTCATTGACAGATTTTCATTTATAATATTTTCTTTAATGTCCAAAAAAATAAATTTTGAAATATTGGATTTTCACAACTTTGTATTTATTTATGCTTCTTTTTTCGATTAATCGAGTGGATATTCTTGAAATACCGCTGTTCTTGCAATTCTTACGAGGAGAAGATGAAGATGGTTTTTTTTCCGCTCGATCGATACATAAGCAAACTGTGAACAGCTGTGGCTTCCTGAAATAGCGCAGTTACTGTATTAGGCTTGAGACTGACTATACTATAGAGCGCTGAATTGTTATTTAGCGCTACGTCGGACAAAAATTCGTATTGATGTTGCGAATTATTATTTTATTATGGAATTTTTTGCGTGCATGTTCTAGAATATATCTTACTATCATTTCGCCCAAATTTAATTTCAGAATTTTATACTGAAAATGGTCTCGAACGACTGCATTCGAGTTACTGATAAATAATCAGAGATCAAATTTAATATTGTCCGGCCGGTTCGTAAGCACGATAGCTGACGAAGGAAAGGAGCTAGAGTCTGAATTTTCAGGGTAGATTTGGAGTCAAAATATTTTTACTGAATTCATTAATAAGCAATTAAGTTCTCATGATTTCGAAGTTATTGATATTTGGAATTTTTTCTTATTTTTTAACAATATTTTCGAAACTACAGATCTTTTCGATTTGGAATGTGGTATTTAGAATTATGACGCATACGTTTGTGAAAAATTTCGTGGGGTTTATATAACCTGAAAATATATTTAAATTAAGGTTTTCCTATTAATATTTCATACCAGTTCATATCGATTTTGTGTAACTGATTATACATTTTCGTTGAAAATGTTTATGCGTTTATGCAGCACAGTAATTGAAACTTTAGGAATAATCCACTCGGCTGATACCTAAACTTTTGGGATTGGAGCGGTATTCGAATTAGAAATATATTGGTTGCGTTAAATTCATGAGTATTATTTTTCTCATTCATCTTTTTAATAATATGGCGGTTTAACGTGATTCGGAATATTTTAAGTGGAATTCTTGATTGTTTCGGTCTCTACTTGACGGGAATTCATCGTAAACGATTTGAAGTAAAACACTTTATTTCCGCTTATTTTTATTTTTCAACGACAATTGTTTCGTCAATTACATATTGACTTCGTCAGGTGAGTATGGTAACTAACTACTTTTACAAAATCTTTCTCCTTAAATACAAGTTTCACTAAAAATACGTGATAAAATGAAGTTTACAAGGAATTTATTAAAAAAGGTTCAACAACGGAGAACGGTTCACATCTGTTTGGTCGTTCAACAAAATATTCATTTTATGATGCCGGTTTATTTCCATTGCTTCTAAAAGGTCCAATCTATTGCATGTGTTCTCGAAATGGAGAACTTCAAAGTTATGGTCAAAATTATGTCCGGATTCTTGTAGATGTCTGGCATAAGTGGAGTTTGATTTATTCTTAATGAATGAATTCCGGTGTTCCTGGATCCTACTCTCAAAAGATCTACCCGTTTGACCAACGTATACATATGGACATGTACCACAATTTAACCTATATACGCCTGATCTCTTGTTCTTGTTGACGATATCTTCATTATTTTTTATTAATTTACCTAAAGAATTTATTGTTTTATATGAGATATTGACATTTCGTTTTTTCTTCAAATATCTAGCTATTTGTGCAGATTTTTGTCCTATGTATGGTAAGCAAATAAACTTTTCATTTTTTCTGATATGTGGATAAACTAATGACATAGATTGTTCAGTTTAATTTTATTCAATAGTTGATCAATAATTGATGGGTTATACCCATTATTTCCTGTTATTTGTTTTATTATATTCAATTCTATTTCAAAATTCTCTTGTGACATAGGAACATTAACTAGTCTATACACCATACTATTGTATGCTGCTAATTTATGGGATAAAGGATGATTTGAGGAAGAATGTATTGTGCCGTCTGTGTGTGTTGGTTTGCGGTAAATTGAAAAATTATGTCTATTGTTAATTTTAATTATTTTCAAGTCTAAAAAATTTATGCTGTCATTTTGTTCTTCTTCGTGAGTAAATTTTATCGTAGGGTATACCTGGTTGATAAATTCCAAGAATAACGAAAGTTGTCAACAATCAAGAATTGATTTATTGGTACCGTTTTGTAGATGATATTATTTGCTTGTTCGTCCGTACGTCTAGACAACTTTCGTTATTCTTAGAATTTATCAACCAGGTATACCCTACGATAAAATTTACTCACGAAGAAGAACAAAATGAGCGCATACATTTTTTAGACTTGAAAATAATTAAAATTAACAATAGACATCATTTTTCGATTTACAGCAAACCAACACACACAGACGGCACAATACATTCTTCCTCAAATCATCCTTTATCCCATAAATTAGCAGCATACAATACTACGGTGTATAGACTAGTTAATGTACCTATGTCACAAGAGAATTTTGAAATAGAATTGAATATAATGAAACAAATAACAGTAAATAATGGGTATAACCGATCAATTATTGATCAACTATTGAATAAAATTAAACTGAACAATCTATGTCATTAGTTTATCCACATATTAGAAAAAATGAAAAGTTTATTTGCTTACCATACATAGGACAAAAATCTGCACAAATAGCTAGATATTTGAAGAAAAAACGAAATGTCAATATCTCATATAAAACAATAAATTCTTTAGGTAAATTAATAAAAAATAATAAAGATATCGTCAACAAGAACAAGAGATCAGGCGTATAAAGGTTAAATTGTGGTACATGTCCATATGTATACGTTGGTCAAACGGGTAGATCTTTTGAGAGTAGGATCCAGGAACACCGGAATTCATTCATTAAGAATAAATCAAACTCCACTTATGCCAGACATCTACAAGAATCCGGACATAATTTTGACCATAAATTTGAAGTTCTCCATTTCGAGAACACATGCAATAGATTGGACCTTTTAGAAGCAATGGAAATAAACCGGCATCATAAAATGAATATTTTGTTGAACGACCAAACAGATGTGAACCGTTGTCCGTTGTTGAACCTTTTTGAATAAATTCCTTGTAAACTTCATTTTATCACGTATTTTTAGTGAAACTTGTATTTAAGGAGAAAGATTTTGTAAAAGTAGTTAGTTACCATACTCACCTGACGAAGTCAATATGTAATTGACGAAACATTTGTCGTTGAAAAATAAGAATAAGCGGAAATAAAGTGTTTTACTTCAAATCATTTTCTTTGAGTGGAAGATTATTATCTCTGTTATCGAAAGTTTTATTCGTTTATGCAGCTCGGCGATTGAATTTGGATGAACAGATTTTAACAATGCTATAGTACGGCTCACCTTCGAAGTTAACGAGTATTTTTAACCAAAGTTACTTTATATTTGATAGATTCGGTCTTTACTTGGTGGAAACTCATTTTAATTAAAAAAATGTATATAAGACAGTAATTTATTTCCAAAAAAATGTTTGTACTACTACAACAATTGTTTCACCACAGCCACATCGTGGTGAAACAATTGTTGTAGTAGTACAAACATTTTTGTGGAAATAAATTACGGTCTCATATACATTTTTTTAATCAAAGTTACTTTATTTATTTATCAATTCAATATTAAGATTTTTCTTCATCCCGTAGACTCCTAATATCTTCTTCTGAAAAAAGAAATTTTTCTCGAATGGTACCAACTTAGTAACGATTATTCTTCGCCACGACTATAGAATTTCATTCTGAAATTTGAAAGCTAATTATATTTCAAGTTTGAAGATACTTTCATTCCTACAAAGATATCCGCTTTTCGTCCCAATCTTCATGAGTCACCATAGCCAATCCTTGCACATATTATTTTGTGTATCCCAATTCTATGAGCATTTTGTTTGAGTAAGTTTGAGTAAATGAAAATTCATATATATTGAAAATTATAAAAAATCATCGGTTCGACATGATATTCAGGACCTAAATGAGATGCCGAACTGTCATTCATCATCAAATCAGACGATGTAAAAAAAGGTTAGGAATTGAAAGAGAGTTCGAGCGGTCTCTCCGGAACAACTTCACGGTAGTTTTGTTATAAAAATATACAGATTGAGAACTAATAAGCTAACATTAGATATCCAAAAAATGTATATGAGACAGTAATTTATTTCCACAAAAATGTTTGTACTACTACAACAATTGTTTCACCACGATGTGGCTTCTTCAGGTATTACATTGTACTGTCAAACATTTTTTTTAAAAGGCACCGTCGTAAGATTAGTAGCTTTTACGCGCTTGTTCCCCCATGAAGAAATTTGTAAACGGCTGGTAAACGGCAGAGGTCATTATTCCAATATCTCAAAAAATAGAGATCCAATCAAATTGAAGTTTGACAAGAAGTTAAATAATGATAGCTTGAAGATTTGTGCAGAACCTCAGAAACATCTGAGGTTTCTGAGGTGTTGTAGTTCTTGCAAATACATTTTTAAATTTTTCTTATGATTCTCATGAAATTCTGCATAAAATTTTACATTTACTTAACTAAATGGCTTATTCAAAATGTTTTTGCGTGCATGTTTCAGGGAACAGTGTACTCGTTGTGTCCAAATATCTGTAATTTTGAAATGTTTAGCTGAAAAGAACCTCAAACGGCTAGGTTGGGCGCATGGACGCATTGGACGCACCTGGACGGGTTAGTTCACGTCAGCGCTTTCGAATTGAAATTTAATATTTGGATATGAAATACATTAAAACAAGTTTTTAGAAATAAATGTTTTACTACCAACTAATTGATATTTTACACATTTTTTGTGACTCGAGTTTCGGGAAATAATTGTCCCTTCTTCAGACCACTGAAAACTTAACAAGCGGGACGGGTATTTATGCATGTACAGTTGAAAAAGGCGTTAAAAAGAGGCTAAAAAGAGAATAAACCCCTAACAACAATTGTAATGTCAGCACGCAAAGAAGATCCGTCAACAGATGTTACTTATTTAAATTCCTCAATTTTTTGGATTTAGATAGATCTATACAGACACTCATTATTTTTAAATTATTTTTATCATGAAATTATTCGACAATTTCAACAGATTATCATTAGAAAGATTTTTTGTTTGGATTGAATACGAATGCTTACGAGTTATTTAATTATAAAAAAACATGAGTCGAACAGGGCATTCCACCTTATTTATTATTTAGATATGAAATAGTATGATTTATTTTAATTTTTTAATCATCAGTGTTTTCGAAATATTCAGAAGCTGGCCAGCGACATACTCACATGCTTCTGCAAGCCTGAGCCCACACTTTGCTACCGCGTAGCCTTTGTCTCCGCCCGACGTCAATCCATAAAATCCGTGCCGGGTATGTACTACTCTGTCAAGAAAGTACCGGGAATTTACAATTAAAACAACATTTTTACATTTAATCGTCAAAATTTATTGGGTCGCCTTCAAAATAGGCTCCATTTGCTCCAATACATATATGCCAACGGTACTTCCAATTATCGAAACATTTTTTATAGGCGCTTTCCGGGATGGACTTTAGCTCTCGCGCCGAATTTTGTTTTATGGCTTCAATCGACTCAAAACGGGTGCCACGAAGGGGCAATTTTAGTTTTGGGAAGAGGAAAAAGTCGCAGGGAGCCAAATCCGGCGAATACGGTGGTTGATGAAGCACGTTTGTTGAGTTTTTGGCGAGAAAGTCAGTCACAATCGTAGCTCGGTGAGAAGGCGCGTTATCGTCATGCAAAATCCATGAGTTGTTCGCCCACAAATTTGGCCGCTTCTTACGGATACGCTCACGCAAACGTTTCATAACGCCTAGGTAATACTCCTTGTTTACCGTCTGACCCTCTGGAACGAATTCGTAGTGCACCACGCCACGGATATCGAAGAAAACAATGAGCATCACCTTCATTTTCGAGCGGCTTGGGCGTGGTTTTTTCCGGCTCTGTACCACTGATATGCACGAGTTTTCGATAGAGCATTATCACCAAAGGCCTTTTGCAACATTTTCAATGCATCGGCACACGAAAATTCATTTGCAACACAAAACTTTAAACAAATTCTTTGCTCAACGTAATCACCCATAGTAAAAATCGGCAGGCACTCTGACATCGACTGACTTAATCAGCTGTTGCAAACACACTAGTTGACAGATCCCGCTCAAACTTGGCGTAGTAATTAAGGACAGTGGTACCAACCTAGGAAAAAAAAATTTTACCTGCCTCATTGCCCCGCCAGATTTAAATCGATAATTCCCGGTACTTTCTTGACAGAATGTATCTCTCATTCCACTCGCTACGTGTTGAAGGCATGCAACTTATATAAAGACGATGACTGTTTATTTTATTTTTATAAGCATTATCGCGAGCAATTTAGAACAATGTTTTAGCAATTGCTGATTTTCCCCCATATCGGTAAAGTGCAAACCACACCGGAAGCGAAAAAGAATAGGCGTTGGTATTATGCGTAATATATTGAATACGGATTTATCTAAAACCCCACAAATTTGTCATCGCCAAAGATGTGGTTTTTCTACAAGACATGAAGAAGAAATACAAAATTGAGCCAACTATATTGAAGCATTTTTTATTAGCTTTTAAACAGGAAGATGACGGTCACTGAGCTTTATACAATATATCACTGTTGATAACTAGAACAGGGAATGACACACTATTGGGGAATATTCAATTTTACCAGCAGTAAAAGATATAACCACCATGCTCCATAAACCAGCTGCAGATAGTATCCGAAAAAGTCTGTTGGGTAATAGTTCTATGCAAAGAGAATTGATGAAGTGACTAAAACTATTGAAGAATCATTATGCAATTAGGCATAGCAGACTAGTCAGTGTTCAATTCAACTGTATGAGTCCACTTTAGCCACCAATAAAGTATATTTATAGTCCTAAATGAGGTTCGTTAGGGATGAGGGTATATGTCACGAATTATTGTTTGCTACAAATTAGTGAGCAGATAATAAGAGTGAAACTATGCTCAGTACATTGAAAAAGTTTTGCATCCATAGAAAATGAATTAATAGATTCGGTTGCTTTTGTTGTGAATAAAATCATTGAGGACGAAATTTCAAGATATTTTTTTCCTGTCAAGTTAATGAAACAATTAAAACAAATTAAAACAAATTAAAACAAATTGTAGAAATTACTATGTTTTACTACCAATAAAAATATATTTTACACATTTATTTGTGACTCGAGTTTCGGGAAATGAACTATCCCATCATCAGACAACTCACATAAGCTGCCATTCGCAACTACCCGTCATTTTTCGTTATGTAATAAATAACCAACTTGTTGAGCGATCCATGGTATGTTTTGATGTAAGTTCTGGGCGTTCTGATGAAGATTTATTTCAATTTTTATCTGTCAAATTCGGAAAATTTGACGTTCATTCAAAATTAGAGGCTCAAACATACGATGGGGCTAAAATCAAATCTATAGCACCACAAGCAATATCTACTAATTGCCATGCAAACTTATTCAATTTGGTTTTGAATAATGCGTGCAGTTCAATTTCACAGGTTAAAGGTTTTGAAAAGGAGTATGAGCTATGGTAATAGAAAGTTGTAGAAATCGAGACAGTGTAACATACATCTGTATAACAGTTCTATACCCGAACAAACTCGACAAGGTTTTGTAAATGACAGTGCAAGTGTCTGTCAAGTATTTATATTCGCTATAAACAGAGACATTAAGGTATTAATAATATGCTAGGGCCATCTAGAGTATCCAAAATATATACATTTGTGAGTTAATTCAAATAAAGAAATGTAATCTCGATATGTTCACGTTACTAACGCAGAAAAACTTTCCTCTTGCTCAAATTAGACCATAGTTTGCCGTAATGCTCATAATTAGCATATTCATATTAAAATAAATAAATTCGGCTGATCTGTACCAAAAATCATTAATATAAGTATAAGTATAAGCTGTGATAAGAAAAAGTTCTAGAAATCGAGACAGTGTGAAATACTACTCTGTCAAGAAAGTACCAGGAATTTTCAATTAAAACAACATTTTTACATTTAATCGTCAAAATTTATTGGGTCGCCTTCAAATTAGGCTCCATTTGCTCCAATACATCTATGCCAACGGCACTTCCAATTATCGAAACATTTTTTATAGGCGCTTTCCAGGATGGACTTTTGCTCTCGCGCCGAATTTTGTTTTATGGCTTCAATCGACTCAAAACGGGTGCCACGAAGGGGCAATTTTAGTTTTGGAAAGAGGAAAAAGTCGCAGGGAGCCAAATCCGGCGAATACGGTTGTTGCTGAAGCACGTTTGTTGAGTTTTTGGCGAGAAAGTCAGTCACAATCGTAGCTCGGTGAGAAGGCGCGTTATCGTCATGCAAAATCCATGAGTTGTTCACCCACAAATTTGGCCGCCTCTTACGGATACGCTCACGCAAACGTTTCATAACGCCTAGGTAATACTCCTTGTTTACCGTCTGACCCTCTGGAACGAAGTCGTAGTGCACCACGCCACGGATATCGAAGAAAACAATGAGCATCACCTTTATTTTCGAGCGGCTTTGGCGTGGTTTTTTCGGTTTCGGCTCATTTTTTGCCACCCATTCCGATGATTGCTGGCTTGTTTGCATATCGTACTCGTAGACCCAGGTCTCATCACCAGTTGTAATGCGTTCCATGAATGTAGAATCGGAATTACAGCGATCCAGCATGTCTGAAGTAACCTGTTCGCGATGACGTTTTTGAAGAAAATTCAGGTCTTTCGGTACGAGTCGTGCGGCCACCTTTCTCATGCCCAAAATATCAATCAAAATCGTACGTGCGGACTCGTGGGATATCTTAAGATCATGTGCTATCTCTCTCAAGTTGGTACGACGGTTTTCCAGCACCCTTTCCTTAATTTTATCGACGTTATCTTCGATCGAAGCCGTCGATGGTCGACCACTTCACGACCGTCCTTGAAGGCTCTGTACCACTGATATGCACGAGTTTTCGATAGAGCATTATCACCAAAGGCCTTTTGCAACATTTTCAATGCATCGGCACACGAAAATTCATTTGCAACACAAAACTTTAAACAAATTCTTTGCTCAACGTAATCACCCATAGTAAAAATCGGCACGCACTCTGACATCGACTGACTTAATCAGCTGTTGCAAACACACTAGTTGACAGATCCCGCTCAAGCTTGGCATAGTAATTAAGGACAGTGGTACCAACCTAGGAAAAAAAAATGTTTTCCTGCCTCATTACCCCGCCAGATTTAAATCGATAATTCCCGGTACTTTCTTGACAGAATGTATACTTTCAGTTTATCACAACATTAAGCACACTGTGAATTGTACACTGTACAATTATTGTACAGTGTACAATTGTTGAGAGATTGAATTAGGGCAAAATGACAACAGATTATCAAATTTTTTTGGAAATTAATTATAAAATCATTGATCCTCCATTAGATGCTACTGGAAAATTAATGCTCGAAAGTAAAATATGAATGTCCTTTATTAAGGAGTATGCCACCCTTTTTTATGTACCACCTATTTTCAGGAGATTGTTTTCTATTTGTTTTTCTGCCTAAGAAATTTTTAGGTATTTTTTAGTGATGAATAACAGCCATAATATAGAATATACACATGAAAAATTATGAATTGTTTCAGCCGTTACTATTTGGTAGTCGATCATAATTAAAACAAATTGTAGAAATTACTATGTTTTACTATCAAAAAATATATATTACACATTTTCTTGTGACTCGAGTTTCAGGAAATGGGCTCACCAATGAGTCCACTCCTTGCAGACATATTCATGTCAGAAACAGAAAATGAAATCTTCAATGGGAAACCACCTGTAAATGTTCATTTCTGGTACAGATACGTAGACGATATTCGTGTATCTCCGGAACATCCAGACAACTGAGTCAATTTTTGAATTTCTTGAATAATATTCACCCAAAAATTAAATTCAAATTAGAAAAAGAATCGAAGAACAGTATTACATTTTTAGATCTCTCGATATCACACTCAAATAGAAAAATAGATTTCAACGTGTTCAGAAAACCCACATCCACTGATATATATATTCCTATTGATTCCAATCACCCATATTCACAAAAAATGTCAGCGTATCTATCGATGATCCATAGAGCCTTTGCATTACCCTTATCAAAAAATGACCGTGAAGCTGAAGTCCAAACTATAAAATCAATAGCCGCGAACAACGGTTTCAACCCCAATATAATAGATTATTTTTCCGACCCAAATATCGACCAATAGAATTGCACCATTCGACGTCACGTGGTACAACCTACATGGTATTATACTGATAATTTTTTGATTATTTTCTCTGGTAGTTGCTATATATAAAAAACAAAACATGATCCAGTCAAATTAACCACACGTCAAACTGACAGGTTGAATTCAATTGTAAAAATTGGAGATTTTGCATGAAAATGAGTCGATTTGGAGTTTGTTCTCTGTCCACCATCGATAAAAAAGTCAAAGGAAATGTTCCCATTAATACGGAGAAGGCAAAAAAAACAGTTTGGAACCAATTTACTACTTTTTGTACTGAGAGGGAATACACATTGAGTGCTGAAACGAGTGAAGCGCAATTGGACATGCCAACAGTAACTCCATCAAGCCGTATCTCCAATTCGACCAGGAACACCACGAATTAATTGTCAAGAAACTGCGAAGGAGTGAGCCTACTGCAGAAAATGCCATCAACAGCATAAACCTCATGCCATCTACCTCTTCTGGGACCATTACCGATAACTCTGACTTGAAGAAAACATGCACCAATGTTTACAACAATTGTATTTTTAATTGCACTAGCCTGAATCTTAATTAAATGTTGTTTTATTCATTATGAAATTCTTATTTGTTAACTGTTCATTTCATCTCATGGTGCAATTCTATTGGCCGACATTTGGGACGGAAAAATAATCCCCCGAATACCACACGAGCTTCAAAATTATCTGGCATTTCCCTCAAGGTTCCCTGCAAACAAATAAAGTCGTCAAGTTTTTCAGGAAAAATCACTCGCGCTTCGCGCTCGTGATTTTTTAACCTGAAAAACTTGACTCCTTCATTTGTTTGCAACGAACCTATCGGGAAATACCGATAATTTTGAAGCTCTTGTGGTATTATAAGTGATAATCTAATTCGACAGAAACTATCTAAAATAGCTATGAGCCAAATTTATCCCATCATAAAAATCAAAGAAAATAAAAAATTCATTTCTCTGTCGTAACTTTGGTAGCATAAGTCAAAAAGTGGCGAATAATTTTTCAAAATCAGATGTCAATATTGCCATCAAAACGCGAAACAAATTATCATCAGTATTATTTAACGCATAGGACCCTACACAAATCAGGAGTTTATGGGTTATCTTGTTCTACGTGCAGTAATAAATATATAGGACAAACAGGACGTTCCTTCAAGACGAGGTTCAGCGAACATAAAATGAGTTTCAGGAAAAATAAACAAAATTCTACTTTTGCCACTCATTGTCTAAAAAACGGTCATTCCTTTTCCACAATAGATAATCTTAAAATTTTACATGTAGAATCAAAAGGGAAGAAACTCGATTATCTAGAATCTGTTGAAATTTTCGAATAAGTTCCCAATGACAATAATCTAAAAATAATGGATGACTGTACGGAGCTATGTAAATCGAAAATATTTGAGATATTTAAAAAGTAACATCTGTTTAAAACCTTTTTCAACGAACATAAAATGAATTTAATGAAAAGTAAACAAAAATTCAACTTTTGCCACTCATTCTTTAGATAACAGTAATTCCTTTCGACAAAAGAAAATCTTAAGAAAATTTTACATGTAGATTCAAAAGAAAAGAAACTTAATTATTGAAATTTTCAAAATCGTTCACAATAAAAATAATGTAAAAAATAATGAATGACTGTATGGAGCTTTGTAAATCCAAATATTTGAGATATACAATAAAATAATGTAAAAATAATGAATGACTGTACGGAGCTATGTAACCCCAAAAATTATTTGAGATATTTAAATGGGTACCTTCTTTGTCGATTGCCGACATTCCAATATCTGTTAGAAGGCCCATCTTTTTTAACCCGGTTTTTTATCACGTTCCGATTGTAAACCTCCATACCACTTTTAGGTGTTACCGGGAATCTGTTGAAATATTCAAAATATGTATCACTTTTGTTTAAATACCACTGTACCACTGTTAGGTCTTCAGTTGTCTGATGATGGGATAGTTCATTTCCCGAAACTCGAGTCACAAGAAAATGTGTAATATATATTTTTTGGTAGTAAAACATAGTAATTTCTACAATTTGTTTTAATTATGAAAAATTATGGTTTAGTTGGGCTTTAGGAAACATGATGAAAACTTAATATTCAAAATTGAATGAATGAACGGCAATCGTTTCGGGATGGTTAGCTAATACTTATCTTCAACGGATTCCTAAATAAATACTCAGAGGTGAAAATGAGCTTCATTGCTGAAGATGAGATTTCTGCGAAAATGCTCATCTTCAGCCATACGATCATTAGCCCATTGATCGAATTGAAAATGCATTGGATGGTCATGTGTATACATCTGTATAACAATTCTATACTCAAACTCGACAAGGTTTTGTAGGTCACAGAGGCAAATTGAAGACATGCGCACGTTTCAAACTAATTGGTTTTCGTCAGTGCAAATGTATGCTAGTTAATCCAAATCTGTCAAGTATTTATATTCGCTATACACAGAGAAACTAAGGTATTATGTGCGCTTTTCTGCAATTTGTCTCTGTGATCAACAAAACCTTGTCGAGTTTTTTATACAGATGTATTTTACACTGTCTCGATTTCTAGAACTTTATTTTATCATAGCGCATACACCTTATTTATGATTTTTGGTACAGATCAGACGAATTAATTTATTTGAATATGAATATGCTAATTATGAGCATTTCGGCAAATTATGGTCGGATTTGAACATAAGGACTTCTTCATGTATCAATTTTAAGTTTAGTTCCTTTTTGTACTCCTTCGAAGATGGTCGAAAGACCGAAAAACGTGTCAGAATTCTGAATAAATTGTGAAACATAAAAACTGTGTGAATTAATTCAACTAAAATTGTTATAATGTTTCACCTAGAGCCAACCGCATACTTCATTCATGTCTTTAATATTCCATTTGAAAATCATTATATTTATTAATGATTTACCAGACTATATGCTTGTTCATTTCCTTTGTGTGTTGAATATAAAGATTGTGATGTTTGCCGATGATACATCATTTATCATTTCTGCGCACACTTTTAGTGAACTTAAAGCAAGTTGTGAACTAATAGTTCGGTGTTTCTCTGAATGGTGCTTCAGAAATTCCCTTATACTAAATGTGAATAAGACTGACCTAATCTACTTTCAATTGCGCGACTCTGACCAACGACTGACTCTGAATCTACAATCCTGTGATTTAAAATCTTCAGATTGTGTAAGGTTTCTGGACTTACGAGTGCAAAAAAATCTGAGTTGGAGGGAACACGCTGACTCTGTTTGTAAGAGGTTAAGTAGTGCGTTTTTCGCATTGAGGCGCATAAAGCTTGTGTTGCCTCGTGAATCTCTGATAGATTCCTATTATTCACTAGTGTACTCACCTTAATTATGACGTTGTTCTTTGGGGAGATTCCTTATTCAGTGGAGCGGTGTTTATTGCCCAAAAAAAGATAATCCGTCTAATGTTTAATATGAAACCTGGGGAGTCCTGTAGTCCCTTATTTGTCAGGTACAAAATAATGAGTTTTCCTAGTATTTATATTTTAAGCTGCCTTTTGTACACTCGTAGAAATATTTTGTCACTGCGTAAGTGTTCGGAGTTTCATGAGTATAACACTAGGCACAAAAAAACTTTCCTGTATTTCATTTTATTTGGTGAATTTAATTGTGTGATTTTTTGAATTTCTAGCATTATTATTCGGGTTTTCTTATAACGTATCCTATACAAATGTACTTTGTCTTAAAGGATGAATAAAATTATTATTATTTGATAAATTCGGTCTCTACTTGGTGGAAACTCATTGTAATTAAAAAAATGTATATGAGACAGTAATTTATTTCCACAAAAATGTTTGTACTACTACAACAATTGTTTCACCACGATGTGGCTTCTTCAGGTATTACATTGTACTGTCTGATGGTATTCAGTGTAACCGAGTTTAAATACATTTTTAGGTGCGTGACCACATAATGGAAGCACAAGTCATAAAAACTCTAGGTGTTTATTGAGTTTGCCGCTAAAAATGCCATTAAGAAAAAATATTCAGTAATGGAGAATGATCAACATCTGTTTGTTCGTTCAAAAAGATTTTACGGGCATTATACCTGTTGATTTCAAGAAATTCTAAAAGTGTTAATCTAGAACTTTTGCTTTCAACGTGGATAATTTGATAATTATTGTTGAAATTATGCCTGAATTCCTTAAGATGATAAGCATATGTCGAATGTACAGAATTGGATATATAACCCCTTTGGTGTTCTTGGACACGTTTCTTGAATGATCTACCAGTCTGGCCAATGTATACTAAAGGGCAATCTTTGCAAGTGAACTTGTAGACTCCGGATTTATTTTCTTTATTTGTACAATTTTTATTGTTTTTTATGTAGGTTTTATGTAGGTGGTCTTATGGTATTTCAAGCTTCTGTTGAGAAGTAAGAAGAATACCCAAAATATTTGGTTTTTTACCAAATGCATACATTTGAACGTGTTCCCGAAATACATCAACTTCAAGACGAAGAACAAGAGCCCCGCAGCCACTTATGGACGAATACATGAAATGAAGACATGGTTGAAGAATGAAATGAAAGTACAATACTACCAAAGAGATGTCACCAATGTATACAGGTAATTCATACAGAATTAACTAGTAGACTTCATTCTATTCAGTTCAATATTATTGACAGAAATACTAGAGACGTGTAGGCAAAATTATTCACTCCAAATTCTTAACTCAAACTAAAAACTAAAAAATTTAACTGATAAAAATAAAAAGAATATTCCGAAATTTAATAAAAGTGAAAAACATATTTTCTCTGAACATCAATTTTACCCTAGATTTGTCAAATTATCTGATGTAAAATTCAACAGTAGAGAATCCAACCTTTTAGAAAAGGGATTTAAATTCAACCTAGAAAATAATAATTCACAAAAATCTCTAGACTATTAAGCAATAGATTCAGAACTCGCCATTAAATCTATTCAGTCACTCAAAATTTATGAAATTCAAATTAAAATAAATATATTATTGCTGACATAATCAAAGACAAAAATAAAACTGAAATTCACTCTTCCTCAATTAAACAGAATTTAGTTAAATCAATCGTCGAAAAAAGAAACACCAATAATTTAATATTCACTCGAGCCGATAAAGGAAACAGTATCGTTGCTATTCCAAAACATGAATATTTCAACAAAACTATTGCTTTTTTAACTCCAGATAAATATAAAACCGTTACTAAAGACCCCACTGAACATTTCCAAAAACAATTAAAAATATAATAGACGAATCTGTTAGCCTTTTCAATAACTTCCCAAAAAAACATTTGCTCACTTTAATGAACCCACAAATCCCAAAATTATATTCATTAATAAAACTTCATAAAGAAAATAATCCAATTAGACCAGTAGTTTCATTCGTCACATCACCAAGCATAAAATTATCTAGAGTTTTAATTTCTATTATTCAAACCGAAACAAACTTTTTAGCTGAATACACTATTAAAAATAACACCCAACTTATAGACAATATCAAATCCATCCAATTACCCAAAAATTGTAAATTAATTTCTTTTGATGTACAAAATTTATTCCCTAGTATACCTCCAATTGAAACAGTACAAATTGTAAAAAAATTATTAATTAAAAATAATACTAATCCCATCAAAATGAATGATATACTTAAATGCCTGGAAATATGTCTTGAACAAAGCTACTTCCAATTTAACGGAACCGTCTATATTTCTGACAATGGTTTAATAATGGGTAATCCACTCAGTTCAATTTAAGCTGAAATATTCATGGACGATCTGGAATCAAAAATACACCTGAATCCTATAAGCAAATATTTTCTTTATTGGTACAGTTATGTAGATGACATTTTTTGTTGTTTCAAAGGCACCGACCGACAACTACATATCTTCACGAATTTCATTAATAAACTCAACCCAAAAATTAATTTCACAATCGAAGAAGAAAAGAATCAAAGTATTAATTTTCTTGACCTCACTATAACAAGATTAATTAATTTACATGATTTTAGTATTTTTCACAAACCAACACATACAGACATCACAATACATAAAAATTCAAACCACCCCACCAACCAAAAGATGTCAGCATATAATAGTTTTATTCATAGATTATTGAATGTCCCTTTAAATTCAGAAAACTTTATGAAAGAATTAAATATTATCGAACAAATAGCGTCAAACAACGGTTACAATCCCTTTCTCATAGAGAAAATGGTATCCAATAAACAAAAGAAAATGGCATTAAATCTCGTGTACCCAATCATAAAAGAGGACAATACACAGAAATATTTTTCGTTATCTTATGTCAATGGATTATCTGAAAATATTGCTAAATATTTCAAAAGTTGTTTCAATTATAACGCGGCTTTTAAGACAATCAATAACCTTAGTACCTACATAAAAAACAATAAAGATCGTACAAATAAAGAAAAAAAATCCAGAGTCTACAAGTTGACTTGCAAGGATTGCCCTTTAGTATACATTGGCCAGACTGGTAGATCATTCAAGAAACGTGTCCAAGAACACTAAAGGGGTTATATATCCAATTCTGTACATTCGACATATGCTAATCATCTTAAGGAATTCAGGCATAATTTCAACAATAATTATGAAATAATCCACGTTGAAAGCAAAAGTTCTAGATTAACACTTTTAGAATTTCTTGAAATCAACAGGTATAATGCCCGTAATATCCTTTTGAACGAACAAACAGATGTCGATCATTCTCCATTACTAAATATTTTTCCTTAATGGCAGTTTTAGCGGCAAACTCCAATAAACACCTAGAGTTTTTATGACTTGTGCTTCCATTATTTGGTCACATACCTAAAAATGTATTTAAACTCGGTTACACTGCATACAATGTAATACCTGAAGAAGCCACATCGTGGTGAAACAATTGTTGTAGTAGTACAAACATTTTTGTGGAAATAAATTGCTGTCTCATATACATTTTTTTAATTGAAATTATTATTATTATATGCGGTGAGATTAATCTTATTCAATTCAAATACAAGGCTGGGATGAAATAATCGGGAGAGGATCATGAAAATGAGTAACTCGTGTATTATAAATCCAATATTTAATTCATTTTCGTTTTATATCTACATAGCATAATCCATATTAATCAGTATGATTATGTTTACATAGTCCTTCAAGAAAAAGTAATGTTTAAAAAATATAAAATAGGTGTTAGAGCACCATCAGAACAATCTAGTATTTTATCAAACGTAAATGTGCAACAATATATTACATAAAAACTATGAATTATAATCCATTGAAAGGAATATTTCATTGGTTGGTTCTTTGGTATCGTAATAATATCATATTGAATTTGGCGGATGTTTGTTAGGTTTTGTATCGTCAAATTTTTTTTATTAAATTCAATAGATACGCTCAAGAACGTAAATTGTGAAATTATAATATACCAAAAATTATTTTGATTATTATTATCCTAGTCATCGCAAGGGTTGATTTAGTAAAAAATTTCAAGGAAATCATTTTCTTCAATGAATTCTTCATCAATATGAATAATATACTCACACAGCCATTTGAATGCAATTAATTTTCAATATATATCTATAGAATCAACATCAAAATCATTCTAATAATGACGCAAGTTGGTGGAAATAAACATCATAATCGCTGCTAAGAAGCAGTCCACCCATACCGTCGTCATCCTCATCGGAATTATCGAACATCGGATCCAAATCATCATACTCATCATCATCTTCGTCATCATCTTCCTCGTCATCATCATCATCATTGTCATCGTTATTGTCACCATTGTTGTCATTGTTCTGGTTATCGTCTCCATGGTTATCATTGTTACCATCGTCAGGGTTATTTCCGTCATTAACATCGCCCTGATCTTGTCCACCTGCTACTTCTTCCACGTTGTTATACCAGAATGTACCAGAATACTCCCGCGGATTAAAATCCTTCCTAGGGCCTCCATCACATTTTGTGTTATGATCTACACCATAGCTCAAATATTCGGTGTAATTTGGGGACTGATATTCACTTTCTGATCTATGTCTTCTACCTGAAAAATATAACGATAATTATTTTGTTCCTTCGATTCTAAACTTGGATGTAGACAGAAAATTGTATTGTTTAATATAATAATAGTTTGGGGAAAAAGAAATCCACTTCTGTGGATAACTGTATTGATCCCTATCTCGTAAACAATTTCAGATTTATGCTTTCTTTCAAGGTGACATTTCACACTAAAAAAATTCTTTTACTGTTTTTTGTTTGGTCCATTCAGTTGTGAGTTACAATTTGTTTAAAATGGAAGACAACGGTACATTATACATTTTTTCTTTGATGAAGGTAAAAATACAAGCCAGGTGGCTGAAATTGTGAATGGTGTTTATTGTCCCGATACTGTAACAACTAAATATGTGCAATTTTGATGTTGAAGATGAACCTCGCATAGATAAGCCCGTCGTCGAAAATATCGATAAAATCACAGAAATAATAGAAGCTAACAAACTTGTTGGTCGCAGCATCGCCCAGGAGCAAAAAATCCGCCATAAAACAGTTTTAAGCCATTTGCTGGATTCGAAAAGAAGCTCGATGTTGGGCTGCCACACCAATTTGTAACTACCTTCCTCGCTGGGAATTCTGCACTACTCTGCTTCCTGGCGTAGCATATATAGGACACTATTAGTCTTAGACAATACCTAACTGGCCGTCCCCACCCCGCGCTCCATGGCATTATAGCTTGTCGCGCTTGACTAGAACCCTAGTTTCATCCCGGTGAAATGGAAGGTTAAATCTTGATGCCTAAAGTAATGCCATTTGCGCCAGTCACTGGACGAGTGTAGTGGAAGATCGACCGAATGGGGCCTTTAAAACTAGCGACTACCCTATTGCAGTAAATCTCCGGATTTTCCTGTCCATTGGCCGAGTGTGTTATGTAGCATACTACGTTACCTTGCGAGGGTGGATGCCCACAGGTGGTAATTGTACCACCTGGCCATCCGATTTGTGTTGGACTCGAGGGAGTAGTAGTTGAAAGCCCGCATGTTGGACTAGGGAGGTATTTCATTTATCTGTTCGCAGACACTCATGTTCGGGATATTCTCATGAAATGTGTCAAGGTTTAGCGGAACTTTACGGTTCGACCGACTTCGTCCTGAAGCTGGATCTATTGTGTGACGTTTCAGGGTTTGTGGATCTCGAGGAAACGGCTGGTCAATTGGTGCCGCCCACCAGGCATTAGATCTTGACGTGATGGGGGCGCTCTCTTGACTAGGACCCTAGATTCGTCCCGGCGAATTGGAGGGTTAAGTCTTGGTGTCTAACGTAATGCCATTTCGCGCCAGTCACTGGACCTGTATGGTGGAAGATCTCCGAATGGGGCCCTAGTTTTACTCAGGTGAAATGGAGGGCTGAGCCGGTTGATTAACTCAGTGACAAGGGAGTCTGTCGCAGCACAGGGCTTCTCCCTTAAAACTGGCGTGCTCTACCCTATCGCACTATAAATCTCCGGATTCTGTGTAATGGCCGAGTGCGTTATGTAGCATACTGCGTTACCTCGGGGGGGTGGTCTTGCCCACAGGTGTTACTTGTACCACCTGGCCACCCTAATTGGTGTTGGACTCGAGGGGGCAGTGGTTGAAAGTCCGCATGCTGGACTAGGGGGTATTTCATTTATCTGTTCGCAGACCCCCATTTTCGGGATATTCTCATGAAACGACTCGGGGTTTAACGGGACTTGACGGTTCGACCGGCCTGTCCTGGCTCCTGGATCTGTGCGTAACAATTTAGGGTTTGTGGATCTCGACGAAATGGCTCCGCCATTAGTGCTTGACGCCAGGATCAATCAAATGACTTCACATGGGTTCAGTGGGTCAGGACGTATAGTCCGCTAGACGGTGCTCGTACCAGGATCAATTGTAGTCGTCAATCTTGAGTTTATCTTAGTTCATGGGACTGCGTTCGGGTGGATGGATAAGAATTCCCTCCGGTGGGTGAGTTGCGTCTCAAACCAACTCGGGTACTGACCTGCTGAGCCAGTAGAGGTTGGATAGTACTTCGCTGCTACCAGTCAGACGGTTCTGGCTTTCGAGTCGGGGCCCAAACTGGAAGCTGGTGGGTTCATCTCTTCGGAGGGGTTCTCGCCACGCGCGATGATATGGCGTAATCCTTATCACACTTTCTACCTCTAGGGGTGGACTGTGGAGACTGCTTGGTAGTCACTTGGAAAAGAGGCCTTCCTCAAATAGCCAATAACTATTCTGGTAGAATTCACCTGGTCAATTGGTGCTTGACGCTAGAATCAATCGAAAGACTTCACATGGGCTCGTGGGTGTTGACGTACAGGCCGTGTTAACGCTGCTCGTACCAGAATCAATTGAGACATCAATATTTGGATTATCTTAGTTCATGAGACTGCGTTCGGGTGGATGGATAAGAAGCCCTTCCAGCGTGTGAGTTGCGTCCCAAATAACTCAGGTACTGACAATGCAAAGCCAGTAGAGGTTGGATAGTGCTTCGCTGCTACCAGTCAGACTGTTGTAGGTTTTCGAACTGAAGCCCAAACTGAAAGCTAGTGGGTTCATCTCTTCGGAGGGGTTCTCGCTTCGCGCGATAAATGCCGTGATCCTTATCACACTTTTTGCCTCCGGGGGCATACCGTGGAGACTGCTGAGTAGTCACTTGGTGAACGAGCTACGCTCACATGCCAATTCAACTAACCGGTAGAATTCAAGTGGCCGTTCCCACCCGTCACCCATGGCATTATAGCTTGACGCGCTGGGGCAGCTTTTCTTAACTAAGTCCCTAGTTTCATCCCGGTGAAATTGAGGGTAAAGTCTTGATGCCTAAAGTAATGCCGTATGCGACCTTCACTGGATCCGTGTGGTGAAAGATCGGCAGAATGGGACCCTAGTTTCACCGTAAAGGTGGAATGGAGGGCTGAGCCGCGTTGATCAACTCAGTAACAAGGGAGTCTGTCGCAGCATAGGGCCTCTCCCTTAAAACTAACGTACTCTACCCTATTGCAGTAAATCTCCGGATTTTTCTGTCCATGGTCGAATGCGTTTTATTTAGCATGCTGCGTTACCTCGGGAGGGTGGAGGCCCTTGGGAAGTATTCGTACGACTTGACCACCCAATTGGTGTTGGACTCGAGGGGGCACTGGTTGAAAGTCCGCATCCTGGACTTGAAGCGTATTCCTACTATCTGTTCGCAGACACTCATGTTCAGGTTATCTCGAGATATGCTTCAGGGTTTAGCGAGACTTGACGGTTCGACCGGGCTCGTCCTAGGTCCAGATCAATTGAGATTTGATTACGGTTCAGATCGTTGATGCTTGAAGCCAGGATCAATTGAAAGACTTCACAAGGGTTCGTGGGTCTTGACGTACAGGCCAAATTGACGGCACTCATACCAGGATCAATTGAGGCATAAAATCTTGAGACTTACTTGGTTCATGGGACCGCATTCGGATGGGTGGATAGAAAGGCCTTTGGACGACTGAGCTGCGTCACAAAAAAAATTCGGGTACTGACTCTGCAGGGTCAGTAGAGGCTGGACAGTGCTGAAGCCAAAACTGGAAGCTTGGTGGGTTCAAATCTTCGGAGTAGTTCTCACTAATGCGCGATGAAAAGGCATACCCTTATCACTTTTTCTGCTTCCTGGGCAGATTGTGGAGACTACTGAGTAGTCACCTGGTGAAAGAGCCACGTTCACATGCCAGTAACCTAATCGGTAGAATTCACTACTCATGATTACCGTCCCCGCCAGGTTTAAGTAAGGCGGAACACATTGCATTCGACGACGGTTTCTACATGGAACACATAGTTACTGGCATCACAAGCAGACATGCGCACCACGCCTGTCTGAACAGTTCAGGTGCGCATGCTCAGAACGCAATGCCACCTACCAAATTAGTAGCTAAAAGCTCCTTCACTCCACCGCATTCAGTTCAGAGCTTCAAATTAACAACAATATACATGATGGATCGAATTTCCTTCCTCGAAACCTTGGCCGAACGGAATGAAATTGATCCCTTTCTTAGACGGATGGTGACTGGGGGTGAGAAATGGATCAATTACGATAATACTGTGGGTAAAAGATTGTAGTCAAAGCGGGATAAAGCAGCTCAAACGATGGCCAAACCAGGACTAACAGCCAGGAAAGTTCTACCGTGCATTAAGTGGGACTGGAAAGAAATAATTTGTTATGAGTAACTTCCATATGACCAAACACTAAATTCGTGTCTTCACAAATTGACCGTTTGTAGCTAACGATTGACCAGAAACGGCCATAAATGACCAACAGAAGTCATATTGTGTTCCATCAGAACAATGCCAGGCTACATACGTTTGTAGTGACTCGCCAGAAACTCCAAGGTTTTAATGTATCCACCATATAATCCGGATCTAGCACCAAGCGATTACCATCTTTTTCTCACATTGTAAAACTTCTTAAGAGATAAGAAATTGGCATCAAGATTGTGAAAATCGATTACTAGAGATTTTCGTCGTACTTCTATGGGGAAGGTGTAACGAAGCCATCTTTAAAATGGCAAAAATTATGGAACAAATTGGTGCATATTCGACCCAAATCGGAAAATCCGAAACATGTTGAATAGTCTTCAAGTTTACGAAAAATTAATGGAGTTTTCCCCAACCTATTAAATTATATTAAAATAAGAACAGCTAAGCTTTTAAGTATAATGACTCAAAAAATCGAATAAAACAATTAAGCGAATTCTACACGATGGTTTCTTATTTTGCAATAAAGTAAATCCAATAATACATTTTCTACAATTCTTTTTTTATTGCCAACACTTATTACATTCTGTGTGAATTGATTCGCCTGGAAATATTGGCAGATCATTGTCTTAAAGCACCCGATTTTTGTACTACGTTTTATGAAATTCAGTCTAATAATATGATAAAAATGGTGAAACGCACTCGTGAACTCAGGAGTCTTTGCGCAGTAGTTCATATCACCCACGATACTCATAAAAAATTTTTTGATCTTCTAATCATACGATCTACACGAAACTTTGTGTTGGCCTTTTTGTCATCATTTTACATCTTAATGCTGAATTTAAACCCAATCGTGAGACTGTTGCTATGGTTTATACAGCTCATCAGCTCCGTAAACAAAATTTTTGTCTTCGTTTTGAATCTTCTGATCATACAATCCTCATGAAATTTTGCAGAAATGTGTGCGTTATTATAATCCTTCTAAATTTTAAACTTTAGTTCAATCGGATTAGTAGTTTGGGAAATATCAATAAAAATGAGAGAACATTTCGCATGTGAATAACTACGACATTTTTCGACAGATTTCGTTCAATAATGAACAAATCCTAGATATTGGACATCCAAATCTACGCCGAAAGTTTTAAGTCTTCATCTCTTTCCGTTAGAGAGATTTTTCATTTTCTCTTGTATGTATACTCACGAAATTTCGCACGAACATGTGCATTAGTATCGGGTATTTTTTTTTAGAGTGATAGAACTTTCGATAGGGATAACTGTGATTTGACAGAAGGTAGGAGCCATGTTGTTTTGACATTTCTGTTCAGTAAGCATTGACATATTATCATGGAAAGACTCACGCCGCAATAACTTTTACAAATTGTTGAAATTTATTTTCAAAATCAGTGTTCTATTCGCCAAACTTATAGAGTACTTCGTGAAATTTATGGTTTCCATAATCGTCCATCAGAGCAGCTTATTCGTTGAACTATTTTCTCTACTCGATACAACAACAACAACAAGACGAAGAACTGTACGTACAGAAGAAAATATCGCTGCTGTAAGTCATAGTGTTGATGATGATCCAGATTTGTCTATTCGTCGACGTACACAAACAAGTTCGACTCTGTGCATCCACCACATGGAAAATTTTGCGTAAAGATCTTGGGCTACACTCATACAAGATCCAAGTGGTTCAAGAACTAAAGCCACTTGACCATAATAAGGGTCGTTTGTTTGCTGATTGGGCCCTAGAACAGCTTGAAACTGATCCAATTTTTTATCGTAAAATTGTGTTTAGTGATGAAGCTCACTTCTGGTTGAACGGCTATGTAAACGAGCAAAATTGTCGTATATGGAGTGAAAACAATCCTCAAGAAGTTCTGTAGGTTCCATTGCATCCTGAAAAATGCACTGTATGATGTGCTTTACACGCTGAAGGCATCATCGGTTCATATTTCTTTAAAAATTATGCTGGAGCTAATGTTACAGTGATTGGTGCTCGTTACAGATCGATGAATGGTATCGACTCAGAAGTGTTTTGGTTCCAACAAGATGGTGCTACGCCTCATGCTGCTACCGTAACTATTGATTTATTGAAAGAAAGATTTGGAGGTAATATTTTTTCGAGAAATGTTCCAATTAATTAGCCTCCAGGATCATGCAACATAACCTACTGAATTATTTTCTTTTGGGGTTTTTCTAATAAAAATTTATAAATTTATTTTTAACAACTATTTATATTCGGGCATAATTAAATAAAATGATAGAGAATATTTCTGCCATTTCTAATTTTATAACAATTCTGTAGCCATATCTGTTGCTTCCCCAGCAACTTAACATCTTATAAAGGTAATACGAATGATTTCATAGTTGTTGTTCATATTGGGTCAATTCCAAATGACTGGCATATGTTGAGTGTGAGATATCTGACCTATAATTCTTCTGGTGTTCATGAATCTGTTCTTCAAGGATCTACCCATTTCACCAATATATACCAATAAGTAAAAGACCATAAAATTTTTTTCAATAAGCTTACAGATGTGAACATATATTCCTTGTTGAACATTTTTGCTCAGTTAGGTATTTCCTATAATTGACTCCAATATATTTACGGTTATTTTTATTCTTTTTTTATCTATTTTGACCAATTTGTGTATGTACTCCTTTTTTTCAAGTCATTATATACATTCTGTCAAGAAAGTACCGGGAATTATCGATTTAAATCTGGCGGGGCAATGAGGCAGGTAAATTTTTTTTTTCCTAGGTTGGTACTACTGTCCTTAATTACTATGCCAAGCTTGAGCGGGATCTGTCAACTAGTGTGTTTGCAACAGCTGATTAAGTCAGTCGATGTCAGAGTGCGTGCCGATTTTTACTATGGGTGATTACGTTGAGCAAAGAATTTGTTTAAAGTTTTGTGTTGCAAATGAATTTTCGTGTGCCGATGCATTGAAAATGTTGCAAAAGGCCTTTGGTGATAATGCTCTATCGAAAACTCGTGCATATCAGTTAACGTTTTGTTAATGCAGTTTTGAACTTTCGTTAGTCTTCAGATACCTGAAGAATCAATATATGACACAGGTTATTTCAAGCATCCAGGTACAAGCAGTGATAAAATAATGAAGGTTTCAAAACTCCGTAGAAAAAATCCATTTTTGAGGAGTTAGGTTCAGGTATTATTTGAAAGCATTAAATATTTGGAAGTTACTCAGTTTGATCGTTCATTACTTCAAGATTACCTCTGTGTAAATAATTTGACAATTATTAGTATTTGGATTCTGGAATCCGTTCAAAGTTTCGAATTGGTATGTAGAAATAATTTTGTCATAATGAATGAAAAAACTGCGCTGTATGGATCTCAAAGATTAGACATTTATTTTTTGTAAAACATATGCTATTTGTTGAAATATCTGTTGAAAAGTTTCTAGAAAAGATTTATTGTAAATAGCAGATACAAACTTGAACGAAATTCACATGTTAATAGAAGTTATTTTCTTAGAAAATTAATGTGCAAATTATTGAAAATTATATTGAAATTGGTGTTCTACAATTTAAATTCAAACCATTCATTTTATTGATTTCTTCAATCGGAGTACAGGCTATTTTATTTATGGTTAAAACTACTGTTTATCCAAAAGAATGAGAATAGATTTGAGATTTTATGAATAAAAAGATATTGAGTTGAATGTTATACATACAAATTATCTACATTTGATGCATGAAAAATACTCAAAATTCAGATTGAAGCACTATACAACACGACATAAATTGAGTACATTATGACCGATAGTAAAGTGTATAAAACGAGACTAAGAAATCGTGATGGACTTTGTGTCAACATAAGGCAGTCTGTTTCTTGAATTTAAGGAGTAGCCAGATAAAATCGTGAAAGGGAAAAATGTATTTAAATTGACGGAAGAAAGGCTACATCCGATACTTATATACTCATTTTCATTTTGAAAGAGTATTTATTGATAATGGCATATTTAATTATTTACCTACCAAAAATTATTTATCACAACAACTTTAAAAATTGTGTATGAAACGTCAAAACAGTATCAAACTGAATGGGACTCAAATTTTAGTTTCTGTGGGAATCATATGTCTAACGTAAAAGTAAATGAGGCAAAATACTAAAAAACTTTAGATTTTGAAGCTTAGCAAATTATCGAGAATTGACGCTCTTTGCGAAGACGTTGTAGGAGGGATTTAAAGATCAAATTTCAAAAAAAAAATTGAAAATTGAACACAATATCTCTGTAAAACCTCTACAATATTTAATAAAAAAAAATTAAATCATAATTTCTTAGAAATAATGTTTCTGTTAATTTTCTATTATTTCTATTCGAGTAGACATATAGAATTCTTAACATCATACAGCAGTCAAAAATATAAAGGAGTCTACAGAAAATACAGAATATTGACTTAAAATTGAACAGCTGTTCCATATCAACCTTATAAATTATAAATTCTCCTCTCAAAAAAAATCATGAGGTTGATATAAAATAGCTTTATCAACTTTTTATGTGATTTTAGTCAATATTTTATATTTTCTATGGATTCTTCTATTTTTTTGGGTGTTGTGTGATGTTGACTATTCTACATTCTGTCAAGAAAGTACCGGGAATTATCGATTTAAATCTGGCGGGGCAATGAGGCAGGTAAAAATTTTTTTTCCTAGGTTGGTACCACTGTATTTAATTACTATGCCAAGCTTGAGCGGGATCTGTCAACTAGTGTGTTTGCAACAGCTGATTAAGTCAGTCGATGTCAGAGTGCGTGCCGATTTTTACTATGGGTGATTACGTTGAGCAAAGAATTTGCTTAAAGTTTTGTGTTTGAAATGAATTTTCGTGTGCCGATGCATTGAAAATGTTGCAAAAGGCCTTTGGTGATAATGCTCTATCGAAAACTCGTGCATATCAGTGGTACAGAGCCTTCAAGGATGGTCGTGAAGTGGTCGCCCATCGACGGCTTCGATCGAAGATAACGTCGGTAAAATTAAGGAAAGGGTGCTGGAAAACCGTCGTACCAGCTTGAGAGAGATAGCACATGATCTTAAGATATCCCACGAGTCCGCACGTTCGATTTCAATTGATATTTTGGGCATGAGAAAGGTGGCCGCACGACTCGTACCGAAAGACCTGAATTTTCTTCAAAAACGTCATCGCGAACAGGTTGCTTCAGACACGCTGGATCGCTGTAATTCCGATTCTACATTCATGGAACGCATTATAACTGGTGATGAGACCTGAGTCTACGAGTACGATATGCAAACAAGCCAGCAATCATCGGAATGGGTGGCAAAAAATGAGCCGAAACCGAAAAAACCACGCCGAAGGCGCTCGGAAATGAAGATGATGCTCATTGTTTTCTTCGATATCCGTGGCGTGGTGCACTACGAATTCGTTCCAGAGGGTCAGACGGTAAACAAGGAGTATTACCTAGGCGTTATAAAACGTTTGCGTGAGCGTATCCGTAAGAAGCGGCCTAATTTGTGGGCGAACAACTCATGGATTTTGCATGACGATAACGCGCCTTCTCACCGAGCTACGATTGTGACTGACTTTCTCGCCAAAAACTCAACAAACGTGCTTTAGCAACCACCGTATTCGCCGGATTTGGCTCCCTGCGACTTTTTCCTCTTCCCAAAACTAAAATTGCCCCTTCGTGGCACCCGTTTTGAGTCGATTGAAGCCATAAAACAAAATTCGGCGCGAGAGCTAAAGTCCATTCCGGAAAGCGCCTATAAAAAATGTTTCGATAATTGGAAGTGCCGTTGGCATAGATGTATTGGAGCAAATGGAGCCTATTTTGAAGGCGACCCAATAAATTTTGACGATTAAATGTAAAAATGTTGTTTTAATTGAAAATTCCCGGTACTTTCTTGACAGAGTAGTATATATCTACTTTAATATAAACAGCGTTTCTAAGACATTTTAATTTAATATTTTAAAATTTTTTGCATTAATTTTGTAGAAGTTGAACAGTATTCTGTTCAATTTTCAAAAAATTGAAGGGAACCTCTTCTAAGAATATACCCTCAAATTTCAGTTAGGTTCCCTTAAAATTGTGACTCCTCTGTCACTATGACTATACAAACTCTCGACCAACCACTCA
This sequence comes from Megalocaria dilatata, assembly GCA_034642435.1. NCBI lineage: Eukaryota > Metazoa > Arthropoda > Insecta > Coleoptera > Coccinellidae > Megalocaria > Megalocaria dilatata. Next base: position 60,034,724 of record CM067857.1, read on the forward strand.
TTCAAATAGCGAGACTGCAGGGTTGTATACATCTTAAATGGGATACACTGTATATCAGAAAGAATAAAAGGTTAGAAGATTGAGTACAAACTTGTACTTCCATGTTCTGTTTTTGCATTCGGTGTGTTTTGCGAGTCACGTGTAATCTCACCTTATATTTTAAAAATACAATGTGTAAGTGTAAGTTAGATATTAAATAAATTGAAATTAATATAAGCCGTCCACCACATATTTCGATTATATCTGTGTCATTTCCTTTATTCTTTATAAATTTCCGTAATGCAAATTTTAAGTCGATACATATTATCTAACAAACAAGAGTATTTCTAAGACAATATACATTCAATATTGATAATAATGTTATATATAGTTCACTGAATATTTCTTGAAATTATAAAATATAGCCTTAAATTTCAGAGTGGCTCACCAGTCTCTATGACTATACAAACTATCGAAGAACTACTCATTCAAATAGCGAGAATGAAGAGGTGTATACATATTGAATGGGATACACTATAAGAGAAAAAATAAAGTGTTAGAAGTACAAACCTGTTATTCCGTGTTAAAGTTCTGAGTTTGTAATCGGTATGTTTTGTGGGTCTCGTGTAATCTCATCTAATATTGAAGGACGCACAATGTGTAAGTATAAGTTGAATATCAAACATTAATATTAGCCGTCCAACACATATTTGGATTATATGGGTCATTTCTTTTATTCTTCTTAAATTTCCCTAATGCAAATATTTCTAAGATAATATAAATTCAATATTGATAATATTATATTTAATTTTTATTGTTAAAAAAACAAATTAAATCGAATAAATAATGTTTTTCAAAAATATTAAGCAGTGGAGATTTGTTTAAGTCTGTTCGTTCGTTCAATAGAATTTAGTTTTTATTCTATATAGTGATTTCTAGGATTCCAGAAAATTAAGTCGGGAGTTTTTTTTCAATGTGCAATATTTTATGTTTTATTAATAAATCATATTTCATATTTACTAATTTTGGTTTGGAATGTTCAGTATGTCGAATATATTAATATACTATTTCTCAATTCTTTCTAAAATTTTTCGTGAACAGAGTTTGATACTTAGAAATTTCTCTAACTTTCATGAAAACAATTATTGTGTAAGCAATAAAATTCAGCAAGAGTTTAATCATCTTTAATTTATAAATTTCAAGATGAATTTATGTAAAAAGTAAAAACCGTAAGAGTCGAAGAAAATTCCCTATTCAAAATAATTATAATGAATAAAAATGTCGAATTTTTCAGTAAAATAACGTCTATTGATCGGAAAAATTTCAATATGTAAAATTCACCTAAAAAATGATTAATCAACTTTATTCTACAACAAATTACAATGCTGAGTTCAAAGGACAAAATAAAAACGAAATTAAACGTAGAACAGTAATTCGGTTTTTTACTCACTTGATTCGCCAATCTCCGTTGAGTCTTTATCATTGTAAACTTTCACAGAAAATTCCTTCCAAAAATTATCCTGGGTATTCGAAAAATTGTTAGCTTTTCTTTCATACACTATGGTTGATTTATTGTCTATTATTTCAACTAACTTCCCTGTTTTATACATTTTAGCGATCGGTGTAAACAATTGTAGCAAATGCACAACAAAATTTTTACACGGTCCACGCGACTTCCAACTGAATATTTCGAAGATCTTGTTCTGTATTCTCACTGAGTTGTGTTACTGCTAGCTATTTTCTGAAATTTCAGAAAAGGCACATTTGCAGGTAGTTCTATGGTTAACAGTACATTGGAAGAGAATTTAGACCATTATATTACTAGAGAAATATGCAGATTTCTCTTCCACTGAAACGTCCACCCTGTAACTACCTGTGAATATAATAGTAATGGCCTGAGGATTGTTATACTCATTATATTGCTAAACAAGTTCTGCAGATTTCTCTTCCACTAAACTGTAATCCCTAGAACTACCTGTGAAAATGCTTAGTAAATTTGAGTACATGAAACTAGCTGATCCCCGCGTACTTCGTCTGAACGTAAGCAAATGCAATTTTATATACAGTTGCTTGAACTTGAGCTAAATTTTAGTGTTTGATTATTTAGAATGGATGATACTAGAAACTAAGAAATTAATTTGATTTATAATATGAAACAATAACATTAAAGAAATTATACTTTTATTTTTGAAGCAATATTTTTTTCACGTCATCAGATTTCGGTGAAACTGAGGATAGTAATCCAGTATTTTCAGATACTGAATTGTTTCAACCGTTACTATTTGGTAGTTGATCATAATTAAAACAAATTGTAGAAATTACTATGTTTTACTACCAAAAAATATATATCGATATATATTTTTTGATAGTAAAACATAGTAATTTCTACAATTTGTTTTAATCCAGTATTTTCGTTATCTGCCATGATAATCTGTTAATAAATTTTGGAGCCATTCACAACTATCCGTCATTTTCCCTTATATAATAAATAACTTGTTGAGTGACCCATGGGATTTTAAGATGTAAGTTCTGGCCGTTCCGCTGAAGATTTATTTCAATTTTTATCGGTCAAATTCGGAAAATTTGACTTTCATTCAAAACTAGCAGACCCGACAGACGTTGTCCTGTACACACGTCGTTAATTCGAAAATTTCAAACATTCTTTAATAAGCTGTAACAATCTGGACAGTTTTGATGAAAATTATTATTCAAGAGTTAGATTAATATCTAACGTCATTACATGTACACTTATCCAAATACGACCGATCGGGAGCATGTGAGTATATACTGTGTGTAAGTATGCATATACTGTATGAGTGAAGTGAAATGTAGAAGATGTGTTAACTTGTTTTAAGTAAAGGTAAAAAATCTTATACTGAAACTATTTTATAGCATTTATTTATTAATTTACAAAAACTTAATTTATCTTAATCCTATTGAATGTACAATATTTTTAGTTAATCCTTGAGGCGTATATACAAACAAATTCGATGGTTTTTCAACTCTGGAACACGCAACATATAACTGACCGTGAGAAAAACACGGATTTTCTAAATCTAAGCCACAAATCGTCATTGTTTGGTCTTGTGACTTATTTATAGTCATAGCATATGCCAAGCGGATTGGAAATTGTAAACGTTCGAATGGTATAGGCGAATCTGAAGGAATCATTGGGATCCGTGGTCGAAGTACAACCTCACCTTGAAATTTTCCACTCAAAATAGTAGCTTCAAGAATGTTGCCCATGATTTTTTTTATAAAACATCAATTTCTATTCGTAGTTAATATTTTAATTAGCACACGACTTGAACAAACACAATAATAACAACAAAATTTCAGATTTTTTCTCAATTTGATCGCAGCACTAACTATCGGGATTAACTGATATTGATATAGAATAATGCTGCGATGACAGCGCAGTCTATCGGATTGAAAGTAAAACATTTCCAAAATCTCTTCAAACATCAATTTCTATTCGTAGTTAATGTTCTAATTAGCACACGACTTGAACAAACACAATAATAACAACAAAATTTCAGATTTTTTCTCAATTTGATCGCAGCACTAACTATCGGGATTAACTGATATTGATATAGAATAATGCTGCGATGACAGCGCAGTCTATCGGATCGAAAGTAAAACATTTCCAAAATCTCTTCAAACATCAATTTCTATTCGTAGTTAATATTCTAATTAGCACACGACTTGAACAAACACAATAATAACAACAAAATTTCAGATATTTTTCTCAATTTGATCGCCGCACTAACTATCGGGATTAACTGAAATTGATATAGAATAATGCTGCGATGACAGCGCAGTCTATCGGATCGAAAGTAAAACATTTCCAAAATCTCTTCAAACATCAATTTCTATTCGTAGTTAATATTTTAATTAGCACACGACTTGAACAAACACAATAATAACAACAAAATTTCAGATATTTTTCTCAATTTGATCGCAGCACTAACTATCGGGACTAACTGAAATTAATATAGAATAATGCTGCGTCTATCGCAGTCTAGCTGCGTCTAGCGCAGTCTATCGGATCGAAAGTAAAACATTTCCAAAATCTCTTCAAACATCAATTTCTATTCGTAGTTAATATTTTAATTAGCACACGACTTGAACAAACACAATAATAACAACAAAATTTCAGATATTTTCCTCAATTTGACCGCAGCACTAACTATCGGGACTAACTAAAATTGATATAGAATAATGCTGCGATGACAGTGCAGTCTATCGGATCGAAAGTAAAACATTTGCAAAAACTCTTCAAACATCAATTTCTATTCGTAGTTAAAATTTTAAATAGCACACGACTTGAACAAACACAATAAAAACAACAAAATTTCAGATATTTTTCTCAATTTGATCGCAGCACTAACTATCGGGACTAACTGAAATTAATATAGAATAATGCTGCGATGACAGCGCAGTCTATCGGATCGAAAGTAAAACATTTCCAAATTAACAACTACTTATAAATGAAAATTTAGTTAAATATTTATTTAATAGAAATAGTTTTATTATTGATTTCTTACAAATATCAAATTGTCATCCATACGTCATTACATAGCTGTCTTTATACGTCAATTTTGTTATTCTTAGTCTGATTCTTTTTTGTTATACCACGTTTTATAGTGACTGACGTTACATGTCAAGTCACACGGGAATGCTGTCGAACGAGATAAAAAGTATCCTATGTCCTTCTCCTGGCTCTAAACTACCTTCCTGCCAATTTTCAGCTAAATCGGTTCAGCATTTCTTGACTTATAAGTGAAGGAACTAACACGACTTTCTTTTATATACATTCTGTCAATAAAGTACCGGGAATTATCGATTTAAATCTGGCAGGGCAATGAGGCAGGTAAAATTTTTTTTCCTAGGTTGGTACCACTGTCCTTAATTACTATGCCAAGCTTGAGCGGGATCTGTCAACTAGTGTGTTTGCAACAGCTGATTAAGTCAGTCGATGTCAGAGTGCGTGCCGATTTTTACTATGGGTGATTACGTTGAGCAAAGAATTTGCTTAAAGTTTTGTGTTTGAAATGAATTTTCGTGTGCCGATGCATTGAAAATGTTGCAAAAGGCCTTTGGTGATAATGCTCTATCGAAAACTCGTGCATATCAGTGGTACAGAGCCTTCAAGGACGGTCGTGAAGTGGTCGCCCATCGACGGCTTCGATCGAAGATAACGTCGATAAAATTAAGGAAAGGGTGCTGAAAAACCGTCGTACCAGCTTGAGAGAGACAGCACATGATCTTAAGATATCCCACGAGTCCGCACGTACGATTTTGATTGATATTTTGGGCATGAGAAAGGTGGCCGCACGACTCGTACCGAAAGACCTGAATTTTCTTCAAAAACGTCATCGCGAACAGGTTGCTTCAGACACGCTGGATCGCTGTTATTCCGATTCTACATTCATGGAACGCATTATAACTGGTGATGAGACCTGGGTCTACGAGTACGATATGCAAACAAGCCAGCAATCATCGGAATGGGTGGCAAAAAATGAGCCGAAACCGAAAAAACCACGCCAAAGCCGCTCGAAAATGAAGGTGATGCTCATTGTTTTCTTCGATATCCGTGGCGTGGTGCACTACGAGTTCGTTCCAGAGGGTCAGACGGTAAACAAGGAGTATTACCTAGGCGTTATGAAACGTTTGCGTGAGCGTATCCGTAAGAAGCGGCCTAATTTGTGGGCGAACAACTCATGGATTTTGCATGACGATAACGCGCCTTCTCACCGAGCTACGATTGTGACTGACTTTCTCGCCAAAAACTCAACAAACGTGCTTTAGCAACCACCGTATTCGCCGGATTTGGCTCCCTGCGACTTTTTCCTCTTCCCAAAACTAAAATTGCCCCTTCGTGGCACCCGTTTTGAGTCGATTGAAGCCATAAAACAAAATTCGGCGCGAGAGCTAAAGTCCATCCCGGAAAGCGCCTATAAAAAATGTTTCGATAATTGGAAGTGCCGTTGGCATAGATGTATTGGAGCAAATGGAGCCTATTTTGAAGGCGACCCAATAAATTTTGACGATTAAATGTAAAAATGTTGTTTTAATTGAAAATTCCCGGTACTTTCTTGACAGAGTAGTATATATCTACTTTAATATAAACAGCGTTTCTAAGACATTTTAATTTAATATTTTAAAATTTTTTGCATTAATTTTGTAGAAGTTGAACAGTATTCTGTTCAATTTTCAAAAAATTGAAGGGAACCTCTTCTAAGAATATACCCTCAAATTTCAGTTAGGTTCCCTTAAAATTGTGACTCCTCTGTCACTATGACTATACAAACTCTCGACCAACCACTCATTCAAATAGCGAGACTGCAGGGTTGTATACATCTTAAATGGGATACACTGTATATCAGAAAGAATAAAAGGTTAGAAGATTGAGTACAAACTTGTACTTCCATGTTCTGTTTTTGCATTCGGTGTGTTTTGCGAGTCACGTGTAATCTCACCTTATATTTTAAAAGTACAATGTGTAAGTGTAAGTTATATATTAAATAAATTGAAATTAATATAAGCCGTCCACCACATATTTCGATTATATCTGTGTCATTTCCTTTATTCTTTATAAATTTCCGTAATGCAAATTTTAAGTCGATGCATATTATCTAACAAACAAGAGTATTTCTAAGACAATATACATTCAATATTGATAATAATGTTATATATAGTTCACTGAATATTTCTTGAAATTATAAAATATAGCCTTAAATTTCAGAATGGCTCACCAGTCTCTATGACTATACAAACTATCGAACAACTACTCATTCAAATAGCGAGAATGAAGAGGTGTATACATATTGAATGGGATACACTATATGAGAAAGAATAAAGTGTTAGAAGTACAAACCTGTTATTCCGTGTTAAAGTTTTAATTGAAAATTCCCGGTACTTTCTTGACAGAGTAGTATAGTCCTTCGTGAGTGCCATATTGTTTTAATTCTCTCAGCAGATACACATCTCTGATAATTTTCTCATGAATGTAATCAATATGCAATGCCCAATTCAGTCTGCTCTCCAAGATAAAACTTAAAAACCTGGAACTCGTCTAACTCTATCTATCGGGTGTTTTTTTAGAGTGATAGAACTTTCGATAGGGCTAACTGTGATTTGATAGAAGGTAGAAGTCATGCTGTTTTGAAATTTCTGTTCAGTAAGCATTAACAAATCATCATGGAAAGACTCACACCGCAACAACGTTTACAAATTGTTGAAATTTATTTTCAAAATCAGTGTTCTATTCGCCAAACTCATAGAGCACTTCGTGAAATTTATGATATATATAATCGTCCATCAGAGCAGCTTATTCGTCGAACTTTCGATAGATTTTGACCAACATTTTCTTTACTCGATGCAACAGCAACAAGACAAAGAACTTTACGTACAGAAGAAAATATCGCTGCTGTAGGACACAGTGTGAAAATTCCCGGTACTTTCTTGACAGAGTAGTATATGAATTCCTTTATTTCCTTCCTGTAAAGGATCAGCCCCATTCGCAAAAAGAAGCTTCAGTACTTCCACATCTCTTTCAGATAGTTTTTCTTTATATGTCATATATTCCACTGCACTAAGTCCATCAAATATTTTATCAATATGCGCCCCTGCGGGTTTTTTCATGAGAGTTTTTTTCACTGAAGTGACGGATCCATATAGAATTTGTTCATAAAATTCGGTATACCACTTGCTGCATGCCATTTTCAAACTTATTTTTACTTCAATTTTATAACAGAGTAAAAGTAACTACACATCACTAAGAGATCACTATCACTAACCATTGTAGAATGTTCATTCCTTGTACCCGAATTTTGTATTTTTTCTCTGTGTTTGTACTTCTTCATTGGCATCGTTTTTTATTTTTCAACAGTTTCTGTACGGCTGAAGTTCTTTATTGATAGATTTTCAATTATATATTTTCAAATATTGGATGGAGTAGTCCGGTATTTTGTGATAGTTCATTTTTAATAATGGAATAAATTAAATTATCAAGTTGTTGAGGAATTATATTGAAGCTCTCGAATGAAATGTGGTATGTTGTGGGGGAGCTTCCACCTCTTAGTTAGGAAGACGGCGTTTCGTTTCCGAGCATGCGCATCTGAAATTCGTCAGGCAGGCTTGATGCGCAGGCTCTGCCTGTTACTCCGGTGACCATGCATCCGCTTGGAACGCTGACTTTCGAACGCATTGCCTTACGCTATTTGAACCTGGCGGGGACGGTTAGTCACGATTCTTATGACTGGTCGGGTCCTCTATCGGTACGCCGGTCAAACTACGATAGAGCAAGGCAGGTTTCTGGACGAGGAGCGAAGAAGTTGTTCGCTACAATATATCTTTAAGGGAGCTTCGGTTGGTGTAAGACTTCGAAAAGTGGGCAGGCCCACAGGTCTGTCTGCTCGTTTAATAGTTGTAATGCCGGGTTCCAGGAATTCTTGTAGATTTCTATTGATTCCAAGATATCTAGTTTCTTTCCTTTCGGTTTGACATGTAGGATTTCAAGATTATCTAATTCTGGAAAGGTATGGTTAGTTTCGAAGAAATGTTTCGCAAAATTATAATAGAATTATCTTTTCGGTGTTCTTTGAAACTTATTGTGAAAGTTTTCCCGGTTTTTCCTACATATACACTACCACATTTATTACAACTTAATTTAAAAACTCCTGAATTGTTAAACCGGTTGTTTTGTCTTTAGTATTAAAAAATGAATTTGAAATTCTATGTGAAGGTGTGAAAGCTATTTTTATATTGGTTGCTGAAATTATTAGAGCTATTTTTTGTGAAATTGGTCCAAAATATGTTTGTTTTATAAATTGTTTGTCATTTTTTCCGTTTTTATAGAATATATCTGATTGAGGATTAGTTGCTTTTCCTGCCTGTGTGTATGTGTGAGTTTAAAGTTTTTGAATCGAAATTATTGTTTTGGGCTATCTGTCTAATTGTATTCAGTTCCCTTTTATCTGAAATATTACTTAAGGGAATGGAGAAGGCTCTATGAATCATTTATTTATACGCTGAAAGTTGTCTGTTGTGTGTTTTCTGAAAATATCAAAGGGGAATTCACTATTACTCTGAGTTATAGATATGTCCAGAAAATTTATTCGATTATTCAACTGTGTTTCCATAGAAAATTTGACCTTATGGTGTAAACTATTCAGATATTCTAATGTGTCATCAAGTTCCGTATATGTTACACAGAAGCAAACCAATATGTCCTCTACCTTATATGCTTTGCGGGTGTGGAATCTAGAAATTTTTTTCGAGGGATGACATGAAGATTTCAGCGAGGAGTGGGCTAAGAGGTGAGCCCATTGCTAGTCCATCTCTTTGTTTGTGAAATTTGTTGTTATATTGGAAATAGTTTCCTTCCGCAAAGTTCTAAAAGGGTCAGAATTTCGTTTATTATGACCGGGTTGATATTCGTGTATGATACACAATTGGTATGTTCTCAACTATACTGATACATTTGGAATATTCGGGAACATATTGACTACATCAAAGGACATCAGAATACTGTTCGATGGGGGCTAAAATTTTTTAGTTTTTCAGTGAGTTCAATTGAAGTTTTTATTGAATAGGATGAATTAAAATTTATGTTCTCTTTAAAAATTTTGATAAGTTTAGAGGCTAATTTTGCAAGGGGACTATTTATATATGATACAACGGGACGAATTGGTGAATTGTCTTTATGGATTTTTATAAGTCTATATAACTTAGGAGGTGTTGGATTCATATTAATGATTTTAAATTTGTCGTAATTTTGAAGGATAATTTGGATATCTTTAAGAGTTTTCTTCAAATTTAGTTGAATTTTTGAGGTGGGATCTTTTCTCTAAAAAATCGTTAATTTTCTGATAATACTCTTCTTTGGATAGAATAACAATGGAATTTCCTTTGTCGGCTTTGGTCATTATTAGATTATCATTTCGAATTTTGTTTTGTATGGATTTTACTATTGATTTTTCTATATGATGGTTTTGTGATTCTGTAAATTTGGTTTTAGGTAGTAATTTTTTGATTTTTTTTTTAGTGAAGTTTGAATGTGGTGTCTTAATTATCGCTAATTCCGTTTGGCAAATCAGTGTTTCGGTGATGGACTAGCAATGGGCTCACCTCTTAGCCCACTCCTCGCTGAAATCTTCATGTCGTCCCTCGAGAAAAAATTTCTAGATTCCACTCACGCAAAACATAAAATTCTGGTTCAGATATGTAGACGACATATTGGTTTGCTTCTGTTCAACATATACGGAACTTGATGACACATTAGAATGTCTGAATAGTTTACACCATAAGGTCAAATTTTCTATGGAAACACAGTTAAATAATCGAATAAATTTTCTGGACATATCTATAATTCAGAGTAATAGTGAATTTTTCTTTGATATTTTCAGAAAACCCACAACTTAAGACACAACCATTTCAAATTTTTCAAATCATCCAAATTCTCATAAACTTTCAGCGTATAAATCAATGATTCATAGAGCCTTCTCCATTCCCTTAAGTAACACTGCACATAAAAGGGAACTGAATACAATTAGATAGATAGCCCCAAACAATCATTTCGATTCAAAAACTATAAACTCACTCATACACAGGAAAGAAAAGCAACTAATCCTCAAACAGATATATCCTATAAAAACGGAAAAATGACAAGAAATTTATAAAACAAACATGTTTTGGACCAATTTCACAAAAAAAAGCTCAAATAATTTCAGCAAATAATATCAAAATAGCTCTCACACCTTCACATAGAATTTCATATTTATTTTTTGATGCTAAAAACAAAAACAACCGGCTTAACAATTCAGGAGTTTATAAATTAAGTTGTAATGAATGTGGTAGTGTATATGTAGGAGAAACCGGGAGAACTTTCACAATAAGGTTCAAAGAACACCGAAAAGATAATTCTAATTTTGCGAAACATTTCTTCGAAACTAACCATACCTGTCCAGAATTAGATAATCTTGAAATCCTACATGTCGAACCGAAAGGAAAGAAACTAGATATCTTGGAATCAATAAAAATCTACAAGAATTCCTGGAACCCGGCAATAAAACTATTAAACGAGCAAACAGACCTGTGGGCCTCCCCACTTTTCGAAGTCTTACACCAACCGAAGCCTTCCTTAAAGATATATAATTCCTGAACAACTTGATATACACCAGTTTGAAAATGTAGTATAATCTTTGAAACTCGGGTCACAGTATCCTCAAATAAAATAGTGATAGTAAACAAAATAATTTCATTTATTCCATTATTATAATATTTTCTTTTATGTCCAAAATAAGAAATTTTGAAATATTGGATTTTCACAACTTTATATTTATTTATGCTTTTTTGTACGATTAATTGAGTGGAAATTCTTGAAATATCTCAGTAACCAAAAATAATTTTCGATTATTTATGCTCCTTGGAAGCTTAGGTAATTGAAAGAAGTTATTTTTTGTAACGTACACACCTAAGACAAAAAACGCTTATTATTAATATTATAAATGTAATAAAAAATCTATGACACAATAGCTTAACTCAAGCTGTATATTCACCGCCAGGCACACTTCACAAGAAGAAAAAGAAGTTGTGAAAACAAAATTTTATAATTAATATGAGTGGGGAGAGCTCAGTGGTAGGGCATTGGCCTCGTAACCGAAAGGTGCGGGTTCGAATCCTATTCAGGTAGATAAGATATTTTCTAGTTGGACGGCTGTCTGCCACCATTTCACTGTTGGGTTAAAAATTAACAGTGCTGTGACCTGAAGTGGCGCAAGATCGCAGTAACAAAGCCTATCCAGAACACAACTGAACTCCTAACTCTCACAAGCTGAATAAACTTTTGAGGGATCTTCACAGAAGATCTGAGAGAGTCAGGATAATAATAATAAAAAAAAATAATAAATAATAATAAGATGGGAAAACAAACAGAAAGAAATTTCAATATTGTTTTTTTGTGTTATATATTACTCTTTTCATCATTTCCAGTTGTTTTTTGGCAAATATATTCAACGTCCAGACATCACAATTATATTTTATCATAAACATAAATTTCAATAAACAGGGTGATTCGTGCAAGTCCAGCATAGTCCATCCTTTATTTCGAATAGAACACCCTGCATATTTTTATATTTTTTAAAGCTCCTTAAATACTTAATTGAACAAACTATATCATGTATGTATTATTATGAATATAACCGAATGAAATTTCGGAAGTAATAATGGTTTCAAGAAACTGAATCCTCAAATTACATGATATAATTGATTTTAATACATTAAAATGAATGCTCAAAATGTATAAATTTCAACTATCAAGTATACGTATGTAAACTCATCAACAGTTCAGATTGATAAAAATCTACATTAGTAGAGCAGGAAAAAATTTTAGAAGATGTTTAGCTGAACACAAAAAAGTTTTGATAAAGATGAGAAAGATAGATTCACATAATGCGAAACACATTGTAAAAAATAATCATTATTTTTCAAATATTTCCGATACTTTACATGTTGAAAGCAGAAGTCTGAAACTGAATGCATGGGAGATATACGAAATAAAGAAGCATAAAGGATAACAACATCCTTTCAAACGACCAGAACGATTTTTATTACATCTTTCTTTTCAATATTTTCCAGGGATTAGTCTGAAACGTGATTCTGAGTAAAATACCTTTCTATTATAAACCAGTAAAAATAACATCTGTACACATTTTTCAGAAACTATAAATATGAAACTGTAAATCTAATGGGAGTCTAATTCAAATGAAAATCAATATAATTCCTTATTTTGGAAAGGTATAATCGAATAAGAAATATTATTTTCATTTCTTTAGGGTGAAATATTATTTTTTTGAAGAAACTTTAAACTCAGTGCATACTGCACAAGTTATTTTATTATCCTACTTATAATACATAGGCAATTATATTGTAATAAAGACCTGAGATTTCTTCTCCAATAATTTGTCAATCCTAGATGTACCTGTGAAAGTGCTCATTAGGAAATTAAGAAAGCATCAATATCACACTTCAGTGAATAGACCAAAGCTCAACAATACGGAACCCAATTTCAAGTAAGCATTGTGTCGTGCAATTTTTAGAGTTATTCACACTAAACATTCAAATGCCTAGAACAGGTGAGTTAGTGGAAACCTTGAAAAGAAGATCAACCTATATAGTAAAGCGGAGAGCTAACGCGTTACCGAAGATTCTGCATTATTTTCGGTAGATGTTTCTATCGAAGTATATAACGATGCCAACAAATTTCTGACGAATATTGAAGAAACAAGTCCGATTTCTAATTGTTTGGTTTTCACTTTCTCGTTTGTTAAAAGCTGTTATTGTCACAAGTTTTATAGAAGAAAGTTGGTTCATTTCTTTTGTTATGACTCATACTGAATGAAGGAAATTAATTAATTTTAATCGAACGAACAGTTTTTTATGATCCAATTTTTGTCACATATAATCAAAAATATTTCAATACATAATAAATTTTATGTTTCGCATGATTATGGATCTCCATTTTAATCAATTAAATTTCTAATTGTGGATTGTCTGGAAATTGTTATGCTAAGTACTCACCTCTTCATTGTCCTCTATTTAATGATTTTATACCACTTTAGTTTCAAGATGAAATTCTTTTGAAATTTCACAAATTAAAATTCATAAAACTGTAAGAATTGTCATTGGAAATATGCTGCCATTAAAATTTGTGAAAGAGTTAACTCGGATTTAATCGGCGAAATCGGTCCAATGATTCTGCAGTTATTCATTTAAATTTTTCACTTATTTTCCCAAAAGTTTCAAGATTAGTTAACGCTTCTAGATTAAAAATTTTCAGAGAAGTACAAAAATGGACAGAGTGGTTCCTGAATTATTCTCATTTAAAATGTTATTTACAAATAATTTCGAAGTTGCAAATCTAATCAATAAAAATAAATAAAGGAAGTATTTCAAGGTGAAATAACGACACGAAGGATCATGCATAAATTCGGGAGGACAAATTACGAGACTTTTTCAAACTTTCAAATCTTGAAAAATGGACACTGAAAAATGAGAAAAAAAAAATTTATATATATAATTAATTATATATATAATATAAATATTATATATATATATACATATTTACTTATATATATAATATAAATATTATATATATTCAACAAATATAAATTATCAATTAAAATGAATAAATAAAATTTTTTGAATTTTATATTATATTATTGAAGTATGAGTTTTGATTTTATATGTCAATCAAATATAAGCAGTGCTTATAAGACATTAATTTTATTCTAATAATTTATGAATAAAATTTTTTCAAATTAAAATTGAGGAGGCTAACAGATTAAATCTGTTTTGATATTGAAATAATTATATATACAATATAATGAATATACTACTCTGTCAAAAAAGTACCGGGAATTTTCAATTAAAACAACATTTTTACATTTAATCGTCAAAATTTATTGGGTCGCCTTCAAAATAGGCTCCATTTGTTCCAATACATCTATGCCAACGGAACTTCCAATTATCGAAACATTTTTTATAGGCGCTTTCCGGGATGGACTTTAGCTCTCGCGCCGAATTTTGTTTTATGGCTTCAATCAAGTCAAAACGGGTGCCACGAAGGGGCAATTTTAGTTTTGGGAAGAGGAAAAAGTCGCAGGGAGCCAAATCCGGCGAATACGGTGGTTGCTGAAGCACGTTTGTTGAGTTTGTGGCGAGAAAGTCAGTCACAATCGTAGCTCGGTGAGAAGGCGCGTTATCGTCATGCAAAATCCATGAGTTGTTCGCCCACAAATTTGGCCGCTTCTTATGGATACGCTCACGCAAACGTTTCATAACGCCTAGGTAATACTCCTTGTTTACCGTCTGACCCTCTGGAACGAATTCGTAGTGCACCACGCCACGGATATCGAAGAAAACAATGAGCATCACCTTCATTTTCGAGCGGCTTTGGCGTGGTTTTTTCGGTTTCGGCTCATTTTTTGCCACCCATTCCGATGATTGCTGGCTTGTTTGCATATCGTACTCGTAGACCCAGGTCTCATCACCAGTTATAATGCGTTCCATGAATGTAGAATCGGAATTACAGCGATCCACCATGTCTAAAGCAACCTGTTCGCGATGACATTTTTGAAGAAAATTCAGGTCTTTCGGTACGAGTCGTGCGGCCACCTTTCTCATGCCCAAAATATCAATCAAAATCGTACGTGCGGACTCGTGGGATATCTTAAGATCATGTGCTATCTCTCTGAAGTTGGTACGACGGTTTTCCAGCACCCTTTCCTTAATTTTATCGACGTTATCTTCGATCGAAGCCGTCGATGGGCGACCACTTCACGACCGTCCTTGAAAGCTCTGTACCACTGATATGCACGAGTTTTCGATAGAGCATTATCACCAAAGGCCTTTTGCAACATTTTCAATGCATCGGCACACGAAAATTCATTTGCAACACAAAACTTTAAACAAATTCTTTGCTCAACGTAATCACCCATAAAAATCGGCACGCACTCTGACATCGACTGACTTAATCAGCTGTTGCAAACACACTAGTTGACAGATCCCGCTCAAGCTTGGCATAGTATTTAAGGACAGTGGTACCAACCTAGGAAAACAATTTTTTACTTGCCTCATTGCCCCGCCAGATTTAAATCGATAATTCCCGGTACTTTCTTGACAGAAGGTATACGTAAACAGACGTCTAAAATGCCGTACTTTAAAATTTCAAACCTGTGTTCAAACCTAGGGGTGTGGTTTTTAAATCATTTTCTTATCCGATTTCGCCAAAAAGTATATGAAGTTTTGTTCAGTAGATAATTTTTCCACTCTTTCTTCTAATCGCGTATATTTAATTTTTTGGGGGAATTTCCATTCCTTCACTTTTAAATGGACAAAAAATTATATGTATTTGATTTTCGACTGATATAACTGTTTTATATTTTTATCATATGCAATAACAAGAAAGACGAAGTAATCACAGAATTCAAAATTTTTAGGAAAAAGTACTGTTCGACAAGCACTCAAAAACTTACGACTTCACGTAAGTGCTTTTTTATTTACGATATATTGTCACATTTTCATTCTATCTGTATTCACCAAAGAGTTCTTGTTATAGCATTGACTTTAATCGTATAATTTTAATTTAATTGAACTATCCCATCATCAGACAGATCTGATGATGGGATAGTTGATTTCCCGAAACTCGAGTCTCAAGAAAATGTGTAATATTTATTTTTTTCGCTAGTAAAACAGTAATTTCTACAATTTGTTTTAATTAGAACCTTTTTCCCTTTTTTTTGTACTTCTTCGAAGATGGTGAAAAGACCGCTGATTTTCAAAGGAACTTGTTATTAACAGACTTCAGCAAGGGGGATGAATGAAATTCCAACTTATCATTTGTTGAAACAACTAGTGGTTTTTACGCTCATAACATAAAAAACCACTTTATAGACTTCAGTAAAACCGAAATTCTACACTCAGATAAGGAAAGCAAAAAGTTGGACCTACTCGAATACCTGGATATCTCTTCGGCTCATAAAAAACATCTGGAGATAACAAATGATAAGTTGGAATTTCATTCATTCCCATTGCTGACATCTGTTAATAACATGTTCCTTTGAAAATAGATAAATATCGTCAACAGATACTGAATTGTTTCAGCCGTTACTATTTGGTAGTTAATCAAAATTAAAACAAATTGTAGAAATTACTATGTTTTACTACCAAAAAATATATATTACACATTTTCTTGTGACTCGAGTTTCGGGAAATGAACTATCCCATCATCAGACAACTGAAGACCTAACAGTGGTACAATGGTATTTAAACAAAAGTGATAAATATTTTGAATATTTCAACAGATTCTCGGTAATACCTAATAGTGGTACAGCGGTTTACAATCGGATCGTGATAAAAAACCGGGTTAAAAAAGAGGGGCCTTCTAACAGATATCGGAATGTCGGCAATCGATAAATAGGGTTGTTAAACAGATGGTATCCATTTAAACATCTCAAATAATTTTTGAGGTTACAAAGCTCCGTAGTCATTCATTATTTTCACATTATTTTGTTGTATATCTCAAATATTTGGATTTAGAAAGCTCCATACAGCCATTAATTATTTTTTACATTATTTTATTGTGTACGAATTTGAAAATTTCAATAATCAAGTTTCTTTTCTTTTGAATCTACATATAAAATTTTCTTAAGATTTTCTTTTGTCGGAGGGAATTACTGTTGTCTAAAGAATGAGTGGCAAAAGTTGAATTTTTGTTTACTTTTCATTGAATTCATTTTATGTTCGTTGAAAAAGGTTTTAAACAGATGTTAGTCTTTAAATATCTCAAATATTTTCGATTTACATAGCTCCGTAGAGTCATTTATAATTTTTTCATTATTGTTATTGTTAACTGATTTTAAAATTTCAATAGATTCTAGATATCGAGTTTCTTCCCTTTTGATTCTACATGTAAAATTTTAAGATTATCTTTTGAGATATTTAAAAAGTAACATCTGTTTGAAACCTTTTTCAACGAACATAAAATGAATTCAATGAAAAGTAAACAAAAATTCAACTTTTGCCACTCATTCTTTAGACAACAGTAATTCCCTCCGACAAAAGAAAATCTTAAGAAAATTTTATATGTAGATTCAAAAGAAAAGAAACTTGATTATTGAAATTTTCAAATTCGTACACAATAAAATAATGTAAAAAATAATTAATGGCTGTATGGAGCTTTCTAAATCCAAATATTTGAGATATACAACAAAATAATGTGAAAATAATGAATGACTACGGAGCTTTGTAACCTCAAAAATTATTTGAGATGTTTAAATGGATACCATCTGTTTAACAACCCTATTTATCGATTGCCGACATTCCGATATCTGTTAGAAGGCCCCTCTTTTTTAACCCGGTTTTTTATCACGATCCGATTGTAAACCGCTGTACCACTATTAGGTATTACCGAGAATCTGTTGAAATATTCAAAATATTTATCACTTTTGTTTAAATACCACTGTACCACTGTTAGGTCTTCAGTTGTCTAATGATGGGATAGTTCATTTCCCGAAACTCGAGTCACAAGAAAATGTGTAATATATATTTTTTGGTAGTAAAACATAGTAATTTCTACAATTTGTTTTAATTATCGTCAACAGGTTTAACTTACTGTTAACAACTTCAAACAAAAAAATCCCGTCACTTTCATCTGTTTTCTGAAAGATATATAAATTGTTATGTACAGTAAATTCTCCTTAGTTTTGAAAATGGGTTGAAACTCGAAACATATATGTCAACAACATAAATTAAACTTTTGTGAAATTTAATGGTCTCAAACGACTAGGTTGGGCTCATTGGTACAGAATTCGAAGTCAAAACGAATTATTTCAAACGGAAAGACCTAAAGATTTGAAACTTTCGGGGTAGTTTAGGGGCTTGAATATTTCGGTTGAGTTCGTTAATGGGTAAAATCGGTCTAATGGTTCCTCAGTTATACACTTTGGATAGTTCCGAAATTGTATACGATAAAATTAAAATGGTTATTTAAGTGTATGCTAACAACACCATGATTAGCGGTGAGTTGAGTGGAAATCAGCCGTACATTTGAAGTCTAGATATATTAGTTATATTTACAGGATTGTACCCAGAATTTGTCCCCAACTAAAGTGAAAATTAAAAAAAATTCTAAAATTTTTCCTAGTATTTATATATATATATATATATATATAATTCTTGAGAATATGGAGACTATTGTCTTGGTGAAATGAAGGCTGGAACATTGTTTTGAAACCCTTAGGAGGTGTGCTGCTCTTTTCAAGCTTGTGCTGAGTCCTACTGAAATACCCAGTTTTACCATATTGATTGATTGTGTTCAACATTCATGTCCTGAAATGTTTGTATTTTGTAAACCTTAACTTGAAGTTTGCTCTTCAATGTGCGGCGAATGGATCGTGATATTTCAATATCTTTTGCCAATTGATTGCCACTTCGACATGGACTTAGTTCCAATCGGTTCTTCACTTTACGAATATTCTCAGAAATACGAGCAAATGTGGGTCCACCACTTCCACGCTTACGTTCGTTTGATAGAGTCAATTTCATTATCAATGGTACGACCAACAAGTTTTCCGTTATCATTTAAATATTCCAGCCTCTTCACTATCTCACTTCGGTTTTTGTTGATGGATTTTTATGAATAATTAATGACGAACAAACTCTCAAAAGTCTAACGTCGTATCTAGTGTCAGTCAAAATGACAATGGAGTGAAGTTTATGACAAACTCCATGCTTAACTCTATAAAAATCGATACAATCAGTTCAATGTTTCCTGGGTTATTCTCATTTGAAATTTTATTCGTCAAATATTTTCGAACCTATAAATATGATCAAATTCAAATTTAGATGTGAAATAACGACACGAAAGCTCTAAACTTTTGAATTTTTTTTATCTGATTTCAGCAAAATGCATGAAAAGTATAAGAAGTTCTATTCAATATTTTCTTCCATGTTTTTGTAAACATTTAATAACGCAGATTGAATGAAAGAAAAAGGTTGGAAATTTTAGCGATGTACTTTTCATTTTGAATGGTTTTTCGTTTCTTCAGGAGAACAGTTCTGAAATTCCAATAATAAACGTTTATGTTATTGGACTTTCGGCTGACATAATGCAGAATTCTATATTTTTGCGCACTTGTTTGGATAAATTTTCAAATTTTAAGCCGAAACTGGTCATTCTGTGATTTTCACAGTTATGATACAAGATATAAGTAAAACAAATGTTAACTTCCGCTATTTTATTGATTTACACGACAATTGTTTCGTCATACCATGACTTCATCAAGTGAGTATTAAAACTGAGGTATACAATGCAAAACATGACCTTAAATACACTCTGGTACAAAAAATAGAGGGGTGGAAAGACATGGTTTCCAATTAATGAAAAATAGTAAGTGGGGGGGATCTTTTTAAATCTATTGGATCATTCAATAAAATTTGTCTTTTATTATATCTATTGATCTCTAAAGTTTCTAACAAATTCAGTTTCTGGCTTTTATGAAATGATACACGATGTTCCGAAATCTGATCTCTATTCCTATGATCCCATGCACAGAACGAAGAGATTGCATCCCCAGTTTATAAATGCATCAGGCTGTATAATGACCTGCCTGATGTTGTCGATGCAGTGGAAAGATCAAATCAATGTTGGTTCGCAATACCTATTTCATGGTGTAAGAGAAAATTCAGACGAAATCTCTTTGTCCTGATCATAATCCTCCTGTTAATTGACTTGTCCTATTCCCATCTCATGATTGAGAGGATCAATAGGTACTTCATTTTTCTCCTCTTTCAGGGAATTAATTGAAATGGGATAATGAGCCATTCATTTAAGCTGAAAATTACTAAGGTGTTGGGACGGGAACGTTAAAAATTTTTCGCATAATTCTGCATGTTATTATTATTATCCCGATACTCCTAGATTTTCTGTGCAGCTCCCTCAAAAGCTTTTTCAGCTTGTCCGATTTAGGAGTTCAGTTGTGTTCTGGGTAGGCTTTTTCACTAAGACCTTGCGCCACTTTAGGTCACAGCACTGTTAATTTTTGTCCCAACAATAAAATGGTGGCCGACACCCATCCAACTAGGAAATCTCTTTTCCACCTGAACAGGATTCGAACCCGGACCTTCCGATCACGAGTCCTATGCATAGGCACTCATCTCTAATATTATTATTTACTAGCTGACCCGGCAGACTTCGTACTGCCTCAATTCATAAATGAAAGACCTAAACTTTTGTATAAAATAATCTTAAAATAAACAAAACAAATCGGTATTTAATAAAAAGGATTTTTTGAATGAAGCATGAAGTTTTATTATTATTATATTTTCGACACATCATGTTGCTTACTTACTTATTTATAAGGTTTGAATTTGATATTGACAGACACACTGCTATGATACAGTCTGCTAATCAATTTAAAGCTTTCTCATAAACTATATTTTTTGTTTTGTTTTGAGGTGCGTAAATAATCAAAGACGGTTTTCCGATGCGCGAACACGCTACGTATAATTTTGGTCCATGCGCGAAACAGGACAACTCCAAGTTGATTCCGCAAACTTTTAACGACTTGCGATTTATTTATGGTAATCGCAAATTATTATGGTTATCGTACTGGAAATTGTAAGCGTTTAAAATCGATTGGTAAATCCGTTGGAATCATTGGTATCCGCGGGATCAGAACATCCTCTACTTTGTATTTTCCTTTTATGATTGTTGCTCAATGACGTTATTCATCAGCTTTTTCACAGCCAGTCTTGTTCCATTGCACCGTCGAGGTTGATTAATGTTACGCAGCATGATAACAACTGATCCTACTTTTAACCGCAAATTGTGAGGTGGTAATCTATACAATTCCAGTGCATTTAAAAACTCCGAGGAATTGTTGACTACGTCATCCTGGTTCACAACGGTGTCGACTGATTTGAAGGAAACCAACTGTCCTGGAAGAAAATTCTGAATGGTCGCATTGAGATCCTCGACATGTTTATTTTTCGCCGCCAATATTGCTCGTTCACCCAGCCAATTATGGTTATTGAACTTTTGCGCTATATTTGGGAAAACACGCTGAATAAGCTCCTCTTTTGAGTCTATGATGTGACAGAAATCTGTGGGTAATGTGATGAATCCGGTCGAGGTGTCCACTGCAACTTTATTATTTCCAATGTCTAACAACTGCTTCGCAAACACATTTGCAGAACGTTGAAAGATTTTCGTGACAACCAAAATATTTTTGGTAGGGCCATGATTCTGTGATTTTCGTCAGACTCTTCCAGTTATTCCCCGATCAACTATTGCTGATAAACTAATTGCATGCCTAAAATCATTGAATTTGTGGCAGTATGTGAAGCCGATTAACAACTAAAATGCGAATATTTCTGCAATATTTTGCCTCCAGCACAACATAATCCAGTAGATTCACCAGTGTATTTTACCGCCTTACAATATTTACAAATTATTTTCATTTCCCCAATTGTTACCGATTTGTAGGCACAATAATCAATTGCCGGATCATAGTGGAATGCAGCTCGTTTAAGAATCACAGGAGCACTGCGTCTGCGGATTCGCTCAATTTCATTATGTCGTGCTTGCTGTTGTTGTGTTTGATGTGCACGAACTCGTTGCATTCAGGCCCCTCTTCCCCACTGGGCACTATGGGCACGTGCCCAGGGCCCCGCGATCGAATGGGGCCCCTTTAGGGGGCCCCATTCTTTATCTATTGTAACTAAATAGTGTTTTCTCAAGGTCATAGGGGCCCCATGATCCTAATGTGCCCAGGGCCTCAAATAGTTTAAAGACGGCCCTGGTTGCATTCTAAGCCTATCTACTTCATTGTCACGCACTAAATAACGCAATTCTGACATAGCAATATGACTATTTTCTTGATCTGTCTCTCTCTGGTCATCAGTGCGGTTAGCACGCGAGGTAGCTCTTCGCACATTTGATTGACTGCCACGACCTTAGTCAGGTCGTCTTCTTCTCGGCATCGTAAATTGTAATTAATCAAAGTGAGAAAATTTCTCGCTCACTTAGCAGTAAAGTGTCACTATCACAAAACATCAAAAAAAGAGCACAATACTTGGAATGTCACTATCACAAAGGATCACCAAAGTAAAGAAAATTCTCGCGCACTCATAGATATCGTAACACAATATCGTAATACATTTTTCCGTGTTCTGAAGTGCGACAGGATGGATTGATATATTAGTTGGTTGTCAAATCTAATGTCAAATATTATGGTTGCGTTCATAAAATTAATTTGTGACAGAACTTAATATTTATTAATCTACAACAAAATAATCAGATAGATTAACAACTGAAGTTAGATGAAATGAAAACAATAATTGTTTAGTTTACACTTTCATTGAGTAACTGATGACGGGCTTCGTTACATTGTAACTTCTTCAGATCATACAGACTACTGATTTCTTGCCTTTAAATACATTTATCAACTTATTAGCAAGTATTTGAACAAAACGGGGAGAATTTTTCAAATAACAAAACTATTACTTTATCATTTAAATGTAATTGATAACTTATTATAAGATGTTTCTTATCTCATCATGTACCAACTAAAGTAATTAAGATACCATTATAACCCACTTAAGATATGAGCAAAATCCCGAATGTTTAAATTCCCAGTATTATACTAATGCCCAATAAAATAATTAACATAAAATTACCAAGAAATCTGTTTAAGTAACCGATTTCTTGGTAATTTTATTGAGCATTAGTATAATACTGGGAATTTCAAATTCGGGATTTTGCTCATATCTTAAGTGGGGTATAATGAATGATATCTCAATTAATTTAGTTACATTAGAAAACGTTTGTATGGGAAACAGAAAAGGACTGTTTTTGGGGTTTTCCCGGCAATTATTCGAATTTTTATTACCTTTTAAACCTTCCCTAGACCTCCACGATCATTTCAAGACCAGGATAAGAAAATCCGTTGCGCCGTTCTCGAGTTTTAGCGAGACTTACGAACAGCAATTGATTTATATATATATAGATTGTATGCTACAATGAGTTCAGAGCTAGTAAGAGTGAACCATCTGGGAAACCAAAGAAAATAGGGTCAGTTCACATTGTAAACTTTCGTATTGTATGGCACATATTGAGTACAAGAGCCTTCTGGACGTTTAAGTACGTGTTTTTTGGTACACCCAGGTTGGTGAGGCTATCGTACTGTGTCTTGTGCACTACGCTGGTTGATGACATACTGGGACTATTTACATTTTGTAGCCATTTTACATTTGTCTAATCTCAGTGGCGAGATCCGCATTTTTAGCGGATATACTTCTTTTACTTTCTTCATTATCACTTTGGCGCGTTTGTCATATCCAAGCCTCATGCCTTTGTTGTCACTAAACTTTCATTAGTATATACTTCAGCTATTCGACTCCTCTTCACTAATCCCAGATATCCTGGATATCAATTTATATATTTTCAAGTTATCGAGCCCTAATGTGTCGTAGAAGGGAAGTGTTCCTCCCAAATCCTTTCGAACGCTGTGACACGTCGCCAGTTGTGAGGACTTTTACATATGTTTGTGAAGACATTCGTTAAGGCCTAGACACTTGATCTTATCCATTATAAGAAGAGTCTTTGGCACTACTTCCCTGGTCGATATGACTATAGGTACAGTTTGAAATTTTTCCGTCTTCCACTATCTCCTCATTTCAACATCCAGACCTCTGTAGTTTGCCATCATTTCGTTATGTTTCCGCCTTGAGTTATTGTTATTTATATAGCCACATATATCAATGTTGTTTGCCTAGAAAACTCATTAACTTATACTATTATTATTAGTTTGTTGAGCAAATTGCGATCCCAGTAAATTTTGTACTCATCATTCTTAAAGATCGGTTGAGGGTTGAACTTATAGTATAGAACATGGTCTGTTCGAAGAATCCACAATTTGTCAGCCAATTTATGATGATGTATTTTTTCTACAGAATCATGCCTTTCCTTGTACTCATTCGCCGCAAATGCCTGGCATCCTTTTGGACTCCTAGGACCTGTGGTGATGTATAATCCAGTTCATCTATTGCATGGTATAATGTGGACGTTTCCGCTTGCCTTCTATAATAAGAGCGCAACTAATTTGTTGGCTTATCGAGGTGTATATCGCTGGCTATTAAACTGTAATTATTATTTTTATTGTTATCAGTTTGTTGCCAATATTAAGATCTTTTATTGATCCAACTAGTTTGGGAAATCATAGGGGGGAGATCGCTTAATTTAATTTATTCTTCACAGACTTTGGCACACTTTTGTTGTGATCTGATCACCTCATAAGAAGTATTTCCTAGAAGTGTCGATGACGCATCTTGAAAGTTCAAGACATTATTGATTTTTTCCGATAAATCTTTTATTTTTACTGCCTGAATATCAACCATTTACTTATCTAACCTTTTTTTAAATCTTATTCATTAAATGTAATTTTCATTTTTCAGGTGAAAGATATAGAAGAGAAGGGGACAATTTGATGATTCTATTCCGAAGTTACACCGGATATTTGAATTATAGTACAGATAGAAACACAAACTGTGACAAAGGCAATTGGCGGGATTTTAATCCGCGAGAAGCTGGTGGTCCATTCTGGTATAACAACTTGGAAGACGCAACAGGTGAAGAAGAGAACAATTTTTATGATAACTACGACCATGGTAACGATGATTACGATAACCACGATGACGAGGATGATCACGATGACGAGGATGATGACGATGACGACGATATGCATGATAATAACAAATTTAGTGAGGCCGAGATGAGGATGAAAATAATGAGGATGATGGTAATCATTATGATCGCAATATATATGCAATGTATATATACTGCATTGTCCGACATCATTTCCTGGAGTTTATCATTATGATCAATGGTTGAAATCAATGATGCTGATGATGTTCTGATAGATATTTCGCAGTGATTCGATATTATTGAAAATTATATATGTTAAAATATCTGTATGGGTCTTAGATTTATATTGATGATTGAAGGATGTGATAGCATTGAAGACATTGATTTTCTAGAAATTTGAGTGAACTGATAGTTTCGATGTCTACCATTAGAGTTATAAATAAAATTTATGGATCATTATTTTCTCAAATTATATGAGCTTTCCTATTAAACTGAAATTCGTAAAACTTCGTATAGAAGTTGTATCATGTCCAAAAATTTTGTTTCAAGCCCGAAATCAATTTTCCCTGAGGAAGTGCTGTAGTTGAAAAAATATACTTTTATTTTGTTTTTCCCTGTTTTGAAGTAATGAATTTCGTGTAGATATTGCATTATTTCTTAGGAAACTTCTGGAATCTACTTAAATTATAATGTGCATTATGACATTTTTTATGTACCACAGTTATTTTACCGCAGTATTTTGCCTATTAATTTCAGTATTCTTGAATAACAGACAAATGCAAATTAGATACTGAACTGTTTCAGCCGTTACTATTTGGTAGTTGATCATAATTAAAACAAATTGTAGAAATTACTATGTTTTACTACCAAAAAATATATATTACACATTTTCTTGTGACTCGAGTTTCGGGAAATGAACTATCCCATCATCAGAGTGAAGACCTAACAGTGGTATTTAAACAAAAGTGATAAATATTTTGAATATTTCAACACATTCTCGGTAACACCTAATAGTGGTACAGAGGTTTACAATCAAAACGTGATAAAAAACCGGGTTAAAAAAGAGAGAGCCAGATATTTTAACATCTAATGATTTTGATATACTTGGCTTAACGGAAACCTGGCTGGATGGGCGAACTCCCAGTGATTTACTTGCAATAAGTGGTAACGAATTCATTCGTGTTGATGAGGAAGTCGTGGTGGGGGAGTCGGTGTTTATGTTAGGGGAACAATACGTTGCAGAATACTAGGGTGTGATGTTGATTCTGAGCAACTTTGGTTAGGTTTGAATCTCGGAAGTATAAGAGTTGCAATTTATGTTGTCTACAGGCCTCCTACATATAACTACCGATTGTTTCTGGATGGCTTTGAAACAGTCGTCACAGAGGTGATACCTACTGTTGATTGTGTATTTTGTCTTGGAGATTTCAACATGAATTATCTCAATAAAGCAAGTGTGGAAATAAAAACGTTACTGGAGGTGTTGGAGAGTGTGGGCCTGCAACAGATAATTGAGGAGCCTACTAGAACAACTTTAAGTTCCTCAACATTTATTGATTATACCCTTGCGTCTGATGTCGAATTGGTGAAGGTTTCTGGGGTGTTGCCTGTGCCGCAGGTGAGTGATCACGATCTTGTTCATTGCACTGTTGTTTTGCGAGTTCAGAGGACAAGTCCGGTCTTTAGAACTTCTAGAGATTTCAAAAATCTAAATTATGTCCAATTCAGATATCTAATGTCCATTACGTGGAATAACATTTATAACAAGGCAACGGTTGATGAGAAGGTTGATTTTCTTACCTCGAATATCATCACTCTAAGGATCTGCATGCCCCGTACAGAACATATAAAATTTCGAAAAAATATGCGCCATGGTTAACTGACAACCTGAAGGATATGATTAGGATGAGAAACAAGGTCTTCTCTGAGTTTAAAAAGACTAGGTGGATCTGTGTTTGGAATACTTATAAACAACTCAGAAATTTTATCACAGCTGCTGTTAAAAAGGAAAAGAAAAATTACTACACTAAATATATCAACGACTCTAATTATCTAAAAACTTCTTGGGCCCATCTGAAGAGAATTGGTTTCATCAAAAGTAAAAATATAGTATTGACCTCTGAGTTTAATGATATCGATAATATGAATCGTAATTTTTTGAATTCTGTACCTGACCTTTCTCCTGATGGTGACTTGTTAGTTTTTTATTCTAATCGAGATAATTGCATCGCAGCTAGTAACTTTAATTTTAAAACAGTTTGCGAGATTGAGGTATTGGAAATTATAAGGTCTATAGGTAGTAAAGCTACTGCTCATGATGGCGTCAACATACTCACCCTGCATTTGTGTGTTCCTCACATACTGCCCCATATCACACATGTTCTGAATTTTTGCTTGCAGAATTCTATTTTTCCGAGTCAATGGAAGAAGGCTCTCGTTATTCCCGTGCCAAAGGTCATTAATCCTAAGGACCTGAATGGTTTACGACCGATAAGTATTTTGCCTACCTTGTCAAAAATTTTGGAAAAAATCATTAGCAAACAAGTTTGGTCACACTTGGATCAGAACAAAATAATTCCACCTACACAGTCAGGATTTAGAGTGAATCACAGTTGTACTACTGCATTGTTACATATAACTGACGATATAATAAGGGCCACAGATCAGGGTAAGTTTACCTGGTTGACACTCTTAGATTACTCTAAAGCTTTCGACAGCCTCAATCACAAAATGTTTGACGCAATTTTAGTACATCTTGGTTTTTCTGAGGATTCGATTAGGCTTCTTTCCTCTTATTTGGTGAATCGGTTTCAGGCGATTTTTCATGGTGGTAGATTGTCATCCTTTTTAGAAATATGCAAAGATGTACCGCAGGGTTCCATATTGGGACCACTGCTTTTTATCATGTATATTTCGCTATTCATAAAGTATATAATATCTAGTTTGATGCATATTTACGCGGATAACAGTCAATTATATATCTCTTTCTGCCCGGATGAAAGTGTCCAAGCTATTACAGCATTAAATCTGGATTTGAGTATCATTCATGAGGTAGGCACGAAGCACTGCTTGCATCTCAATACCAACAAGACAGTTGCTATCTTGTTTGGAAGACGAAATGACAGAAAGAGGTTTCTCGATTGTGATTACCCTATTGCTATTGGCCCTGAAAGAGTTGAGTTTAGCGATAAAGTTAGAGATTTGGGTGTTTGATTAGATTGCGAAATGCGATTCACAGAACATATTTCTTTTTGTTTGCGAAAGGCTTATGGTATGCTGAAAATTATTTATGGGCACAGGGAATATTCTTGTTTTTTCTCATATGAACTATGCTGACTCGAATTTATGATAGATTGGGCCGTTGCTTGGTAGAAATCAGTTGTAATTGTCATTATAAAATAAAACACTTGTTTACATTTTCTACTTTATTTTTGGTATTGACGTACGTTTCGTCTTTGCTAGAAAGACTTCATCAGAATACGAAGTAACAGTTGTTGTACAATGAATTTATAAGATTTTTTACAGAAGGTGTACATGTGTTTTTAATTGTTCGTCGGGTTGGTTTTCTCAAAGAATATTCCCTTCAGAATCGTGTTCACTCGATCCCTTGTAAATATTGAATAGAGGGGTGTAATAAAAATCTATTTGTTCATTTACTAGGTTATTGCTGTTTTTATGTTTATTTATTTCGTAAATTTCCCATAAGTTCAATTTTAGACCTCTATTTTCAACATGTAGAATTTCTATTTCTTTTGTGAAAGAATGGTTATTTTCAAGAAGGTGTTTAGCATATTGTGAATCTTTTTTATTTTTATCGAAACTTCTTTTATGTTCTGTAAGGCGTGTACCGAAATTTCCACCTGTTCTACCAATATAAATCTTTGGGCAATCTGGGCAAGTGAGTTTGTATACACCTGATAATTGAAGTTTATCCATACTGTTTTTATTGTTTTTGATGTATTTGCTAATAGGATTGTTTGTCTTGAAAGAGACTTTAATATTTTCTTTTTTGAGTAGGTTTTTTAGTTGAATACTAATGTTTCCGAGATATGTGAGGCTAACGTATTTGTGTTCAGATAGATCAGATGTTACTGGATAAATTTCTTTTATTGTGTTTTTGTGTATACGTTGGTTAATTAAATTATCTATTAGAGATGTATTATATCTATTGTTGTAGGCTATTTGTTTAATTATACATTTTTGTTTTTGGAAATTGACTTGGTTTAGTGGAATGTTCAATAAACGGTATATCATACTATGGAGAGCTGCTAGTTTGTGTTGGAATGGATGAAAAGAATTACGGTGTATAATGGTATCTGTTTGTGATGGTTTATGATGAATTGCAAAGTTATGTTTATTGTTTTCTCTAGTTATCGTGAGGTCAAGAAAGTTGATGGATTCATTATGTTCTATTTCTGAAGTGAAAACTATTTTTGGGTGGAAATTATTTATAAAATTCTCAAATGTTGATATTTGTCTGTTAGTACCTACGAAACATGCAATTATATCATCCACATACCTATACCAATAAAGGATGTATTTTTTGAACGGATGTTTATGAATTTTGTTTTCTAGGAAATCCATGAAGATTTCCGCGAGTAAAGAGCTTAGTGGATTTCCCATGATTAAACCTTCTTCGCTAGTATATAAAGTATTGTTAAATTTGAAGAAATTTTGGTTTATACAAATATTTAATAAGTGTACTATTTCTGATTTTATGACGGGGTTTACTTTGTTATAATTTAAAAGTTCTTCTATCAGTTTTAATGTTTCTATTGGGGGGACACTAGGAAAAAGGTTTTTAACATCCCACGAAATCAATTTTGCATTGTTAGGTAAAGTTATATCTTTAATTTTTTTAGTTAGTTCTGCTGAGTTTTTCATGGAATATTTAGATGAAAATTTGGTGTGTTTTTTTTATTATTTCAATGAGGTGTCTAGATAATTTGAAGGCCGGTGCTGTACAGTATGGAACTACGGGTCTGATGGGATAATTTTCTTTATGTAATTTAATGAAAGAGTATAATTCTGGTGGTTGGGGATTACTATTAATCAATCTATATTTTTCTCTATCTGTTATAATGACTTGTGTATCTTTTATGCATTTTTTATGGCTTTTTGAAACTTTTGAGTTGGGTCTTTGTTTAAGATGTTATATTTGGCAGAATTAATAAAATTTTCGGTTTTCTCAATGTAATCTGTCTTGTTTATTGCAATGATTGAATTGCCTTTATCGGCTTTAGTGAAAATTAGAGAGTTTGTTTTGGTTTTTGTTTTGATTGATTTGAGTGTGGAAAGGTTTCTGTTTATAGGTGTTTGGGGATTGAAAGATTTTATTATATCAGTTGCGGCAAATTTTGTTTGATTATTACAGTTTTTTAAAGCTAATTCTGTTTCTATAATTAATGTGTCGATATTTTGTTTATTTTTAATTACCATATTATGTTTAAAGCCTTTATTTAGGAGTGATATTTCTTTTGTGTTAAACTGAGTTGTGGATAAATTTATGAAATTTTCAAAAAATACATGATCTGAAAATTTGAACTTGTGGGTGGTGTTGACTGAAGTTTTATCTGTTTTTTGTGTTTTGATAAGGTTTTTAAGTTTTTTACGTTGATTCAAATATTTTTTATGAATACGTTTATCTATTTTTTCTCTAATATTTATGTCTAGACAATCAAATTCAATGGGATGGAGTTTGTAACATAGTTCTGAATGGATTACCTTTAGAAAAAGTATGATGTTATTCCTCTTCCGGTATAGAAACTTCATGTCTTCTTTAAGCCATATTAATTTTCCTTTATGGCTTCCTACTTCTGCTGAATGGCTTTTGTTGCTTGTTCTTAGGTTGATATATTTCGGAATTACTTGGTTGGTGAGGCATTTCTTCAAGAACCATAAATCTTGTGTACATATAGATGATTTCAGTAAATAACTGTAGTACTTCTGTGCCAAAAAGCTGGTATCAGCATTTCTCAAATTTATGATAGATTGGGCCGTTGCTTGGTAGAAATCAGTTGTAATTGTCATTATAAAATAAAACACTTGTTTACATTTTCTACTTTATTTTTGGTATTGACGTACGTTTCGTCTTTGCTAGAAAGACTTCATCAGAATACGAAGTAACAGTTGTTGTACAATGAATTTATAAGATTTTTTACAG
This sequence comes from Megalocaria dilatata, assembly GCA_034642435.1. Classification (NCBI taxonomy): domain Eukaryota; kingdom Metazoa; phylum Arthropoda; class Insecta; order Coleoptera; family Coccinellidae; genus Megalocaria; species Megalocaria dilatata. The sequence continues at coordinate 60,066,076 of CM067857.1, forward strand.
AAGGTGTACATGTGTGATCGAGTGAACACGATTCTGAAGGGAATATTCTTTGAGAAAACCAACCCGACGAACAATTAAAAACACATGTACACCTTCTGTAAAAAATCTTATAAATTCATTGTACAACAACTGTTACTTCGTATTCTGATGAAGTCTTTCTAGCAAAGACGAAACGTACGTCAATACCAAAAATGAAGTAGAAAATGTAAACAAGTGTCTTATTTTATAATGACAATTACAACTGATTTCTACCAAGCAACGGCCCAATCTATCATAAATTTGAGAAATGCTGATACCAGCTTTTTGGCACAGAAGTACTACAGTTATTTACTGAAATCATCTACATGTACACAAGATTTATGGTTCTTGAAGAAATGCCTCACCAACCAAGTAATTCCGAAATACATCAACCTAAGAACAAGCAACAAAAGCCATTCTGCAGAAGTAGGAAGCCATAAAGGAAAATTAATATGGCTCAAAGAAGACATGAAGTTTCTATACCGGAAGAGGAATAACATCATACTTTTTCTAAAGGTAATCCATTCAGAACTATGTTACAAACTCCATCCCATTGAATTTGATTGTCTAGACATAAATATTAGAGAAAAAATAGATAAACGTATTCATAAAAAATATTTGAATCAACGTAAAAAACTTAAAAACCTTATCAAAACACAAAAAACAGATAAAACTTCAGTCAACACCACCCACAAGTTCAAATTTTCAGATCATGTATTTTTTGAAAATTTCATAAATTTATCCACAACTCAGTTTAACACAAAAGAAATATCACTCCTAAATAAAGGCTTTATACATAATATGGTAATTAAAAATAAACAAAATATCGACACATTAATTATAGAAACAGAATTAGCTTTAAAAAACTGTAATAATCAAACAAAATTTGCCGCAACTGATATAATAAAATCTTTCAATCCCCAAACACCTATAAACAGAAACCTTTCCACACTCAAATCAATCAAAACAAAAACCAAAACAAACTCTAATTTTCACTAAAGCCGATAAAGGCAATTCAATCATTGCAATAAACAAGACAGATTACATTGAGAAAACCGAAAATTTTATTAATTCTGCCAAATATAACATCTTAAACAAAGACCCAACTCAAAAGTTTCAAAAAGCCATAAAAAATGCATTAAAAGATACACAAGTCATTATAACAGATAGAGAAAAATATAGATTGATTAATAGTAATCCCCAACCACCAGAATTATACTCTTTCATTAAATTACATAAAGAAAATTATCCCATCAGACCCGTAGTTCCATACTGTACAGCACCGGCCTTCAAATTATCTCGACACCTCATTGAAATAATAAAAAAACACACCAAATTTTCATCTAAATATTCCATAAAAAATTCAGCAGAACTAACTAAAAAAATTAAAGATATAACTTTACCTAACAATGCAAAATTGATTTCGTGGGATGTTAAAAACCTTTTTCCTAGTGTCCCCCCAATGGAAACATTAAAACTGATAGAAGAACTTTTAAATTATAACAAAGTAAACCCCGTCATAAAATCAGAAATAGTACACTTATTAAATATTTGTATAAACCAAAATTTCTTCAAATTTAACAATACTTTATATACTAGCGAAGAAGGTTTAATCATGGGAAATCCACTAAGCTCTTTACTCGCGGAAATCTTCATGGATTTCCTAGAAAACAAAATTCATAAACATCCGTTCAAAAAATACATCCTTTATTGGTATAGGTATGTGGATGATATAATTGCATGTTTCGTAGGTACTAACAGACAAATATCAACATTTGAGAATTTTATAAATAATTTCCACCCAAAAATAGTTTTCACTTCAGAAATAGAACATAATGAATCCATCAACTTTCTTGACCTCACGATAACTAGAGAAAACAATAAACATAACTTCGCAATTTATCATAAACCATCACAAACAGATACCATTATACACCGTAATTCTTTTCATCCATTCCAACACAAACTAGCAGCTCTCCATAGTATGATATACCGTTTATTGAACATTCCACTAAACCAAGTCAATTTCCAAAAACAAAAATGTATAATTAAACAAATAGCTTACAACAATGGATATAATACATCTCTAATAGATAATTTAATTAACCAACGTATACACAAAAACACAATAAAAGAAATTTATCCAGTAACATCTGATCTATCTGAACACAAATACGTTAGCCTCACATATCTCGGAAACATTAGTATTCAACTAAAAAACCTACTCAAAAAAGAAAATATTAAAGTCTCTTTCAAGACAAACAATCCTATTAGCAAATACATCAAAAACAATAAAAACAGTATGGATAAACTTCAATTATCAGGTGTATACAAACTCACTTGCCCAGATTGCCCAAAGATTTATATTGGTAGAACAGGTAGAAATTTCGGTACACGCCTAACAGAACATAAAAGAAGTTTCGATAAAAATAAAAAAGATTCACATTATGCTAAACACCTTCTTGAAAATAACCATTCTTTCACAAAAGAAATAGAAATTCTACATGTTGAAAATAGAGGTCTAAAATTGAACTTATGGGAAATTTACGAAATAAATAAACATAAAAACAGCAATAACCTAGTAAATGAACAAATAGATTTTTATTACACCCCTCTATTCAATATTTACAAGGGATCGAGTGAACACGATTCTGAAGGGAATATTCTTTGAGAAAACCAACCCGACGAACAATTAAAAACACATGTACACCTTCTGTAAAAAATCTTATAAATTCATTGTACAACAACTGTTACTTCGTATTCTGATGAAGTCTTTCTAGCAAAGACGAAACGTACGTCAAAATAAAGTAGAAAATGTAAACAAGTGTTTTATTTTATAATGACAATTATGCTGACTCGGTTTATGGTCCCTGCCTTAATTTTACGGATAAGCGCCGCGTCCAAAAACTTCAGAACTCTTGTCTACGCTTAGTTTTTGGTATAAGAAAATTCGATAGAATAAGCCATACTTTGCGGGATGTAAATTGGCTCAATATGGAAAATAGGAGATTTCTCCACTCGGCCATATTATTCATGAAAATTATGAACTCCAAGACCCCGCCTCATCTTTACAACAAGATCACTTACCGTTCTGATGTCCATAATTTGAATATCCGTTTTAGGGGTACACTAACTCCGCCTCTATATGTAACTCAGTTTTTTCGACGGTCATTTTCATATTTTATCACATCATGCATCAATAGCATTTCTGTGGATGTCAGGAAGGTGACTGATATGGGTCGTGTTAGAACCTTGTTGTACAGACAGCTTATGAATCAACAGGTGGAACTGTTGTCGAGGTGAATAAAAGAATACTTTTTTTTATTATGATTTGATTACCAGGGTAATGATAGCATATCAATGAGGTTTGTATTTATTTCTGATACTTAATTCTGTTAATCGAGCTTGAATTTTTTGTTTGTTTTTTTTTAATGTATTGAGGGTTAGATTGAACAGTGCACTTTCTTAATGCACTGGATCTCGCCCTTTCATTATGTAAATAATAATGTAATGAAATAATATTGATTGAATAAAGGCCTTTATTATTATTATTATATTTATTAAAATAATATTTTTTTTTCTGATGTGCCTCACCATCTTATCCTGGCACGAGCCGCCACTGGTTGAGTGGGATTCGTGAAAAATTCTCCGGTGTTCAGTTGGCCATTATAGGCAGTTATGACGATTGACACACCCATTCTTTCAAAATGATTGTCCTTGTAAGTTTTATGAGTTATCCAGTAGACACAAAAGAAGTAAATATTAAAAAAAATTAAATAGTAGTAATATATTTCAAATTAATTTACATATATTTATATATATATATATATATATATGTATAAAATAATACCATACATTTAATCAAAGGTTTCTTCGCTAATATTACAACAAATTTTCATATATGTAGTTTTTGACGAAAAATTCCATTTGGATCGAGTATCCAATAAGGCAGTTCTTTGAAATTTACTATATAACAATACATATATTTCAAAATAAATATAAAGACATAATATCAGCGATACACAATATCTGGTAGTATTTTGTACATAATAATTAACAAGTATATACAATAAATAAATATTTATGTGAAACGATTTGAATGTTAACTCAAAGTTTCGCGAAAATAAGAATACTATAAGCATCGAAAAACGCATTTCAGTAGGTTTAGAAAATCTTGGGTGTTCCTTAGAGCTATCAACATATCATCTAACAATTAAAATGAACTTGTAATAAATATTACATATTATAATACATTCTTGAACACTTATACTTTTTCGTTGTGTTGCTGTTTATCGAATTTCACTTTGGTTGCACTTCGTAAACAACATAAGATCCTCATCAAGCACAAAATGAACATTACGTTCTAAACAATAAATAGGCAATATAAAATAAAGAGATACGGCGATATGTTTTGCTACCATATTGTTTGTAGCATTTTGCTTGTATACTGGCTGAAACTGACACTGTTTCTTCCTTCCCTCTAATATTGCTTTATATCCAGCGTCAAAAATACTCTAATGCTTTTTTGCTTTGTAGCTGATTTTTGGATTTCATTCTAAGTTAAGCTAAGTTTGGCATCTAGGTTGAGCTTCCTAAGGTTTCTATTCCGACGAATTTCGCAAGATCCTCATCACTTATAAAATTAGCAATTTGTTCCAAAATATGGATAGGTATTATTGTTTGTGTTGAAGACATCATGAAATTGAGGAAGCAATCTTCTGATTCTCTTCTTCTTTTTGCGGAAATTATCTTTTTACTCAATATTTTACCATAATGCTTGTAGCCTCTCGTTCGGTTACGGTTTAAAACTGATGCTGTTTTCTGCCTTCTAACATACGTCGCTATTTGTCTTATTCTCGATTTTATTATTCTGAAAAAATTCAAAGTTGTTCCTTCAATTTCTTGGGTCCTCATATGTTCCAGTTCTTCTTTGCATTCCTTCTGCATCGCTCTAAGTTTGTAAGATGCATTTAAAGTAGAAATAAATCTATTAGTCAATGGGAAATTGGTTGAGTGATCTTGAAGCAATATGCAGATGTGTTTTAGCATTACTATAGAAACTTCTTCACTGAATTCGCTGAATATATCCGTGAAATCTTGTCCCGCGTTATTTCTTATAGTTATGTCAGCACCATGATGCAATAACGTTTCGACTAAATAAGGGAACCGTTTCTGAACAGCGTAATTCAACGGTATGTTTCCACGGTAATCTTGATGGTTCACAGAAGCACCATACTTGATCAGTATCTCAGCAATTTCAGAATATCTTAAAGTTGCATTTCCAGATTGCATTGCTAAAAGATGTAGAGTGTTGTATCCACAATTTGTCAAACGATTTGGATCGCTGCCATGTTTCAAGAAAGTTTCTATTAAGAATGTATCAAATCTTCCTTCGCTTATTGCAAAGTTCATTGGAGTATAGCCACAGTTATCTGTCAAATTGACATCGGGGTTGTACTTTAAAAATATTTTTATCATTTCCTTCGCAAGTTTCAACTTATTCATCAAAGCACAATGAAGTAGTGTGACACCATTTGCCTGCCAGTTAATATTTGCCCCATGTTCGATCAGTACTTTGACCATGGCATCACGAAGTCCTTTTTTTGGATTTACTACTTGTATTGTATTATATAAGGCTGTATATCCAGTCCCATACGATCTGTTAGTATCAGCCCCCATTGAAAGGCAGTATTGCATGCCTGATAAATCTCCTTGTGATGTATAGTACTGCAGAGCAGTTTGATTGTTCTTGGGATTTATGATTGTATCAATATCTTTCAGGGTTTTCGCAAATTCAATATTTATTTTGGAACCTGAAAAGAACAATAACTTTGAAATAATTTATTTCGAACATTGTATATACTGAAAGTATTGAAATGAGATGAATTCGAAACTATAATTCAAAAAACAAAACATAAATTTGATTAAAACAAGGTTTTATAAATTTCTATATTCAACTACAATGAAAATATAAAGGTAAATTTTGAGACTGCAGTTAAGGGGTATTACCCCAACAAAAAAAGTGGTCATTTGCGTTTCAAAACTATATATCAATAATACCTTTAAACCACAAAACAAAACTAATCCTTATAATTTAATGTGAGAGACCCAATCCCAAATATATATATAAAACAGGAATTTACTAATTAACATGTTCAACTTTTAATAGAAAATATAAAGAGGAGACAGGACATTCATTCAAAACTAGATTCAATGACCTTCAAATAAGCAAACTTCCGAATTTGCAACTCATTATATAAAAATTGGCTACCCTTTTCCTATAATAGATAGTTTAAAAGTTTTACACGTAGAATCAAAAGTAGAGTGCTATTTGGGGTCTGTTAAAGTTTTCAAATTTATCCATAATAACAATAATCTAAATATAATGAATGACTATTCGGATCTATGGAAATATAGAAAATTCAATATACGTATTGTACATAAATAACATTTGTAGACCATGTCCCTTTAATTTGCTGTTTTTTTATAATACTCATATTCTTATTATCATTTTTTGTATCCATTGCCTTGAAACCTCTCAAAAACTTTGCTTAAATTTTCAGTTTTCTGAAGAGGGGGGTCGCAAAACATAGTAATTTCTAATAACAATTTCAAATGTATTCAACTGCGAATATTTTGAATTGATAATGCTCATTAACGAATTCAACCGAGATACATATTTAGGCCCAAGCTACCTGAAAGTTTCAAGCTTCTAGCTCTTTCTGTTTGAAAGTTGAGTAGGCGATCGGACAGAACTACTTTTGAGTGTTTACGGACGGGCCAGACCGCAATAACAAGAAGACTTATGCAAAATTTCGTGAAGATCGTGGGTGATATGAAAATACATGAAAAAGTTTCTGACTTCACCTCAGTGCATTTCACCATTTGTTTATTATAACTACGAGTACTTACAGTGATGTTCGAAGGTATAATAATATATATGAATTCCTTTATTTCCTTCCTGTAAAGGATCAGCCCCATTCGCAAAAAGAAGTTTCAGTATTTCCACATCTCTTTCAGATGGTTTTTCTTTATATGTCATATAATCCACTGCACTAAGTCCATCAAATTTTTTATCAATATTCGCCCCTGCGGGTTTTGTCATGAGAGTTTGTTTCACAGAAGTGACGGATCCATATAGAATTTGTTCATAAAATTCGGTATACCACTTGCTGCATGCCATTTTCAAACTTATTTTTACTTTAATTTTATAACAGAGTAAAAGTAACTACACAAACAACTAAGAGATCACTACCACTAACCATTCTAGAATGTTCATTCCTTGTACCCGAATTTTGTATTTTTTCTCTGTGTTTGTACTTCTTCATTGGCGTCATTCTTCTTCTCCTTCCTGGGCATCATTTTTCATTTTTCAACTGTTTCTGTACGGCTGAAGTTCTTTATTGATAGATTTTTAATGATATATTTTCAAATATTGGATGGAGAAGTCCGTTACTTTGTGATAGTTCATTTTTAATAATGGAATAAATTAAATTATCAAGGGAATTATATTGAGGCTCTCGAATGAAATGTGGTATGTTGTGAGCGAGCTTCCACCTCTTAGTTAGGGAGACGACGTTTCGTTTCCGAGCATGCGCATCTGAAACTAGTCAGACAGGCTTGATGCGCAGGCTCTGCCTGTTACGCCGGTGACCATGCGTCCGCTTGGAACGCTGACATTCGAACTCATTGCCTTACTCTATTTGAACCTGGCGGGGACGGTTAGTCACGATTCTTATGACTGGTCGGGTCCTCTATCGGTACGCCGGTGAAACTACGATAGAGCAAGGCAGGTTTCTGGATGAGAAGCGAAGAAGTTGTTCTCTACAATATATCTTTAAGGGGGGCTTCGGTTGGTGTAAGACTTCGAAAAGTGGAGAGGCCCACAGGTCTGTCTGCTCGATAATAGTCATAATGCCTTGTTCCAGGAATTCTTGTAGATTTCTATTGATTCCAAGATATCTAGTTTCTTTCCTTTCGGTTTGACATGTAGGATTTCAAGATTATCAAATTCTGGGAAGGTATGGTTAGTTGCGAAGAAATGTTTCGCAAAATTATAATAGAATTATCTCTTCGGTGTTCTCTGAACCTTATTGTGAAAGTTCTCCCGGTTTCTCCTACATATACACTACCACATTCATTACAACTTAATTTTAAAACTCCTGAATTGTTAAACCGGTTGTTTTTGTCTTTAGCATTAAAAAATGAATTTGAAATTCTATGTGAAGGTGTGAAAGCTATTTTTATATTGTTTGCTGAAATAATTAGAGCTATTTTTTGTGAAATTAGTCCAAAATATGTTTGTTTTATAAAATGTTTGTCATTTTTTCCGTTTTTATAGAATATATCTGTTTGAGGATTAGTTGCTTTTCCTGCCTGTGTGTATGTGTGAGTTCAAAGTTTTTGAATCGAAATGATTGTTTTGGGTTATCTGTCTAATTGTATTCAGTTCCCTTTTATGTGAAATATTACTTAAGGGAATGGAGAAGGCTCTATGAATCATTTATTTATACCCTGAAGTTGTCTGTTGTGTCTGTTGTTGTGTGTTTTCTGAAAATATCAATGGAAAATTCACTATTACTCTGAATTATAGATATGTCCAGAAAATTTATCCGTTTATTTAACTGTGTTTCCATAGAAAATTTGACCTTATGGTGTAAACTATTCTGATATTCTAATGTGTCATCAAGTTCCATATATGTTAAACAGAAGCAAACCAATATGTCGTCTACATATCTGAACCAGAATTTTATATGCTTTGCGTGTGTGGAATCTAGAAATTTTCTTTCGAGGGATGACATGAAGATTTCAGCGAGCAGTGGGCTAAGAGGTGAGCCCATTCCTAGTTCATCTCTTTGTTTGTGAAATTTGTTGTTATATTGGAAATAGTTTCCTTCCACGCAAAGTTCTAAAAGGGTCAGAATTTCGTTTATTATGACCGGGTTGATATTCGTGTATAATACACAATTGGTATGTTCTCAACTATACTGATACATTCGGTATTTGGAATATTCGGGTACATATTAACTACATCAAAGGACATCAGAATACTGTTCGGTGGGGGGCTAAAATTTTTTAGTTTTTCAATGAGTTCAATTGAAGTTTTTATTGAATAGGATGAATTAAAATTTATGTTCTCTAAAAATTTTGATAAGTTTAGAGGCTAATTTTGCAAGGGGACTATTTATATATGATACAACGGGACGAATTGGTGAATGTCTTTATGGATTTTTATAAGTCTATATAACGTAGGAGGTGTTGGATTCATATTAATGATTTTAAATTTGTCGTAATTTTGAAGGATGATTTGGATATCTTTAAGAGTTTTCTTCAGACTTAGTTGAATTTTTGAGGTGGGATCTTTTCTCTAAAAAATCGTTAATTTTCTGATAATACTCTTCTTTGGATATAATAACAATGGAATTTCCTTTGTCGGCTTTGGTCATTATTAGATTATCATTTCGAATTTTGTTTTGTATGGATTTTACTATTGATTTTTCTATATGATGGTTTTGTGATTCTGTTAATTTGGTTTTAGGTAGTAATTTTTTGATTTTTTTTTTAGTGAAGTTTGAATGTGGTGTCTTAATTATCGCTAATTCCGTTTGGCAAATCAGTGTTTGGACTAGCAATGGGCTCACCTCTTAGCCCACTCCTCGCTGAAATCTTCATGTCGTCCCTCGAGAAAAAATTTCTAGATTCCACTCACGCAAAACATATAAAATTCTGGTTCGGATATGTAGACGACATATTGGTTTGCTTCTGTTTAACATATACGGAACTTGATGACACATTAGAATATCTGAATAGTTTACACCATAAGGTCAAATTTTCTATGGAAACACAGTTAAATAATCGAATAAATTTTCTGGACATATCTATAACTCAGAGTAATAGTGAATTCTCCTTTGATATTTTCAGAAAACACACAACTTAAGACACAACCATTTCAAATTTTTCAAATCATCCAAATTCTCATAAACTTTCAGCGTATAAATCAATGATTCATAGAGTCTTCTCCATTCCCTTAAGTAACACTGCACATAAAAGGGAACTGAATACAATTAGATAGATAGCCCCAAACAATCATTTCGATTCAAAAACTATAAACTCACTCATACACAGGAAAGAAAAGCAACTAATCCTCAAACAGAGATATCCTATAAAAACGGAAAAATGACAAGAAATTTATAAAACAAACATGTTTTGGACCAATTTCACAAAAAAAAGCTCAAATAATTTCAGCAAATAATATCAAAATAGCTCTCACACCTTCACATAGAATTTCATATTTATTTTTTGATGCTAAAAACAAAAACAACCGGCTTAACAATTCAGGAGTTTATAAATTAAGTTGTAATGAATGTGGTAGTGTATATGTAGGACAAACTGGGAGAACTTTCACAATAAGGTTCAAAGAACACCGAAAAGATAATTCTAATTTTGCGAAACATTTCTTCGAAACTAACCATACCTGTCCAGAATTAGATAATCTTGAAATCCTACATGTCGAACCGAAAGGAAAGAAACTAGATATCTTGGAATCAATAAAAATCTACAAGAATTCCTGGAACCCGGCAATAAAACTATTAAACGAGCAGACAGACCTGTGGGCCTGCCCACTTTTCGAAGTCTTACACCAACCGAAGCCTTCCTTAAAGATATATAATTCCTGAACAACTTGATATACACCAGTTTGAAAATGTAGTATAATCTTTGAAACTCGGGTCACAGTATCCTCAAATAAAATAGTGATAGTAAACAAAATAATTTCATTTATTCCATTATTATAATATTTTCTTTTATGTCCAAAATAAGAAATTTTGAAATATTGGATTTTCACAGCTATTTATTTATGCTTTTTTGTTCGATTAATTGAGTGGAAATTCTTGAAATATCTCAGTAAACAAAAATGATTTTCGATTATTTATGCTCTTTGGTAGCTTAGGTAATTGAAAGAAGTTATTTTTTGTAACGTACACACCTAAGACAAAAAACGCTTATTATTAATATTATAAACGTAATAAAAAATCTATGACACAATAGCTTAACTCAAGCTGTATATTCACCGCCAGGCACACTTCACAAGAAGAAAAAGAAGTTGTGAAAACAAAATTTTATAATTATTATGAGTGTGGAGAGCTCAGTGGTAGGGCATTGGCCTCGTTACCGAAAGGTGCGGGTTCGAATCCTATTCAGGTAGATAAGATATATTCTAGTTGGACGGCTGTCTGCCACCATTTCACTGTTGGGTTAAAAATTAACAGTGCTGTGACCTGAAGTGCCGCAAGATCGCAGTAACAAAGCCCACCCAGAACACAACTGAACTCCTAACTCTCACAAGCTGAATAGCTTTTGAGGGATCTTCACAGAAGATCTGAGAGAGTCAGGATAATAATAATAATAAAAAAAATAATAAATAATAATAAGATGGGAAAACAAACAGAAAGAAATTTCAATATTGTTTTTTTGTGTTATATATTACTCTTTTCATCATTTCCAGTTGTTTCTTGGCAAATATATTCAACGTCCAGACATTCCAATTATATTTTATCATAAACATAAATTTCAATAAACAGGGTGATTCGTGCAATTCCAGCATAGTCCATCCTTTATTTCGAATAGAACACCCTGCATACTTTTATATTTTTTAAAGCTCCTTAAATACCTTATTGAACAAACTATATCATGTATGTATTATTCAGAATATAACCGAATGAAATTTCGGAAGTAATAATGGTTTCAAGAAACTGAACCCTCAAATTACATGATATAATTGATTTTAATACATTAAAATGAATGCTCAAAATGTATAAATTTCAACTATCAAGTATACGTATGTAAACTCATCAACTGTTCAGATTGATAAAAATCTACATTAGTAGAGCAGGAAACAATTTTAGAAGATGTTTAGCTGAACACAAAAAAAGTTTTGATAAAGATGAGAAAGATAGATTCACATAATGCGAAACACATTGTAAAAAATAATCATTCTTTTTCAAATATTTCCGATACTTTACATGTTGAAAGCAGAAGTCTGAAACTGAATGTATGGGAGATATACGAAATAAAGAAGCATAAAGGATAACATCCTTTCAAACGACCAGAACGATTTTTATTACATCTTTCTTTTTAATATTTTCCAGGGATTAGTCTGAAACGTGATTCTGAGTAAAATACCTTTCTATTATAAACCAGTAAAAATAACATCTGTACACATTTTTCAGAAACTATAAATATGAAACTGTAAATCTAATGGGAGTCTAATTCAAATGAAAATCAATATAATTCCTTATTTTGGAAAGGTATAATCGAATAAGAAATATTATTTTCATTCCTTTAGGGTGAAATATTATTTTTTTGAAGAAACTTTCAACTCAGTGCATACTGCACAAGTTATTTTGTTATCCTACTTATAATACATAGGCAATTATATTGTAATAAAGACCTGAGATTTCTTCTCCAATAATTTGTCAATCCTAGATGTACCTGTGAAAGTGCTCATTAGGAAATTAAGAAAGCATCAATATCACACTTCAGTGAATAGACCAAAGCTCAACAATACGGAACCCAATTTCAAGTAAGCATTGTGTCGTGCAATTTTTAGAGTTATTCACACTAAACATTCAAATGCCTAGAACAGGTGAGTTAGTGGAAACCTTGAAAAGAAGATCAACCTATATAGTAAAGCGGAGAGCTAACTCGTTACCGAAGATTCTGCATTATTTTCGGTAGATGTTTCTATCGAAGTAACGATGCCAACAAATTTCTGACGAATATTGAAGAAACAAGTCCAATTTCTAATTGTTTGGTTTTCACTTTCTCGTTTGTTAAAAGCTGTTATTGTCACAAGTTTTATAGAAGAAAGTTGGTTCATTTCTTTTGTTATGACTTATATACTGAATGAAGGAAATGAATTAATTTTAATCGAACGAACAGTTTTTTATATATTCAATTTTTGTCACATATAATCAAAAATATTTCAATACATAATAAATTTTACGTTTCGCATGATTATGGATCTCCATTTTAATCAACTAAATTTCTAATTGTGGATTGTCTGGAAATTGTTATGCTAAGTACCCACCGCTTCATTGTCCTCTATTTAATGATTTTATACGACTTTAGTTTCAGATGGCATTCTTTTGAAATTTCACAAATTATAATTCATAAAACTGTAAGAAGTGTCATTGGAAATATGCTGCCATTAAAATTTGTGAAATAGTTAGCTCGGATGATCACTAGTATTTGCACGCTTGTTACAGGGAACAGAGTACTATAGTTTTGTTCAAATGTCTCATTTTCGAATTTTAGCTGAAAGATAATCTGAAAGGAATCCGAGGTCAAACGTAATTCAGTCCGGCATGCCTGGCGGAAAGCACTAACTTACGTAGGAAGACAGCTAGGTATTTAAATATTTCAGGATAGGTTTGCGGCCTAAATATCTCAGTTAATTAAAACAAGTTAGATATTACTTTTTTACTACCAATCAATTAATATTTTACACATTTAATTGTGACTCGAGTTTCGGGAATCAACTATAACTATCGCATCTTCAGACAACTGAAAACTCAACACAGGACGGGGTATTTATGTAGAAAAGATGATAAAAACAGTTTAAGAAAGAGACGGCTAACAACTTTTAGAATGTCGGTACGTCAAAGAAGATTGGTAATCAGATGTTACTTATTTGAATATCTTAAATATTTTGGATTTACATAGATCCGTACAGTCGTCATTCATTATTTTTACATTATTTTTATTGTGAACTAATATGAACATTTCAACAGATTACAAATAATCAAGTTTCTTTCCTTTTGATTCTACATGTAAAATTTTAAGATTACCTATTGAATGAAAAGAATGGCTGTTTTGTAAACAAAAGTACAAGTTTGTTTATTTTTCATGAAATTCATTTAATGTTCATTGAACCTCGTCTTGAGGTCCTATAATTTATTACTGCACGTCGAACAAGATAACTCCCTATTTGTGTATGTTTGGAGTTGAGTCCTTTGCGTTAAATAATACGGATGATAATTATTTTGTGTTTTGAAAGCAGTAACATCTAATTTTGAAAAACTATTGGCCAATTTTTGACTTATGCTACCGAAGTACGATAGAGAAATGAATTTTTGTTTTCTTTAGTTTTTATGATGGGATAAATTTGGTTTATAGCTATTTTAGATTGTTTCTGTCCATTAAATGATCTATTATATTGGGGTTGAATTCGTTGTTCGCGGCTATTGATTTTATAGTTTGGACTTCAGCTTCGCTGTTATTTTTTGATAAGGATAATGGGAAATCTCTATGGATCATCGATTGATTTGCTGACATTTTTTGTGAATATGGATTATTAGAGTCAATAGGAATACATATAGCAGTGGATGTGTGTTTTCTGAACTCGTTAAATTCTATTTTACTATTCGAGTGTAATATCGAGAGGTCAAAAAGGTAATTCTATTGTTTGGTTCTTTTTCTAATTCGAATTTGACTTTTGGACGAATTATAGTCAAGAAATTCAAAAATTGACTCAGTTGTCTGGATGTCCCAGAAATACACTTAAGTATATCGTCTACGTATCTGTACCAGAAATGAATATTCATGGGTTATTTTAAATTGAAGATTTTATTTTCTATTTCGGACATAAATATATCCGCAATGTTTTACTGTTAAATTGTCAATTTAAAAATTTATAATATAAATCAAACAATAGAATTACATTTTTGGATCTCTCAAAATCACACTCGAATATTAAAATAGAATTTAACGTGTTCAGAAAACCCACATGCACCGATATATGTATTCCTATTGACTCTAATCACCCATATTCACAAAAAATGCCAGCATTTCATTCGATGATCCATAGAGCTTTCGCATTACCCATATCAAAAAATAACCGCGCAGCTGAACTATAAAATCAATAGCCGCGAAAAACGCTTCCAACCCCAAAATAATAGATAATTTAATTCGACAGAAACAATAAAAAAGCTATAACCAATTTTATCCCATCATAAAAACTAAAGAAAACAAAAATTTCATTTCACTATCGTACTTCGGTAGCAGGAGTCAAATAGTGGCCAATAGTTTTTCAAAATTAGATGTAGATATTGCTTTTAAAACATAAAATAAATCATCATCCGTATTATTTAACGCAAAGGACACAACTCCAAACATACACAAATAGGGAGTTATCTTGTTAGACGTGCAATAATAAATAAATAGGACAAGACGAGGTTCAACGAACATAAAATGAATTTCATAAAAAATAAACAAACTTCTACTTTTGCCACACATTGTTTAGAAAACTTCCATCCTTATCCGACAATAGATAATCTTAAAATGTTACATGTAGAATCAAAAGGAAAGAAACTTGGTTATTTGGAATCTGTTGAAATTTTAAAATTAGTTCACAATAAAAATAATGAAAAATAATGAATGACTGCGGATCTATATAAATCCAAAATAATGGATATATTTAAATGAGTAACATCTGTTCACCATTCTATTTTTGGCGTGTCAAAATTCTACTAGTTAGCCGCTCTCTCTTTTTTAACCTGTTTTTATCTCCTACCTGTATATTCAAATACCCTGTCCTGCTTGTTAAGTCTTCAGTTGTCTGAAGATGGGATAGTTAATTCCCGAAACTCGGATCACAATTAAATACGTGAAATATCACTTTATTGGTAGTAAAACAAGTGGTTAAAACAGTTCAGTATCTCAGTTAAATTCGTTAATCGGCGAAATCCAATGATTCTGCAGTTATTCACTTAAATTTTTCACTTATTTTCCCAATAGTTTCAAGACTAGTTACCGCTTCTAGATTGGAAATTGCAAGTGGCAAAAGTTGAATTTTTGTTTACTTTTCAGTGAATTCATTTTATGTTCGTTGAAAAAGGTTTTAAACAGATGTTACTTTTTAAATATCGCAATAGATAATCTTAAAATTTTACATGTACAATCAAAAGGGAAGAAACTCGATTATCTAGAATCTGTTGATATTTTCAAATTAGTTCACAATAACAATAATGTAAAAATAATGAATGACTGTACAGAGATATCCAAATCGAAAATATTTGAGATATTTAAAAAGTAACATCTGTTTAAAACCTTTTTCAACGAACATAAAATGAATTCAATGAAAATTAAACAAAAATTCAACATTTGCCACTCATTCTTTAGAAAATAGTAATTCCTTCCGACGAAAGAAAATCTTGAGAAAATTTTACATGTAGATTCCAAAGAAAAGAAAGTTGATTATTGAAATTTTCAAATTCGTTCACAATAAAATAATGTAAAAAATAGTTAATGACTGTATGGAGCTTTCTAAATCCAAATATTTGAGATATACAACAAAATAATGTAAAAATAATGAATGACTACGGAGCTGTGTAACCCCAAAAATTATTTGAGATTTTTAAATGGGTACCATCTGTTTAACAACCTTCTTTGTCGATTTCCGACATTCCGATATCTGTTAGAAGGCCCCTCTTTTTTAACCCGGTTTTTTATCACGTTCCGATTGTAAACCACTGTACCACTAGAACCTGTTGAAATATTCAAAATATTTATCACTTTTGTTTAAATACCACTGTACCACTGTTAGGTCTTCAGTTGTCTGATGGGATATTTCATTTCCCGAAACTCGAGTCACAAGAAAATGTGTAATATATATTTTTTGGTAGTAAAACATAGTAATTTCTACAATTTGTTTTAATTATGATCAACTACCAAATAGTAACGGCTGAAACAATTCAGTATCTGAAAAGACGCTTTTTATGGTCAAGTTGCTTTAGTTCTTGAACCAGTTGGATCTAGTATGGGTGTAGACTAAGATCTTCACGCAAAATTTTCCATGTGGTGGATGCACAGAGTCCAACTTGTTGTGAATGTCGACGAATAGACAAATCTGGATCATCTATAACATTTTGACTCACAGCAACGATATTTTCTTCTGTACGTACAGTTTTTTATTTGTTGGTGTTGTTGCATCGAGTAGAGGCAATGTTGTCCAAAATCTATCGATAGTTCGACGAATAAGCTGCTCTGATGGACGATTATGTAAACCATAAATTTCACGAAGTGTTCTATAAGTTGGGCAAATAGAACACTGATTTTGAAAATAAATTTCAACAATGTGTGAACGTTGTTGCGGCGTGAGTCTTTCCATGATTATTTGTCAATGCTTACTGAACAGAAATGTCAAAACAACATGGCTTCTACGAGTACGTTCTGTCAAATCACAGTTATCCCTATCGAAAGTTCTATCACTCTGAAAAGAACACCTGATAGTTGCTTTGATCGCAAAGAGAAGCGAGTGTGTTTCAGATGCAGATAATTTGGATGATTCCAAATTATAAATGTGGGAAAAACGAAGACCAAAATTGTTTCGGTAGATGGTTGTAGTAATCAGTATCTCGTAAAGCATCGACTAAACAATTTCAGATTTATTCTCGTTATTAAGGTAACATTTCACACTAAAATAATTCTATTGCTGTTTTTTGTTTGATCCATTCAGTTGTGAGTTACAAGGTGTTAAACATGGAAGTTAACAGAGAGAAACTTTGATACATTTTACAGGTTTTCTTAGATAAAGGTGAAAGTGGAAGCCAGGTGGCTGAAATTGGGAATGGTGTTCATGGTCCCGATGATGTAACAGCTAATTATGAGCAATTTCGATAAAATCACAGAAATAATCGAAGTTTGTGGCATATTAGTAGACGTAGCATCGTCCAAGTTCTAAAGACCGACAATAAAATAGTTTTGAACCGTTTGTGCAAAGCTTGATTCAATGTTTGGGTGCCACACCAATTAACACCAAAAAACAAGATGGATCGAATTTCCATGTGCGAAGTCTTGGCCAAACGGAATGAAATAGACCACTTTCTTAAACGAATGGTGACTGGGAATGAGAAATAAGATACATACGACAATATTGTGCGAAAAGGATTGTGGTCAAAGCACGGTGAAGCAGCTCAAACGGTGGTCAAACCAGAACTAAGGGCCAGGAAGGTTCTACTGTTCATTTGGTGTGACTGGAAAGGAATAATTTATTATGAGTTGCTTCCATATAGGCAAACACAAATTTCGTGCCTTTGCTGTCAACAACTGTACTGTTTGAAGCTAGCGATTGACCAGAAACGGCCAGAATTGACCAACAGAAGGGGTGTTCTGTTTCATTAGGAACGTCAGGCCACTCACCTCTGTATTGACTCGCCAGAAGCTCTGGGAGTTTGGTTGGGAAATTTTAATGCATTCACCATATAGTGCGCACCAAGCGATTACCATCTGTTTCTCTCATGTTAAACTTCCTGAATGCTAATAAATTGGCATAAAAAAAAAGATTGTGAAAAAAGATCACTAGAGTTTTTCGTCAATAAGGACCAAGACTTTTATGAGAGAGAAATTATGAAGCTACCTTTAAGATGCCAACTAATTATAGAACAAAACGGTACATATTTGACCCAACTCGGACAATCCGAAACATGTTGAATAAAGTTTCGAAGTCCACGCAAAAATAATAGATTTTTTTTCCAACCTTTTATATGTCTGTACCTCTCTTAGGTAAGATTCTGGAAAGACTCCATAATTTTTTGGATGAGAATGAAAAAAAAATCTTTGGAGATTTTTTTTTATATTATTATTATTAAAAAAAAATTGAATATTGAAACAAATTGAAATATGTTTATCTTCTACAATTTTAATTTCAAAAAAATTTTTTATTCAAAAAACTTTTAGAATTAAATTAATGTCTAAAACAAGCACCGCTTACATTTAATAGACGTATATAATCAAAACTCAATATATAATGTCAAATGGAATAAATAAACCATCAGATCTACGAAAGTCATTAAAATTTATAAATAAATATTTAAAGGAGACAACATTTTGTTTCTGGTCTTACCTTTAAGAACAACAATTGCCTTTTAAAATTATATTTGTTTTTTGAAGATATAGTGCATGTTTTCAGAGATTTCTGAATTAACTTATTCGAATATTTAAATATATTAAATATTTCAAATAAATTATATTCTTTGAGAAGTCCTTTAAGTGTGTTCATGTTTTTAAAAGGCAATTGGTGTTCTTAAAGGTAAGACCAGAAACAAAATTTTGTCTCCTTTAAATATTTATTTATTAATTTTAATGACTTTCGTATATCTGTTGGTTTATTTATTCCATTTGATATTATATATTGGGTTTTGATTATATACGTCTATTAAATGTGAGCGGTGCTTGTTTTAGACATTAATTTAATTCTAAAAGTTTTTTGAATAAAAATTTTTTTGAAATTAAAATTGTAGAAGATAAACATATTTCAATTTGTTTTAATATTCAAATTTTGTTATATTTCTCCTATCAAGTAAAAGGCCTTTCTATTTTATATTATTATTATTATTATTTATATTTATCTCATAACACTTAGTTTAGTTCAATCAAATTAATTCGGCCGATCTGTACCAAAAATGATTAATAAGGAGTGTGAGTAGTGTGTTAGTAACTAGTGTACTAGTCAGCTGATTGATAGCTTGTATATTTACAAATTCGGCATGAATATTTATGTTGAAATTTTAATCAATATATTTTGTAAGTTTCGCAACACATTCTTCAACAGCAGAAAAGAAGAGAAGACAAAAGGTGTAAAAAAAGGAAAACTGAGAAGCAATTATATTTTCCAAGTAGAAAGTAGGGTATCTGAATTAAATCAAATGTAGAAAGCATATACTTTTGTTCTGAGATATAACGTATTATTTTCCAAAGTCTTAGGAAGAGTTTGGGTAGGGACTGGGTCAATCTTCAAATGTACAAAAAATGCAAATTGCTTGATATATCGGGTATTTTTTTCAGAGTGATAGAATTTTAAATTGAAATAAAACACAATTAAACTGAGGTTGAAGCTAAATTATTTTCTGTTTGAAAGATAATTTTATGAGATTTATGTTTTAAAAATAATTTCTGGCATATGTCCTTCATGACTAGCTTTGAGAAACCGCATTCGACCAGACCAATTTTGGACCACTTTCTCGAGTAATTCGGCCTTTATTTAATCAATAACACGAGTTATGTTGTCTTTCAAAGCGTCCATTATTTCTGGTTTATCAGCATAAACCAATAAATCGACATAACCCCAAAGAAAATAATCCAGTGGAGTTATGTCGCATGATCTTGGAGGCTAATTAATTGGACCATTTCTCGAAATAATGTTATCGCCAAATCTTTCTTTCAATATATCAATTGTTATGGTAGTAGCATGAGGTGTAGCACCATCTTGTTAGAACCAGACCACTTCTGGGTCGATACCATTAGAATTTCATCATTAAAACATGAATTGTTTCGATTAGAATCATTTTCGTCAGTTATATTAAATGCAGATAATCCCCTCATTTGACAATATTATTTGTGTCGAGTACGGATTTTTTTTATGTCTGACGACCCGAGGAAAGTAAAATCTGTCTCCTATTTGGTGCCCCGAGCAAAAAGCTGTGTCCTATTTACTGTCGTCTTGAACTGCTGAAGATTATACATTGAAGGAAACACATTAGCTGAAAGCGTGTTCTACAACTGGCCCTAACTTGAAGAAGTACTTAGGATTAAAGGAAGTTCTCGGAGTTTTTAAGTCAAGTGAATAGGGATGTGTTCGTTGCGCAGTCGTAGTGCCTTGCGCGAATCTGACGGACTGCTGGTATCATTTCCTTTAGTTGCGTGAAGCATCGACTGTGATAATATCTATAGAACAAGCACAAGTCGGAAGCTCTTCTTTTATGTTCCAACGACATCAAACTGGCTGTTATAAGTTAGTTGGACAGTCCATCAGTCGTATTGCTCTTTTCTGGATGGAATCCAAAAGTTGCAACGAATGCTTGGGTGCTCAGCGCCAATCATGAGAGCAGTATTCGTGTCATGATTTGATGTGGGCTCTATACAATTGAAGAATCTGATCTGCAGAGAAATATTTCCTACACAAATATTCCAGCTTATTTGCAGCAGATTTCGCAATGTCAGTAAAATGTTTCCCCCAACAGACTAAAGAGTTGACAGTCACGACAAGAAGAACTCCTAACTCGCACAAGCTGAAAAAGCTTCTGAGAGATCTT
This sequence comes from Megalocaria dilatata, assembly GCA_034642435.1. NCBI lineage: Eukaryota > Metazoa > Arthropoda > Insecta > Coleoptera > Coccinellidae > Megalocaria > Megalocaria dilatata. The sequence continues at coordinate 60,087,183 of CM067857.1, forward strand.
CACAGAAGATCTAGGTGTATCAGGATAATAATAATAATAAAGATGCATGGAATTACTTGGCTGAAGCACCTGATTTTCCATCATCAAATCAGAAGTCACGAACTGAGTTTTCCAAGAAAATATTGTTATTTGGGTTCTCGAAGGAATGAATTGCACCATATTCCATTGAACCCATTCATTTTTTTACAGTGATCATTTTTTATATAGTGACGAGATCCACATATTTTTATAAGGGAAAATTAGGCGGGAAGAACCACCTAGGGAATTTTATGCCAACTTGTCACTGTCGATGCCAGGAGTAAGAGTCTATGATCTCTTTGTAGACTTGCGCGCGTGTCTAAACATAACCCCGGGAGAGGAGCCATCTGTTCTCTCCAGATTGGTGGTGATAATCTTCGGCGACTGAACGCCAGCTTCAGAGAGTCCATATTTGATTGATTCGGTCTTTACTTGGTGGAAACTCATTTAAATTAAAAAATGTATATGAGACAGTAATTTATTTCCACAAAAATGTTTGTACTACTACAACAATTGTTTCACCACGATGTGGCTTCTTCAGGTATTACATTGTACTGTCTGATGGTATTCAGTGTAACTGAGTTTAAATACATTTTCAGGTACGTGACCAAATAATGGAATCACAAGTCATAAAAACTCTAGGTGTTATTGGAGTCAGACAGTACAATGTAATACCTGAAGAAGCCACATCGTGGTGAAACAATTGTTGTAGTAGTACAAACATTTTTGTGGAAATAAATTACTGTCTCATATACATTTCTTAATCAGAGAGTCCAGTTTTCCTTTGTTAGAAATAGAACTCCATTGTCCATTGTTCATTAAAAGTGAAGGATAGACACAAAGGAGAGTCGACTAAGCTTCTCTCACATGTAAAGTATTGTTTTGAATTACTTGAGGTCAACGTGAGTGCTATTTGTATCATGTATTCTTTATTCAATGGTGTATTTTACTGAATTGATGCTCCAGCTAGAAGCGACGTACTTACTTTAATCTGAATGGACCAATTAACATATTTCATACATGTAATCGTCTTTATCTTCATTTCACTTATTGGAATCTATAGGTGGTTAACAATGATACTTTGTTTAAGAATTCAGAGTTTTTAGAGTGAATGAAATGTGGATCCACAATTAGATACTGATACAATAACCCTGTGTCTTCAGAAGGCCGCAACTAGGCATTCCTGAACAACTATATTATCAGATATAAATATTATAATGAATAAGTAGTTAAATAACAGATACCACAACCTCTGTGTCTTCAGAATGTTGCAGCAAGGCCTTCCTGACCAACTAAATTATTAGATATAGATATTATAATGAATAGGTTATTAAATAACAGAAACCTCAACCCTTGTGTCTTCAGAATGCCACAACAGGATATTCCTCAACAACGATATTATGCGCCCAGATTATAATAAACTAATTAGAAAGTAGGTGTGTGAATGGGGAATTCATGACCAAATGATCATTGTTAAACTACCTCGAAGAACTTTGTTACATGTCCCTATTGCCATGTTATCTGTGTGTTCACTCAATTGATTGCTGTATTTACCTTGGCTTGCACACTAACTATGTTTTAGAATATTAGGAAGGTTGTCGATCTCTGGAACCTTAATTTTATGAATAAAGGTAAGGACGAGGTTGAAGAATGTATGGGAGCTGAAGAGAGGTCAAGGTTTTTATACCTGACTCTTTTTGTCGCGAAGTCCAACTTCGCTCTCATACATCGAGTTAGGTGCGGGACCCTACCTTCCGCAACCAAATATATAAAATATTTTTTACTTAACCTTGGATTTTGAACTTTCCGTCACTGTTTCTCCGTTCTCGTTCAAGTGTAACTTGGGTTGTCTACACAACGTAATGTCCTATTATCCCACCACTAGGTGATCACGAGAAAAATAGGTTAGCGTTCCTTAGAGTACTCCGTTTTATCCCAGATATCTAAAGAGTACTCAGTATAGCACCGGATACTTTAGAGTACTCCGTAAAGTATGGGATAGCTCAATAGTATGAACTCAACAGATTTTTTCTCTTCTTTTTTGTCCCAGTTTCAAATCAAGAATTGTTGATTTAGTTAATTTAATAGTACTGGCTATGTAACAATGTTTTGTTAAGTTTATTAGCTTTATTACAGGCGTGAGCCTGTATCACGTACAGGCTCACGCCTCTGTGATTTTCGTTTATGTCTATAGAGAGCTTCTCAAAATAAGCTATATTATTATTACAATTTTTTTAATTATCACAATTAGTAGATAGAACCGGAGTGTCGATTTTTAACGATTCAATCCCTAGCCAGTATGCTTCTAATTGTTGAGCATGTAGACAGCATCACTACCTTATTATTATTGACAAGCAATCTCAACAGATGTTGTTGTCTGAGCCCATACCGGGTGCACGCATCAATGATGTTTGCCGGTATTATGTGATGTCTTGTTGGAATTTTATCTTTATTGAGCTATCCCGTACCTTACGGAGTACTCTAAAAGATCCAGGGTGTTACGGAGTACTCTAAAAGATCTAGGGGTTTACGGAGTACTCTTAAAGATCTGGGGATTCACTGAGTACTCTTAAAGATCTGGGGGTTTACTGAGTACTCTTAAAGATCTGGGATTATACGAAGTAATCTAAAGAGCGCTAACCTTTTCATCGTGATTGTCTAGTGGCGGGCGAATAGGACGTTTACGTTGTATAGGCAACCCAAATTACGCCTAAACGAGAGCAAGGAAACAGTGACGGGAGGTTCAAATATTCGAAACACAGTAATACCAGTAATAATGTTCAAAGGCAACAACTCTCAATAAATGGAAACATTCATCAGCCTGTGGTTAAATCTACTCTACGCAGTTCGCAAAGCGCCCCAGTGAAACCAATAGCGCCCCGGGTCGAAATGACTTATTACTACATATTTTTAGGTCGGTACTCGCCCAATTCAGATATCATTCTTATGCAGCGGAAAGGGTAAAGTTATGCAGGAAAAGGGGATACAGCCAGCATGCGCACCTTCAACTGTACTTCCGGTAATCAGTGCTGAACCTCAATTACAAGGGGTAAGTTTAAATGGACAGTAAGGTAAGGGTAATTGTGGCATGCCCAGGAGATCTCCTTGAAGAGGGGATCTAATATAATTCGAGTCGACCGGAAAAGTTACTATCAAAGGAACTGTATCTGGTCTCCTCGGGGTGGTCAAGGCCCAGGAAGGCTCAGATATTACTGAAGAATGAACCGAACACTACCTGAAGGGTCACGTAAACTAATCCCTGGGGACATCACAATACATCGGAACAATTATCTAGCAATCACTCACACATTCTCACAGTAGCGTTGGATATCTGGAGTTATTTACTTTCTCTATACGATATGTTGTTCTCTACACGATATGTTGTTCTCTACCAGGACTCCCCAGCAATTTACCCTAAAGAACGCCACTGGTTCATATGGAATACAATCTCTCAAAGTAAGCGGGCACATGCATATGACAAATAGGTAACACAAACTTACTAGGACATAATACATAGATACAGTACCCCATCACCCAGGCGTGTTAATGGACGTTACAATAAGAACAAAGAAATGTGTATCCAAGGGATCACACAAGAGTACATACAAATCAGTTATATATCAAGCACCGCAATTAGTAAGAAAAGATAATACAAATCCCTATTGGCAAGTATTACGGAGATAAAGAACCACTATTTACAAATACAGCAAAAAGCAATCAGGCACCGAGAGAAAGTATACAATACAAACAGAAAACTTGTGAGGGTCGCTTTAGTAATGTACAAAGGCAATGCAATTTAATTAAAACATTCCGGTTGGATTAAATAACAGCGAAGCAAAAATACAAGAATGGAAAGAAAAGTACAATGAACGAGCGTGCAGTGATTAATTTCACATTAACACAAAGGTGGTATTTAAAAATGCAAAGCATGCAATTAATCAGAAGCATTTAAAAGAAGTTTACTTAGTAAGAGTTACCAAGGGACACTGTTATAAATACTATTATCTCGAATATGCTACTAAGTTGCTCAGGAGGTTCATTTCCAAGAACCTTCCTCTCGAATGAATTCAGATACAATGGGGACGCTATGAGGACCTTGTTCTCCTTTGTTATTCTCACTAATCACTTACTTGTCAAGTTACCGCAACACAGAATATTTTGACACAGAAATAACGCGGGTAAATACAATGACATAATGGTGGAATTTATATAATCTATGAGGGACTCTGTGATTCGTATGATCCTTAGAGGATCCGGATCTCTTCATTATGTAGCAGGTACTAAGGAGGACTGTCTTCTGGACGTCAATGAAGGTGTTGGTATGCAGTGCAATTATTTGAGGTTCTGTTTCAATGTTTTGAGTATAAGTTCTGTTTATGATCGGTATCACATGAACCTTATCACATCAAAATTTGAATATCAAAACAGATTTAATCTGTTAGTCTTCTACAATTTTAATTTCAAAAAACTTTTTATTCAAAAAACTTTTCGAATTAAATTAATGCCTACAATAAGTATCGCTTATATTTAATAGACGTATATGATCAAAACTCAATATACAATGTCAAATGGAATAAATAAACCAACCAATATAAAAAAGGCAATTAAAATTAATAAATAAATATTTGAAGGAGACAAAGTTTTGTTTCTGATCTTACCATAATGAAACAAATTCCTTTTCAAAAACATAAAACACAACTTCAGCATTTCTCAAAAAATTTAATTTATTTGAAATATTTCATATATTTAAATATTCAAATAAGTTAATTCAAAAATCTCTCAAAACATGCACTATATTTTCAAAAAACAATTAGAATACGGATAATCTCTTCATCGGCCCTAGATAATATTTAAAATATCAAAATCAACTAACAATCGGTATATCATACCTTAGAGTGTAACACGGAACTTGTTTGAAACAGACTAACTTTAAAAATCCAGGTAGTCAGTACGTCACAAAATCACAGAAAACTGTAAGATATTATAAGGTTTTCTTTAAACCATTGACATTTTAGAATGAGATTTATTCAAGCCTAAATATAATTATATATAATGTATAAAATAAAATAGAAAAAGGCTTTTTACTTGATAGAAGAAATATAACAAAAATTGAATATCAAAACAGATTCAATCTGTTAGTCTTCTACAATTTTAATTTCAAAAAAATTTGTATTCAAAAAACTTTTAGAATTAAATTAATGTCTACAATAAGCACCGCTTATATTTAATAGACGTATATAATCAAAACTCAATATATAATGTCAAATGGAATAAATAAACCAACCAATTATTTGAAGGAGACAAAATTTTGTTTCAGATCTTACCATAATGAAACCAATTCCCTTTTAAAAACATAAAACACAACTTAAGGATTTCTCAAAAAATATAATTTATTTGAAATATTTGATCTATTTAAATATTCAAATAAGTTAATTCAAAAATCTCTCAAAACATGAACTATATCTTCAAAAAACAATTAGAATACGGATAATCTGTTCATCGGCCCTAGATAATATTTAAAATATCGAAATCAACTAACAATCAGTATATCATACCTTAGAGTGTAACACGGAACTTGTTTGAAACAGACTAACTTTACAAATCCAGGTAGTCAGTTCGTCACAAAATCACAGAAAACTGTAAGATATTATAAGGTTTTCTTTAAACCATTGAAATTTTAGAATGAGATTTATTCAAGCCTAAATATAATTATATATTATGTATAAAATAAAATAGAAAAAGGCTTTTTACTTGATAGAACAAATATAACAAAATTTGAATATCAAAACAGATTTAATCTATTCGTCTTCTACAATTTTAATTTCAAAAAAATTTCTATTCAAAAAACTTTTAGAATTAAATTAATGTCTACAATAAACACGGCTTATATTTAATATACGTATATAATCAAAACTCAATATACAATGTCAAATGGAATAAATAAACCAACCAATATAAAAAAGGCAATTAAAATTAATAAATGAATATTTGAAGGAGACAAAATTTTGTTTCTGATCTTACCATAATGAAACCAATTCCTTTTCAAAAATATAAAACACAACTTAAGGATTTCTCAAAAAATATAATTTATTTGAAATATTTAATATATTTAAATATTCAAGGCCTATTATTCGTCACCTGTGTATCAGTGATAACTTTCCTACCTTAGTACAGTTTGAAGACTCATTAGAATCACAGTTTTTAGAAAAAAGTGGAAGCCGAAAGGAAATAGATTGGTAATGACTGAGGATATAACAAAGTCTGACTACTCTCTTCCTTAGAAGAGAGTCCTAAGTCTTAACTTAGTATGGGGAGCATTGGAAGTAAGGATATTTCGACATGAAATGCCAAAATAAATAAATAAAGAGTTATATTTCTGGAAGAACTCTGCAGGTGAGGTGTGGATCTGATATTGCAGATCCCTTACCAATTTTTTTGGAATTTCACATCATCAATCAATCAATCAATTTTGGAACCTTTGCCCATCGTACTTTATACTCATTATATGAGTACATTTTTGACGATACTCAGATATATTATAGTTTTGTTCAAAACCAAGTGGAGCAAGGTATCGCAATATTGAACGAGGATCTCAAGCTAATGGAAAATATTGAATCAGTTCGCATTGAACCATCCAAATAATAACCAATTTTTACCGGAAACTTGGATTTTAAGAGAGCTTTGAGTCATGATATCGAGTTGGAGAACGATAATGAGATGATTCCGAGTGTTGTATCTTGATCTCTTCTTGGACAATGCTTTTAGATTCAGAACCCACAATGCATCCTATGTATAAAAATCTATAATATGATGAATTTGTGCCTATTCTATTCTCACAGATGTTCCCTTCGTACTGAATTGAAATCTACCTTTTGCATTAGTACTTTCTAATTACAAGTATTAGTATGCAGTTTATTTTGCCTTTTTGAATCAAGAGACTATAGAAAAGGTCCAGAAAATCCGCAATTGCCCTATGGAGCAAGAAAGTTCGACAGGATAAATAATGAACTAAAGAAAATTATATGGCTCACTATGACGAACAAGATGCCCTGTTCTTTATCATAGGGTAATTTCAACCGGAATACCTTCATATCTCCACAGGAAAGTTGTATATCGTTCTAATGTATATAATCTCAACATCAGGAGTCCTAATCTTATATCGGTTCTTCTAATATTTACGAGCATTACAACTAATACCCCGAGACTTTTTATTCAATGAACAATGTGCCCAGCGGTAGGCTGCATCCTAATTGTCTTTACCTTTGTTCATGGGCGTTATAAATTTGTTTTTATGTTTTTTTTTATCTTTTTATCACTTATTCTATTAACTAATATGAAGTCATGAAGTCATTAAATAACAATAAAAATTTGTGAAAATCAGAAAAACCTTATTAAATATGGATTTTCATTGAGTAAAGACCGATTCAATTAAACATTCGAGTTTATATAATATCACTGGTCGGCAAGATTTTTGTAACACAAAGCAGATCTTTATTTTTATGATGTAAATACCCTTCTTATAATAGGAAAAATATTCCTGAAGCCCTAACACGTACCACTTTTCAATAACTCAATAAGACCATTTTATATTTAGCAAGTAGTCAATTTGTGTTGTTTGCAATATTAGACATATTAACATTAAAACACAGTCTTCTGTTGAGTTTCGAAGTGAGTGGTTCCCTGTGTGTAGAGAAGAAAATGTTTTAAGGACGAAAATGTTGAGACGGACAATTGCAAAATCTCTCCTGACAAATTTTGTTATATTTGTGGAGAATTTATGGTGAAATAAGAAGCCAGCGCATTTTCTGAGAATGTTAAAAAAACCTACTTCCAATATTTTGGTGCTTTAATTGGAGATCAAGATAAGCAGTGGGCTTCCCATATGTACTGTGTTAGTTGTAGCGAATCATTGGTGCAGTAGATGAATGGAAAGAGAAAAAGCATGCCTTTTGCAGTCCCTATGCGAGAATACCCACTCATCAGTAAGAAAGCCTACCCAGAACACAACTGAACTCCTAACTCGCACAAGCTGAAAAAAGCTTCTAAGGGATCTGCACAGAAGATCTAGGAGTATCGGGATAATAATATCAGATATTCTTAAATTAACCATATACATATCCCAAACAATGCCAAATTTGTTTCCTTTGATGTAAAAAACTTATTTCCTAGTATACCGGTCAGTGAAACCATAAAATTAGTTGATGATTTATTACTCCAAAAACGACCTAATCTTGTTGTAAAAACAGAAATTTTAGACGCCTTAAACGTTTGCCTAGATCAAAATTATTTTATGTTCAACGGCACGTTTTATCTAGACGAAGAAAGTCTAACAATGGGGAACCCATTAAGCCCCTTGTTATCAGAAATATTCATGGATCACGTAGAAACCAATATCCAAAAACTCCCATATTTTAAAGATTTCGTTTATTGGTACCGCTATGTAGATGACATAATTTGTTTATTTAATGGCACAAATAGACAACTTGGTTCATTTTTGGAATCTATCAATAAATTATATTCAACAATTGAATTCACACAGGAAGATGAAGTAAATAATAGCATCAATTTCTTAGATTTAAAAATCACTAAAATTAATAATAGACATGACTTTTCCATATACAGAAAACCTACACATACAGATAGTACGATTAATTATACTTCAAACCATCCATTTTCACAAAAATTGTCAGCTTATAATAGTATGCTTTATAGATTGGTTAACATACCCATGACGAAAGAAAATTTTGAAAAAGAGTATAAAACGATTAAACAAATAGCTTTCAATAATGATTTTAATCCGTTAATTGTAGACAATTTACTTGATAAAATAAATTACAAGAAAGCAATATATTGTATATCCAAAATTTCAAAAATCAAACGAAACCAAATTTATTTCATTAACTTACATAGGCCAAAAATCTGAAAAGATTGCTAGATATTTAAAGAAAAAAGAAAAATATAACATCTCTTTTAAAACTATTTATTCTTTAGGCAGCTTAATAAAAAATAATAAAGACGACATTCCTAAAAACAAAAAATCAGGAGTTTACAAGTTAACATGTAGTGATTGCCCATGTGTAAATGTGGGGCAGACAGGCCGTTCATTCCAGACAAGGATACGAGAACATGAAAAATGTTACATTAATAATGAACCGAATTCAACTTACGCCAACCATTTGTTAGAGACTGGCCATAATTTTAATATGAACTATGAAAAATTACATATTGAAAACAAAAGTCAGAAACTAAATCTGTTAGAAACTTTAGAGATCAGTAGATATAATAAAAGACAAATTTTATTGAATAGATTTAATATTTTTCTATTGAATTGTATCAGTCCTTACTTGGTGAAAATCCATATTAAATAATTTGAAATAAGGTTATTCTGATTTTCACAAATTTTTATTGTTAAACTCACAACAATTGTTTCGCTATCACAATAGCATCATCAGGCAAGATCACATTTTGAATAACTAAACTTGTTTCCGAAATCCGTGGGTATTTATATTACAGTAACTACAATAAATTTTTATTGAGCACTAAAACCCAAAAAAGGGTCCCTGCAAATTCCAGTTTATCTGAATATATTTAACAGAGGTGAGCTATTTAAATCTATTTGTTCGTTAAGTAATATTCCAATTTCATTATGTTTATTTATCTCTAGGGATTCTAACAGATTTAAGGCATAACTTTTGCTTTCTATATATAGAATTTCAAAGTTATGGTTGAAATTATGTCCTGTTTCTAACAAATGGTTGGAATAAGTAGAATTGCTTTTATTATTAAGGAAACTCTTCAAATGTTCACCCATCCTATGACGGAAAGTTCTTCCAGTTTGACCTATGTAAATTTTAGGGCAATCACCGCAGGTTAACTTATAAACCCCAGATTTATCATCCTTATGTGTGTAGTCTTTATTGTTTTTGATAAATTTACTCAAGTTTGAAACAGTTTTAAATGAAGTTCTCAAATTATATTTATTTTTGAGGTATGTAGCAATTTTCTCAGAAATACCTTTAGTGTATTTTAAGGAAATGTATTTCAAATTTTCTTTTGTATTAGGAAACACCATATTTAAAGCTATTTTATTATTTTTATTCATCAATAATTTGTCTATCAACTTTGGATCATATTCATTATTAATAGCTATTTGTTTAATTATGTTAAGTTCTGAAATATAATTTTCTCGATTCATGGGAATATTAACTAATCTATGGATCATACAATTAAATGCTGATAATTTTTGATTTAGAGGATGATTTGATTTATTGTGTATAATAGAATCCGTATAGGTTGGTTTGTGAAATATTGAAAAATCATGTGAACTATTTATTCGAGTAACAGTTAAATCAAGAAAATTAATAGAATTATTAAGTTCGGTTTCCATAGTGAATTTAATTGAAGGATGTATTTCATTGATGAATAAAAAGAATTTTTTCAAAAGTCTGTCTGTACCTGTGAAGCAACAGAAAATATCGTCTACATATCTATACCAATATAAAAAGTATTTCTTAAGGGAATTTCGGTGAATTTTAGTTTCAATATTGTCCATGAATATTTCTGCTAATAAAGGACTTAGGGGATTTCCCATAATCAAACCGTTTTCAGATTTATAAATTTTATTTTTAAATTGAAAATAATTTTGTCTAGTGCAAATATCTAGACATTCTAAAATATATTCTTTGATAATTGTATTGCATCTGTTTTTGATTAATAGATTATCTACTAGTTTAATTGTTTCGTTTGGTGGTATACTTGGAAATAAATTTTGTACGTCAAATGAAATGAATTTAGCATTATGAGGTAAGTGGATATTCTTTATTTTGTTTATTAGCTGTAGTGAATTTTTTATCGAGTATTTAGCTTGGAATTTAGTTTCTTTTAAAATAATCTGAATAAGTTCTTTCGAAAGTTTAAATGAAGGTGCACTAGCGAACGAAACAACCGGTCTAATAGGATAATCTTCCTTGTGTAATTCTATGTGATAATCTATGTGTAATCCTATTAGACCGGTTGTTTCGTTCGTTAGTGCACCTTCATTTAAACTTTCGAAAGAACTTATTCAGATTATTTTAAAAGAAACTAAATTCCAAGCTAAATACTCGATAAAAAATTCACTACAGCTAATAAACAAAATAAAGAATATCCACTTACCTCATAATGCTAAATTCATTTCATTTGACGTACAAAATTTATTTCCAAGTATACCACCAAACGAAACAATTAAACTAGTAGATAATCTATTAATCAAAAACAGATGCAATACAATTATCAAAGAAGATATTTTAGAATGTCTATATATTTTGCCTATTGACGAACTTAACCGAGATATTTAGGCTCCAAACCTTCCTTGAAATCTCTAGATCTTTCAGATAGAAATTTAAAGTATTTACAGACGGACGGCCATGCGGAATTATTTTTAACCTCTGAATCTTCATGAATGAATCCAAACTAGTCGTTTGAAACCATTCTCGGCTCGAAATTCGAAAATTTACAGATTTGGGGAAAATGATAGGACCCCGTTTCCTATAACAAGCGCGCAAAAAAATTGGTATGTATCGAAATTTTTATACACACTATAACCTCTACTTTACTGAAATATGTCACCGAATAGGCCCATTTAATTTTATAATTTATATTTATATTTCTTGGTGATTCAACAATAAAAGATACCTACTATTAAAACAATTGAAGTTCAATAGTGTCACTATACATTGTATAGTGTAATGGTTATACAGGGTGTCCAAGTTATCTCTGGCCAAATTCTACAAGATGATTCAACAAACAATTTTCAACACAAAAGTTCTTCTACAGTATTTCTTTCGTTGTAAAGTTATTCATCTTTCATATTTTGTAACGTTTCACAATTTTTTCACTTTAAACATCGCATAACTTGAAAACTATCATATAAACCAAAATTCAGTGTACACCATAGGAAAAGGCGGAAAATTCTCCTTAGATAAAGGTGATATTCCATGGCACTGTATGAATTTTTCAATCCAGCGAGGTGGATCTATGCTTTTTGTAGATTTACCAACGGAGCGGTTCTATGCACTAGATGGATCTACCCGTTAGGTGTATCTACAAAATTAAACTAACCTACCGGTTAAATTGATCTACCGGTTACATTGATTTATCGATTGTATCTCACAGAATGTTCACTTCGGGCCATTTTAAATTGGGTATTCTTCCAACATAAACTTATATAGAATACTAGCTTTTTACCCGCGGCTTCGCCCGCAGTGGAGTCATTAAATAAGTATGAAAGATAAAGGGTAAGGGTATAATAATAGTAAAACTTCATTACTGAAGTAGCTAAATTTGACGATTTTTTGACAAACAATTGTTTTATCTTTCGTAAAAAATTTTTTTTTTTTAAATATAAAGTACCCTATGTTACTTCTAATACCTTCAAGAGTATATGTACAAAGTTTCATGATGATCGGTTCAGTAGTTTTTGCGTGAAAGCGTAACAAACAAACTTACATTCGCATTTATAATATTAGTAGGGAATGAGAAACACGCGATATTTGAATTCGTGAAGAATATTAGTATTTGCATTTTGCGTTTTTGTTTTGTATTTCATTTTATTTTATTTTGTATTTTTAGGTTAAGTTTAAAATCAGCTCAGCTGTACTTCGCTTTTTCATTTCATACTATTGTAAATGAATAAAGTCTATTATTATTATTATTATTAATATATATATATAATATATATATATATATATATATATATATATATGAAATATATATATATATATAATATATATATATATATATGTATATATATATATATATATATATATATATATATATATATATATATATATATATATATATATATAATATATATATGTATATATATACATATATATAAATAATAATTGAATTACATTTATTTAGTTATTACAATGACGTAAAAACAGTTCAAAAGTTATTTTTCTTGAAAATATTTTATAATGATGCCTGAAATTTCATCTTATACAGAGCACTTCTGAGCTTTGTTTATTTTATTCAAACATTCAATGACCTAAACCTGTAAAACATTAATGAGAAATAAAAATAAATACATGACAATGTTATAATTGGAGGAAATTAAATGAATAAATATGACAATAGTACATATTATAAAACAAAACAAATAAATATAATAATAATCTGTTATAAATATGTAGAATGAAAAAAAATATGCTAAAAATTTTAACCCTCTAATTTCTTTAATCTTTCCCACTCAAAAATCTATCAACAGCTTACACAATAATCCTAATTGATAACGTTTTTATATCATTAATAGTTTCAGTTGTAATTAATAAGGATCTTGAACTATGATAATCATTAATGGTATTTGGTACAGATCAGATGAATTAATTTATGTGAATTTTTTTACTTTCATTTGCATGAATGGTGCAATTTAAGAAGTCTGTTGAAGTATTTTGTAATGCGAGATTCAAATTTTTCAAAAGCGGTTCTGATGGTCGTACATTATTCAAATATTCTCAAATGAATTTGAAGAAATTATCAAAATGAAGGACTAACCCATTTTAGGGATATTTCTCACCCATTATAATACTCTCTATATTCAATTAGCATAGTATAATTAATTACTCTTAATCTTTCCCACTCAAAAATCTATCAACAGCTTACACAATATTCCTTATTGATAACGTTTTGATATCTCTAATAGTTTCATTTGTCATTAATAAGGATTGTGAGCTATGGTAATTATTAACGATATTTGGTACAGATCAGCTGACTTAATTTATTTGAATTATTTTAGTTCCATTTGTATTAATGGTGCAATTTAATTATTTTGTAATGCGAGACTAAAATTATTCAATAACATTTCTAGTGGTGCTCTATTCAAATATTCTTAAATGATTTTGAAGAAATTATTAAAATGAAACCTAACCCATTATAGGGATATTTGAGTCCCCCCTCCCACCCATTACAATACTCTTCAAATTCAATTAGCATAGTATAATTGATTACTTTTAATCTTTCCCGCTCAAAAATCTATCAACAGCTTACACAATATTCTATTGATAACGTTTCAATATTTTGAATATTTTCATTTATCATTAATGAGGATTGTAAGCAATGGTAATTATTAATGATATTTGGTACAGATCAGCCGAATTAATTTATTTGAATTTTTTCAGTTTCATCTGCATGAATGGTGCAATTTAAGAAGTCCGTATTTTTAATGCGAGATTCAAATTTTTCAAAAACGTTCATGATGATGCTATCTTATTAAAATATTCTTAAATGATTTTGAAGCAATTATTAGAATGAAAGACTAACCCATTATAGAGATATTTAAGTCTCCTTTCCCACCCATTACAATACTCTCTATATTTAATTAGCAGAATATATTCCTCATTTGCAAATGAACATTCAGTACATTGTTTGCAGATAATGGACAATCTTAACTCACTTGAAATGAATCAAGCCATATAACTATTGAACAAGTTCTAATTCCGACATTTAATTTGATAAGACTCCTTCATATTCATGTGCCATATTTGGAAGGCAACCTTATTTTGCTACTTCAATAAAATAAAGGATAATTCTACAATTTATTTACAGCAGTAAACTTCAAATATTCGTTTCTCGGGTTTTCTCTGCTACCATAGATTGTATCGTGTTTCACCAGCACCCTGAACATACTTCGTCACGTCTGTAAAAAACTTTAAATTAAATTTAAAATTGAATATGCATTTGATATGATTGAAACGTACTATTAGAATTATTACACTCACTATATTGAAGCAAATGAAATATTGATTGACTAAATGAAAGCATATTCACCTAAAAACTAGTTTCAGAAATGTGTCCAAAAATTTCGAGTCTACACATTGACATGACTGGAGTTTTGCAGTATTACTTCAACTTCGGTACTGCAGTAACAAAAGGTGTGAGCCTTCGAATTGTTTTGGTGGTAAAGCATAGTATAATAATTTCTAAAAACTCGTTTTAATTTTGGTCAACTAGCAAATAGTAACGTTCGAAATGGTCCAATGTCTTTAATTACTATAATTAAATATATTATTATGAATGAGAATTAAATAATAATTGATTGCTTGCATTTTTCTGCGTCTGAAATATTTGTTTCGACCCACGGTTTGTTTACCGCAGTATTTTGCCTATTACTTCAGTATTTTCAGGAAATTGCAATTGAATTAATCACAATGATTAATTTCGATGGGTTTAGTGGACTGTATTTTGACTTTGTGTAGCGTTTTACCCCAAGACACTTGTATATAGTTATCTCGTTGATGAACTATCTTTGTTCATCTGATAATATAAACCACCGAAGATGATAAGTAATTAAAGTAAAACATTCGTACTACACTATAATAACAACGAACTATAATTCTTGGTGTATTGTATATAAACCAAGTCAAAAGGTATGATTATTACCCTATAAATAGATGTAATAAATTTGCCAATACTTGGGAATCCACTTGATTTCTATATTAATAATAATAACCGCGATAGCTTGGACCGATATGTCACAAGTGATGAGTTTGACTATCAGAAGACAGTGCTTAATGTAGCAAAGGCTACATGCGACAAGTTTGACTACCCGAATGATAATGATTTCATAGTCTATTCAAAGTCAGCGTTAGAGGTGCTCTATGCATACCTTCTAAAAAAAAGAGAGAAATTAACGAAATTAATTGGAAGGTCCATTTGTAAGTAGACCGAATGAATAAAATAAACCTTCTTACTGGTTATAGAGACATTATTAGTTTAATGCTAGCAGATAAGAACAAAAACAGTTTATTATTTCGAATGCTGTGTTATGTAAATTTAACAGGCATAAGTATTTCAAAATGCTCTAAAAGACTTTCCATGTTTTCTAAGGCCATATATAATCAATAGAAAACAAATAAGCTAAAGTGTTGAACAGTTCGAATGACAGAGCTGAGAACTGCTAGATCGAAATATCGACATGAAAGAACTAAGAATCGATAACAAAATAATAAATTATGTCGAACGTAGACAGGGTCGTCTCTAATGAGATATTAGAAGAAGATCTCAACACGTCTTTCGGATAAAACCAGCTCTTGTTCACAAGCTGCCAAAAAATTAGACTACTAAATTACATATAAAACATTTTCATTTTGAGTATTTATGTCAAACAGTAATATTCTCCTGGGTTATTTACCCAGGTTTTCAATACAGTTGGAATGTCAAAAGAAATACAAACCTGATTCTGATTCATTAATGATGAAAAGAGATGGTCCTACAATCATATGTAGCCATTTGGTTCGTGGGAAGATATATTTTTTCTCGACATAATAATGTCTTCACTCATATATATCTTGACAGCATTGCGTCGAGACTTTTATTTTGTAAACTATCCAGCCCCTTCTGGATATGAGGAAGACGTTCTTGAAATTATTGAAACGATGTCTGGGAATAGAGTTGGCCTCATAACTAAATTACACACTCACTACGACCCATTTTAGTACTTCATATTTTCACTTTCTAACGAAACACGCAAAGTATATTTGATCACAGATATTGATATATTTCACTTAGGCTACATGTTTGCAATGATTTATTTATTTCAAATACAAGCATCGTTACAGTATCGGGACCATAAACACAATTTCAGCCACTTGTCTTGTATTTTCGCTTTCATCAGAAAAAAACTGTGAAGTGTAGCGAATTTTTCATTTGTTGACTTTTATTTCTAATACCCTGTAACAACTGAATCGACCAAACGGAAAACAGGAAAAAAATTAGTGCGAAATGCCCCCTAGATAACAAGAATAAATCTGAAATTGTTTGATCCATGCTTCACGAGATATCGATCACTAAAATCATCTACCAAAATGATGGAATTCTGTTTCCCCAACGTATTATAATTGTAGTATTAAATGTAAACTTGCAAGTCTTCAACTTCCCTATACCTGTAGACTTTGTAACCTCTCATGTTATATTGAATGGTAATGGTCACCAATAAAAAAAAGAAACAACATAGCAAATTCAAATCACTGAGGAGCAATGATATCATTTATATAATTAATTGTTCTAAAGAGTTTGAAGTCATCAGCAAACAACATTCCAAAGCTAGTCCTAAGACTCTCGGGCACGTCATTAATAAAAATTAAAAACAGAAGAAGTCCCAATATATTACTTTGGGGCACACCAGGGGTAGAAATATACTGATAGGACAAAACATTACTGATCTAATTCTTTGGGCTCGTGAGACTAAGTGTGAAGTTTAAGACGATAATATTTTACTTGAGAATCCAAAGTTTCAGAGTTTCTCGTTCAGAATACCTGATTCACACTGTCGTATGCACTTGTTAACATTATGTATACCTACTTACCTGCTTTAAATATTTTGTATCTTTGTTCAGTTTTCAGTTCGTCTGAAGATGTAAATACCTTGAAATTGAAATCATCAAAATGGAATAATGAACCGTTTTGTCAATTTCGCAGCATTTTTATTTTTATTCGATTTCCGAAATATTTATGTACAGGATCTTGCAATAGTACACAACACATTTTAAGGCTTGATGAGATGTTCGAAGTGTCGTCCGCCTTCTCTCGAACATAAAGCAATCCGATCCTAAAACGATCTACTAAACCTCGTTAGCATGGCTGGATTAGTGCTTCGAAAATCATTAACTATTCTCTCCCGCATATTTAAGCTGTGATTGGAGCAACATCGAATACGATTCCCTTTATGTATCCCCATAGAAAAAAATCTAATTTGTTGAGATCTGATGATCTAGCAGGCCATCTTGTTGGTCCGCCCCTACCACTCCATCTATTGGAAAACTGGTTATCCAGAAATTCTCTCATAGGACGAGAATAATGAGCGGGTACTCCATCATGCTGCAACCACATTGCGTCCCTTATTTGCGAAGGTAGCACTGTTAATAATCCAGAACAAAATGTTCTGAGGGAAATCCAAATAAGGAACACCGTTGAGATGTCCTTCGAAAATATGAAGACCTATCACATGATTGTCGATAACTCTTCCCCAAACATTTAATGACGACTTGTGTGGATGGTCAACTTCAGGGTAGGCTCAGGGGTGAAAAAATCTAGTATTTCTAGAACTATCTATTTTTTGAGAATTTCGATCATCATAAGAACTTCAGGATGTTACATCAGAGAATATCGAGAAATATCCGAGCGAAATGCTATCCATTTATCAATTAACTTCGAACAGCCTGCATATTAGAGATGCCCATGTCCAAGTGATTCTGCAGCGAATATAACCTGAATAATTCTTACAGCAGGTTTTATGGTTTCGATCATTTTTTGAGTTATCTGTTCATATTCAAATCAAATTTTCTGTTGTGATTGCGTATTTCTATTTGCCAGACGCAGGAGTGAAAATTACTCCAAGATTGCTTTTGAAAAAATGTGAAGCATTCAATTCTCAGCATTATAGTAGAAAAATAAAATAAAAAGGGCGTTACATTCGAAAAAATCAAGAAATATTAATTTCAAGTTCATGGTATTTGACGATCAATAACGTTCATCCTGTGTATGGCAGATTAATCTTTTTGTTATGATGACTATGAAGCTTCCAGTAACCAAGAATTTCACGTTCGTGTTACGTATTGTTTTTGCATACGTTTTCGGTTTTTTAGCGAAGTGCTGTGTGCTCAGCTTTTTTCATTTTTCTCTGAATAAGATCTGTACTGTTAGAAAAGAACTCCTAGGTTTTGCGTTTCAATGGAGATGGTGAATGTCATTGAAAATAGACAAAAATATACAGGGCAATCTATTTAAATAATCACCCGTTTGTTGAATATCTTATTTTGGAACACCTGTATATTGGAAAATAGTTTCCAATCAATACGCCTTCTTAAATATCTTATGTTCAGTGGTAAACTGTTAAATATATTCTTTCAGTTCAATGCTACACTATTTGCGTAATTGTTATATTGATCATATAAAAATAATTCTGAGGCCATTATATTTAAAAAGAAAGTCCGCAAATTTCTTTTACAATAATTGATCTATCAAAGAAGAAGAAAATGCTTATTATGATCTATGAATTATGAAGATATCTACTAATAATTCAATTCAGTTAGTAAACTAAAGCTCAAGAATTCAAACAGAATCCAGATTTTTGAAACATTCAATTAAAAGTCACGTAAATACTGTAAACATCGTGTTTGTTACAATTATTTACAATGAAGATTGAAACGAGTAGAACTGTGGAGTTAATGCACCTGAGATCAACCTTAAGGTACAAGAGAAGAGCTAACGGATTTGCGAAAATTCGGCATTATTTTTTGAAAGATGTTTCTACCGAAATATACAATGATGGTAATAAACATTTGACGGATCTCAGAGAAGCAAGTAAGTACTAATCTGAATTACTGTTCTTACTTTTATTTTTTATTTATTATTTTCGCTTTTTGCGTGCTTGGTATTTTTTTAAGAATAAAATTTTATGTTTTTGTACTGTGCACAATGGATATTTAAAGATATTCAACTCTACAGTAAATTCAGAGTTTATTTTAGTACTTTTTTCTGGATAAACTTATTAAAATTATTATTATTTCTCCCAAATGTCTGAAATTTTGAGCCACAAATGGTCTTAAATGACTACGTTGGACCTCTTGATGAAAAATACGAGATCAAAAATAATTGTGTCCGGCCGTAAACACGCTAAATTTCGAACGGAAAGAGCTAGAAAATTGAAACCTTCAGCGAAAGTTGGAGGTTAACAGGCAAAATCATTTCTATAAATTTAGCAATTGAAATATTTTTTCCAATATAGAAGAAACTACGGATTTGATCGATCTGAAACTCAGTATTCAGAAGTATAATTTTAACGCGCGTGCTCGTCTAAAATTTCATGAGCATTGCCTAATTAGAACATTAAAAAAAATTGTGAGCGAATCAGCATTGAGCGCTACCTTAGACACTATAACTTTCGATAAAATTAAAAAAATGATTCAGGCGAAACACGGTGAAATCGTTGGATATATTTTGCCTATTGACGAACTTAACCGAGATATTTAGGCTCCAAACCTTCCTTGAAATCTCTAGATCTTTCCGATAGAAATTTAAAGTATTTACAGACGGACAGCCATGCGGAATTATTTTTAACCTCTGAATCTTCATGAATGAATCCAACCTAGTCGTTTGAAACCATTCTCGGCTCGAAATTCGAAAATTTACAGATTTGGGGAAAATGATAGGACCCCGTTTCCTATAACAAGCGCGCAAAAAAATTGGTATGTATCGAAATTTTTATACACACTATAACATCTACTTTACTGAAATATGTCACCGAATAGGCCCCTTTAATTTTATAATTTATATTTCTTGGTGATTCAACAATGAAAGATACTATTTTAATATTAGCCTTCTACATATTTAATTTCAAAAAATTATATTTAATGATTATAACTTCTGAAAATAAATTAAAATAATGTCATATAAGTACCACTTATATCAATTGATAAAAGATACTATTAAAACACTTGAAGTTCAATAGTGTCACTATACATTGTATAGTGTAATGGTTATACAGGGTGTCCAAGTTATCTCTGGCCAAATTCTACAAGGTGATTCAACAAACAATTTTCAACACAAAAGTCCTTCTACAGTATTCCTTTCGTTGTAAAGTTATTCATCTTTCATATTTTGTAACGTTTCACAATTTTTTCACTTTAAACATCGCATAACTTGAAAACTATCATATAAACCAAAATTCAGTGTACACCATTGGAAAAGGCGGAAAATTCGCCTTAGATAAAGGTGATTCCATGGCGCTGTATGAATTTTTCAATCCAGCGAGGTGGATCTATGCTTTTTGTAGATTTACCAACAGAGCGGTTCTATGCACTAGATGGATCTACCCGTTAGGTGTCGCCCCCCAGGTATTAGATCTTGACGTGATGGGGGCGCTCTCTTGACTAGGACCCTAGATTCGTCCCGGCGAATTGGAGGGTTAAGTCTTGGTGTCTAACGTAATGCCATTTCGCGCCAGTCACTGGACCTGTATGGTGGAAGATCTCCGAATGGGGCCCTAGTTTTACTCAGGTGAAATGGAGGGCTGAGCCGGTTGATTAACTCAGTGACAAGGGAGTCTGTCGCAGCACAGGGCTTCTCCCTTAAAACTAGCGTACTCTACCCTATCGCAGTATAAATCTCCGGATTCTGTGTAATGGCCGAGTGCGTTATGTAGCATACTGCGTTACCTCGGGGAGGTGGTCTTGCCTTCAGGTGTTACTTGTACCACCTGGCCACCCCAATTGGTGTTGGACTCGAGGGGGCAGTGGTTGAAAGTCCGCATGCTGGACCAGGGGGGTATTTCATTTATCTGTTCGCAGACCCCCATTTTCGGGATATTCTCATGAAACGGCTCGGGGTTTAACGGGACTTGACGGTTCGACCGGCCTGTCCTGGCCCCTGGATCTGTGCGTAACAATTTAGGGTTTGTGGATCTCGACGAAATGGCTCCGCCATTAGTGCTTGACGCCAGGATCAATCAAATGACTTCACTTGGGTTCGGTGGGTCAGGACGTATAGTCCGCTAGACGGTGCTCGTACCAGGATCAATTGTAGTCGGCAATCTTGAGTTTATCTTAGTTCATGGGACTGCGTTCGGGTGGATGGATAAGAATTCCCTCCGGCGGGTGAGTTGCGTCTCAAACCAACTCGGGTACTGACCTGCTGAGCCAGTAGAGGTTGGATAGTGCTTTCGCTGCTACCAGTCAGACGGTTCTGGCTTTCGAGTCGGGGCCCAAACTAGAAGCTGGTGGGTTCATCTCTTCGGAGGGGTTCTCGCCACGCGCGATGATATGGCGTAATCCTTATCACACTTTCTACCTCTAGGGGTGGACTGTGGAGACTGCTTGGTAGTCACTTGGATAAGAGGCATTCCTCAAATAACCAATAACTATTCTGGTAGAATTCACCTAGCCGTTAGGTGTATCTACAAAATTGAACTGACCTACCGGTTAAATTGATCTACCGGTTACATTGATTTATCGATTGTATCTCACAGAATGTTCACTTCGGGCTATTTTAAATTGGGTATTCTTCCAACTTAAACTTATATAGAATATATGAGAAACACGTGATATTTGAATTCGTGAAGGATATTTTAGGGAAGAAATATATATATATATATATATATATATATATATATATATATATATATATATATATATATATATATATTATAAATATATTTTATATATATATATATATATATATATATATATATAGATATATATATATATAGATATATATATATACATATATAAAAAATAATTAAATCACATTTATTTAGTTATTACAATGAAGTAAAAACAGTTCAAAAGTTATTTTTCTTGAAAATATTTTAAAATGATGCCTGAAATTTCATCTTATACAGAGCACTTCTGAGCTTTATATATTTTATTCGAACATTCAATGACCTAAACCTGTAAAACATTAATGAGAATAAAAATAAATAAATGACATTTTAATAATTGGAGGAAATGAAATGAATAAATATGATAATAGTACATATTATAAAACAAAACAAATAAATATAATAATAATATGTTATAAATATGTAGAATGAAAAAAAAATATGCTAAAAATTTTGACCGTCTAATGTCTTTAATCTTTCCCACTCAAAAATCTGTCAACAGCTTACACAATAATCCTAATTGATAACGTTTTTATATCATTAATAGTTTCAGTTGTAATTAATAAGGATCGTGAACTATGATAATCATTAATGGTTATTTGGTACAGATCAGATGAATTAATTTATTTGAATTTTTTCACTTTCATTTGCATGAATGGTGCAATTTAAGAAGTCTGTTGAAGTATTTTGTAATGCGAGATTCAAATTTTTCAAAAGCGTACCTTATTCAAATATTCTCAAAGTATATATCTTATTTTGGAACACCTGTATATTGGAAAATAATTTCCTCAGATGCAGCAATAGAAATACAAGAAACCCTTTTTTCGAACGAAATTTCGAAGATGCCTGATTCGGCAGCGAAGAAGAAAGACCTATTGCAGGACTATGTATAGTACAATTGTTAATAAGTTACTAGTTCTCACTGTAATACCACTTATTATACAATATGAATTTGTATATCTTCGAATCGAAGTAACAAAATAATTATCGGTAGTTTTCCTTTCAGATGAAAAAAATAGAACAGAATGTGAATATTTGTCAATTCATTTCTCAAATTACACGGAATATTTGATTTATAGTATAGATCAAAACACGAAATGTGATAGAGGCAATTGGAGGGAATTTAACCTGCGAGAAGCTGCTGGAATATTTTGGTATAACAACTTAGAAGAAATAGCAGGCGAACAAGAAGAGAGCGATATTTATGACGATAATAACGAAAATGGCGGTTACAGCGATGACCATGGTGACGATGGTGATGATGGTCATGACGAGGAAGATGATGATGATAAAGATGATGATGCTGATGAAGATGATGACGAAGATGATGATGATGAAGATGATGACGAAGATGATGATGACGACGATGGGGATGGCAATATGGATGCACCGTTTATCGACAGCATTGTTGATGATTATTTGGTTGACCTTCTTCGTACAATTGATGCTTACGATGATGATGATATTGATTCTTTAGATATTTCTGACTTAATAGAATTTATTGAATAGTAATTATTATAAAATGCCTGTGTAAGTCTATTATTCAAATTGATAGTGAAAATATCAATTACATTGAAGATAATGGATTTCCTTAAAAATTTCGTGTGGATTGACAGTTCCGATGACTTGAATAATATTATAGTTAATAATAGAGGTTTTGCTTCTTATTCTTTGATATTCTAAATCTTTATCATCGAAGATAAAAGTCAACCCTTCATGAAAACATTTTACGTTCTGAAATGTATTAATTTTTAAATTGAATAAATTGTGTCATTTGGAGCTTTTGTATTTTACTATTCGGCAGAACTCAGTAGAATGTCGTAAAAAAGACAAGTGCTGTCCTTCAATTATCTTTGAAGGTTTCCAGTCTGTTCACTTTGAGGACCGAAAATTTAGTGTTGGGATTAAAAAGTTAATTGTGAAAAATTCGTTTTTAAAATTTTGCAGAATTATTCATATATATGTTCAATTTTGAGGATATTTTAGGATATCATGTATTTTGTAGAGGTGAAATAACTTCGTAAAACGTTTTGTCGGAAGGATCTATTTTGAAACGTTCTCTTGAATAACGTCCAATGTAGGCTGTTAAGCAATTGTCACAGTTTGTTTTTCATATTCTTAAACTTTTGTATTCACCTGGTTTTTCTTTTGCATTGCAATAATTCTGCTTATGTTTCTATTTCTAAAAACAGATATTTGTATTTTTAGCTCAGTAGTATTGATAGCTCAGTAGTTAGAGCCTTGGGCTGGGAACCAAAAGGTCCCGTGTTCTAGTCCGGTCAAGTAGGAAAGAAAATTCTAGTTAGATGGGTTTCGACCACCATTTCACTGTTGGATCGAAAATTAACAGTGCTGTGATCTCAAGTGGCGTAAGATCGCAGTAACAAAGTCAAACCAGAACACGACTGAACTCCTAAGCAGCACCAGTTGAAAAAGCTTCTGAGGGATCTTCACAGAAGATCTAGGAGTATCAGGATACTATATATCATATCATATATCAATTGATCCAAATTATTCGTGATTTCTTCTGAGAGTGAACCTATAAATTGAAACTAACATATCGCCTTCCTGTTTTTTCTGAAATGGAAGAATGCGAGTATGCAGTCTCTTTTCGCTTTTTCCATTCGTTACTCTGTTGAGTGATATTTATGAATATTATATTATTTGTCGCAATTTATTCTGTTGTGTAATTTTATTTCGAATTCGATAGCTTAAAGAGGAATAGTGAATGCTCTACAAATCATTGAAATAGTCAAGTTTATCTCTTACTAGCTCGCGAGTTGAATTCAAAATTTATTATCACTAATTGTATCTAAAATTATTAAACAATCGTGCAAAAGCTCCTGACTGAGAACCTCTCATTCTGTTTATCTTCACTTGCTCCCTACGCACTTCTTCAGTCTGACTCGGCAAACCTTGTTTTGCCACATAAATTACTTTTAGGGTAGAAAATAATAACTAACTCATTGCAAGTGTGTGACAATATGGCATATAAGTTAAAGAGGCAGGGAGTGCGGTAAATGATATAAAAATAGCAAAACACGAACATTTATGTTTCTGATTTATTTCAATTGAAACTTTAAAATTATATATAATTATGTATTTTGCACAGAAAATCTTGTTTTAAAAAAAACAATTTATTTGAATACAATGATAAATGCGTCTAAGCTCTAATTACAATCTCTTGAAGGATAAACAGCTACAATGGTATTTATAATTGTCTTTATCTGAATCAAGATATGATTCATGGGGAGAAATGCTGAATTGCAATAAAACACATGCTAATATACAGGTCTTATGGAGTATTGGAAAAGATCCATTTAATTAATAAGGGTTAGGATTATGTAATTCCTCCCCTTCTAGAGTAATGTATCACCTGAAGGTGTAGCTTTAGAGAATAAATTTTTTCTAAAATGTCTGAAAGCAAAAGCAATTATAATTATCACAAAAATGAGCATTACGACAAATAATACAGAAATTTTGAAAGATCGAATATTCCATTGTTCTAAGTCTTCTAACACTATATCAGGATCGTCTTCTTTCTTGATTTCTTCATCATTGGATTCACTTTGGATTACATAAGAAATCTGCTTCCATTGCATTGGTTTGTTGACCATTCTAGTAATTCTTCTTGCGAGAGCATATAGGAATTGGTATGGAAAATGGTCAAATTATTTTGGGGTAGGAAGTAAACTTGTATAAGTTATATCCTTTTTCATAAATAGTGGGAATTGATATCAAAAATAATAATATTTTATTTTGGAAGTTAATCTTCGTACGACATAATTGATAATATAGTCTTTCAAATGATGAACAGGTATAATAGTGACGTTTCTCATCAATTCAGCAAATTTAGCATAGGGTAAAATAGATTCATGTAAAAGATGTAATCTTGCAAAGCTGATTGCTTTGGATTTCATCAATCGTATTTTTAATATCTTTAAGTTCAAAGTCATGAGATGCATCTGTTGGACATCACGTAATTGCGGAACAATTTGTAATAATTTCAAATTCTCATTCAGGTTTTGAAATTTAGTAATGTATTTATTTTTAAGGTCATTAACGACAATAGCTATCTGCTTCTGATTCCTCATGAGCACTTTCTCATTTTTCTCTATACTATTAAAATAACTTCCATACAATTCCTCATCATCAGTATCTAAGGTTCCGATTAAATTTTTTGAAATCTTGCCACCGAGAACTAGTCCGCTTTTAGTTCTAATATTTCCATTAAGAATCTCTTCAAGGGCTTTAAAATTTATTTCATTAGAATTTTTTAAATATCTATGATTTGCTATTCGAGCGAAACCTAATTGTTGCTTTATAAGGTCTTCAATTTCTTTCTGATATCTTCTATCTTATTCAGATCAATGTGATAGATAAATTGTAAATTTCTATTTGTTATATAGGCTTTTCCTAATAGGACGGGTAGTATATTATTTTCTAATGGTTTATTTCCAGCGTGATTGTTATCACAATTAATCTCAACAAAGTTAGGAGAGTTATGACAGGTGTCATTTTGATCCTAAAACAAAATCTTGAATGTTTTTTCGTTGTTTTAGTATTTTCTTGTAATGAATATGCTTATTTTTATTATCTTGAATACGATGCGAATCAATTTCTCGAGCATCTATTCTTTTATACACAGGATCAAGTTTACGGATTCAACGGGTGATTATCTTTGGCACCTCTTTTTTCATTTGTTTTCTTTCAAGGTCCAATTATTTTCTGCCTAGTTTGTTCAATTCGTTTCGAAATATCATTCAAATTTTCTAGGTATTATAATTTGTAACGAAGTCTTGAACTTTTTCGTTGTGCGTTTGTTCAATAGGCAAGGAATAATTCAAATCGCCTCATAATTTGCATTGGAGTCATATCTAAACTCGAATGGTTAGAATTATTATAACTAAGTAAAGCTTGAGAAAGTTTATTCTGAAAAGTGGAATTTCGATTTTCGAGTGTTCTCAATTGCTCGATTAATGTTGAGTGAAATCTTTCTAGTGCATTGGAATTAGGGTTATAATTTGTAATATAATGAATCTCGATTTTATGGATTTTACATAAATTTTGAACAACATTATTTTTAAATTTTATTC
Source organism: Megalocaria dilatata (assembly GCA_034642435.1). Lineage (NCBI taxonomy): Eukaryota > Metazoa > Arthropoda > Insecta > Coleoptera > Coccinellidae > Megalocaria > Megalocaria dilatata. The sequence continues at coordinate 60,114,432 of CM067857.1, forward strand.
CACTATCGCACGTTATTTTGTTTAGTACTCCTTAATGACTGAAGTATAATATTAATTTATCAACGATTTCTATTCCGGTTTTTTGGAGTAATGGGTAACATTGTTCTATTCTTGAAATAGAATCAATTAAACTCAAACAGTATGTTTGACCAAATCTTATGGTATCACAATGAATATGGGTAAACGGTTTCGAACCGATAGGGTTAGGTTTAAATTGCAATTGAATAGGAGTCCGTTCATATTTGTTTTTCTGGCATATTTCACATGAATTAATATAATTTTGAACGTCTTTGTTCATATTTGGCCAATAATATTTCCGTTTTAAACTAGCTAGATTTTCTCGAAAACCACTATGTATCGTTTTGGTTTCGTGATATAGTTGGATTATGAGTTGCCGTTCTTCTGCGTCTTCAACATCTTCTAAGCATGTTTGTGAAATTTTTAAATCAAAAGTTTTATAGTCAAATTTATTTTGTAAAGTTGCAATAAAAGGTTTCTGTAACTCCGGACATTTGAAATATAAAGTATAGGAACTTTTAGGACGAAAGTATTCCTTAACAAATTTAAATAAATCTGTTTCAACTGAATTTATAGAAACGATAAATGTGAGTTTTTCTCCAAACAATTTAATTTTAGTTACGTTATAACTTGATGCTTTTTTAATGATTATTTGTAGCGGTGCTGAGTTAAGATTTCTCTCAGGATATGGAAGTTCTAAAATAGGATTTTCTATATTACTATGAACAGTAAAACTGTCCGTTTCTGAATCAATTTTATTCTCAAATTCTGAGTCATTATTTTCGTTTTCATCATTATTTTGATTTCCGCTATTTAAAAGGTTTAAACATATATCAAGTTCATCTTCTGTGACTTGGTTTAATAATGAGACTAAATCGTCTTCAATTCCGTTTATTTCAACATCTTGATCAGGAATAAAATATATCACGATTTCTATAGGATAATTCATAAAAATGTATTTTATCATATCAAATACTTTTGGCCCGTTTAATTTATCTAAACCACAAGCAATCCTTGGTAACGCTAAATATTTCTCCTCATTTCGGATAAATTGTTTTTCTAAGATTAACGAGTGATCGGAAAACATCTTCGTATTCCGGTTTTTCATAGTAAAAATCCTTTGTGATTAAATAGTAAATATTTTGATTTTTCATTTTCAAAATAGCTGCATCTCCTTTCAATTTATTTTGTGATATTAATTCATCTACGTGATGAATTTTTGTTTGAAATCTAACGCAATGCCCTTATTCATTTGAAAATCTTTAGACACGAAATGGGCTAGCGCGTACTTTTTAAGGGGCTTTAAATAAATCACCAAATTTTTCATTAATATTTGAGGGAGTTTCAAGGTTGTGAGGAACTTTTAAGAAATTTTCATATTTAATATTGTCGTTTGATTCTAAAATATTTCTGCTCAAAGTATCTGCATTATTAGTTGAAAAGTTGAGTGGTTGACCCGGTTTATGAATAACATTTTTATTAATTTTTGTTAATTGACTTTTAATTTCCGGTTTCAAATGAGTAAGATCGATTGGAATATCCGTTAGGTTTTGACATACTTGTTGATATTTTAAAGGTATTTCACAGAACTCGTTTGTTAAAACTTGATTTTTGAAATATAAGTTCAATCTATACTTGTTTAAAAAGTCGGCTCCTATGAGTCGTAATAATTTTTATGAAATTTATATAAGATGAAAGGATGAAAATCATTTATTTGAAAATCAGAAAATAACGGTAAAGAGACTTTTTCATTCGAGGTTTGTTGTCTCATATACGCTGTTAATTTAGTACTTTCACGATAAATATCTTCAGGGAAATTATTATACGCAAATTTTGGATCAATTAGGCAAACTGAACATCCGCTATAAATTAATAATTTGCATTTAGGATTCTCGAGTTCAATTAAGGGTAATTGATTTTTAATATCTAGCGTTTGATTCAAGTCCATTAATCTTCTAGGGCTAGCTGTTGAAAATTTTCAGTAATATTTTTTCTGGGGGAGTAGTAATCCTCTGATTAGGATTTGGTTCAAAGATTGGGGTTTCTAGATGTACCCGGATATTGAGTGTTCATCTGATGATTAAAAAATTGAATTGGTCGCGGAGGAAATCTGGGTTGATTCTCGCGGTAATTATTATTAGGGTAATTATTATTATGATAATTATTATGAGAATATCGATTGAATTTATTCGAATTGTACCTTAAATTATCGGAATGATTAGTATGATTATTTCTCGAATTATTTTTAATTGTTACATTTTTACGGCTTTTATCTAGTAATTCGTATTGAGCTCAAATTGCAAATGTAATCTTTTACAACGTTTACGATATTATCAAATTCAAAAGCATTATTAGTAATTAAATAAGTACGAAGTTCCATCGGTGAATTAGATATTAATACTGTTTTACATATTTTCAGGATGTTTGATTTATAAATGAGTTTTTCAGGATCAGGCATAGAATATGCATCAATTCTATAATTAATACGTATTTTAAGAGCAATAATTCTATCAATCGAAAACTATAATAGCATTTTGGGCTTTTTCGCTAAAAACTGTAATTGATGTATCAAAACATCTAAGTTTATTTGATCGCCAAATTTAGTATAAAGAAATCTTTTGGGAATATCCCAATTATTGGGGATATCAGAAGTAGATACTTCTACGAGAGCTCTATCAATGAGCTTGGATTTCACAACTGCGAAGCAATAGTCTTTCACTAATTGTTCTGCACTACGCACGAACGAATGCAGTTCATTCACGATTCCAGAGAATTTAGGTAAAAGCATGCCAAATTTTTCAGGCAAAGTTAAATCAATTTTATTTTTATCTCTTTGAAGAGAAGTGTTTCACTGAAGTAATGTTGAATAATTAGTATTTAGTAATATTGTGAAATAAATTGTAATCGGTTTTTTGAATAAGAAACCTAGAAAAAACTCTAGTAGCCGGTTTTTTGATAGAAACCTAGGAAAAACTGTTATACAAGTTTTACACGCAAAACTTGGGAAAAGGTTGACTAATTTTGGGCCAAATTGGGGAAACTGGGAAAAGAATGAAAAAGAATGGAAATCGCTCACCAACACTGTATTCTAGAATGAAGTTGTCACGGGGCGCTACTCGGGTGATCAGGACTTCTGGGTGGTTTTCTCTGTTGTTGTCCTGGTTGTGCTGAACAGTTGAAACTGACGGCCTGGGAAGATTTGCTGCTGTGTTGACCAGTGGAACCTCTTTGGGGCTGGACACAATGATGCACTAATTTTTCTAAGAAGACCGACACAATCCCATCCACCTCGCCAAATATGTATTTTGCACAGAATACCTTGTTTTTGAAAAACAATGTGTTTGAATACAATGATGAATGCGTATATATATATATATATATATATATATATATATATAAGAGTATGTGTATACTACTCCGTCAAGAAAGTACCGGGAATTTTCAATTAAAACAACATTTTTACATTTAATCGTCAAAATTTATTGAGTCGCCTTCAAAATAGGCTCCATTTGCTCCAATACATCTATGCCAACGGCACTTCCAATTATCGAAACATTTTTTATAGGCGCTTTCCGGGATGGACTTTAGCTCTCGGGCCAAATTTTGTTTTATGGCTTCAATCGACTCAAAACGGGTGCCACGAAGGGGCAATTTTAGTTTTGGGAAGAGTAAAAAGTCGCAGGGAGCCAAATCCGGCGAATACGGTGGTTGCTGAAGCACGTTTGTTGAGTTTTTGGCGAGAAAGTCAGTCACAATCGTAGCTCGGTGAGAAGGCGCGTTATCGTCATGCAAAATCCATGAGTTGTTCGCCCACAAATTTGGCCGCTTCTTACGGATACGCTCACGCAAACGTTTCATAACGCCTAGGTAATACTCCTTGTTTACCGTCTGACCCTCTGGAACGAATTCGTAGTGCACCACGCCACGGATATCGAAGAAAACAATGAGCATCACCTTCATTTTCGAGCGGCTTTGGCGTGGTTTTTTCGGTTTCGGCTCATTTTTTGCCACCCATTCCGATGATTGCTGGCTTGTTTGCATATCGTACTCGTAGACCCAGGTCTCATCACCAGTTATAATGCGTTCCATGAATGTAGAATCGGAATTACAGCGATCCAGCATGTCTAAAGCAACCTGTTCGCGATAATATTTTTGAAGAAAATTCGGGTCTTTTGGTACGAGTCGTGCGGCCACCTTTCTCATGCCCAAAATATCAATCAAAATCGTACGTGCGGACTCGTGGGATATTCTAAGATCATGTGCTATCTCTCTCAAGCTGGTACGACGGTTTTCCAGCACCCTTTCCTTAATTTTATCGACGTTATCTTCGATCGAAGCCGTCGATGGGCGACCACTTCACGACCGTCCTTGAAGGCTCTGTACCACTGATATGCACGAGTTTTCGATAGAGCATTATCACCAAAGGCCTTTTCAAACATTTTCAATGCATCGGCACACGAAAATTCATTTGCAACACAAAACTTTAAACAAATTCTTTGCTCAACGTAATCACCCATAGTAAAAATGGGCACGCACTCTGACATCGACTGACTTAATCAGCTGTTGCAAACACACTAGTTGACAGACCCCGCTCAAGCTTGGCATAGTAATTAAGGACAGTGGTACAACCTAGGAAAAAAATTTTTTACCTGCCTCATTGCCCCGCCAGATTTAAATCGATACTTTCTTGACAGAATGTATATATATAAGAATGTTATCAATTCTTATTTTTATAGTTGAAGAAATAGACGATTCGATGTCATGATTCTGGAAGATTTTATTTTCTTTAGTCTAAAATATAACAGAATAACATACACAAAATAAAATAACAACATACAAAGAAATACAAAGAAATAAATAAAAAAAATTGCTTACTAACCTGGAAGAAATCAAAAACAATGCTATTTCTTCAGGTTTCTCAATTCACATTTCTAACAACTAACTAAATAAACATGTGACACTTTTTAGGTTAAGATCTTAGACATAGAACATAGATCATAAAACATAGAACATAGAAGTTACAAAGTTGTTTTCCCTAAAACTAACAGTTTTATTTTTACATCCCCCCACACAAAGTATGCACCCCTCATTACATGTTTGCGTGTTCACATAGGAGCAACTTACTTACATGAAAATAGCTATTGTCACTATTGGAAAAGGTCTTATTCTTAATTCATCAAGTTTGTTTCTATTCAATTTTGATTCATTTTCAACGTAAACATAGTCTCCAATTTTAAAATCATAATGTTTCCTATTCTTGTCGATCAGTCTTTTATTGTATTCATGATAGCGTAAAGAATTTTTATATGCTATTTCCTTATCTTTTGGTTAATTTCTCTCTTCAATAAGTTCTTCTGGAGCAATGGGATCAGTTCTGCCACAAAGTAAATATTCTGGGCTATATCCAGTTGTAGAATGGTCTGTTCTGTTGTATTCTTCAATACATTCATTGGCTACTTTCGTCCATGCCCTAGTTAACTGTTCTTATACATTCATCCATATTCTCCGTTTCTTCCAGAACTAGGTTTCTAGAAAGGCAATCTGCTTCTACATTTCCTTTTCTTGGTTCATACCTAATCACAAAATCGAATTGTGATAGAAAATTCATCATGTCACCCTGCTCTTCATCTGGTCTTGTACGAAATTCTTTCCCTTCTAATAGCTTATGGTCAGTAACAACAATAAATTTATGGTCTGTCAGCCAATATTTCCAAAATTTAATTGCCTCTTTAATTGCCAGACATTCTAGGAATATTGCTTTCTTGTTGTTTTGATATTTATTAAGTTTTTTCGAAAAATACGCTACAGGTTTCATTCACCATTAATCTGTTTTTGTTTAAGAACAGCTCCTACTCCTTGAACACTGGCATCAGTATATATAGTAGTATAGGCACTTGGGTCGAAAATTGCAAGAATTGGCTCAGAACAAAGGATGCCCTTAATCTTATTGAAAGCTTCCCGACAAGCCAATAACCAATTGAATTTTACATCTTTTCTCAGTAAATTATGCAACGGTTCTAATAATCTAGCTGAATCTTTTATATATTTGTGATAAAAATTAACTTTACCCAAAAATTGCCTTCCGAGTATCTGTTAGAGAAAAATTCCTAATGGAAATTAAATTGTCATTTATAGGTCGTACCGTATTGTTTCCTACAATATGTCCTAAATATTTGACTTCTTCATCTGCAAAATTACACTTGATAAATTTAAGTCTGAATCCTTCATTACATATTGCTTCCAAGAGACTCTCTAAATGTTCTATACATTCTGTCAAGAAAGTACCGGGAATTATCGATTTAAATCTGGCGGGGCAATGAGGCAGGTTAAAATTTTTTTTCCTAGATTGGTACCACTGTCCTTAATTACTATGCCAAGCTTGAGCGGGATCTGTCAACTAGTGTGTTTGCAACAGCTGATTAAGTCAGTCTATGTCAGAGTGCGTGCCGATTTTTACTATGGGTGATTACGTTGAGCAAAGAATTTGTTTAAAGTTTTGTGTTGCAAATGAATTTTCGTGTGCCGATGCATTGAAAATGTTTGAAAAGGCCTTTGGTGATAATGCTCTATCGAAAACTCGTGCATATCAGTGGTACAGAGCCTTCAAGGACGGTCGTAAAGTGGTCGCCCATCGACGGCTTCGATCGAAGATAACGTCGATAAAATTAAGGAAAGGGTGCTGGAAAACCGTCGTACCAGCTTGAGAGAGATAGCACATGATCTTAAGATATCCCACGAGTCCGCACGTACGATTTTGATTGATATTTTGGGCATGAGAAAGGTGGCCGCACGACTCGTACCGAAAAACCTTAATTTTCTTCAAAAATGTCATCGCGAACAGGTTGCTTCAGACATGCTGGATCGCTGTAATTCCGATTCTACATTCATGGAACGCATTATAACTGGTGATGAGACCTGGGTCTACGAGTACGATATGCAAACAAGCCAGCAATCATCGGAATGGGTGGCAAAAAATGAGCCGAAACCGAAAAAACCACGCCAAAGCCGCTCGAAAATGAAGGTGATGCTCATTGTTTTCATCGATATCCGTGGCGTGGTGCACTACGAATTCGTTCCAGAGGGTCAGACGGTAAACAAGGAGTATTACCTAGGCGTTATGAAACGTTTGCGTGAGCGTATCCGTAAGAAGCGGCCAAATTTGTGGGCGAACAACTCATGGATTTTGCATGACGATAACGCGCCTTCTCACCGAGCTACGATTGTGACTGACTTTCTCGCCAAAAACTCAACAAACGTGCTTCAGCAACCACCGTATTCACCGGATTTGGCTCCCTGCGACTTTTTCCTCTTCCCAAAACTAAAATTGCCCCTTCGTGGCAATTTTGGCCGTTTTGAGTCGATTGAAGCCATAAAACAAAATTTGGCGCGAGAGCTAAAGTCCATCCCGGAAAGCGCCTATAAAAAATGTTTCGATAATTGGAAGTGCCGTTGGCATAGACGTATTGCAGCAAATGGAGCCTATTTTGAAGGCGACCCAATAAATTTTGACGATTAAATGTAAAAATGTTGTTTTAATTGAAAATTCCCGGTACTTTCTTGACAGAGTAGTATGTTGGTCAAATTTTGAAGAAAATATTAGAATATCATCTATATAATTTAGGCAGGATAAATTCAGGTTATATTTTTTGATAATATTATTCAATATACGTTGAAATATGGCCGGGGATGTTTTAAGTCCAAAAGGTAAATATTTCCATTGCCAGTGACCATTCTGTGTCACAAAATATATATATATATATATATATATATATATATATATATATATATATATATATATATATATATATATATATATATATAATATCTAGGTGTATATCATTTGAACTAAAGTTTATTGAGTGCTGCTTTACGCAATTCAGGATATACTAGCCTGTTTATCCTCTCTTTCAATCCTTCAATCCCAGGATGACAATGGTTTTCATTTTCATTCAGTGGTAGGATAGGTAATGAATATATCTCCCAGGGCTTGTTGGCTCTGATACCAATCCAACCTGACGTACACATGGGTTGTCCTAATCACATGTGTGTCCAGAAACGAAACATCACCCTCATTTTCCATGAATTTGAGATGTTTATTGAAGTTGTTAAAAACATCAAGAACCTCCCGTGGACCATCTTCTGGAATACTGAGCAGAAATTCATCGACGTACTGAAAAAGAGTGCTCCTGAATAAAATACGAATAAAAAGTTTCGAAATATTCGACAGATATAGAAGATCCTTCTTCTAATTGCCCTTCAATCTATTCAGTCCAAAGCTCTTAGGAAATTATATAATCTAACAAGGACTATTATTTTAATCTCTAAATAATTCAGATATATGTTTCTATCAGACTATTAATGCTATACATGGAACTGAGGCAATGTTCGTTCTTAAAAATTGGGCAAAATTCAACACCAAACTGGCTAACTATAGAAACAGACACATATTCCTGCTATAGTGTAAGAGAGCTGGAGTGTTTCCGAGGCATATAGTGCAAAACATTAAATGCATTTTTAATTCGATGGAAGCTGACACAACTAGGGCTGCACGTGAGTTGAAAAACTTTAACGAGAGGCTGAAAAAACATGGAAATAAAAATAACCATATAGCATGTCCGATATCTTAAGTTGTCCATCGACAATTTAAAAACAAGAACCTGGTCCTTGTTACTAAGACATGTTGTGTGTGAATTCAATTCCCGACTTGTTCATAGTTACAATAAATCAGTCAGCAAAATGAAACAGGCTAATATTCGCAAATTCAACCAACTAGTGGTGAATAAAATAGACAAGGTTTGTGCAAGAGATAAATGGTTCAAAAACTTAACAGATATAGACATTCCCAAAAACTTAAAAACGATGTTGCCTTTGCGTCACAAATTCAGTGTACCTCCTAACATGAAATACATCAGCGTGAAGAAACTCCTTTCGGCTGTTGAGAATATTATCACCCAATCCTCCGTTGCCTCGCAGAACCAACTGAGACCTAGAGCCACGAACATTATTACAAATTGTTTCCAGAAGAACTTCAATACTTCCTCCATATTGAACAAATTATTTACAGAATGAAAAAGCTTTCTCATTGAACATACAGAATTGTTGGTATTGTTGGCGGATAAGGGAAATTTTATTGTTTTACTCACCAAACATCTTTACAATCAAAAAGTCATTAATCTTTTATGGATGTGGATACTTACCTTAGAATGAACCGAGACCTAACATCCAATGTTCAAACAAAGAACAACAAAATTATCCCATCTTCAAAATCAAATAATTACATTTTAGCGGAAACTGCAAAAAAGCTTACCATAGACACCTCCGTTGTACCTCGCTTCTACAGCCTTCCAAAAATACATAAGGATTGCTGTCCTTTAAGACCGATTATTTCTATGATTGATTCGGATACTGGAAACCTTAGTAGATTCATTGCTGATATACTGAAGAAATATTTTCAGCCTTACAGTGTTTATTCCATCTCATTCGCGAAGCAAATAAGAAATACACAACTTCTGGGTGGATATGTTATTGTCTCGCTTGATGTTGTCTCCTAGTTCAATAGTGTCTCAGTGGATCTCATCCACGTCCATAGTAGAGGAACACAATGGAATAAAAAAAACCCAACAAATATAAATTGTTAATTAAAATAAAAAAAAAGTATTATTGAAAGTTTCGTTCCAAGCATTATTTGTGATAAAAATTAACTTTACCCCAAAATTGCCTTATCTTCTTCCGAGTATCTGGTGGAGACAAATTCCTAATGGAAATTAAATTGTCATTTATAGGTCCTACCATATTGTTTCCTACAATATGTCCTAAATATTCGACTTCTGCCAAATTACACTTGATAATTAAAACAAATTGTAGACATTACTATGTTTTACTACCAATAAAAATATATTTTACACATTTTCTTGTGACTCGAGTTTCGGGAAATGAACTATCCCTTCATCAGACAACTGAAGACCTAACAGTGGTACAGAGCTATTCAAACAAAAGTTTTTTTGGTTGAAGAATGCCTTACAAACGTTGTGTGATTTTTGTGTTCAGCATAGAACATAAAGTACCTTGGATATTAGATGTAGCTAGTTTCAATTTGTATTAAACATTGATTCCAAAAATTGTATGGAAAGTTTACAAGTGTATTTATTGTTATTTGATTTTACCTTTTAAATGTAAAGTTGTACTGACTTTACCTGAATTCTAATTGTTTTTGAGGATCTGCTATATGTTTTTGAGGGTTTTCAAAGTAACTTATTTAAATATTTAAACATATTAAATATTTCAAATAAATTAGTTTTGGAGGAGTTTTTAAAATTATGTTTTGTATTTCTGAAATAGATTTAGTTTTCATAAATATAAGATCAGAAGAAAACATTTTGTCACAGCAAAACATGCGTAGCACGCCTCTCTGACGAGTTCAGATACGAATGCTTGGAACGAAACATTCAATATTAATTATTTTTTAATTTTAATTAACAATTCATATTTGTTGGGTTTTTTTATTCCATTTCTTTAATTCTAAAAGTTATTGAAAATTTTTTTCAAAATTAAAATTGTAGAAGACTAACAGATTAAATCTGTTTTGATATTCAAAGTTTGTAATAATAGTCCGGTCTATTTACACATTCAAGTTTACATAAATTCCCATAAAGCTGAATATTGGCATAGTTGTTCAAAACATCATTATAAAGAAAATCTCAAAAGTCCTCATCGTTCCGGGTGTGCTAAAAATTTGGCACGGGGTCAAAGGTCAAAAAAATGAGTTTTTTGCGATTTTTAGCGAAACGGTGAGTTTTTTCGCAAAATTACCCCAGTACAAAATTGTAGATCACAAAATTCTCTACAAAAAATATATCAATAATTTTTTTCCTAAAAGCCACCATTTTGGAGATATAACGTTCCGAAAAGTTGGATCAGTCGTAATCCCTCTATTTTGCACACGTTTCCACGCCACCTATGAGGTAGTGTACAAAGCGCGTTTTTTTTAACGTGGTTTCCCCAGTAGGCCTATTCCACGGGTCTGCTGAGATTTTATATGTTTTAAAACTATTGCAAAATAATATTATATATTATAGTGGGCAAAAACAACGGCGGTGTAATTAAATAAAATACTTAAAATAAAAAGTTAGTCGTCTGATTCATAACTGTCCAAGATTTCTGTTTCTTCTTCTTCTTGATCTTCTTCTCCTTCTTCTTCCTGTTCATCCTCTTGTTCTTCTTCTTCTTCTTGTTCTATTTCACACGTAAACTGCCCCAATAGCGATTCCTGATCGGTATCAAACGAATCTTCAAGAGTTGGTGACTCAACATTCGAGCATGATCGGCCTTGACAGTGTGTGCATGCCAGGGAACAAAACAGTCCAACTTTTCTGCAACCACATTTTGCACTACAACGTTTCTTGCAGTTGCAAAATATTGTGTTGAGAAGTTTCTCAGGTGCTGGTGGAAGTAAAGTTTGAACTGGCTCTAGTGTATTGTCGATCAACTTCCAACCCCAGTCTTTAGGGTCCAGCTGATTACCAAGCCACACTTGAACTTGGTAATATACCCGAAACAGATGTTGATGAGCAGCTACTGAGGTTGGAGGAAGAGAAGCTAAGTTGACTTGTTTTTTATTACGCGTATTTTTCACGAAAGATGTGTATCGCAACTTATCTAAGCAAGTGGTTTTTTTGGGGGCTCCGTACATAGCAAGAAGAAATTGAACTCCGTTGGTGATAACATGTTGTTGAGTTGAATTACTATTTTTAAAAACTTCAGCACATTGTAGTAAATCTTTTTTTTCAAACATTTTGAAAACTGTTGTTTTTCCTCTCCTGTAAAAAGCAGATGTCGTATCGCAGCCAGTTATTGCGTGTAGAAACAATACATGATTTTGACATTTAGGAAAATTGGATAAACTGTTTGATGAATATATTTCCGATTGATTTTGGGCTTTTCCGGGTTTAATCTGATCTACAATTTTGTACTGGGGTAATTTTGCGAAAAAACTCACCGTTTCGCTAAAAATCGCAAAAAACTCATTTTTTTGACCTTTGACCCCGTGCCAAATTTTTAGCACACCTCAGAACGATGAGGACTTTTGAGATTTTCTTTATAATGATGTTTTGAACAACTATGCCAATATTCAGCTTTATGGGAATTTATGTAACCTTCCTCCTGATTTTAGGCTTAAATAGACCGGACTATAAGCCTTCTATCAAGTGAAAAACCTCTTCTTATTATTTTTTTTTTCATATATAATATATGATTATATCAGATTTTTGAATAAAGACATTTATTATACAGGATCCAGTGGTTTGAGGAAGGCCATAAAATGCCTTACAAACTTTGTGTGATTTTGTGTTTAGCATAAAACATAAAGTACCTTGAATATAAGATGTACCTAGTTTGAATTTGTATAAAACATAGATTCCAAAAATTGTAATGTAAGCTTACAAGTATATTTATTGTTATTTGATATTATCTTTTAAATGTAAAGATGAACTGATCTTATCTGAATTCTAATTGTTTTTGAGGATCTGCTACATGTTTTTGAGAGTTTTCGGAGTAACTCATTTAAATATTTAAACATATTAAATATTTCGAATAAATTAGTTTTGGAGAAGTTCTTACAATTATGTTGTGTATTTTTGTAAGAAATTTAGTTTTCATGAATATAAGATCAGCAACAAAACATTTTGTTACAGGCAAAACATGCGCACGACGCCTGTCTGACGAGTTCAAATACGCATGCTTGGAACGAAACATTCAATATTACTCATTCTTTAATTTTAATTAACAATTTATATTTGTTGGGTTTTTTATTCCATTAAATATTGTATAATGAATTTTGATTTTATACGTCTATTAAATATAAGCAGTGCTTATAAGACATTAATTTAATTCTAAAAGTTCTTGAATTTTTTTTTTAAATTAAAATTGTAGAAGACTAACAGATTAAATCTGTTGTGATATTCAAAGTTTGTAATAATCCTTCTATCAAGTAAAAAAACCGCTTCTCATTATTTCTTTTTATTTTATATATAACTAAATCAGGTTTTTGAAAAAAGAAATTCATTATACAGTTTCCAGTGGTTTAAGGAAGGTCATTAAATGCCTCACAAACTTTGTGTGATTTTTGTGTTAAGCATAGAACATAGAGTACCTTGGATATTAGATGTACCTAGTTTGAATTTGCATTAAACATAGATTCCAAAAATTGTATGTATATTGTATAAGACATTAATTTAATTCTAAAAGTTTAAAACATTTTTTTTTTATTGAAATTGTAGAAGACTAGCTGATTAAATATGTTTCGATATTGAAATTTTACTTTCATAAACATCTCAAATTCACCTTAGAGATGGAAAATGAGGATGGAGTTCCGTTTGTAGACACGCGTGTGAGTAGGACAACCGTCAGGTTGGATTGGTATCAGAAGACAACAAGCTCTGGGACATATATTCATCACCTATCCTACCACTCAATGAAAATAAAATCTTATGCCACCCTGGGATTAAAGAAAAGATAAACCGACTAGTACATCCTGAATTGCGTACACCAGCACTCAATAGACTTGTTTACACATTGCAGGCTAATGAATATAATAGATATTTAAAAAAAATCAATTTATAGTACACCATCACACGGCAGAGGAATCTTAAGCCCGCCAGATCACACGTATCACACGTAAGTCCTCTAACGGATAAACTTTCGTGTCCTTCGTGAAATCGACAACATAAATATCGCCCAATACAGTATATTGACGAATAGAAGGTTATTTGCTAACACCAAGGACTGAGCTCCTTCATTGTCAAGATCTGGTGTCGTATATGCTGACCCGGCAGACTTCGTACTGCCTCAATCGATAAATAAAAGACTTAAACTTTTGTATAAAATAATCTTAAAACAAACAAAACGAATCCGTATTTAATAAAAAAACGTTTTTTGAATGAAGCATGAAGTTTTATTATTATTTTCGACACATCATGTTGCTTACTTACAAAACAATCTTTCTGAAATACTGGCTATTTATAAGGTTTGAATTTGATATTGACAGACACACACTGCTATGATACAGCCTGTTAATCAATTTAAAGCTTTCTCATAAACTATATTTTTTGTTTTGTTTTGTGGTGCGTAAATAATCAAAGAAGACGTGCGATTTATTTATGGTCATCAACTGATTTGAAGGAAACCAACTGTCCTTGAAGAGAATTCTGAATGGTCGCATTGAGATCCTCGACATCTTTATTTTTCGCCGCCAATACTGCTCGTTCACCCAGCCAGTTATGGTTATTGAACTTTTGCGCTATATCTGGGAAAACACGCTGAATAAGCTCCTCTTTTGAGTCTGTGATGTGACAGATCTGTGGGTAATGTGATGAATCCGGTCAAGGTGTCCACTGCAACTTTATTATTTCCAATCTCTACTAACTGCTTCGCAAACACATTTGCAGAATGTTGAAAGATCTTCGTGACAACTAAAATATTTTTGGTAGGGCCATGATTCTGTTATCAGGTGATTTTTGTCAGACTCTTCCAGTTATTCCCCGATCAACTGTTGCTGATGAACTAAATGCATGCCTAAAATCATAGAATTTGTGGCAGTATGTAAAGACACTCCAATTAACAACTAACATGCGAGTATTTCTGCAATACTTTGCCTCCAGCACAACATAATCTAGTAGATTCATCAGTGTATTTTAATGCCTTACAATATTCACAAATCCCCAATTGTTACCGATTTGTCGGCACAATAATCAATTGCCGGATCATAGTGGAATGCAGCTCGTTCAAGAATCACAGAAGCTCTGCGTCTGCGGATTCGCTCAGCTTATCTACTTTATTGTCACTCACTAAGCAACGCAATTCTGACATAGCAATACGACTATTTTCTTGATCTGTCTCTCTCTGGTCATCAGTGCGGTTAGCACGCGAGGTAGCTCTTCGCACACTTGATTGACTTCGACGACCTAAGTCAGGTCGGTCGTCTTCTCCTCGGCATCGTAAATTGTAATTAATCAAAGTGAGAAAATTTCTCGCGCGCTTAGCAGTAAAGTGTCACTATAACAAAATATAAAAAAAAGAGCACAATACTTGGAATGTCACTATAACAAAGGATCACCAAAGTAAAGAAAGTTCTCGCGCATTCATAGATATCGTAACACAATATCGTAATACTTTTTTCCGTGTTCTGAAGCGCGACAGGATGGATTGATATATTAGTTGGTTGTCAAATCTAATGTCAAATATTAAGGTTGCGCTCCGAAATTTAATTTGTAACAAAACTTAATATTTATTAATCTAAAACAAAATAATCTTATAGATTAACAACTGAAGTTAGCTAAAATTAAGTTTCGCGAAGCCGACCAAATTGAAAATCAGTACTACTAATGATCTATTACATTTTGTGACTATTCAATTTGGTCGCATTCGTGATATTATCACTTTCGTTGATTTTCGGAACGCGATATTAGGTCCTCCAACGCGCACGCGAAGACTATTTTGATAGATATGATTGAATTTGAACTTTGTGCAGTGGTAATAAATTGCAAATTGACTCTTTGAAGTTAGGAACACACCTACATTTCTTAGACAACAGTGAGTGATTATAATTTAATATGAACTTTTTTGAATAGCAATTAAGTTCAAATTGACTCTACATTTTATTTAGAAAACGTTTGTGTTGGAAACAGAAAAGGGCTGTTTTTAAGGTTTTTCTGGCAGTTATTCGAATTTTTCTCACCTTTTACACCTTCCCTAGACCTCCACGATCATTTCAAAACCAAGATAAGATAAATCCGTTGAGCCGTTCTCGAGTTTTAGCGAGACTAACGAACAGCAATTGATTTTTTATATATATAACTAGCTGTCCCGGCGAACTTCGTACCGCCTTAGCGTAGCTTTGATGCACTACTTTATTTTGTATAGCTGACCTATCTTATGTATAAGTACCTATTCAATTTGAACTGGAATCTATAATATCCTCCATATAAAAATGAATCCTTATTTCCCTGATCTCGCCATACCTGAGGACTTTACTAATTTTTATTGAATAAAAAACAACATATATATTTTCATAATAGTGTTTATTCCATAGGGTTCAATTTCACTCATATTTTTACAAATCGCTATTGAACAACTTTGCATTTTGAAGTAAACACTGAGCTCAACACCACGCGCGCTCTAGAAAGCAACTAATAGCCTCTATACCCTTCACTGCTTCTCTCTATTCTAATGCTTTTTGATAAACTATATTTTTAGTTTTATGGTCTGGCGCGTAAATAAATAATGTTGATGGTTTTCCGACACGGGAACAGGTGACATATAATTGGCCATGTGAAAAACATGGATTTTCTAAGTTGATGCCACATACACTTAGCGACTGCCCTTGCGATTTATTTATTGACATTGCAAATGCAAGCCGCACTGGAAACTGTAAACGTTTAAAGCTGAATGGCATGTCGTTCGGTATCATAGGGATGCGTGGGATTAAAACATCTTCGCCTTTGTACTTCCCTTTCAAAATTGTGGCTTCGATGACGTTGTTCAATAATTTCTTCACCGCAAGCCGGGTGCCATTACACAGACGTGGCTGGTTTATGTTCCGTAACATAATAATTACTGATCCGATTTTTAATTGCAGATTATGAGGTGGTAAGCCGGGCAATTCCAGCGAATTTAAAAATTCTGTTGGATAATTGACAACTTCATCTTCATTAGTAATGGAATCAACTGATTTGTAATTCTTCAATTCGCCAGCTGTTTTCTCTTGAATCTGAAAATTCATTTCATTCACATCAACATTTTTTGCTGCCAATATAACACGTTCGCTTGACCAAACGTGATTTACGTAATTTTGAGCAATGTTTGGGAAAACCATCTCCATGAGTTCGGTCTTTGATTCACAAAAGTTACAAAAATTGGTAGGGAATGTAATGTATCCAGATGATGTATCAACAGCAATAATACCATTACCAATATCGAGCAGTTGTTTGGAAAACACTTCTCCAGACTGGTCTTCCTGCAATTCGACTGTCATGTTTATACTCAATTTAAGTGTTTTAATGTATTTCCATAAAATGGACGACTTCAAACAAGCATTCAGTTCATCAGCAGGCGTTGAGCGTGGAACGACTGGCAATATTTGTCGAAAATCACCTGCCAATAGTATCATTGCACCACCAAACCGTTTTTTGTTATTTCGTTAATCTTGCATCGAGCGATCTAATGCCTCCAAAAATTTTTTGTGTGCCATCGTACATTCATCCCAAATGATCAATCTGGTTTGCTGCAGCACTTTGGCCATCGCAGAATTCCTCGAAAGGTTGCAAGTTGGAGTCTCATTAATTTGAAGGTTCAACGGCAGCTTGAGAGCTGAATGAGCTGTTCGACCGCCTTCCAACAACGTAGCTGCAATACTTGATGAAGCTAGGGCTAGTGCAATTCCATTTTGCGATCGAATCGTTGCCAAAATCAATGATAACAAAAAAGTTTTCCCAGTTCCACCGGGAGCATCTAAAAAATAAAATCCGCCAGATCCATCGTTCACTACTATCATGAGCGTATCGTACGCATATTTTTGTTGTTGATTTAAAAGGGGAACTGTTCTATCAACCATTTCTCGTAATGTTTCGGAATCGTATTGGGCTTCGCGTCTCAATTCTTGATCAAATGAGTCGTGCATTGGGCGATTGGGTGCTATCATTCCTATTTGTGTTAATACTTTGTTGGTAAGCATCAAGCACATGTCCTCAATTAAAATTAATGCTTCATTGTGAATTCCTTCGTTCATTTGAAAATCTGCATTCGATATTCTAAGACGCATCTGATGCAATATATCTTCCGCCATATGATCTTTGTATTTATGCCATAAATCAGTCGGTGTTGATGGGAAGCATGTAGACAAAATTATAGAAAATAATGTTCGTATTTGTTTAGCATTTGACGAAATCACAGCATTTTCGAGAGTATGGTTCCAATGAGTGTCATTCTCTAACAATCCCAAATGTTGACAGGCTTCTCTGTATGTGCCACACAATACACCATTAACAGTTCGCAGATGTTGGAATGATGTTGGACCACGAACATTGACTAACAGTAAACGCAAATAAAAACACTCGTCTTGACTGGGATGGACTGCATAAAGACGGCCTAGTGCATTGGTGGAAAATACTCGTGGGTAACCTGGAACTGGCTGTCCTCGTTTTCGTCGTTCAAATTTTTTTGATGATTGATTCCAGGTATGATATCTTGACATTTCGGAGTAAAGTAACGTTCTGGCAAAATCATCATTCTGGCACATTTCAAAGAAGCTGGTTAATGTTGTCGATGGTGGCCTGATGCAAACGTATTACTCGTTGTAATACGTTTGCATTTGTAAAATATACCCGTTGACCATTTTCCAAATGTACGGCCAAGTGAACAACAGTAGGGTGTCGTTTATGTATAGGAAACGAAAATATACGCCACATGCCTTCGTTACTACTAACATAGCGGCCCATTTGATATCGAGTGACTTCAACATTTGAATTTTCGGCAGCAACTCCGAAGACAGCCATGTCACTACCTTTGTTCACATACTTTCAAATGTATTTAATAGATTTTACTGAATGGCAAAATTCGACGTTTATGTGTGCTTTATATGCCTTGCAGAGTAATGGCGAAAACGGAACAACCCAACGATTATCGACTTCAATGTCCTGTCGATTTACTTCGACTATTGTTGACTTTCCATTGTCATCAATGGATCGGCGGCGATAAAGTGGATATCCATCATTTCCAGTAATAGTTTTTGCCACTAATTGTTTTGGGTAGCGTTTTGAAATTTTTCCTTCAACCATACACGGAGAAATGGGATTTAATATTCCACATGGACCATGTATCATATTTTTTGTAATAACCTCATGTAACAGTGGGTCTTCATTATTATCGGGAATTTCTGCTGATATCACATTATCAATTTCATTTGGTCTTATCCTCTCAACCAACCAAATGAGGATATGTGCATGTGGCAATCCGCGTTTTTGCCACTCAACTGAGTACATCCAACAGCGCGTCTCGCCGAACACGCGATGCTTAACAATGAAATCCATGAGTGATTTTAATTTCATTTTGAACACCCTTGCAGTGATATCGTGGCGATCAATAGGTGATTGTCTAGTAAATAATTCTGTCCACTGTCCACTGTCCACTGTCTGAATTTCTGTCCACTTTGGATTGCATGTGAACGCGATAAACAAATCTGGTGTGCCATAATGTCGTACATAGGACATCGCATCTTGCGCATATTCATGCATATGGCGCGGACTTCCGACGTATGTTGCTGGGAGAATAGTTGTTTTGCCAACACTCTGTGCATTTCCATCAACATTAATGGCATCCCGAAGATGAATGTATTCCTCGGAACGGAGTTTTGCCTGGTTCAACCTGATAAATATCAATTGTTCAGTTTCAACTTTCACATACATATCCACAGCATATTGGTGAAATAGACGCCGACACTTTAAGATGTGATTGTCCTCATTTTGCCGAACCATCAGTCTGTATGAATAATAATTCATTGAACTAACTTTTTTGTTCGTTTCAGCACCTGTAAACAATTTTTTGTGTTAATAATATAAATTTTAAGTTTGTAAACATATATTTTAATGTAGTAAATATATATTGTTATATGTCGTGACAACGGAAAACGGGTTTCATTGTTATATATATAGATTTACCTGTAACTGGATTTATCATCTTCACCTTGCCAAAATAGGATAGGATATTGTAAGGCATCATAAGATCGATGTGTTTCAGACACACGCTGAAGTTGATCGTTCCGCCGATGTAAAACAATATCTCGGTTTTCTAAATTTTCTCCTACGACGACAATAGCCACTTCATCAATTGTTGGCACATTAAAACGTCCAGCATGTTGTCCTGCAGGGCCTTATCGGCTCTGATGACACTTTTATGATTATCTGATGGCATGCGGTCTAATGCAGTTGTGAATAATGCAACTAATTCATTGTGTTGATGGAAAAATGTTTGAAGTTGTTCCACAATGGATCTTTTGACTGAGTTGTTGTGTGCGCAACGCTGATCGACTTCTCTTGCTGAATTGCCCATAAAATATATTTGCAAAAATTTATAGTCTTCATCAGGCACTGGCAATAAGGAACCTGTTCTATGATATATTTGACCCTGAATCTGCAAGAATATAAATATGTATTTAGGTAATTGTATGGAAAATTGTTTGTACCACCATGTGGCTCGCAAAATACTGCCACAATACTTTAGATCATTTCAAATTAAAACTACTTTAAACCTTGACATTGAACAGCAGCCTTCCATGGCAGCTATAGGTAGTAGGCTTTACCAAGTATTGGGACACCTTGCTCATGCCATTATGAAATACAACATGTTATAAAATGTTGCTGATTAAGTCATTAGGTTATAGACTATTATTATGTATTTGACTTATTGTTTACAAAATAAACACGTCTACACAACACTGGCTCAGCATATTTTGCACCAGCTACATGGTTGTATAACTAAATGAAATTGTTTGCCATTATACTTACTTACCTTGAAAGTAAGTATAAAATTATCTCGAATAACTTTTGTTGCGCCAAATGACGTCATTTGAAAACAATTATTGTATTGCTGGATATGAGTCAAAAAATGATTAGAATCTGGCCCATTTCCGGAAACCAATGAATGTAGTGGCTCTGGTGGTGGTACCAATGGCGTCAATTTGACTCGGCCGCTGGCGCAACACAATCCAGGGGCTTCATTTTTGAATTTCAATGCATTGCAATGTGGACACACAATAATCATTAGTCCAATAGCAACAATTTTCTCTGAACTGTAATCAATTGCAACATTATATGAATGCAGCTCTGTGGGGATTAAACACAACATTTCTATGTTGATTTCGATTCCGTTGAAGTTCATTTCGGGCTTCGCGTTGCTCATCAGTTTGATTTGCTCTTATATTTCTTTGACTTGTCGTATTTCGAGTTCTGCGGCCTAAGTTTGTACGTCTGGTTGGTATCATTGTTAAAAACGAAAATCCAACTGAAAATATATTTTCTGTATAACCATGTAAAATTGTAATATTGGGTAGTCACCAAAAATCGATATGAAGTGAAGTGAACTTACCATGATTAACAAACACTTATTAGCAAACAAAAAACTTCTTAGTCATTAAAACAAAACGAACTTTATCAAAAACTTAATAAAATTATTGTTAGCGCGGTTGATGCAGCCTTGGCATATTGGAGATTGGCCTGCATGCAGCGTATGGCCTCTTTTTCTGAGCCAGCCCTTGTGTATCCTTAGTGTGTGACTTTCTGACACATTCCCCTTGGCCGATGTAGACTTCTTCAGGAAGGGTTTTTCAGGAACGAATTTACTCTTACCCTGGAAACCTTTTCTGTCTTGGTTTTAGACCCTGGGGGTGGGATTTACCTTGCCCTCCTTTGGGTCCCTTTTGGTTTTTGATCTTACTGACTTGGGCACTGGCTTTGAGAGAGACGCGGCCCTCCTCTCCACCCTGACCGAGGCAATTCGTACCACAGACGAGGGCTTTGAGAGACGTCCCGTCCCCCCTTCGCCTGCTCCAAGTCTGTTTTTTGTGCCACGTTGGTGGTCTTTGTCGCCCGAAACTAGACTCTCCCAAACCCAAAAAAGGCTTTGTAATCCAGGTACTTCAGAGCTTTCATGGAAATATCATCGATGGCCACTGCCCAGACTTGGCCTGGCCCTGACTACTACGTATAATACGTAGACATTCATCAGTCCTCAGGGTACGGTTCATTTTTCCCAGTCTTTTGAGTATCTTCTCAGACTGAAATCTGTTTTCTGGATCCTCATCTACGATAAAGACTGAACAGATATTAGATTTGGGAAGGTCTCCGCCCTTTACGAGCTTGAGGTCCGCTCTTTCCCGCGGTTTGAGTGAGGCAGTCGTCTGCTCGAGCTGCCTCACACTCTCCTCGTCGGCACAGGTGATTTAGAGCTATCCAAGCTGATGTGAACAGCCATAGAATCTCACCTGTGATACTTCATCCTGTGTGTTTGGAACGGCTCTCAGAACCACTTTCTGCTGTAATACCAGCTGATCCCCCAACTAAGACGGCGGGGTAACCAGAGCACAGCAAGCCGACTCTGTTCCCCTCCGCCAACGAAACGTAGGAGGTTTGATGTCTCTTTGAGACCTGCTCTGGTGTACTACCCTCGAATCTGAGCAATCTGCTACCGACCTCTGTCTGACAATTGTATTGAACCGACGAACCAACAACTTGAACATTGAAATTCTATGGAACTGGAAATATGCTGATATCAAACAGCCGGAGATTTCATGGGAATCTAAACCCTCTGCTTATAGAATTATCCGAAGAATTTCTTTTGCAATCACAGCTCTGTGTTCACAATAAAGATGTGTGAAGGTGATCATGAAATGCAAGCAGCAGAAAAGTTTTATGCAATTGCTAATTTTCCACGTGTCATTGGTGCTTTAGGTTGCACATTAATTAAAATCACTTCTCCGGGTGGTGATGATGCAGAGATCTTTCTATGTCGAAAACATCATTTTGCCCTCAACGTTCAAACCGTGTGTGATTCAGACTTGAGAATTAGAATTATTGTGACCTGGCTCAACATATGATCAAACCATCTTTAATAAGAGTGTCTTGAAGAGACAATTTGAAAGTGGTAAATTTGGACCGTATTTGTTACTTGGTGATAGTGGTTATAGTTTGCAGACTTATCTTATGACAAAGTTACCGGAACCTACAACTGCAGCTGAAAATTTATATAAGCAGTCAATTATACGAACTAGAAATGTGATGGAGATAAAGTATGGAGTTTGGAAACGTCCTTTGCCTATACATTCTAAAGGAATGAGTGTTAAGTTAACGAACATAAGGGCAATTATTGTTGCTACCGCTGTATTGCACAATATACCTACCCCTGTAGATATGAAGGCAATATTTCCAAATGAACGATTGCATGATATGCAGGAGGAAGAGGACTTTCAAACAAATTCAACTAATGTTAATGCAGCTCATCAAGTGAGAGAGTCTATTAGAAATGAACATTTTGCTAATTTACAATTTATATTTGTGTGACAATTGAAAATAAATTTGCTTGTCACTTGTGAAACTGTTCTTCATATTCAATTTGTGTCTTCAACATGACAAGATTTCATATAATTTTTATAAGATTTTACCAGGTATGTATTTAGACAGGTTTCTATGTTTGTATTTCTGATTCATTGTTTTACTTTAGGTAACATCTGAAAAAGTATTAAGTGAGAATAAAGAAATAAAATATTATGTGTTATTGAAATTTCTAATTTTAATTCAAATTTGAGGGGATTTCATAATCTGCAGCAATGGTGATAAAATTCTTATACCGATTTTCTCAGAAAGTGCATTCAAAATAAGAAATATTTAATTATTATTATTTAATTTTCTCTTCAACTCCATAATTTGCAAATCTAATATTTTAAGCTTCGAATG
The DNA here is from genome assembly GCA_034642435.1 of Megalocaria dilatata. NCBI lineage: Eukaryota > Metazoa > Arthropoda > Insecta > Coleoptera > Coccinellidae > Megalocaria > Megalocaria dilatata. Next base: position 60,137,945 of record CM067857.1, read on the forward strand.
CTCCTCTTCTTTTCTTCTATTTCCTTCCTTGATAGCCACTATCTGAACTTCTACTTCTTTTTTTTTAATACATCTCTTTCGCTTCGGCAAGTGGATTCGTAACAGTTGGGCTCAACTGTTTGGAAATTGGCTCCCTCAATTTCAATGGAGCCCCACCACCAGTCCCTTAAAATGACTGCGTTGAGCAGCTACCACCTTTCTAGTTATAGTTTTGATATTGTCATATTTGGATTTTAGCTGGTCCCTATTTCTCCAATGGAGAACTGTTGCATTGAAAGCAGTTGCTATTTTCTGCCTCACTTTATCCTATAACATAAAAATTCTCTTTTTCAATCAATTTTAAGAGACGTAGTTCCTTCTCAGGTTTTAAAGTAATACATTTTTTTCTCTTTTCTTTCATATTCATTCATATAACTCACGTTTACTAAAATAACGCAATTCGCACGTAATAATGATATACATTTCAATATATTGTCTTCTGCACATAACCATGTTTATGCAAAGACTGATTTATGCTTCTTTTCTTCTTCTTTTTACAAGTTCCGACGCATAACTCACTATTTTTACAGAATATCACCAACTATATTCGTAAAATCACTAGTTCTCAGGATAGATAACAGTCGGAAACATATGACCGGCGCATTAAAGGAAGCTTTAAGTAAAGGACGGTCGATGTGGATTTATAAACTGATGGTTCCATTTAAAGGATCCTTTTTCATAAAGGGACTTTATCATAGCCTTTTGATGTTGTTTATGAAACTGGCCGCTACTGCCACAAGCGTAAACTGAATCCACTTAATAATGGGAGGGTTCGCCCGTTTTCTTCTTGTAGTCTTATTTATGGATGCAAGGTTCTATTATCGAAAGCACCTTCCACATCCACCAATGTATCGATTTCGACCTGCCTGGCCTACATTGATGACGCCCAACTCCAACACTAGCTTGAGTATAGCATACACCGTGGATTTTTCAGGTTGGTATACGAATTGTCACGCATAAAATACATTCTTTTCGAAAACATCGACTGTCCACGACTTTTTGTTTACATCATTTTCAGGAGGAAAGATATGAGGCTAATTGATCGTAATGATTTCTTCTCATCAGGAGGTCTTCGCCTTTTCGGTCTGAAAACTACCCATGCCTCTATTTAGCATTTAGCAGATTTCCCGCAATTGTGGAGTCAGAAATTACAAACTAACTTGGCGATTTATAAGGCTCAAAGCTTTTAAGTATCCATTCAGAATTTTTGCGGTGGGGTGTTTGTCTCCCTTTTGGGTAAGCCTATGCGTACCTACTCCTAGACTCAATAAGGCCTATTCTATTGGAGTGGTCTTTTGCAAGGATCTTCTGAAGTCTTGCTGCTGGGGTTATCTCGACAGTCCATTCACACAAAGTTCTCCAGGTTTTCCTTTTAGACCTTCTAAATTCTTTGTTATATTCAGTCAGTGTACTACAGTTGGAATTCCTTCGTGCGCTTAGCACTGTTGAAAGTCTTCCTAACCTATAATTTTTAGTACAATCAGCTCCTTAGTATATTACTTATAATCCTTGTTATATTAATAGAAACTAATCATTCATATCGTCAATATAAATGTTCTCCACAATATTTTGCGTGAACATCCGAGTCATCGTTTCATTTTCATATAACTATTATAAATTTTTGGTGAGTAATCCTCGAAATAATGAGAAGAATCAACAGAGTGAGAATCCACTACGACCTAACTTGAAAATTTCAAGTCTCAATTTCTTTTAACAGTTATCCAGCTTGGACAAACAGATTAATTAAATGGCATCACTATTGTTCTTTGAACTATATTCGAATAAAAATTTGTAAAGTACGAATATAAGGACCTAATGGTAGTTTCCCAGTATATGACCATACAAAAATCATTATTTTCATATTCACAGGTCATGATTCGAAATGTTGAAAAGTATCCATCTTTCAATAAGAAGCGAAATATATAATTTATGCTCATTTCTTCTTTTGAAGATATTTGGCATTTTTGATTTACTCTGAGAAACAATGCACAAATGGGGATTTGGTATTCTAGAGAGTCGTCTATTAATTCATTATTGATTTTTTCATCAATGTTAGATGTCTTTTTTTCCTGAAATATTGTCCAAAACTATGCTCATCATGTACCGTTTAATGGATCTAAAAATCTTCTAATTCATACATCAGTTAGTGGAACCTAAAAGGAATATTTTTATCAATGATACAGTGCGTCGTTGTGCAATTACACACGTTTTCCTTGTGTGAAAATGCAAGCAAAAGAGGCAGTCGATAGTTTTATTACCATTATTCATCTCTGTTGTAACTTTCAATATAACTATCAAACTACCAGAAGATTCTGATGTAACTTAAAACGCGATGAAGTACACCGTGGAGAGCGAATTGAAGCATTCAACAGTTTTCAATGGAGGCACGACATTTATTGTCACAGATAACAGTGTTGAAGCCATATCCATGGTTAAACTCATATCAGAGAATTTCAAGCAGCCGTTCATGGTTTTCCGCAAGGGGTCTTTCTCACTGAACCTTGAAAAAATACACCCATGTCTTACGTTCATAATACTGAAGAAAACAAACTTAATGGATAGCGTCCTCAATGAACTACTTTTATCGAATGCATTAAAGGTAAATACCCCCCTAGCTTTTTTTTTCTACAATCGAATCTAAAGAGAAGAACTGGAAATTCCTAACCTTTTCCAACGTATGTGGACATATGGTGTGTCTCGTTTAATAGTCATATACACTAGCGATCAGCTTCATGCGAAGACGCTTAACCCATTTTCGAATGAAATAAAAGAAGTACCCCTGATAAAATCCTTTCTTTTCGAATACCCACTCATGAATATGCATGGTTATGAATTCAGAGTTAATCTTTTCGAAGAATGGCCAATACTGAGTAAAGAAATAAAATTATTAGAAAAGAAGTGGATAGGTAGGGAACACTCCTAGATAATGCCATGAGGCTTATTGATGCAACATACACAGTTATTGAAACCCCAGAAAAAACGAGATTTCAAGGTGCTTTCCAAGACCTTCTCAGCAACAAATCTGATTTCTGTTTCGTCAGACAACATCTAACCAGACGTCATGAGGGTATCGAATATAGTGACTTCAGTGATGTTACTTATCTGACATTATTAGTACCCAAGCCTCTTAAACTGACTCGAACTCAAGCTATATTCAGAATGATAACTATAAGAGTATGTTTTTTCATTTTCATGAGTATGTTCATTATGGCTATATTCATGAGGATCTCAGTGCATTTTGAACGTCGATTCAACTAGTCTTACCTGAAATATCCTCAGATATCTGGAGCATTTTTCCAGGAATTGCCTTGAATCGTCTTCATATTTATGGAAATGTATTGAAGATACATGTGATATTTTGGCTTTGGGCTTCCCTCATTCTGAATGTGTTTTTTCAAAGCCGTCTTATCAACCTCGCGGAATACGCGAAATATAAGAGAGGCATACAAAACGAAGATGATTTAACGAGATCAAAAATTCCCATTTACACCTCATATAACATAACAGAATTAACCAGAAACACGCATATATTCGAAAGCCAGCTGAGAAACATCAACTATACAGATATACAGAGGATTCTTTGGTATGACAGACCAAATGCTGCATTTGTGATTTCTTTCGCAACGATAAGAGGATTTATAAACCCGGATGTATTTCCGAATAATGGAAGTATATCACACGTACTTATGCCGATAAAGTTTGCGTATAGCATTTCCGCCTTTGCGTTCCAGAAACACCCTCCCTTTACTAGACATATATCCGCCATGATTTTGGTATTGAAACAGTTTGGATTCAACGCTAAGAAAGCAGAAAAAAATCGAGTATTCGGCGAAAAAGATGAAGGTCTTAAGAAACTCACTCTCGAACAAAAGGAGGCAGTATTCTACATTTGCATTCTAGGAAAAATTGTATGTGTTTTTGTTCTTTTCGTAGAAATTATTCTATATCCTCCCAAGAGGAAGTAAAAAAGTTCACAGCTTCATACAAAATAGCTTTATGGTGTTGGATTTTCCCTATCTATTTAAAATATCTTTTCTATAGATCAGTCAACATCCATACATACAAAGAATTTATTGTTTCAAAGTTCAGATAAAGTTAAATTGAAATTTTTCGGCCAAGCTACTCACCTAAAGTCACCATTTTTCAATTATCTTATAAAATGCCAGGATGTGATCAACCAGAACCTCAGACAAAGTTGAATACTGTTTGCATGGTCAATCTTCATAAAAAACTTGAGAAGAAGTCTGAATGTTTTGAAGCGGCAGAGAACTTGAATATGTCAAAAGACTGGAAACAGGAAGAACAATTTTTATCTTCGTATAATTAAAAAAGTGTAAATATAAAGTTAACTCTCGGGTGAATTAAGCGATTATTATTTTCTTGCTAACTATATATAAAAATTATTGAAGTTTGAGTTCTGTCTTCTCTTGAGGAAAAAGTTTTTGGATAATAAAAAATTTGCTGGCTAGAGGTGATTTAAGATTTTTCAGGTGAATCAGTATCTAGGGATATTCAGCAGCTTTCCTCATTTTCTTAAATCCACAAATTCATATACAGGTCGCAGTAAACTGAGCCATGGGGTGTTAGTTTCCTTCATAAAAACATCGAACATATACTACAGTAACCTTATGAAACGTATCAAACAGATAATGTTTAACATAAGCTAATATCTAAAATTAGGTACAATGCCCCAGCAGTGAATTACAATTTTTTACAAAAATTTTATCTGTCCCCATAGTGTTCTTCGAAATTGAACAAAGTATTGTATCTGATGAGGAGTTAGGCCTGCACGTTCTCGGATAAATCCTAAGCTAAGACTAGAAAATATAAACTTTCATATTCCATAGAATTTTCTACCTTCGACAAAATATGACTCACAACACAGTTTCTGTTTGCCATTCACCCACGATACATCGAAACAATCTCTCGTTGTGCTTCGACCAAACAATCACGCAACATTCACAGTTACTTGTTACTCATCGAAGAATTAAGTTCCATTGACAGTCTCTCGCTACTCAGTCACTCATTACACTCACTCTATGCTCTTTGAACAAGTAAGTTCTATTTACACTCTTTCCCTGCTCTTAAACATATGAGTTTTAATCACACTCTCTCTCTGCTCTCGAACAAATTTACATCCACAGTCTGTTTTTCCCTTCCACCTACGACATATCTAAACGGTCTCTACTCACGCTTCGATCAAGGCAGTCATGCACTCAAAAAAGTAATCAATTCACATTCACTTTCAACTTCTCAAAGAACACCTCAAGTACAGATCAAAACTCGAACGCAATGTTTTCTTCCATTTTTTGGGTGAAACAACTTAAAATTATACACTGTAATATAATTATATATATATATATATATATATATAATATATATTCCAAATATATATTATATATATATATATATATATATATATATATATATATATATATATATATATATATATATATATATATATATATAATTATATATTTGGAAGCATCAAATACTGATAAGAAGAAAAATTCATACAAATTTAAATGGATCCAAACTACGGGAACGAAAAATACATATTATGAAATACCAGAGGACAAACAGGATATATCTGACCATCATGAACTTTTGGCTCTACCGAAGGTGAAGAATATCTTGAAATCGATTTCATTTCGTACGTGTGTCATTTCATTAACTCCGGAATTGAAAGAAATATATTTTGATGCCGAAGAAGATGTGATGTTTAAGAATGAATATTTACAACTAATTTATTCACCCGCATACGTGAGAACAGTATTTGGACAAGAATCATCAGAACCACAGGATACGGTAGAACTTTCAAGAAAAAGCAAGGAGAATAAAAAGGATTTCAATAGGATAAAGGAGGATTTTGTGCTGAATAGTTTTGACAGTAAGAGTGTTTCAGTGAATTTATGGTTAAAAAAATTCGAGACGGAATGCACGCGTTGTGAAGTAGAAGAAGATAGAGACACAATTTTTATTTTACGGTTGTTTCTGGATGAAATAGCGAAATAATGGTTTGATTCTAAATTAATTACATTAGGTTTAGATAAAAGTTTTCAAATATGGAAAGATTAACTGCATTTAGGTACATAGGAGGAAGTTTAGTTGACTACGCTTTTAGGAAATAAAATGTGTTAAATCTCCGAAATAATTTTCAAACTGACATATTAATTGATTTAATTGTGACAAGTTTGCCTAATATTTTACAGGATAGAATTGATCGATCAAATGTAACAACTTACGAGAAATTATTGGGTGAGTTGCGAAAGCTAGAAAGTTCAAAAAAAGAGACAACGATCGAAATAAAGAAAATCATAGAATGAATAAATCTGCCGAACAAATTCCTTCCTATTCACAAACAAATAGAAAACTAGTTAAGAAGGAACCATTCTGAATTTGTGAGAAGAATGGTTTCTCAGGTAGATTTCATCCGGAGACTTTATGTCGGCTAAGGAATAAATTCAATAATTTTGAACACAAGAACGTACCCGGTAACATAAGAAATAATGCTGAGGTACAGGATGAAGTAAATGAGGCCATTTCAAACCAAAAACCTTAGACTGCCGCAATTGATAAAATTGAAGATGTTTATAAATAATAATGAATTATGTGGAATTTATGATTCGGGCTCAAATATTAGTCTTCTGAATTCCAAAGTAGCAGAAAAGTTATGTCTACACATTCAAGATAATAGAAACATATTCAAAACAGTCAGTGGCAGGCCAAATTTTTCAGGAAAAATAATTACAAAAATGAGAAACAATAATTTCAAAAAAGAAGTTCTACTTTTTATAGTTAATGAGAAAAATTTCGAGTATGATATTCTACTCAGACTTGATTCTATTTCCAATTTTCAATTAAAACAAGATTTTGATTTGAATATTTATCAAAGATTAGATATGAATGAAGAGAGAAAGATCGATTGTGTCCATAATAATAACGATAACAATGATTACACCATCAATTTCAATGAAGGGATACCAACAGAACTTTTCGAAGCAAAATTAGACCATTTGAAAACAAATCAGAGAAATAAAATTGGAGTTTTAATAAGTATGACCAATATTTTTGCAAAACACAAGTTTGATATGGGTCAGGTGCAAAATAATGAGGCACATATAAAACTTTTATAACACAAATTTATAGCAAAACACCATACAGATGCTCAATGGAGGATTAAAAAGAAATAGAATTCCAAATAGGAAGATTGTTGAAATCGAATCTGATTGAGGAGTCCTTCTCACCTTTTGCATCACCAGTCACTTTAGCATATAAAAGAGGTGAAAGGTCTAAAACCAGATTGTGTGTCGATTTTCGTGAACTCAATAAATTAATTGTTCCTGAACCACAGCCTTTTCCATTAATTGACGAAATCTTAGCCAAGACCCGGAATACAAATTTCTACTACATTAGATGTAAATTCTACCTTTTGGTCGATTCCTATTGGTATCAAAGATAGATATAAGACTGCTTTTGTGACACAGAATGGTCACTTGCAATGCAATTGTTCACCTTTTGGACTTAAAAAATCCCCGGCCATATTTCAACGTATACCTATTGTTATATTCTGCCGAATTTATATAGATGATATTTCAATATTCTCTTCAACATTTGACCAACATATAGAACATTTAGAGAGTCTCTTGAAAGCAACATGTAATGAAGGATTCAGACTTAAATTTATCAAGTGTAATTTTGCAGAAGAAGAAGTCAAATACTTAGGACATATTGTAGGAAACAATACAGTACGACCTATAAATGACAAATTAATTTCCATTAGGAATTTTTCTTTATCAGATAGTCGGAAGAAGATAAGGCAATTTTTGGGTAATGTTAATTTTTATCACAAATATATAAAGTTGATGACAAAGCATGGTCGGGTATCCATACGACGTTTCGAATTATTATAATGGACCCACTTTTCATCAGAATAAATGAGAAATTATTAGATTCTTTAACACTTTTTATTATTGAGGTTACAGTGACTCTAGTTTCGTAATTTTTATCACATTTTCAAACCGGCGTATACTAAGTTGTATTCAAAGATTTTATTCATTATGGAAGACTTCGGTTTATGTAGAATTTCGACAAGTGGGCAGTAACACATCCATCTCCTCGGGATCGTGATAATTTTTGTAAGCTTCTTTGGATTCCTGGATGTCTAGTTTCTTGCCTTTCAGTTCCAGATGTTGTATTTTAAGATTATACTAGCGGATCCGACAGACTTCGTCCTATCAAAAAAATTTGTAATGTGGCAGTTTTTTGTTCCTACTTATTTTATTGTCGGGCAAAAAATTCTCCTGAATAGAACCGTCACCCTAGTGGTAGGGCGTTGTGAATAAAAAATAATTAAATAAAACATATTATATAAGGATTAAAAAGTAATCGCTTTATTGTTAACCATATGAATCATAATTATTAAGAAAAAATAGTTTTATTATCATTGTAGTACTTTATGATATACGATGTGTTTTGTTTGATTAGCTGGCGCATAGACAAACAAATCTGATGGTTTTCCATCACGGGAACAGGCAACATACAATTGACCATGTGAGAAACATAGGTTTTCCAGATTAATACCACAAACACTTAATGATTGCCCCTGGGACGTGTTTATGGTCATAGCAAAAGCAAGTCGCACTGAAAACTGTAGTCGTTTAAACTGATATGGCACATCAGTCGGAATATTGGGATGCGCGGAATGAGAACATCTTCTCCTTTATACTTTCCTTTGAGTATAGTTGCTTCTATCACGTTGTTTAGTAATTTTTTATCGCTAACCGTGTTCCGTTGCAAAGACGCGGTTGGTTGATATTTCGCAACATTATAACAACCGATCCAACCTTTAATTGAAGATTGTGAGGTGGCAATCCTGGCAAGTCCAGCGAGTTCAAAAATTCCGGTGGATAGTTGACTACATCATCTTGATTAATAGCCGGATCAACTGATTTATATATCCTCGATTCGCCTGTAATTTGTTCTTGAATTTTGAAATTTAATTCATTTACATCAATGTTTTTTGCAGCCAATAAGCTCGTTCGCTCAACCAATCATGGTTTCTGTAATTTTGAGAAACATCTGGAAACACCTTCTGAATGAGTTCATCTTTTGATCGAGTTAACTGACAAAAACTTTGTGGAAAGTTAATGCAGCCAGTCAACGTGTCTATAGGGAATTTGCCATTACCAATGTCAATGAGTTGTTTAGAGAATATGTTTCCAGGTTGGTCATTTTGCAACTCGACATGCTTAAATGAAGAAATTTGACATGTTTCCACAAATTGGAGGACTTTAGACATGCATTGAGTTCATCTGCTGGCGTTGATCGTGGAATCACTGGCAATGTTTGACGAAAATCTCCTGCTAATAAAATCAATGCACCACCAAATCGGTTATAACTGCTTCGTAGATCTTTTAAGATTCGGTCTAAAGCCTCCAAAGATTTTTTTATGTGCCATCGTGGATTCATCCCAAACAATAATTTTACATTGCTGCAAAACCTTTGCCATTGCAGAGTTCTTCGAAATGTTGCAGGTTGGAGTTTCATTGCTTTGCATATTTAATGGCAATTTTAGTGCTGAATGGGCTGTTCGACCACCTTCAAGCAAAGTTGCTGCAATTCCCGACGAAGCGAGTGCAGGTGCAATTTTATTTTGTGAGCGAATTGTTGCTAATATTATAGAAATCAAAAAAGTTTTTCCTGTACCACCAGGTGCATCTAAGAAGTAAATCCCGCCAGTTTCATCATTTGTTACTTTCATAAGAGTATCAAATACATACTTCTGTTGTTTATTCAACAGTGGAAGATTTGTTTGAATTAATTCTTTCAAAGTGTTGAGATCATACAGTTTTTCTCGATGCAACTCTTGGTTAAAAGCATCATGCATTGGACGATTAGGCGCGGCCAGACCTAATTGAATTAATAGTTTGTTTGATATCATCAAGCACATGTCCTCAATTGAAATCAATGCTTCATTGTAAATTTCTTCGCTGATTTGTATATTTGGATTTACCATTCTATTCCGTATTTGATACAAAATATCATCACACATATAATCCTTGTACTTGATCCACAAAACAAATAGGGTTTGATGGGAAGCATGTAGATATGATTATTGAAAACGATGTTCGTATTTGATGAGCGTGTGATGATATTACAGCACCATTGAGAGTTTGATCCCAATGAGCGTCATTTTCTAGCAATTACAAACGTTGACAGGCTTCTCTATAGGATCCATACAATTCACCATCAACAGTTCGTAAATGTTGGAATGATGTTGGGCCACGTACATTGACTAATAGCAGCCGTAAATGAAAACATTCATCATTGCTTGGATGTACTGAATGAATTCGACCAATCGCATCGGTGAAATATAGATCTGGGTATCCTGCAACTGGTTTTCCTTGTTTCCGTCGTATAAATCTCCTTGAGGATTGATTCCAGGTATAATAGTTTGGCATTTCAGAATATAACAATGTTTGTGCAAAATCATCGTTTTGGCATGTCTCAAAAAAACTGGTTAATGTCGTAGATGGTGGCTGAGCAGCTCTCTGTACTGCATTCTGTGCTGTAAAATACACTCTTTGTCCATTTTCTAAATGCACAGCTAAGTGAACAACAACAGGGTGTCTCTCATGAATATGAAAAGAAGATATTCGCCAAACTGCTTCATTACTACAAACATAGCGGCCCATTTGGTATTAGGTAACTTCATCATTAGAATTCTCTGCCCCAATTCCAATCACAGCCATATCACTCCCTTTTGTTACATGTTTGCAAATGTATTTAATAGATTTCACTGAATGGGAAGATTCAACGTTGATGTGTGCTTTGAATGTCTTTGATAAAATGGGTGAGTGTGGAACAATCCAACGATTATCTATTTCGATATCTTATTGATTTAATTTGACAATTGTTGATTTTCCATTGTCTGCTGTTGATCGGCGACGATACAACGGATAACCGTCATTACCATTAATTGTTTCCAATATTAATGTCCATGGATATCGTTTTGAACATTTACCATCCATCATACACGGTGAATTTTGATTAAGAGTTCCACAGGGACCATGTATCATGTTTTTGATAACTACCTCATGCAATCCAGGATATACTTGTACATCAGGGATTTCAGCTGATATCACTGCATCAACTTCATTTGGCCTTATCTTTTCAACCAACCAAATCAAAATGTGTGCATGTGGCAATCCTCGTTTCTGCCACTCCACAGAATACATCCAGCAGCGTATCTCACCAAACACATAATGTTCTACGATGAAATCCATTAAAGATTTCAACTTTTGTCTAAAGACTCTGGCTGTAATATCATGACGATCAATGGGTGATTGCCCAGGGAATAACTCCTGCTTGATTTCTATCTATTGCAGATTGCATGTAAATGTGATCAACAAATCTGCTGTACCATAATGACGAACATACGACATGGCATCTTGAGCATATTCGTGTATATGCCGAGGGCTTCCGATGTATGTTGCTGGAAGAATAGTTATCCGACCGACATTCTGTGCATTTCCATCAGTATTAATTGCATCTCGAAGGTGAATATACTCTTCAGATCGGAGTTTGGTCTGATTCAACCTGATGAATGTTAATCTCTCCGTTTCAATTTTAACATACATGTCAACAACATATTTGTGAAATAATCGCCGACATTTCAATATGTGATTGTCTTCATTTTCCCGAATCATTAGGCGGTATGAATAATAGTTCATTGAACTGACTTTTTTGTTGGTTTCAGAACCTGTAAATAGATTTTGTTTTAATAACATTGAAATTTAAAATTAAATTGAAATATACAATTAAAATACATTGAAATATAAAAGTAAAATATAATACATAATATAGTGACTGAGATATTATCGCCATAGCTAAACTAATATTTTAATTGCCTGTAATGGGATTTATCATTTTTATTGAGAAACCATAGCCATCTTCACCTTGCCAAAATATTATGGGATATTGTAGTACATCATATGAGCGGTGTGTTTCCTTTATACGTTGTAATTGATCATTTCGACGATGTAAAACAATATAACGGGATTCCAAGTTTTCTCCAACTACAACGATAGCAACTTCATCAATAGTTGGTGCATTAAAACGTATTGCATGTTGACCTGCAGGTGTTTTATCAGCTCTGATTACAATTTTGTGATTATCAGATGGCATCAGATCCAGTGCAGTTTTAAACAATATAATCAATTGATTGTGTTCATGAAATAAAGTTTGTAATTGTTCTACAATAGACCTCTTTACTAAATTGTTATGTGCACAACGCAGATCAATTTCTTGTGGTGAATTTCCCATAAAATAAATTTGCAGGAATTTGTAGTTGCTATCTGACACTGGTAACAGTGAACCTGCTCTGTGATATATTTGCCCTTGTATCTGTACATTAAAACCAAACACAATAAAATAAAATGAATAAGCATGTGGGGTATACATTTATGGATTGTCAGTGATCAAACTTAAATAATATTAGTTCTTAAAAATTATATATTTAGTTGTAATTAATATCTATCTTCAATAATAATAAAAGTGTCACTGAAACTGAATCACCAAATAATATGGTGACTAAGTGATATATTTCTTAATTATTAAGCAATTGAAGATTAGTGACACATCTCAACTTAGGTGACAGAAATTTTGTTCGCTAAAATAATTATGATAACATAAATAGAGGTTAATTCTTGATAGAAGGTATTTAAAATTATTTAAATATTTTAATAATAGTCTTCTACATATTTAATTCCAAAAATATAAGTGGTACTTATATGACATTATTTTAATTTATTTTCAGAAGTTATAATCATTAAATATAATTTTTTGGAATTAAATATGTAGAAGGCTATTATTAAAATATTTAAATAATAATAATAAAATAATTATGAGTAACTGCAATTATTATATTGTTGGATATTTGTCAAAAAGTGTATGGAATCTGTTCCTATTCCTGAAACCAATGAGTACAATGGCTCTGGTGGTGGATCCAATGGTATCAATTTCACTTGCATTTTATGTCGCGTGCCGATAGTAAAACAAAAGAAATTTAATATGAACTTTATACAATAGCAATAAAGCTCAAATCGACTACGTTTTAGTTAGAAAACGTTTGTATGGGAAAAAGGAAAGGGCTGCTTTAAGGGTTTTTCCGGCAATTATTCGAATTTTTCTTGCCGTAAAAACCATCCTTGAACTCCAACGAACATTTAACAAAAAATTGGCCAAATTGGTCCAGGCGTTGTTGAGTTATGCGCTTACCAAAACATTTTGCGATTCATTTTTATATTATAGATTATTCTGGAAAAACATGACTTGTTACAAAAAAAATGTTTCGCAAAAATAGAACTATCATTTTGATGCTGAAATGATAATTCTCCTGGTTTGTCCTACATAATATACGCAAGCGCACTCATGAAAACTCAATTTATAAACTCTAGCATTCAAAAACGAGTTGGAAGTTTTATATGAGTGTGTGAAAGCTATTTTTATTAGTTGTTTAAATTATTTGAGCTATCTTTTGTCAAAAATCAATTTAAAAAAATTTTTGTTATTATTTCTGATTTGAAAGTGGGGTTTATTTTGTTTCAGAATGAGTTGCTTTTTTTGTTCATGAGAGAATTTCTAATTTTTGTTTCAAAATGATTGAATTATATCTGATTGTTTGATTTATTTGTTTCATATTTTAATATTATTTAAAGAAATGGAAAATGGGCTATGTATCATTGATTTATAGACAGCGTGCTTACGAAAGTTTGGATGGTTTGAAAAGTTGGGGGTCGTTGTAGTTATGTCAATTTTTTAAAAATATATGAATATAATAAAAAAAGTATTTTTCTTAATTGAAATTACGTCCAGAAACTTGTTGTTTATTGTTATATTTTATTTCCATAGTAAATTTAACCTTATGTTGTAAACTATTTAGATCTTTTAGTGTTTTCTAGTTCTGAATATGTACCATAGAAACAAAACTAATATTTCGTATAATAATACTATTAATACTCGGGCCATTGCAGAAGAAGACCATCTCTGCTCCTCTGTCAACCCTAGAAGTAACTGAAATTTGGAAGATATCTGATAGTGGTAAACCAAAGCCTAAGAATACAGATTGCTATAATATATTTGCAGTATTCCCTTGAAAGCCACGTGTATCACGAAAGTGTTGTGTTTTTTTAAAATTTTCTACAATGGACGTTGTAATGAGTAGAACAGTAGAGTTAGAACAGCGAAGAACAAAGGATGTCCCGAATATTGGACATTATTTTACGAAGGATGTTTCTACTGAAGTGAACCTTGAAATCAGACACATTATGCATTTTCTAGGACCATGTAAGTACAAAACCGAATAACTGTTTTACGTCTTGGTTTTCAAATTTATTTTTTTCGTTTTTCTGAACCTGATGATTAATCGCAAAGTTTATTTATTAAATGAAAGGAGTATGCGTTTGGTTCTAGGTGAAACATAATAACAAAAATTTATTCTATTACTAAAGGACCTTCCGGTTTGTCCAATATAAATTTTAGGGCAAATAACACACGATAATTAATAAACACCTTATAACATGATTTATTTATTTTTAGTTTGGTAGTTTCCAATTTTTTCCCAAGTTATTCCATCTGAGGGATATGTTAATTAATGTCTATGTTACTAAGGAGCTTCTTTATTTACAGAGATGGTATATCATAGTAGCTGAGAGAATTGAATGTTTAGTCATTTTTTAAGTTGAAATGCTATTTCATAAATAGCATTCTTATACTGTTTTCTGGCAATGATACCGTCTATTTTTGATGGGGAATACATTATTCGGTATATTTCTAAAAAGCATTTTCATAGTTTTCTCGCAATAATACTGTCATGATTCGGAATACATTATTCAACATAAAAAATTTAATATCACAAACAACTTTATTTTTCACAAAATTAAACATTTTACATAATAAAACATTCACAGCCAATTAATGATTTACAATTGAAAACAGTTGTTAAGGATTTTTAAAATTTGAATATTAAAACAAATTAATATATGTTTATCTTCTACAATTTTAATTTAAAAAATTTTTATTCAAAAAACTTTTAGAATTGAATTTATGTCTAAAACAAGCACCGCTTATATTTAATAGACGTATATAATCTAAACTCAATATACAATGTCAAATGGAATAAATAAACCAAAAGATATACGAAAGTCCCTAAAATTAATAAATAAATATTTAAAGGAGACAAAATTTGTTTCTGGTCTTGCCTTCAAAACACCATTTGCATCCTAAAAACATGAACACACTTAAAGGACCTCTCAAAGAATATAATTTATTTGAAATATTTAATATATTTAAATATTCGAATAAGTAAATTCAGAAATCTCTCAAAGCATGCCCTATATCTTCAAAAAACAAATATAGTTTAAAGCAATTCCGTCTTCAGTCCTGAAATATATTCAAAATATCAAAATCAAAAAACTAACCTATACCAAACCACTCACCACGTGTAAATGAATAATGTTTCGAGACATAGATCATCTTTATAATTCAAGATTTATCTATGCTCTAACAGAGGGACTTTCGTATATCTTTTGGTTTATTTATTCCATTTGACATTGTATATTGAGTTTAGATTATATACGTCTATTAAATATAAGCGGTGCTTGTTTTAGACATTAATTTAATTCTAAAAGTTTTTTGAATAAAAATTTTTTAAATTAAAATTGTAGAAGATAAACATATATTAATTTGTTTTAATATTCAAATTTTGTTATATTTCTTCTATCAAGTAAAAGGCCTTTCTATTTTATTTTATATATAATATATAATTATATTTTGGCTTCAATAAATCTCATTATGCAGTGTCAATGAATTTAAGTAAGCCTTAAAAATAACTCACACTGTTCTTTGATTCTGTTAGAGCATAGATAAATCTTGAATTATAAAGATGATCTATATCTCGAAACATTATTCATTTACACGTGGTGAGTGGTTTGGTATAGGTTAGTTTTTTGATTTTGATATTTTGAATATATTTCAGGACTGAAGACGGAATTGCTTTAAACTATATTTGTTTTTTGAAGATATAGGGCATGCTTTGAGAGATTTCTGAATTTACTTATTCGAATATTTAAATATATTAAATATTTCAAATAAATTATATTCTTTGAGAGGTCCTTTAAGTGTGTTCATGTTTTTAGGATGCAAATGGTGTTTTGAAGGCAAGACCAGAAACAAATTTTGTCTCCTTTAAATATTTATTTATTAATTTTAGGGACTTTCGTATATCTTTTGGTTTATTTATTCCATTTGACATTGTATATTGAGTTTAGATTATATACGTCTATTAAATATAAGCGGTGCTTGTTTTAGACATTAATTTAATTCTAAAAGTTTTTTGAATAAAACATTTTTAAATTAAAATTGTAGAAGATAAACATATATTAATTTGTTTTAATATTCAAATTTTGTTATATTTCTTCTATCAAGTAAAAGGCCTTTCTATTTTATTTTTAGTTGTTAAGGATATAACGCTACCTATAATTCTCAAATACAGAAGATCTAATTTAATAGCCCATACAATAACATTCAGTCCAGAAAAATATTCTTTTTCCACTACATAAATGAAAAAAATCTTTTTAAAACTTTGCATACATATTAAAAACCCTTAAAACCCAGTCTTTCTAGGCGATTCAAAAATAGGTGAATCATTCAATGTTAGACGAAGGATATAATCCTTCATTTTATTCATGAGATCAAGAAAAAACTCAGCAGTTTCCCTATAAAAGGGCATTTTGAAGGAATATTTAACCAAAATGTTCCTGGAATTCAATATATCAAATAAATTATTAAACATCAGAATGAATTCTGCAGATCCTTCTGATGCTTGATAGTCTGGATGTTTCAAATCTTTACACAAAAATGTAAGTGCATCTCTTCTGCTATTCTCAAATAAGAAATTTGGCAACAGTGGAGGCAGTCCTTCCTAAAGTGAAGCAGTTGAATAATCAGCGATTCAATGTTGAGCTCACTACCGTTTGTAAACCATTCGGTCTCTTTTAATAAGTCTATGGATTTTACTATTTGAGTGTTTCGAATTCTCCAAAAATATCTCCAATTTTTAGTAATCGTAGGTTTTCTTAGAAGGTTTTTTTATATACTGCTACCTCTTATCCGAAATTTCAACACATAATGTTTTTAGAGTAACTCAGGTAAATATACCCGCTGAGCAATGTTCGGAATTTATTCTGTAAATATGACGTCTATTGTACTTGAGGTTGAATTGTTTGTAGGATGAGGACGTGGTTTGTTGGTAAAGTGGACTATGATGTCATCATTCTCTTCTAGAAATTTCAAAAGCTTTATTTCGGTCATACTGTTCATTTTACATTCCAATAAACTGAATAAATTCCGAGTCTGTTTTTAAGTTGGATTTCTCCAACCACTAATATGCACGAAACATGAAGTAGAACTTTCAAATGAAATATTGTTCACTTTAGTTAAATGAAATACATATATATGTAGATTTCTATTCATTATGTTAAATTGTTCACATGAAGCGTTTCGTGAACATGGTTAACTTTTTCAGATGCTTACAAACAACTAGTCTGAAATTTTGTTACATACTGTGTATAAATATTTCTTGTATAGATAAAAGGGTACAATAAAATATTCTAAATACTTTTGGTAAAACTACCGGGTCCCTAGTTGAATATATCCAATAAAGGTGATATGAACAACTCAGTTCGTTCAATAAATTCCCTGAATTTCTAAATCTGATTATTTGCACTACTTTCTAACTGGTTCGATTTTAGAAACTTCTTCTTTCTTTATGTAAAGTCCTTAAACTTACGTCGAAATCATGTTACTCTTTTATTAGATGTTCGGCGTACGTATTTAGAATTCAACTTATTATTGAGAAAGTAACGTCTATGTTCCATTATTCTTGTGTCGCAACGTCTTCCAGCATGACCAATATAAATTTTTGAACCGTATGATAATTAATGAACGCCTGACAAATGTGATTTGTTCCTTTCAGGTTTTACGTTTTTTAAAAAAGTTCCTAATGTTCTATAAGATTTGTTTATATCTAAATTATTGTGGCATTTTTTTCATCTTCATTATGGTTTTCCATAGTAAGGTGAGGGAATTTTATGGTTTTTCCCAGGTTTCTAGCATAGGGTGTATTTCATTGATATCATTTTGATATTCTTTTTTGGTTATCATATTATCTATTATTAATGACTTATAACCTTTATTGGTTGCTATTTGTTTAATTAAATTAAATTACTTGCAGATAAAGGAATTGTTAATGATCGATGTATCAGGTTGTGATATGCTGATAATTTATGTTGTATTGGATGGAATGAGTTTTTGGGGATTGTTATATCTGTATGAGAAGATTTATGAAAAATACAAAAATTATGTTTATTATTCTTGCTAAATCTAAATAATTTAATGAGTTTTCGATTTCTCCATTCATTGTAAACTCAAAATTATTATGTAACGAATTCAAACAATAAAGAAAACCTTTAAGTTGTCTTTCAAGTATACAATTATGTAATCTACACATCTTATAGAACAGACAACTCATTAGGAACTTTTTTAAAAACGCAAAACTTGAGGGAACTAGTCACATCGGTCAGGCGTTTCAATAATCATGCGGTACCTGTTCAAAAATTTATATTGGCCAAACCGAAAGACGTTTTTACATTATAATAATGGAACATATACATATACGTTTCTTTCCCGATAATAGTTTGAATTCTACGTACACCGAACATCTATTGAAAGAGAAACCTGATTTTGACGAAGGTTTTGGAGTTTTACATAAAGAAAATAGAGTCTAAAATTGAACCTGTCAGAAAGTATGGAAATTAACCGATTCAGGAATTCAGGGAATCCACTAAACGAGCAAACTGAGTTATGACTAGTGGTTTCACGGGAAGTAATAAAAATATTTTATTGTACCCTTATCTCTAAACAGGAAATATTTATATGCTGCATGTTACGAAATGTCAGAATAGTTGTTTTTAAGCATCTGGAGAAGTTAACTATGTTAACGAAACGCGTCATGTGAATAACTCAAAATAATGATTAGAAATCTACATATATATGTTTCATTTAACTGAAGTGTACAATAGATTTCTATCAAGTAAAGGCCAGCACGATACAAAATTTGAAATATTTTTATCGATAAGGATGACAAAAACGTCATATCTCATTTTATCTGAGCGACTAAGTGCGTGGAAGCCCCTCATTTTAAAATCAGCTGAATCAATCAATCTGGTTTCGTTGAAAAACAAAATATCAATTTTATGTTTTTGCGCGCTTGTTCTTGTTACAGCATGCCTATCATTTTGCTGAAATAAATTTTTCAATTTTTAGCCGAATATTGTCTAAAATGGCAAGGTTGGGCTCAGCGATGAAGAATATGATATAAAAAGTTATCTTGTCCGGCAAGCCGGGCCGCTCCGTCTGTGAGAACATTTTATTAGTTCACAACAACTGTTTTGCCAACACTATGGCTTCTTCAGGTTCACATTTTTAATTATCTCTAAAAATTACACTTCAACTTCTTATATAGCTATGGTTTAGACAAACACTTGAAATAAAGGAAGGTACAAATAACCAATAATTGTCGGAAAAATGGGTTAAAGGGAATATGTGAAAAGAGGATACAAATAAATAAATTTTCGGAAACACAGATGAAGAAAAATATGCGAAAAGGGATACAACAAACCATAAAATGTATTCCTTAGTGCAAAGAATTTTAAGGTTCTTGTACCTATAACTTTCTACTGCTTCCAGAGAGTTTAGTATTTTTTAATTTCTTCATAGATACTGTCATAGCAGTTTTATTTGATAAAACAATTCACACAGTTTGTATATTTCACAATTTATTCAGAATCCTGACATGTTTCGGTCTTTCGAGCATCTTCAAAGGAGAGTTTCATTTTGTACTCCTTTGAAGATGGTCGAAAGATGGAAACAAGTGTCGGGATTCTGAATAAATTGTGAAACATAAAAACTGTGTGATTTTTTTTAATACTATTGTTATGTTTCACCTAGAACCAATCGCATACTCCATTCATTTAATTTATAGTTATTGTGGAATTAAAATGAAGTTATATTATTATCATTATTTATTTCTAAAATCTTCATGGATAATTTCATAGTTGTTGAATTTATGTCCACATTCTTTCAAATGACTGACATGTTGAGTGTAAGATGTCTGACGTTTAACTCTTCTGGTGTTCATGAATTCTTTTCTTGAAGAATCCAGAATAAACTCCAGATTTATCCTCTTTATTTGTTTCAACTTTATTATTTTTCGTATGAATTCCCAAATTATTAACCGTTCTGAGAAATATATTTGAATCAAATTTGATTTTAAAAATATTTAATAATTTCTGCATCAGTATAAAAAATCTTATTTCGGCAAAAAGCATGAAGTGTATCTGAAGTTTTGTCCAGATACTTAAAATTTTTTCCTCTTTCCGATATATAACCATGCAGATCGGGAGCAGAAGAATGGAGCTTTTTAACCATGAAGTTTTTATATGGATAATATTTCCGTTTTTTCAGGAGAACAAAATCTAATTATTTGACTTTTGGATGAGAGAACATAGAAATTTGTTTCAATTCATTGTATTGGGATTCTTTAAAAAGCAATTTAATTGAATTAAAAATTTTTAAGGAAAGTGAACTCTTTTGAAATAATAAGACTTTTTTCCGTTCTTTTTTTCATAATCTTCATGATTGGGAATGTGACTGCATTGTTACGGATTAAATGGCACGAATTATATCTAAAAAAAACTAACAAAACTTTGAACAAATAAAAATAACTAACTCATCGGTTAATTTACTTGCTCTATATTTGAGAGAATAAACACTTACACTGATTATTTATAAATTTGTTCAATTCTTCAAGATTTCTGGATGTAAACCTATTGATAACTTTTTTAATGAAATTTTGTGTTTCTCTTATCATCCTTTCTTCAACAGACAGCATAAAGAGAGCGTTTAACCCATTTTCACGCCTAGAATTTCTTGAATCAGTATCTATTCGTTTTAGAGCCGAGAAGCACCTCTCAGCTTTAGACTTAATTATTATTAAATAGAACTGTTTTATTGGGCAAAATGTCTCTGCTTGATTATTTTTCACAATGAATTTGTGAATTGGAATAGCTTTTCTTAGATTTCAGCAATCACTTCTTGAATAGATCACTGATAAAGAACGTAAACGTTCTTTGTTTAATGCTGGATAGGACATATAAGCCACATTTAAAGTGTCATCAAAAACATCACCAATGGAAGTTCTAATACATTTCTAATACATGCAACATTTTCTTCAAAAAGTGTGATAGCACATGCTCAAGGGGGCTCAATATTTTTCCTTTGAAGTTGGTTAGATAGACTATTTCTATATAACAAACTTCAATGGAAATATATATATATATAAGCGGGAAAACTACGGCTTCTGCCGCATACCGCATTCCGATCGCCATCGTTTTCTATTCCTCCATTCTTCCTCATCTATGGCTCTGTCTCTCATTGAAATTTCTATTCTTTTCATCCATGTTATAGCTGGCCTTCCTTCTTTCTTCTATTAGTGGGTGTATAATTGGGAGCTCTTCTTGTCCATCTAGTGCTGTCCATCCTTATTACGTGTTCATACCCTATAAGCTGTCTCGTTTCTATCCGCTAAGCGGTGTTGTGAACTCTTTTTATCCTTCTTATCTCTGCATTAGGGATACGTTCTTATCTAGACACCTTATTTGAATTTGATATTCGAACGCATTTCTTTCCTTATTGAACCCTATTTGTTATGTCTATCTGATGTTTCCTCTTTTGATATGATGCTTTATAAATATTTGCATTCTTTGCATGATCTTATCTCTCGCAGTTGTTAGATGGAGGTTTTCTCAACCCCCATTTAGAGAAGAAAGCGGCTTTTGCGCAGGACGATCTTGCCTAGACAATTTACTCACACTCCAGCAAATAATAGAGAAGGAGAAAGTCCGAAAGTCCACACATCTCCTATTCATAGATCTCCAAAAAGCCAATGATACAGTGTCCATGAATAAACTGTTTTAAATTCTAACGAAGATTGGCCTGAGAAGGGTGTATATTCGTGCAATACAAAAAAAATTATAAGAACCTACACATCGCTGTTAAGATGGAAAAAAGGATATCAGAATCATTCGAAGGTACGAAAGGCAGGGCTGCCGTCTTTCGCCAACTCTGTTTTAAATTTACATTCAAGAAGCCTCAGAAACTTAGAGAAGAAAGTGGAAATGAGAATAGAGATCGATGAATCCTGCTTAACAACCTCATTATTTGCTGATTACCAAGAAACTATTGCAAACTGTGCAGGAGACATCGACTCTATGCTAAGAAAACTGAAGATATATAACACGATGAAAACCGATTAACCAAATAAAAATTGGATCCCTGAAGCATTCATCAGATTCTGGACTTCAGCAGTGGCTTCATTTCTGTGGGCAACATTTGATACTTTTCATTTCATGCATTCTATTATCAAAACACATTTTTATGAAAATTTGGCAAAAGAACTAAAAATATGTAGCATCTTTCAAAAGTAATGATACAATTATTTATCTCGGAGGAAGGCGTCATATCCGAATCGTTCGGGAAAAATTTCCAAAGAATCCAAATATCTCAGAAAATCTCGAGATATCCACAACAATCTTTTGCATTGCAGACTTTTGAGGAAATTTCTGAGTTACTGGCAGGATCTGAATTGTTCTTTCACTTAATCAATGAAATAAAACCAACAAACGTTGAGATAAGAGTAACCGTACATAATAATTATAATAATAATAAGACTAGTGTAGTCGATTGATCTTTATTTTTCGACTGATTCGCCTATTCGATCGATCCGCATCCATAACACCACTTTTTTCCGGCGGTCCGACAATTTTCGGATCACCCTCGTACTTTATTTCACGGATCACCCCTATACGTACACCTCAGAAGCGCTTCAAGGTGGAACAAACGGCGAGTCGTGACAATTCCCGTTTTCATCCGTTCGTATCGAAGGAACGGAAAGTCGTCCGTTGAAAATAATAGCTTCACCGGGTAGTCGGCCTTTCGGACTTTCGATCCTCGTACGTATTTTTGCGAGGGGCGTCGCTCGTCGCGAGATATAACCGTTTTTTCCGACGGTTCGAATATTTTCGGATCTCCGTCGTATATTACTTCGAGGACGACCCCTATACGTATATGACAAATGTCACTTAATCAATGAAATAAAACCAGCAAACGCTGAGATGAGAGTAACTGTACATAATAATTTTAATATTAATAAGATAATGCAGCTAAGTTCTACGCTGATATACTTTGAGAGAAAAACATAATAAAAAGCACGTCGACGGAAGCAGAAATACAACAGTATTGGAAAGAAATATGGGAAAATAAAAACATTCATTACAGTAAGGCATCCTGGATCCGAGCAGAATATGAAAGAACAGCCAGAATGAGGTGGCAAGATGAAACAGCAAACTGGAAAGCGGCAGGCGTTGGTAGGATTCCAAACTTCTGGTGGAAAAAGCTTGAAACAATACATAAAACTCTTATAGAAGCATACAATGATATTATCACAGGACATCAGGAAACTCCCATGTGGCTAACGAAAGGCAAAATGAACTTTATACCAAAATCCGTAAAAACCGAGATGGCCAAAAACTTCCGTCCGATTACGTGTTTGAATACAGTATACAAGATCCCAACAAAGATTTTATCTGAAAGAATATATGCCCATTTATTTGCAAACAATTTATATCCAAATGAACAAAAAGCATGCGTGAAAAACTCATATGGATGCAAGGATCATCTTTTAACAAGTAGCATGATAAGACTGCAAGAACAACCGAAAGCAGCTATCGATAGCCTGGATCACAGGAAATCATCGTATTCCGCACAGCTGGCTTGTGGAAACGTTGAACATTTACCGAACATCACCAGTGTTGCTAGACTTCATCATCAGTATAACGACTACTTGGAGGACTGACTTACATCTGTCAACGAAAACGTCAACTCTAACCATTAAAGACATCAAAACCAAATCTGGCATCTACCAGGGCGATTCCCTTTCGCCACTTCTGTTCTGTAAGTCCTTGTTACCTCTTAGCTCCATCCTCAATAGCACATACACAGGATACACCTGTAGAAATGAACGATGTAAGATGAATCACCTGTTGTACATTGATGTTCTGAAATTATTAGCAATTATTAGCATTTATTAAAGGGAAACTAAAATCAAAATAAAACATAATATTAGATGAGAACACCAACATCAAAGCTCTAGAACAACATGAACTATATAAGTATTTGGCAATCGATGAAAATGATGGAATACAACATAAGAAGTTGAAGGAAAGGTTATCGACACCCCCGACATTACCTTAATATGGGACATACAAGTGGCTGTCCCTTCTGACTCTAACACCATACGGAAGGAGGCAGAAAAGCATTTGATGTATAAAGATCTACAAATTGAGACCCAACGTCTATGGAACATGAAGACTGTAGTGATTTAAGTAGTCATCGGAGCAACAGGCCTCATATCGCACATCACCTTCGAATCCATTAAACAACTTCCTGGAAACCACAACCTGTTGACTATCAAGACGGCCGTTGTGTTGGGCACTACCCATAAAATTCGGAAAGTGCTATAGACATATCAACATAATGACATTCAGGAGGGAAATACCTCAGGTATACGGTGTACACCCGGTACTTCCCAAAAAGCAAGACCATAGAAATAAATGTAAACTATGTGGAAAAAGAAAGAGAAATAAAAAGAAAGATATAGAGTATATTTCGACAGATCTATCCTTACAGACAAAACAATCCCTTATGATAGACCAGATATTATAGTATACGATAAACAGCTTAAAGCAGCCTACTTAATAGATATAGCTATTCCTAACACCCACAACGTACAAAGTACAATAGCAGAGAAGAAGGCAAAATACCTTAGAGGAAATAAAAAAAATTTATTTAAAATTTCCTTAGTGATATCAGCCACTGGAATAATACCGACCAGTTTACACAATTCACTAGAAAAAATGGGAATTCAAAAGAACGTGTTCATACTCCTGCAAAAAGCAATCGCGCTGAACACCACACGCATAGTTCTTGGCTTAAATGTAGATGAGAATGTTGTGACGCAGTCTGCATCGCATTGAAAACTTAAGTTAAGAATAAAGAAATAATCAAAATAATGATAAATAATAATGATAATAATAATAATAATAATGATAATAATAATAATAATAATGATCATGATAGACGGGTGGTGAATAATAGGCCTATTGTGCTGCTGGTTAATAAGGAAACCAAGACTATTTATTAAATAGATGTCGCTATACCCAACAACAACCTGTTGGATGAACACCAAGAGAAGGCCAAATACGCTGAGTTAACCATTGAGATACATACAGCAGATGTGACAACTAGATAAGGTTCATGTGATACCGATCTGCGTTTCATCTACAGGACTTAATTTATTGGGCATTAGTATAATGCTGGGAATTTCAACATTCGAGATTTTGCTCATATCTTAAGTGGGGTATAATGGTATCTTAATTACTATAGTTACGTTAGAAAACGTTTGTATTGGAAACAGAAGAGGGCTGCTTTTATGGTTTTCCCGGCAATAATTCGAATTTTTTTCACCTTTTAAACCTTCCCTAGACCTCCACGATCATTTCAAGACCAAGATAAGATAAATCCGTTCAGCCGTTCTCGAGTTTTAGCGAGAGTATATATATATATATATATATATATATATATATATATATATTATATATATATATATATATATATATTATATATATATATATTATATATATATATATTTATTTATATATATTATATATATTTATATATATATATATATTATATATATTTATATATATTATATATATTTATATATATTATATATATTTATATATATATATATATATATATATATATATAAACTAGGTATTCTTATTTTGATATTACTCATTTTACAGTATATATTTCTGCATAGCCATAAAAGCTTTCTATTCGAATAATGATCGTCATTTCCCTTTTCAGATGAAAAATATGAAAGTGAACGAATATATTCGTCAACGCCATTCAAAAATTACACAAAGTGTGAAAGAGTCAGTTGGAAGGAACTTAATTTGCATCGTGAGGGTGCATTTTGGTATACCGGCGAAGATGAGGAGGACGAATCTTCTGACGAATCTTCTGACGAATCTTATGACGATAGTTCTGGCTCATCGCATTTCAATAACAACAATAACGAAAATAACAACAATGATGACGAAGGTAACGAGAATAACAACAATGATGACGAAGGTAACGAGAATAACAACAATGATGACGAAGGTAACGAGGATGACAACAATGATGACGAAGACAACGAGGATGCAGGCAACGAGGATGAAGGCAACGAGGAAGAGGACAATGGTACTAATAATGATGATGAAGGCGAAAATAATGATCGAACGAATTTAATTGGTCCAGTGTGTTTGTGTGCGTGTATTGTTTTTGTATGTTTCATAATGTTTCGATGAAATTACACTTTGTTTGCTAAAATGAACTTATAAAACTTTGAGGGATATATCAGTGGTACAGTGGGCAAAGAGATGCGCTGTAGTGCCAAGGATTGCGATTTCCATGGATGTGTTTGTGTACGTCATGTGGTAGAGTATGGCTCATAACGCCCCGCAGTCGGTGCCATAAGGCAAGAAAAATAATGCAGTTACATTACGTTTGTAATTTTACTAACAATAATAAAAATATACCGGAATACTTATTTTTCTTATACAGGTGTATATGAATAGTGGCGAAAAATTTTAAGGTGTGATTCCTTGTCAAAAAATAGTGTGTCTTTCATATAAATTTCATTTTTTTGAGCCCCCCCTGCTTAGTAACAGCGCGCTTAAGATAGCGTCCGAAAAACGGATTTTGATTTTTTCTTAAAGACCAAAAAACTGACAAGATTAAAATTAAGTAGACATTTTATGCGGGAGAGAAGGCACTAAAAAATTTTTGGTGGTATTCCTCAATAATTACAAGGGGTAGAAAAAGTCACCCCTAAACCTTCTTTCGCAAGAAAGATTTTACAATAAAAAATCTAATTTTGAATAGCTTTATTCATTCTTAACAAAAAAGGTCTCCTGCAATTTTCTAATAAAATTTTACAATTTTACAATAAAAAAACTAATTTTGAATAGCTTTATTCATTCTTAACAAAAAAGGTCTCCTGCAATTTTCTGCTAAAATTGAAGGTTTTTGAAACAAATAATAATTCAACATGATAGCGTGAGTAGTAGAGGCTGGAATTATTTCTGAACTAGAACATATCTAGTAAGCGAATGTCATTTTGTTATGACAGTTTTGATCAACTTTGATTCAGTTACAATTATTATTTGATCTGGCTCATCATTTTGAGATTTTTGTCACATATTCATTAACATGGCGGTATATGCAAACACAGAAATGCATTTTGTTTACGGTTTTTCTGGTGGCAATTCTCTGAAAGCATCCAGAAGATATGCAGAAATGATCCTTGAACGTGTGGCTCCACACATCCCCAAACCATACAATTCAATTAAGAATTGAAAAAACACAATAGTATCAATTTTTTGGACTTAACAGTCACTAAAATTTATAATAAACATGATTTTTCAATATACCGGAAACTAACCCATAATGATATAACAATTCTTTTCAGTTCAAATCACCCATTTTCACAAAAATTAGCAGCATACAATGGTATGGTATGTTATATAGATCACCCAATATACCTATGTCACGTGAGAATTTTGACAAGAATTAAAATATTATTAAACACATTCGTGTATTATTATAACCTACTAACACATAGACGATACTACGTACCAGAAAAAAATAAATCATTGTTTTACGATTCGAGTTCGAGATAATACTGAGTTTCTGCTTGGACTTGTCGAATTACTGAAAATTTTTAATTTGTTCTTAATAAAATTGAGAATGTCCTGAAACAAAGACGACACGTCTTTTCTATATAAATAATACGTCTCAATAATATAAATAGTACTTTCTGTTCTATTTGTGGAATCCAATATTTTACGAAAAACCAACATTATTATAACAGGATTCCTGAAAATTTAAGATTAATATATATATATATATATATATATATATACTACTCTGTCAAGAAAGTACCGGGAATTTTCAATTAAAACAACATTTTTACATTTAATCGTCAAAATTTATTGGGTCGTCTTCAAAATAAGCTCCATTTGCTCCAATACATCTATGCCAACGGCAGTTCCAATTATCGAAACATTTTTTATAGGCGCTTTCCGGGATGGACTTTAGCTCTCGCGCCGAATTTTGTTTTATGGCTTCAATCGACTCAAAACGGGTGCCACGAAGGGGCAATTTTAGTTTTGGGAAGAGGAAAAAGTCGCAGGAAGCCAAATCCGGCGAATACGGTGGTTGCTGAAGCACGTTTGTTGAGTTTCTGGCGAGAAAGTCAGTCACAATCGTAGCTCGGTGAGAAGGCGCGTTATCGTCATGCAAAATCCACGAGTTGTTCGCCCACAAATTTGGTCGCTTCTTACGGATACGCTCACGCAAACGTTTCATAACGCCTAGGTAATACTCCTTGTTTACCGTCTGACCCTTTGGAACGAATTCGTAGTGCACCACGCCACGGATATCGAAGAAAACAATGAGCATCACCTTCATTTTCGAGCGGCTTTGGCGTGGTTTTTTCGGTTTCGGCTCATTTTTTGCCACCCATTCCGATGATTGCTGGCTTGTTTGCATATCGTACTCGTAGACCCAGGTCTCATCACCAGTTATAATGCGTTCCATGAATGTAGAATCGGAATTACAGCGATCCAGCATGTCTGAAGCAACCTGTTCGCGATGACGTTTTTGAAGAAAATTCAGGTCTTTCGGTACGAGTCGTGCGGCCACCTTTCTCATGTCCCAAATATCAATCAAAATCGTACGTGCGGACTCGTGGGATATCTTAAGATTATGTGCTATCTCTCTCAAGCTGGTACGACGGTTTTCCAGCACCCTTTCCTTAATTTTATCGACGTTATCTTCGATCGAAGCCGTCGATGGGCGACCACTTCACGACCGTCCTTGAAGACTCTGTACCACTGATATGCACGAGTTTTCGATAGAGCATTATCACCAAAGGCCTTTTGCAACATTTTCAATGCATCGGCACACGAAAATTCATTTGCAACACAAAACTTTAAACAAATTCTTTGCTCAACGTAATCACCCATAGTAAAAATCGGCACGCACTCTGACATCGACCTAGGAAAAAAAAATGTTACCTGCCTCATTGACCCGCCAGATTTAAATCGATAATTCCCGGTACTTTCTTGACAGAATGTATATATATATATATATATATATATATACATATATATATATATATATATATATACATGATAAATTTCAACAATTTATAAATGTATACCTTCTGTCAAATAACAGTTATCCTTATCGAAAGTTCTATCACTCTAAAAAACACACACACATATATATATATATATATATATAATATAATATAATAAAAATTTCATATATATATATATATATATATATATATATGTTTTTTTAGAGTGATAGAACTTTCGATAGGGATAACTGTTATTTGACAGAAGGTAGAAGCCATGTTGTTCTTAAATTATCATGGGCAGACTCACACTGCAATAACCTTCACAAAATATTGAAATTTATTTTCAAAATCAGTGTTCTATTCGCCAAACTTCGTAAAATTTATGGTTTACATAATCGTCCATCAAAGCACTTTATTCGTCGAACTATCGATAGATTTCGGGCAACATTTCCTCTACTCGATGCAACAACAAAAACAAGACAAATAATTTTACGTACAGAAGAAAATGTCGCTGCTGTATCATAGTGTTAATGATGATCCAGATTTGTCTATTCGTCGACGTTCAAAACAAGTTGGACTTTGTGCATCCACCACATGGAAAATTTTGCGTAATGATCTTGGTCTACACCCATACAAGATCCAACTGGTTCTAAACTAAAGCCACTTGACCATAATAAGCATCGTTTGTTTGCTGATTGTGCCCTAGAACAGTTTGAAGTTGATCCTCTTTTTTATCGTAAAACTGTGTTTAGTGATGAAGTTCATTTCTGTTTGATTGGCTATGTAAACAAGCAAAATTGCCGTATATGGAGTAAAAACAATCTTCAAGAAGTTCTGCAGGTTCCATTGCATCCTGAAAAATACACTGTATGGTTAAAACAAATTGTAGAAATTACTATGTTTTACTACGAATAAAAAGATATATTACACATTTTCTTGTGACTCGAGTTTCGGGAAATGAACTACCCCATCATCAGACTTGGTGTGCCTTACACGCTGGAGGCATAATCGATTCATATTTATTCAAAAACGATGCTGGAGCTAATGTTACAGTGAATGATGGTCCTTACAGATCGATGATCAATGATTATTTGTTTCAAAATTTGAATGGTATCGGCCCAGAAGTGTTTAGGTTCCAACAAGATGGTGCTATACCTTATGCTGCAACCGTAACAATTGATTTATTGAAAGAAAGATTTGGCGATGATATTATTTCGAGAAATGGTCCAATTAAATGGCCTCTAAAATCATGTGACAGAACTACACAGGGTTATTTTCTTTGGGGTTATGTCAAGTCAGTGGTTTATGCTGATAAACCAGAAACAATAGACGCTTTGAGAGCCAACATACTTAGTGTTTTTGATGAAATAAGGCCTAAATTACTCGAAAAAATAGCCCAAAATTGGTCTGGTCGAAAGCGGTATCTCAAAGCTAGTCGTGGTGGACATACGCCAGAAATTATTTTCAAAACCTAAATGTCTTAAAATTATCTTCCAAATAAAGAAAATTTGGGTTTAATCTTAATTTAAATGCGTTTTATTTCAATTTAAAGTTCTATCGCTCTAAAAAAACACCCTATATAATATATATATATATATATATATATATATATATTTATATATATATATAATTATGTATTTTACACAGAAAACCTTGTTTAAAAAAAAACAATTTATTTGAATACAATAATGAATGCCTCTAAGCTCTAGTTACAATCTCTTGAAGGATAAACAGTTACAATGGTATTTATCATTGTCCTTATCTGAATTAAAAAATTATTCATGGGGAGAAATGCTGAATTGCAATAAAACACATGCTAATATACAGGTCTTATGGAGTATTGGAAAAGATCCATTTAATTGATAAGGGTTAAGAGTAAGTAATTCCTCCCCTTCTTGAAAAAAGGTATCTCCTGAAAGTGAAGCTTTAGAGAATACATTTTTTTCTAAAATGTCTGAGAGCAGAAGCAATTATAATTATTACAAAAATGAGCATTACGATAAATAATACAGGAACTTTGAAAGATCTAACATTCCATTGTTCCAAGTCTTCTAACACTATATCAGGAACGTCTTCTTTC
Organism: Megalocaria dilatata; assembly: GCA_034642435.1. Taxonomy (NCBI): domain Eukaryota; kingdom Metazoa; phylum Arthropoda; class Insecta; order Coleoptera; family Coccinellidae; genus Megalocaria; species Megalocaria dilatata. The sequence goes on from CM067857.1 coordinate 60,169,498, forward strand.
TTGATTTCTTCATCATTGGATTCGCTTTGGATCACATAGTTCGGTTTGGGTAAAGTAATATATTTTTCTTCATTTACACTGGTGATAGGAAAAAATTCCTTTTGTAAGTTACTTATAACACATTTGGAATGGAGAAGTGCCATTGAGGGAGTAAAATAGTTCTTAATTTGTTGTGGGCATTTCTCTTGAACTTTCACATTTTCCATGGATAAAATACTTTTCCATCTAATAATTTAATATCTGAATGGGTGACTGCTTTTATTCTGGGGCAATTTTGTGTGTGATTCTTCAACACATTTTTCAAACATTCTGGAGGTTCATTCAGAGATTCTTGCTCACATAAGAAATCTGCCTAAATTGGACTGCAGTGGTTTGTTGACCATTCTAGTAATTCTTCTTGCGAGAGCATATAGGAATTGGTATGGGAAATGGTCAAATTATTTTGGGGTAGGAAGTAAAACTTGTATAAGTTATATCCTTTTTCGTAAATAGTGGGAATTGATATCAAAAAATCAAATTTTTTATTTTGGAAGATAATCTTCGTATGACATATAGTCTTTCAAATGATGAACAGGTATAATAGTGACGTTTCTTATCAATTCAGCAAATTTACCATAGGGTAAAATAGATTCATGTAAAAGATGTAATCTTGCAAAGCTGATTGCTGTTTGGATTTCATCAATCGTATTTTTAATATCTTTAAGTTCAAACGTCATGAGATGCATCTGTTGGAGATCACGTAATTGTGGAACAATTTGAAATAATTTCAAAAGTTTTGAAATTTACTAATGTATTTATTTTTAAGGTCATTAACGACAATAGCTATCTGCTTCTGATTCCTCATGAGCACTTTCTCATTTTTCTCTATACTATTGAAATAATTTCCATACAATTCCTCATCATCAGAATCTAAGGTTCCGATTAAATTTTTTGAAATCTTGCCACCAAGAACTAGTCCGCTTTTAGTTCTAATATTTTCATTAAGAATCTCTTCAAGGGCTTTAAAATTTATTTCATTAGAATTTTGTAAATATCTATGATTTGCTATTTGAGCGAAACCTAATTGTTGCTTTTTAAGGTCTTCAATTTCTTTCTGATATTTGAAAGTTATTTCGTCTATCTTATTCAGATCAATGTGATAGATCAATTTTAAATTTCTATTTGTGATATAGGCTTTTCCTAATAGGACGGGTAGTATATTATTTTCTAATGGTTTATTTCCAGCGTGATTGTTATCACAATTAATCTCAACAAAGTTAGGAGAATTATGACAGGTGTCATTTTGATCCTAAAACAAAATCTTGAATGTTTTTTCGTTGTTTTAGTATTTTCTTGTGATGAATATGCTTATTTTTATTATCATGAATACGATGCGAATCAATTTCTCGAGCATCTATTCTTCTTGCAATTGAATAGAAGCCCGTTCATATTTGTTTTTCTGGCATATTTCACATGAATTAATATAATTTTGAATGTCTTTGTTCATATTTGGCCAATAGTATTTCCGTTTTAAACTAGCTAGATTTTTTCGAAAACCACGATGTATAGTTTTGGTTTCTGGATTCTGAGTTGCCGTTCTTCTGCGTCTTCAACATCTTCTAAGCATGTTTGTGAAATTTTTAAATAAAAAGTTTTATAGTCAAATTTATTTTGTAAAGTTGCAATAAGAGGTTTCTGTAATTCAGGAGATTTAAAATATGAAGCATAGGAACTTTTAGGACGAATGTATTCCTTAATAATAATAATAATAATAATGTTTTTTCAATTATTAAATTTAAATAAATCTGTTTCAATTGAATTTATAGAAACGATAAATCTGAGTTTTCCCACAAACAATTTGATTTTAGTTAGGTTATAACTTGATGCTTTTTTAATGATTATTTGTAACGGTGCTGAGTTAAGTTTTCTCTCAGTATATGGAAGTTCTAACATAGGATTTTCTATATTACTATGAACAGCAAAACTTTCCGTTTCTAAATCAATTATATTCTCAGATTCTGAGTCATTATTTTCGTTTTCATCATTATTTTGATTTCCGCTATTTAAAAGATTTAAACATTCATCAAGTTCATCTTCTATGACTAGGTTTAATAATGAGACTAAATCGTCTTCAATTCCGTTTATTTCAACATCTTGATCAGGAATAAAATATATCACGATTTCTATAGGATAATTCATAAAAATGTATTTTATCATATCAAATACTTTTGGCCACTTTAATCTAAACCACAAGTAATACGTGGGAACGCTAAATATTTCTCTTTATTTCTGATACATAGTTTTTTAAGATTAACGAGTGATCGGAAAACATCCTCGTATTCCGGTTTTTCATAGTAAAAATCTTTTGTGATTAAATAGTAAATACCCTGATTTTTCGTTTCCAAAATATTTACATCGCCTTTCAATTTATTTTGCGGTATTAATTCATCTAGGTGATTAAATGTCCGTTTGAAATCTAACGCAGTGCCCTTACTCATATGAAAATCTTTAGACACGCAATGTGCTAAAGCGTACTTCTTAGGGGCTTTAAATAAATCATCAATTTTTTCATTAATATTCGAGGGAATTTCAAGGTTGTGAGAAACTTTTAAGAAATTTTCATAATTAATATTCTCGTTTGATTCTAAAATAATTCTGCTTAAAGCATCTGCATTATTAGTTGAAGAGATGAGTGGTTGACCCGGTTTATGAATAACATTTTTATTAATTTTTGTTAATTGACTTTTAATTTTCGGTTTCAAATGAGTAAAATCGATTGGAATATCCGTTGGATATTAACATACTTGTTGATATTTTGAAGGTATTTCACAAAAATCGTTTGTTAAACTTGATTTTTGAAATCTAAGTTCAATCTATACTTGTTTAAACAGTCGGCTCCTATGAGTCGTAATAATTTTTATGAAATTTATATAAGATGAAAGGATGAAAATCATTTATTTGAAATTCAGAAAATAACGGTAAAGAAACTTTTTCATTCGAGGTTTGCTGTCTCATACACGCTGTTAATGTAGTACTTTCAAGATAAATATTTTCAGGGAAATTATTATACGCAAATTTTGGATCAATTAGGCAAACTGAACATCCGCTATCATTTAATAATTTGCATTTAGAATTCTCGAATTCAATAAAAGGTAATTGATTTTTAATATCTAGCGTTTGGTTCAAGTCCATGAATCTAGGCCTAGCTGTTGAAAATTTTCAGTAATATTTTTTCTATCATTCGTGAAACGTTTTCTTTCCCTCATTTCGGGTTTAATATTATTTTGAGAATTCGATTCAATATGTTTTCATTCTTCTTTTAAGAAGTCAGGGCTTCGATTATTATTGAAGAATTTTCTTTGGGGATTATTCTGATATTGCGTCGAATAATTTTGTCGTTTTTGAGGATAGTTAAGTGTTCGCACTGACATTTTTTCTGTGAGAGTAGTAATCCTCTGATTAGGATTTGGTTCAAAGACATTTACATTGGGGTTTCTTGATGTACTCGGATACTGAGTGTTCATCTGACGATTAAAAAATTGAATTGGTCACGGAAATCTGGGTTGATTCTTGCGATAATTATTATTAGGGTAGTTATTATTATGGTCATTATTATGAGAATATCGATTGAGTTTATTCGAATTGTACCGTAAATTATCGGTATGATAAGTATAATTATTTCTCGAATTATTTTTAATTGTTACATTTTTACGGCTTTTATCGGGTAATACTACTCTGTCAAAAAAGTACCAGGAATTTTCAATTAAAACAACCATTTTACATTTAATCGTCAAAATTTATTGGGTCGCCTTTAAAATAGGCCCCATTTGCTCCAATACATCTATGCCAACGGCAATTCCAACTATCGAAACATTTTTTATAGGCGCTTTCCGGGATGGACTTTAGCTCTCGCGCCGAATTTTGTTTTATGGCTTCAATCGACTCAAAACGGGTGCCACGAAGGGGCAATTTTAGTTTTGGGAAGAGGAAAAAGTCGCAGGGAGCCAAATCCGGCAAATACGGTGGTTGCTGAAGCACGTTTGTTGAGTTTTTGGCGAGAAAGTCGGTCACAATCGTAGCTCGGTGAGAAGGCGCGTTATCGTCATGCAAAATCCATGAGTTGTTCGCCCACAAATTTGGCCGCTTCTTACGGATACGCTCACGCAAACGTTTCATAACGCCTAGGTAATACTCCTTGTTTACCGTCTGACCCTCTGGAACGAATTCGTAGTGCACCACGCCACGGATATCGAAGAAAACAATGAGCATCACCTTCATTTTCGAGCGGCTTTGGCGTGGTTTTTTCGGTTTCGGCTCATTTTTTGCCACCCATTCCGATGATTGCTGGCTTGTTTGCATATCGTACTCGTAGACCCAGGTCTCATCACCAGTTATAATGCGTTCCATGAATGTAGAATCGGAATTACAGCGATCCAGCATGTCTGAAGCAACCTGTTCGCGATGACGTTTTTGAAGAAAATTCAGGTCTTTCGGTACAAGTCGTGCGGCCACCTTTCTCATGCCCAAAATATCAATCAAAATCGTACGTGCGGACTCGTGGGATATCTTAAGATCATGTGCTATCTCTCTCAAGCTGGTACGACGGTTTTCCAGCACCCTTTCCTTAATTTTATCGGCGTTATCTTCGATCGAAGCCGTCGATGGACGACCACTTCACGACCGTCCTTGAAGGCTCTGTACCACTGATATGCACGAGTTTTCGATAGAGCATTATCACCAAAGGCCTTTTGCAACATTTTCAATGCATCGGCACACGAAAATTCATTTGCAACACAAAACTTTAAACAAATTCTTTGCTCAACGTAATCACCCATAGTAATAATCGGCACGCACTCTGACATCGACTGACTTAATCAGCTGTTGCAAACACACTAGTTGACAGATCCCGCTCAAGCTTGGCATAGTTATTAAGGACAGTGGTACCAACCTAGGAAAAAAAATTTTACCTGCCTCATTGCCCCGCCAGATTTAAATCGATAATTCCCGGTACTTTCTTGACAGAATGTATACGCTATATATTCTGGCCATAAGCTAAAAGGCAGAATAACCGCAGAGATGCGCATTGGCGAACCATGTATCTATATGATTGATGAGACGGGACACAACATATCTCACAAAAATGCAAAAATTTTGACCGTGGACAACCTGAATTCTGAACTTTTATACCTGGAGATGTGTTTCATCAATGAGTGGGGTGATGTGATGAATTCAAGAGCAGATATCAACAGTCTCAGTCAAATTTACAATTACATACTTAGTTTCAACCGAGGTCCGTTGGCAGAAGAAGAAATGAATAAAAAATTTCGAAATATTCGACAGACATAGCAGATCCTTCTTTTAATTGACGTTCAATATATAAGATCCTAAGCTCTTAAGAAACTATATAATCTAACAAGCACAATTATTTTTATCTCTAGGATAGGAGATCCCTGTTCTCTAAGAATCATACGATTGCCAGAATCCCTCATAGATTATATAAATTACATCATTACATCACTACATCACGGTATTTACTCGCCTAATCCTGTGTCAAATATTTTGTGCCCACTTTATATTTCCTTGATGAGATCCACTTTTTGGATAAAATCGATAATCTTATTCGAGGGAATTTTTTTTTAGTTCACAGTGGGCTATAAAAGCCTGACCAAAGATCTTGAATCTGATACGACTCACCGCTGGGCACTCTGAGACGATGTGCATGGCTGTTTCAGTGTCCTCAAGACACAGCCTGCATTCATTGACTTCAGACCTATTTTGTGCAAATGCGCTTTCAGCCTACAGGGAGCTGTCATAATCTCGACAAGTATTCTGAGTTTGATTTTATCTAGACCTAGCGCTAGGTCTGCCATCATTTGGTTCGATGCTATTCTAAGGAACGCCTTCGAATGTTTCAGGCCAGGATGTCTCAACCAGAAAGACTCTCGTCTAAAGTTCATTCTGACTGTTATCGTCCGCTTAGCCACGTCATGTAGTATTCTCGGGAATGGTTCCTACCAGAGGCAGCGTGGCTCCAGCAAACGCCAGCCGATCTGCCTCTTCGTTGCCCAAATAGTTTAAGTGGCTCGGTATCCAAACCAGAGCGATTCTGTTATATATACTGAGCCTGTTTAGAGCCGTGCGGAAATTGCAGACTGTTTTCGATGTAAAACAGCTGGATTCTAGAGATTTCAGTACTGACTGACTGTCGCTAAATATTTTGATTTTGCCGTGGTGAATTTGCCGTTTCATCAGCAGATCCGCCGCGTTCTCAATGGCAAATAGTTCTGCCTGGAATATGGTTGCGTATTGACGAAGACTCAATGGGATGCTGACAATGGTATGCTCCCATAGACTCCCGCTCCCGTTCCATTCGTCGTTCGCGAGCCGTCTGTGAACAAGCCAAGGTCGATCCTCAATAGAACCTCATCATGCTTGGTCCATTCTTTTCGGCTGGGAACGATTACATTGAAATGTCGTTTTTGACTCGTGACTTTTGACATTAAATCCGAGGGCATCGATAGGCTGCTCTTCGTTAAAAGCTGATCTAGTAGTCCTAATCCTCCCATCACTATTGCCTCTGACCTGTCGATCGCCAGTTGATGTATTTTGTATGTGGTCCGTTCCGCCTCCCTCTGCACGAGCAGGTACAGTGGTGGTAGATTTAGTAGGACCTGCATGGCTGCCGTGGGTGTGGTGCGAAACGCACCCGTAATTTCAAGGCAAGCCTGTCTCTGTAGTCGAGTGAGTTTATGTTGGCCAATCGTTTGTTGGCCCTTCTTTCATCACGCTACAGCGCCATACGTTATCTTTGGTCTAATTACCATAGTGTATAGCCAATACATCTGTATAGGCTCTAAACCCAGGTTTTACTGCAGATTCGCCTGCAGGTCGAGAATCCCATGGTGATACACTTTGTCTAGGTGTGCACTCCAACTGAGAGTTTGGTCCAGGACTATTCCCAGGTATTTTGCCTCATTAGTGCATTGTATTGTTTCATCACGGATTGTCGGTGGTTTTAATCCAGCCAGCTTCTGTTTTTTGGTGAATGGTACTATCACTACCTTTTGTGGGTTAAGAGACATGTCTTCTCTTGTACACCATATGTCGGTAGTGTCCAGTATTTCTTGAAGGACGGCCGATATCGTCACCTCCGATTTACCTTTCACTATGATTGCCAAGTCCTCAGCATGATTGCAGCTATGATTGCAGAGTCATCAGCAAATGCTTGAACATCAACTCCCCACAGCGAGATGATCGCTAGCAGGTCATCGACGAAAAGTTTCAACAGGGTGAGATAATACCCCCGGCAGGCAACCATTTGTAGCCTTGAACTCGAAGACCTCACCGCTGATATGAGGTCGTTATAATTCTGCTGTATCCATCTGCATATCAGCGGATCGATTCTTCTCGCAGAGATGGCGGCGAGAGAAGCCGGCAGCGTATTGTTTAAAAGTACCTTCAATGTCGAGAAACGCTGTTAGTGGTATCTCTCGACTATCGAGACATTGGTTTACTTTTCCGACCAAATTGAGTAATGAAAGTTCCTAATTTTCCACCCTAGCAGTTATATTGATGAGGGCTAGAGGGACTGTCAATTAGCACCTTCCCCTTGATATAGACATCAATCATCTTTTCCAGTGTTTCTTCTCTGGTGCCATTGAAACCAGGCTCTGGTCGTTTGAGCGAACCGGTTGTTCTCACTGGCTTCCTTGAGAGAATCGGAATTCTTATTGCTAATAAAATTATTACTTATAGTGAGGTCTAAAACCTCCTGTCTATGAGGAATAACAAAAGTTGGTTTGTTACCTATGAGAACTACTGTTAAGCCCTCTTGCATTAAGTAATCTAGAAGTGACTCACCTCTGTGGTTGATGTCCGTGCTGCCCCACACTGTCTAGTGGGTATTGGCATCATATTCAATTATCAGCAGGATGTTTTTCTTCCGTCAGTGGCAGACTAAATCCCTCACGGCTGTTGGTGGGACCCCTTCGGTAGCGCTATCTCCAGGGAAGAACAGTCGATGAACTCCGTCACATTCCTTACCCCCTGGCAGCGTACATGAATGAATGTCATGTTCCCTGTGCAGAACTCTGAAAGAACGAAATCGTCTATATTTTTGTTTACAACTATACAGGATCTCAGCTTCTCAGTCCACTCACTTTACCCGAAGATGTTATCCAGGGTTCCTGGATGAGTGCAATGTCTTTCTGCTCCTCTGTGAATCTACTTCCAAGGATGAACGATGCAGCCTTGGCATATTGGATATTGACCTGCATGCAGCGTATGGCCTCTTTTTCTGGGCCGGCCCTGGTGTATCCTTAGTGAGTGACTTTCTGACACCTTCTCCTTGGCCGATGTAGACTTCTTGAGGAAGAGTTTTTCAGGAAAGTATTTACTCTTACCCTGGAAACCTTTCCTGTCTTGATTTTGGACCCTAGGTGTGGGATTTACCTTGCCTCTAATAGGTCCCTTTTGGTTTTTGATCTTACCGACTTGGGCACTGGCTTTGAGAGAGACGCGGCCCTTCTCTCCACCCTGACCGAGGCAATTCGTACCCCAGACGGGGGCTTTGAGAGACGCCCCGTCCTCCCCTTCGTCTGCTCCAAGTCTGTTTTTTGTGCCACGTTGGTGGTCTTTGTCATCCTAAACTGGACTCTCCTAAACCCAAAATCAAAAAAGGCTTTGTAGTCCAGCTCCTTCAGAGCTTTCATGGAAATATCATCGATGGCCACTGCCCAGACTTGGCCTGGCCCTGACTACTACGTAGAATACGTAGAATACTACACTCTCCAGTCCTCAGGGTACGGTTCATTTTTCCCAGTCTATTGAGTATTTTCTCAGGCTGAAATCTGTTTTCTGGGTCCTCATCTACGATGAAGACCGAACAGATATTAGGTTTGGGAACGTCTCCGCCCTTTACGAGCTTGAGGTCCACTCCTTCCCGCGATTTGAGTGAGGCAGTCATCTGCACGAGCTGCCTCACACTCTCCTCGTCGGCACAGGTGATTTAGAGCTATCCAAGCTGATATGAACAGCCATAGAATCTCACCTGTGATACTTCGTCCGGTGTGTTTGGAACGGCTCTCAGAACCACTCTCTGCTGTAACACCAGCTGATCCCCCAACACTGAGACGGCGGGGTAACCAGAGCACAGCAAGCCGACTCTGTTCCCCTCCGCCAACAAAACGTAGGAGGTTTTATGTCTCTTTGAGACCTGCCCTGGTGTACTACCTTTGCATTTGTGATATCTGCTACCGACCTCTGTTTCCGAGTTGAATTTATCCCCCTCTTAAACAGTCATCAGATCTTTTGAGGAGTCTGTGGAGTCGTCTTCTCTTCGATTCCATCAGCCTCGCTTTCCTTTCTGTTTTTCCATCTGACACTTGGGATTCCGTCATATCGGATTCCTGGTTCGAGGACTTAAGTAGTTCTCGCCCAACGTCAGAATGGTCTGAGGTGGTTTGATTATCCACCTGCATGACCTCATCAGTCGCCTGAGGAACAGCCCTTGACCCTTGTCCACGACACTACAGTTGCGAAGGGTTGTAGATCGTTCGCCGTTACCGTGTAACGTTGCCCAGGGTACACTACTTGGTGGTCAATTTACCACACCCCCCTTGCAGAAATGCTAAAACAATCCGCATCTTTTGTAAGATTATAGAAATTATGTAACCTCCTTCTGGATAACATTTATCTCAATGCAACTCTAGGCCGTAGCTGTGCAAGAATTAGATAAGAGGTGTGACCCACTTTCTGAGTGCTCCAAATGCATATACCACCCTCACCAAAGCGACCTTTGAAGCAAGATTAGAGCTGTTCACCGAGACCTATTCACCAAGCAGCACAGAGATGTCCGAAGGGCGATCAACTACAAGGAGAGAACAACCAACCCCCGATGCAGCCCTGGCAAACACGGCCAAATTCCACCTGTTATAATCCGGATTTTACATGACAGACGGTAAACCACATCCAAACCTGTATTGACTGATGACCAAAGGGTCCACATCATAAATCTCAGACTATATCACTGGCCAGATACATTAAGATAATGAGGTCCATTTGCCTGACAAACTGAGTTCTGAAGATCACTACTGAGCTATCGACTGTAGTCTAGACCTTCCAAGGGGAAAGACCCAAACACATATGCACTTTCCGACCAATGAAGAGTACTAGTACGTCAACAGCTGAGCCATACAACCACCAGGATTGATGAAACCCAGGGGCATAATGTTATGCCAACAACTTTTTGCTAACACTGTTAATTTGTAGATGTTACAGCTTAATTTCGTTCAAATTCTTTCACTTACCATACCATACTTGGCTTTACTAAGGGGCCACTGAGGAGTATTCTCTAAGGATTATACGAGTGGGAGGAACCCTCATAGATTATATAAATTACATCACTCCTGATTACTCCTGATTAATTGCATGCTTTACGCTTTGAATACCACCTACGTTTTTTTGCAAGATTCTCAGTTATTGCACGCTCGTACATGGTACTTCCACTCGCTTTTTCTTCTTGTATTTTTGCTTCGGTGATATCAATTCGATTGGATTGGTATATTAAAATGCATTGCTTTGTATATAACTAAAGCCCTAACAAGTTTTCTATTTATTTTGTTTACTTTCTCTCGGTGCTTTATTTGTTGTGTGTAGTTATTATTAATAGTGGTTCTTTATTTCTGCTGTTCATGGTATTCGCAGTGCCTGAAATGTAACTGATTTGCATGTAATCTTATGTGAGCACCCGGTTACCTATTTCTTTTTTTTATTTGATTGTAACGTTCATCAACAAGCCCAGTTGATGGGGTACTGTATCTATGTTATAATGTCCTAGTCAGTTTGTGTTATATGTTTGCCATATGCATGCACCCGCTTACTTTGAGAAATTGTATTCCTTGTGAACTGGTGGCGTTCCTTAGGGTAAATCACTGAGAAGTTCTGGTAGAGGACTACGAATCGTATAGAGACAGTAAATTGCTTCGGATATCCAATGTTGATGTGAGAATATGTGAGTGATTGCTGGATCTTTATTCCGAGGTACTGTGATGTCCCCAGAATTAGTTCGTACTACCCTTTAGGTAGTGTTCAGTTTGTTTTTTAAAAAAATATCTGAGCGTTCCTGGGCCTTGACCACCCCAAGGAGGCCAAATACAATCCATATGATACTTAATTTTTCGGTAGACTCGAATTATGTTAGATCCCCTCTTCGAGGAGATCTCCTGCGTATAGTACGTTACCCACCTTACCGTCCATCCAAATTCTTACACCTTGTAACTGCAGGTTCTGCACTGGTTACCGGAAATGCAGTTGTAGGTGCATACTGGCTGTATCCTATCCTCTCTAACCCTTTCCATTGTATAAGAATGATATCCGATTCGAGCAACAGCAGTCTGATAAATTTTTGTTTCCGTTCATTGAAGCTTGTTGCTTTTCAGTATTACTAATATTAATATATTATCCTGACGTTACCGTATTTTGAATATTCGAACCTCCCGTCACTGTTTCCTTGCTCTCGTTAGGTGTAATTTGGTTTGTCTATACAACGTAACATCCTCTTTTCCCGCCACTAGATGATCACGATAAAAAAGTTTAGCGTTCTTTAGAATATTCTGTATTTTATGGATCAGTTTGGGTCCAGCCCTAAGTTTGCGGCATATCCAAAACTTCGCTGTCGATTGGGCAATAATTTTAATTCAAGTTCGAGTTCAATTGAGTTCTTTATTTAAGGTAACCCTCAGATATTCAACCTTCTAGGAAAATTCTATTTCTTTACCCTTCAATATCGTCATCGTCGTAAACGTAGCAGCTGCAACCCTTCTCGGTCAATTTTCTGAGTTCGTCCACCATGAGATACCACAAAAGAGGTGAAAGGGATCCGTCCTACACTCCCACTTAATAGTGGGAGGGTTCGCCCGTTTTCTTCTTCTAGCCTTCTCTATGGATGCAAGGTTCTATTATCGAAAGCACCTTCCACATTCACCAATGTATCGATTTCGATCTGCCTGGCCTACAACGATGACTCCCAACTACAACACTAGCTTGAGTATAACATACACCGTGGATTTACCAGGTTGGTATACGAATTGTCACGCATGAAATACATTCTTTTCGAAAACATCGACTGTCCACGACTTTTTGTTCACATCATTTTCAGGAGGAAAGATATGAGGCTAATTAATCGTAATAATTTCTTCTCATCAGGAAGTCTTTGCCTTTTCGGTATGAAAACTACCCATGTCTCTATTCAGCATTTGACAGTGTAGATCAGCAGAGAACAAGTCCTCAAAGATTTCCCGCAATTGTGGAGTCCGAAATTACAAACCATTTTAAAGCAAAGATGAGTAGATTCCATCTCTCCTTGGCGATTTATAAGGCTCAAAGCTTTTAAGTATCCATTTAATAATTTTTGCGGAGGGGTGTTTGTTAGCATTTCGCTCTTCCTTTTGGGGAGAACCTAGACTCAATAAGGCCTATTCCATTGGAGTGGTCTTTTGCAAGGATCTTCTGAAGTCTTGCTGCTGGTGTTATCTTGACAGTCTATTCACACAAAGTTCTCCAGGTTTCTATTTAGACCTTCTAAATTCTTTGTTATATTCCGTCATTGCACTACAGTAGGAATTCCTTCGTGCGCTTAGCACTGTTGAAAATCTTCCTAACCTATAATTTTCAATACAATCAGCCCCTTGGTATATTACTTATAATCATTGTTATATTAATAGAAACGACTAATCATTCATATCGTCAATATAAATGTTCTCCACAATATTTTGCGTGAACATCAGAGTCATCGTTTCATTTTCATATAACTATTATAAATTTTTGGTGAGTAATCCTCGAAATAATGAGAAGAATCAAAGGCCCCCCCACGACCTAACTTGAAAATTTCAAGTCTCAATTTCTTTTAATAGTTATCCAGCTTGGACAAACAGGTTAATTAAATGTCACCACTATTATTCTTTGAACTATATTCGAATAAAAATTTGTAAAGTACGAATATAAGGACCTAATGCTAGTTTCCCAGTATATGACCGTACAAAAATCATTATTTTCATATTCACAGGTCATGATTCGAAATGTTGAAAAGTATCCATCTTTCAATAAGAAGCGAAATATATAATTTATGCTCATTTCTTCTTTTGAAAATATTTGGCATTTTTGATTTACTCTGAGAAACAATGCACAAATGAGGAGTTGGTATTCTAGAGAGTCGTCTATCAATTCATTATTGATTTTCTCATCAATGTTAGATGTCTTTTTTCCTGAAATATTGTTCGAAACTATGCTCATCATGTACCGTTTAATGAATCCAAAAATCTTCTAATGAATACATCAGTTAGTTGAACCTAAAAGGAATATTTTTATCGATGATGCAAGCAAAAATAGGCAGTCTGATAGTTTTATCATCATTATTCATCTCTGTTGTAACTCTCAATATAACTATCAAACTACCAGAAGATTCTGATGCAACTAAAAACGCGATGAAGTACATCGTGGAGAGCGAATTGAACCATTCAACAGTTTTCAATGGAGACACGACGTTTATTGCCACAGATAACAGTGTTGAAGCCGCATCCATGGTCAAACTCATATCAGAGAATTTCAAGCAGCCGTTCAAGGTTTTCCTCAAGGGGTGTTCCTCACTGAACCTTGAGAAAATACACCCATGTCTTACGTTCATAATACTGAAGAAAAAAACTTAATGGATAGCATACTCAATGACTTTTAATCGAATGTATTCAAGGTAAATACCCCAGTAGCTTTTATTTTCTGCAATCGGATCGGAAAATAAGAAGAACTGGAAATTCCTAACCTTTTCCAACGTTACATAAATAGAGGTTATTTTTTGATAGAAGGTATATAAAATTATTTAAATATTTTAATATTAGCCTTCTACATATTTAATTTCAAAAAATTATATTTAATGATTATAACTTCTGAAAATAAATTGAAATAATGTCGTATAAATATCACTTATATCAAATGACATAAAATAAACATTCATTATAAGACATCCAAATGGTATAACAAAATCCAATAAATAAAAATTGTTAACCAAAATCCTATAAATTAAATATTTTGAATAGACAAAATTTTGTTTCTGCTGATCAATCTTATGAAAACAAATATCTTACAAAAATGTCTAACATAATCTTAAGAATTTCATCATAAAACTATCCTACTTAGAATATTCAATATTATTGGATATCTAAGTTACTTTATAATTTGAAATAAGGTTATTCTGATTTTCACAAATTTTTATTGTTAAACTCACAACAATTGTTTCGCTATCACAGTAGCATCATCAGGTAAGATCACATTTTGAATAACAGTTATTCAAAATGTGATCTTACCTGATGATGCTACTGTGATAGCGAAACAATTGTTGTGAGTTTAACAATAAAAATTTGTGGAAATCAGAATAACCTTATTTCAAATTATTTAATATGGATTTTCACCAAGTAAGGACTGATACAATTCAATATTTAAGTTACTTTATATAAAAACTCAAGATATGTAAAAACATTACTGAAAAACAAGTTTTAAGAGAGACTTTGCTTCGTCAGTATTCAAATAATTCATATTCAATAAATATAACATCAATCAACAACAAATATTTACTCACCTTTTAACCGTTTAGAAAACTTCTAGTAAACTGAAAAATCTTTAAATATAGAGTAACGGTTCACTATATATAAATATTTCTGTGGTTTACCCTTTATCTAAAAGATTGAAAGACAATTAACGGCCTCTGTTATAGCACAAGGACTATCTGTATAAAGAATGTTAAGGAAACCAAATAATAATTTATATATTATGAATAAAATAACATAAATAGAGGTTAATTCTTGATAGAAGATATATAAAGTTATTTAAATATTTTAATATTAGCCTTCTACATATTAAATTCCAAAAAATTATATTTAATGATTATAACTTCTGAAAATAAATTAAAATAATGTCATATAAGTACCACTTATATCAAATGACATATAAAATGAACATTCATTATAAGGGTATAACAAAATCCAATAAATAAAAATTGTTAACCAAAATCCTATGAATTAAATATTTTGAATAGACAAAATTTTGTTTCTGCTAATCAATCTTATGAAAACAAATATCTTTCAAAAATGTCTAACATAATCTTAATAATTTCATCATAAAACTATTTTACTTAGAATATTCAATATTATTGGATATCTAACTAAGTTACTTTATATAAAAACTCAAGATATGTAAAAACATTACTGAAAAACAAGTTTTAAGAGAGACTTTGCTTCGTCAGTATTCAAATAATTCATATTTAATAAATATAACATCAATCAACAACAAATATTTACTCACATTTTAACCGTTCAGAAAACTTCTAGTAAACTGAAAAATCTTCAAATGTAGTGTAACGGTTCACTATATATAAATATTTCTGTGGTTTACCCTTTATCTAAAAGATTGGAAGACAATTTAACGGCCTCTCTTATAGCACAAGGACTATCTGTATACAGAATGTTGAGGAAACAAAATAATTATATATTATGAATAAAATAACTTAAATAGAGGTTAATTCTTGATAGAAGGTATATAAAAATATAATTTTTTGAAATTAAATATGTAGAAGGCTAATATTAAAATATTTAAATAATTTTATATACCTTCTATCAAGAATTAACCTCTATTTGTGTTATTTCATTCATAATATATAATTATTTGGTTTCCTTAACATTCTTTATACAGATAGTCCTTGTGCTATAACAGAGGCAGTTAAATTGTCTTTCAATCTTTTAGATCGAGGGTAAACCACAGAAATATTTATATATAGTGAACCGTTACACTACATTTAAAGATTTTTCAGTTTACTAGAAGTTTTCCAAACGGTTAAAAGGTGAGTAAATATTTGTTGTTGATTGATGTTATATTTATTGAATATGAATTATTTGCATACTGACGAAGCAAAGTCTCTCTTAAAACTTGATTTTCAGTAATGTTTTACATATCTTGAGTTTTTATATAAAGTAACTTAGTTAGATATCCAATAATATTGAATACTCTAAGTAAGATTGTTTTATGATGAAATTCTTAAGATAATGTTAGACATTTTTGAAAGATATTTGTTTTCATAAGATTGATCAGCAGAAACAAAATTTTGTCTATTCAAAATATTTAATTTATAGGATTTTGGTTAACAATTTTTATTTATTGGATTTTGTTATACCATTTGGATGTCTTATAATGAATGTTTATTTTATATGTCATTTCATATAAGTGGTACTTATATGACATTATTTCAATTTATTTTCAGAAGTTATAATCATTAAATATAATTTTTTGAATCTAAATATGTAGAAGGCTAATATTAAAATATTTAAATAATTTTCCAACGTATGTGGACATATGGTTTGTCTCATTTGATTGAAATATACACTAGCGATCAGCTTCATGCGAAGACGTTTAACTCATTTTCGAATGAAATAAAAGAAGTACCACCGATAAAATCCCTTCTTTTCGAATACCCACTCATGAATATGCATGGTTATGAATTCAGAGTTAACCATTTCGAAGAATGGCCAATACTGAGGAAAGAAATAAAATTGTTAGAGAAGAAGTGGATAGATAGGGATATAACACTCCTAGATAATGCCATGAGGCTTATTAATGCAACATACACGGTTGTTGAAGCTCCAGAAAAACGAGATTTCAAGGTGCTTTCCAAGACCTCAGCAAAAAATCTGATTTCTGTTTCGTCAAACAACATCTAGCCAGACGTCATGACTATAGAATATAGTGACTTCAGTGATGTTACTTATCTGACAATATTAGTACACAAGCCTCTTAAACTGACTAGAACTCAAGCTATATTCAGAATGATAACTATAAGAGTATGGTTTTTCATTTTCATGAGTATGTTCATTAGGGCTATATTCATGAGGGTCTCAGTGCATTTTGAACGTCGATTCAACAAGTCTTTACCTGAAATATCCATAGATATCTGGAGCATGTTTCTAGGAATTGCCTTGAATCGTTTTTATAATTATGGAAACGTATTGAGGATACATGTCATATTTTGGCATTGGGTTTCCCTCATTCTGAATGTATTTTTTCAAAGCCCCTCTTATCAACCTCGTGGAACACGTGAAGTATGAGAGAGACATACAAAACGTAGATGATTTAACGAGATCAAAAATTCCCATTTACTCCTCATATAACATAACAGAATTAACCAGAAATCAGTGGCGGCTCGTCGTTTGAACCAACTGAGGCCGGGCCTCACATGTAAAAATTGATAAAATGTGAAATTTTTGACACATTATTTATCTAAATATAAAACGATTTCAACTGAATTTCGGTCACTGAATTAAATTATCAAAACATCGAATTACCATCAGTGTTGAAAATATTACCTTTCAAATTAAGCGCGCACCCCTTTCCACTATCCAACTTTAATTCTAAACGATGAAATCGTTACCCGACCGCATAATAACATAGTAACCCCAGAAATTTGAGCTTCCTATACGTCACAAATCGCTAGTCGAACGTCCTGATAGTTGCCACGCACCCCCATCGCGTTAGTAGCACTTGGTCGGCATTAGACGGGGATTTTCGAAAGGATTGAAGCCCATAAAATTGGGCCAACGCACATCGCAGAGGTTGCAACACTGTTTGACAGGATTTAAATTTTCTTTTGTTAGTAGATTCTTACAATATACAAAGAATTTTCCCGATAAATCATTTAAATCTTTGTCATAAGTGTATCATAATGTCTTCAAAAATAGATTGGCTGAAAAACGAACTCTGTGTTTTATTCAGAGACGAACAGTTTTATAATCTAGACGTTCAGCAAATTTTAGAGATTATATACAAGGAATTTAAAATTATCTTCAGGGAAATATACAACCTGTTTTGCCTAGTGTTAACTTTTCCTGCAACAAGTGTTTCGGTCGAAAGAAATTTTTCGTATCTTAAGCGCATAAACACGTATTTAAGAAATACGATGACACAAGAGCGCATAACAGGTTTGTCAATCTTGGAAAAAGCAATAGTATAAAGTGTTAGTGAGTATCCACAATTTTATAAATATATTATATATAAATTTGCAATTTCAAAAAACCATCGAATAGATTTGATGTACAAAAAGTAAAAAATTATGACAAAATTTGAATATTAAAACAAATTGAAATATGTTTATCTTCTACAATTTTAATTTAAAAAAAACTTTTTATTCAAAAAACTTTTAGAATTAAGTTTATGTCTAAAACAAGCACCGCTTACATTTAATAGACGTATATAATCAAAACTCAATATATAATGTCAAATGGAATAAATAACCCAACAGATATACGAAAGTAATTAAAATTAATAAATAAATATTTAAAGGAGACAAAATTTTGTTTCTGGTCTTACCTTAAGAACAACAATTGCCTTTTAATAACATGAGCACACTTAAAGGACTTCTCAAAGAATATAATTTATTTGAAATATTCAATATATTTAAATATTCGAATAAGTTAATTCAAAAATCTCTAAAAAAATGCATTATATCTTCAAAAAACAAATATAATTCTAAGCAATCTCGTCTTCAGCACTCATTTAATATTCCAAATATCAAAATCAAAAAACTAACCTATATCTCTCAACACGTGTAAAAAGACTAAAGCTTCGAACCACAGATCAACTATATAATTCAAAATTGATCTATGTTCTAACAAAATCAAAGAACAGTGTGAGTTATTTTAAGGTTTATTTAAATTCATTGACATTCCATAATGAGATTTATTGAAGCCAAAATATAATTATATATTATATATAAAATAAAATAGAAAGGCCTTTTACTTGATAGAAGAAATATAAGAAAATTTTAATGTTAAAACAAATTGAAATATGTTTATCTTCTACAATTTAAATTTCAAAAAAATTTTTTATTCAAAAAACTTGTAAAATTAAATTTATGTCCAAAACAAGCACCGCTTACATTTAATAGACGTATATAATCAAAACTCAATATTTAATGTCAAATGGAATAAATAAACGAACAGATATACGAAAGTCATTAAAATTAATAAATAAATATTTAAAGGAGACAAAATTTTGTTTCTGGTCTTACCTTTAAGAACACCAATTGCCTTTTAAAAACATGAACACACTTAAAGGACTTCTCAAAGAATATAATTTATTTGAAATATTTAATATATTTAAATATTCGAATAAGTTGATTCAGAAATCACTAATAAATAAATAAAAAATATTAACTTCTCATATTCCATAGAATTTTCTACCTTCCACAAAATATGACTCACAACAAAGTTTCTGTTTGCCATCCACACACCATACATCGAAACAATCTCTCGTTGTGCTTCGATCAAACAGTCACGCAACATTCACAGTTACTTGTTACTCATCGAAGAATTAAGTTCCATTGACAATCTCTCGCTACTCATTCACTCATTACACTCACTCTTTGCTCTTTGAACAAGTAAGTTCTATTTACACTCTTTCCTTGCTCTTAAACATATGAGTTTTAATCACACTTTCAACTTCTCAAAGAACACCTCAAGTACCGATTAAAACTCGAACGCAATGTTTTCTTCCATTTTTTGGGTAAAGCAACTTAAAATTATACACTGTAATATACATATATATATATATATATATATATATATATATAAGAAGCGTATGAGTTTTAATCACACTCTCTCTCTGCTCTCTAAAAAATTTACATCCACAGTCCGTAATATATATATATATATATATATATATATATATATATATATATTACAGACTGTGGATGCAAATTTTTTAGAGAGCAGAGAGAGAGTGTAATTCAAACTCACATGCTTCTTCGGCATCAAAATATATTTCTTTTAATTCCGGAGTTTCTGATTTATAAGAATGTTATATAACATGAGGTAGTTTTAGGTCACAATCTTAGACATAGAACATAGATCATAGAACATAGAACATAGAAGTCACAATGTTGTTTTCCGTAAAAATAACAAGTTTATTTTTACGGAAAACAACATTGTAACTTCTATGTTCTATGTCTAAGATTGTGACTTAAACATACCTCATGTTATATAACATTTTTATAAATCAAAAACTCCAGAATTGAAAGAAATATATTTTGATGCCGAAGAAGATGTGATGTTTAAGAATGAATATTCATAACTGATTTATTCACCCGCATACGTGAGAACAGTATTTGGACAAGAATCATCAGAACCACATGATACGGTAGAACTTTCAAGAAAAAGCAAGGAGAATAAAAAGGATTTCAAGAGGATAAAGGAGGTTTTTGTGCTAATTAATTTTGATGGTAAGAGTCTTTCAGTGAATTTATGGTTAAAAAAATTCGAGACGGAATGCACACATTGTGAAGTAGAAGAAGATAGAGACAAAATTTTGATTTTACGGTTGTTTCTGGATGGAATAGCGAAATAATGGTTTGATTCTAAATTAAGGTTTAGGTTAACACAAAAGTTTTCATATATGGAAAGATAATTGCTTAGAGGGTTTTTGTGAAATGAGTTGGCATAAATATAGAGAGGTGTATTTATTTAGGTACATAGGAGGAAGTTTAGTTGATTACGCTTTTAGGAAAGAAATTTTTTTGTTAATTTTCCGAAATAATTTTTAAACTGACATATTAATAGATTTAATTGTGACAAGTTTGTCAAATATTTTACGAGATAAAATTGATCGATCAAATGTAACAACTTTCGAGAAACTATTGGGTGAGTTGCGAGAGCTAGAAAGTTCAAAAAAATATGACAACGATCGAAATAAAGAAAATCATAGAATGAATAAATCTGCCGAACAAATTCCTTCCTATTCACAAACAAATAGAAAACCAGTTAAGAAGGAACCATTCTCAATTTGTGAGAAGAATGGTTTCTCAGGTAGATTTCATCCGGAGACTTTATGTCGGCTAAGGAATAAATCTAATAATTTTGAACAAAAGAACGTACCCGGTAACATAACAACGGTAAACAATGTTGAGGTGCAGGATGAATTAAATAACGCCATTTCAAACCAGAAAACCTCAGACTGCTGCCATTGATAAAATTGAAGGTGTTTATAAATAATAATGAATTATGTGTAATTTATGATTCGGGCTCAAATGTTAGTCTTCTGAATTCCAAAGTAGCAGAAAAGTTATGTCTACACATTCAAGATAATAGAAATACATTCAAAACAGTCAGTGGCAGGCCAAATTTTTCAGGAAAAATAATAACAAAAATGAGAATCAATAATTTCAAAAAAGAAGTTCTACTTTTTGTAGTTAAATGAGAAAAATTTCGAGTATGATATTCTACTCGATCTAGATTCTATTTCCAATTTTCAATTGAAACAAGATTTTAATTTGAATATTTATCAAAGATTAGATATGAACGAAGAGAGAAAGATCGATTGTGTCCATAATAACAATGATTACACCATCAATTTCAATGAAGGGATACCAACAGAACTTTTCGAAGCAAAATTAGACCATGTGGAAACGAATCAGAGAAATGAAATTGAAGTTTTAATAAATATGAACATATTTTTGCAAAACACAAGTTGGATATTGGTCAGGTGCAAAATAATGAGGCACATATAAAACTTTCAGAACACAAATTTATAGCAAAAAAAACATACAGATGCTCAATGGAGGATCAAAAAGAAAATAATTCCAAATAGGAAGATTGTTGAAAGCGAATCTGATTGAGGAGTCCTCCTCACCTTTTGCATCACCAGTCACATTAGAGACTTTAGAGAGATAAAGGGGCTAAAACCAGATTGTGTGTCGATTTTCGTGAACTCAATAAATTAATTGTTCCTGAACCACAACCTTTTCCATTAATTGATGAAATCTTAGCCAAGACCCGAAATGCAAAATTCTTTACTACATTAGATGTAAATTCTGCCTTTTGGTCGATTCCTATTCGTATCAAAGATAGATATAAGACTGTTTATGTGACACAGAATGGTCACTGGCAATGCAAATGTTCACCTTTTGGACTTAAAACATCCCCGGCCATATTCCAACGTATATTGTTAAATTCTGCGAATTTATATAGGTGATATTCTAATATTTTCTTCTACATTTGACCAACATATAGAAAATTTGGAGAGTCTCTTGAAAGCAATATGTTATAAAGGATTCAGACTTAAATTTATCAAGTGTAATTTTGCAGAAGAAGAATTCGAATATTTAGGACATATTGTAGGAAACAATGCAGTACGATCTATAAATGACAAATTCATTTCTATTAGGAATTTTTCTGTATCAGATACTCGGAAGAAGTAGGGCAATTTTTAGGTAAAGTTAATTTTTATCACAAATATATAAAAGATTTAGCTAGATTATTAGAACCGTTGCATAATTTAATGAGAAAAGATGTAAAATTCAATTGGTCATTGGCTTGTCAGGAAACTTTTAATAAGGTTAAGGGCATTCTTTGTTCTGAGCCAATTCTTGAAATTTTAGACCCTAGTGCCTATAATACTATATATACTGATGCCAGTATTCAAGGAGTAGGAACTGTTCTTAAACAAAAACAGATTAATGGTGAAATGAAACCCGTAGCGTATTTTTCTAAAAAACTAAATAAATATCAAAAGAACAAGAAAACAATATTCCTAGAATGTCTGACAATTAAAGAGGCATTTAAATTTTGGAAATATTGGCTAATAGGACATAAATTTATTGTTACTAACCATAAGCTATTAGAAGGGAAAGAATTTCATACAAGACCAGATGAAGAGCTGGGTGACATGATGAATTTTTTATCATAATTCGATTTTGAGATTAGATATGAACCAGGAAAAGGAAATGTAGAAGCAGATTGACTTTTTAGAAATACAGTTCTGGAAGAAACGAAGAATATGGACGAATGTATAAGAACAGTTCATTTTGTGGAATTAAATGAAATAAAAAACGATCAACAGAATAATCTCTTAAGGATAAATAATATGAGAAGAACTGTTGTACAGAAAGAGATACATTACAAATTGAACAAAAATAACAAAAGAGAATTTTATCGAATGATTTCGGAAAAGATTTAATCAGAAAAATGCACAAGCATTATTCCCATGTTTGTGCTAGTAAGATAAATATTAAAATCATGAAGTTTTATTTCATTCAGAATATGGATTCACTGACAAAAGAAGTTTGTGGGTCATGTGACATACGTTGTGAAAATAAAGCGAGAGTAGGCCAAAAGTATGGTCCCCTTTCTCAACTGGTCCCAGCAAAGGAACCATTTGAAATAATTTCATTAGAGACAATTGGAGGTTTGGCTGGAAACCGCTCTTCAAAAAGTTACCTTCATCTCCTAGTGGATCATTTTACTCGAAATGCATTTGCGAGCACTTCAAAACACCAAACAACCGAAGATTTCATCAAATTAATCAATGAAATTCAAGATAAACGACCAATGAAAACACTATTAACAGATCAATACCCAGGAATAAATTCGGAAAAATTCAGACACCATATGAGAATAACATAAAGAATACAATAGAACAGACCATTCTACAAATGGATATAGCCCAGAATATTTACTTTGTGGCAGAGCTGAACCCATTGCTCCAGAAGAACTTATTGAAGAGAGAAATTTATCAAAAGATAAGGAAATAGCATATAAAAATTCTTTATGCTATCATGAATACAATAAAAAACTGATCGACAAGAATAGAAAACATTATGATTTTAAAATTGGAGACTATGTTTACGTTGAAAATAAATCAAAATTGAATTTAAAAAAAACTTGATGAAATAAGAATAGGACCTTCTCCAATAGGTTCTTTGGCGACAACCATAGCTTTGGATTTCTTGCAGCTGATACTCAAATTCCGCTCTTTCGCGGCTCTTTCGTACTCGCACACAAGGCGTTGCAGATCGTCTTCATCTTCTGCCGTCAAAACTGCATCATCGGCATAGCATATTATCTTGAGAAAGCGGTTTCCCATCATGTATCCTGCCCGGATCTTTTTAACCTTTTCGATGACCCGGTCCACAACGAGATTGAAAAGTAGTGGGCTTAGGCTGTCGCCCTGCCCTATATCAGTCAATATTTGGATCTCCTCTGATAGTTCACTATTGGTTTTTATCCTAGTTATATTATTGGTGTTTAGGTCCTTTCTTATTTTTATATACTTTTTAGATAGGTTCTTATTTTCTAGAGTTTCTAGAACATCGCGTAGACTCATTCTATCGAAGGCCTTCATTAAGTCGATGCAGCACACGAACAATGGTTTGTTAAACTCAATAGTTCCTATTAGCTGTCGCAAGATGAAAACCGCTTCCACCGTTGACCTATTGCATTTAAATCCTTGCTGTTCTTCTAAAATGTCAACTTTGCTATAGATTTTATTGGCCAATATCTTAGTGAACAGTTCGTGGACGGAATTCAGCAATACTATACTCCTATAATTATTAGGATAGTTTTTTCCACCCTTTTTATATTGTTATGGATATACTGCGCTTCCACTCACGAGGTACTTCACTGGTTACCATGATCTTCTGGCAAAGTTTTGTAATCACCTGCTGTATTTCCCCACCATCGTATTTGATCATTTCGTTAGTTATGTTGTCTTTTCCTGGTGATTTGCGGTTCTTGAGTTTCTGTTCAGTTTCCTGAACCTCGTCCATTGTAATATTGTCTCCTTCGTCTGCTTCTAGAATTCTCCTTGTTGCTCTGTGTTGTCGTTGTGACCGTTATATACCTAGTGCTTGATAATATGTTGTCCATGTTTCTGGTGTTATATTATTTATTTGTACTACCTCTTTCTCAGCATGTTGCATACTCTTTTTTGACATTCATGAAGATCGTGTTCCATCTCTACAGAAAATTGTTCCCAATATTCTTCTGAAGCTCTCAAGGGAAAGGCGGCTGTTGTGAGGGAGCTTCCGCCTCTTGATTCGGGAGACGGTGTTTCGTTTCCGAGTCTGCGCATCTGACAGCGTCAAACGCTGTGCCTTGCCCTACTTGAACTCAGCTGGGACGGTTAGTCATGAATCTTTAGACTGGTCGGGTCCTCTATTGGTACACCGGTCAAGCTGCGACAGAGCAAGGAAGGTTTCTGGGCGAGGAACGAAGAAGTTGTTCGCTACACTTCTTTCAGTTGCTTAATCCTGTTGCTCGTTTTGTTTCTTACCTCCTTGTAATTTTCGTATTTTCCTGGTAACTTATTACTGATATATTGGATATAAGCACTCTTCATTTCCTTCGCCAATTCTTTCACTTCATCAGTAAACCAGGGTTTGCTGTTCTTTCTTCCGTTGATGTTGACTTTTCTTTCCCCTGCCGCTTCCATTGCACTGTATATTAAGTTTTCTTTTATCCTATTCTAAGCTATTTATGTTATCTTCGGGCGTAACTCCGTTCTGGGAGATTTTCTCTTTCAATCTGCGTTCTTACAAATCTCTTTTGCTGTCGTCTCTTAACGAATCCATGTTAAACTTGGATATGTAAGATGGTGATTTTGTTCTCAATTTTGTGTGTTTCAATCGGTATTCGCCCATCACAAGTTCCCGCATTAACTGAAGTCAGGGTTCTTACGTTCAAAATTTGGCCAAGATGCACGCTTCTGTTTGTAATCACATAGTCAATCATAGATTTCTGACCTTTCGTATTGAAAGATGTGTATTTATGTTGTTCTTTATGCTCAAAGAATTTGCTGTTAATTCTGAGTTCATTACGAATGCAGATTTCAAGCAACATGTTTCCATTCTCATTTGGCACCTCCTCATTGTATCTCTGCGTAACCCCTGGTATCACTTCGTTACCAATTCGTGGGTTGAGATCGCCCATTATGAATATCTCATCGTAGTTAGGTAGAATGTTGAGCACTTCCTGAAGTTTATCAAAAAAATGCTCTCTCGGCTTTGTTACGTCTGGTGCGTATACATTAATGAAATGATGTTTTTCTTTCTCCATTTTCATTGTTATGTACATCATGTTCTGGTTTACATAATTGATGTCCTCCACTAGCGTTGCGAACCTTTCATGCATTAGAATACCCATACCTGCATTAGCGCTACACTCTTTGTCCACTCCACTATAAAACAAAATGTGGCCTCTATACCTAATGTTGCCCCTCCCCTTTCTTTTTGTTTCCGATATCGCACAAGTATCCATGCGACAATAAGTAATCTCCCTCATGATTTATTGGCCTTTTGAATCCCATGATGTAACGTTCCAACATGCGAGACGCATTTCCTTCTCCATAATCCCTTTTTCCTTTTCCGTGTCGTGTCATAAACCTTTGCAATCCATCCGTTTTCCGAGGCTTCTTCAAAAATTCTTTGAGGAATTCTTGTTTTCACCAGAGGTAGGACGCTAACCTTACCCCTGAACCGTCCTCCTTTATCCGGGCTTGGGACCGGCAACACCTTTCACTGAACTACTCAATCCATCCAGTTTCTGCTGTTGGTGGAGTTATTATTATAATCTGGGCGCATAATATCGTTGTTCAGGAATGTCTTGTTGTGGCATTCTGAAGACACAGAGTTTGTGGTGTCTGTTATTCATTATAATCTTTATACCTAATAATATAGTTTTTCACGAATGCCTTGTTGCGGCCTTCTGAAGACACAGGGTTGTTGTTTCAGTATCTAAATGTGGATCCACATTCAATTCACTCTGAATTCTCAAACAAAGTACTATTGTTAACCACCTGTAGATTCAAATAAATGATATTAAAATGAAGATGCTTACATGTATGAAATATATTAAATGGTCAATTCAGATTAAAGTAAACAGGTCTCCCCTAGTTGAAGCGGCAATACAGTAATATACACCAATAAATAAATAATACATGATACAAATAACACTCACGTTGACACAGGTAATCCGATACAATACAATAACTTTACATGTGAGAGCAGCTTAGTCGACTTACCTTTGTTTCTAACCTTTACTTTTAATGAACAATGGACAATGGCGTTCTATTTCTAACAAAGGAAAACTGGACGCTCTGAAGCCGGTGTTCAGTCGCCGAAGATTATCGTCACCATTCTGGAGAGAATCGGCGCTGGGCCTTTGGGGTTATGTTTACATTTTTCATACGCGCGCAAGCCTATTAAGCGAGCATAGACTCTTACTCCTGGCATCGACAGTAACAAGTAGGCATGAGATTATTATTATTGTTATTCTTCAACGAAATATTTCCGAAAGAATTGTACGGAAAAGAAAAAATCGAAAATTTTAAAATTTAATCAGAAATAAAGAGTAAACTAACACAACAATTTTCTACCTATACCATAATATTCAACAATTTTGAATGAATTTTGTATGAATGTATTTTGGGTTGCCTGGCAGAAATTAAATGACTGAATTGAAACGAAATAATGAAAATGAAATCTTTCCTATTCTATTATAAGGATTATTGATGTAAGGCAAAAGCATTTCGCAACATGCAATTCTAATAATTGAGTATTATGTCATAGACCATATATCCTGGTGTGTTAGTTGAGATTGATAAAAATGCCATCAGTGAGGCGTTCAAATATTGGTTGGAGGACGCGTAAGTAACTCATAGTACGAGAGCCCATAACCAAAATTTTTGTCTCATAGCAATACAGCCAAAACCGCATCAAATCGATAGATACGATTATCCTGAACTCGAAAATTCCAATATCAGACATTTTCCGCGTAGCGTTTGATCTGACCGAATTTTCAAAATTGTCAAAGAATTTTACCGAACTGCATCTGCAGACTGATTTGCAGACTGTAGTTGAATGATAGTTCTGAGATACCGCAAACATATTTTTCAGACGTTAGTGGTGTAGCGCAAACCAGTAAAATCACTTAAAAAAATTTAAAATGAGACAAAAATAATGTCTCATAGCAATACGTCTGAAAATCTTTTTTATTAGTAAATTTTGGTTATTTGATGCGAACAAAACAATTTTCAGACGGAAATGTGAACGCATTAAATTTTGAGACCGTTTTGAAAATGTTAACAAATTTGACCGATCGGTATCATAGCAATATGTCTGAAAATTGTTGGACATGATAAAATAAGTTGTCCACATGTGCAAAAAATTTATATCAGACAAATCAAGTGTAGCATCTTCTCTATCAGACAACTTTTCGATACTGAGATATCATTTAAAAATCGTATTGAGGCATCTTGAATTCTGTTACAAACCAATGAATACGTTGCGACCCTGAATTTATGACATGATAATTAACAAAGAATTTACCCGAAACCGTAACATTGAAGTTGAAGGACTGAAATAAATCGCACAAAAGGAAACTGGGATGAAGTTGAAAAAAAACGGTTTATTCAAAGTTACAAAATATTCTCGTATTCAATCGCTGTCGGATTCGGAATCGTCGTCTTCGAAATCACTCTCGACGTCGCTCGGGAGATCTTCAACGTCCTCTTCTATAAAATAAACATCGTTAGTAAAAATCACGAACTTATTTATGTAACAGCAAAAGCCATGTAAACTGTACCTGTTGTGGATGATGATTTGTCGTCCAAAATAACGTTGCTCAACTCAGGTAGTTGGTTGCCAGAGAACCACGAAAACTGAAATCGTCCCTCGTCTTCATACCATCCACAATCTGCAGGGTTCAGTTCGGTTGGCGTTTTGGTATGAGCGTTGCTCCAGACTTGTGCAATATATTTTGTTCGTAATAAATGTTTCTCCAATTCTGTTTTGCATGGTGGCAGATTGCAGGCGTCGTAATTGGATAACTGGCGATTCAGAGTTGTCGAAGCCTCGTCGTTTTTAATTTTATATGTCTTCGAAAAAATGTTTAGTCGAGCTAAATCGACGTTATTAATTTTTAATCTGCACGTGAATTCTTCCAAAACGGGGAATACCTTGTCACTATCAGAAGTATAGCTGCCCAAATCACCGAAAGCTTCTTGATAGCGTTTCGAATTTTTCAGCATCGTCAATGGTCTTTTTTTACCCTTGCGATATAACGCGGGATTATAATCGCAGCCAGTCATTTCATGGAAAGCAGGTAAAGATTTTGCCAGAGTGGATCCCAATGTCTCGTATAAACGTGAAACATCAATGTAACGCCGGGAATTGCCAACACCAACATCCATAGGAAATTGGACGACACTTTCTACAAATTCCATATTTCCGAGCATTATTATTAATATATCGTTTTTACGTTTTCTCGCAATCCATGCTCCGTGTCCTTGATCGACGGGCAGAAATACCTGTCGATTATCAGATCGATCCTCTCAACATTATGTTTGCACAAAATGTGCAAAATTTATGAATATCTATGAAGGCTGTAAATTAAAAAAAAAAACATTCAACAGAGGCGTCGGCCAGGCGACTCCGAAACGTTATTTTCGTTTTTGGGAGTATATGCTACACTTAAAGTGTCTGAAAACAGGTTTTTGGTAATCATGGCAGCAATACGAAAAGTTAAAAAAAAAATTATCCGTATTGCTATGATACAGGTCGGCTAAATTTGTTGACATTTTCAAAAATGCGCTTAGGCTATGTGCTACACACAAAATGTCTGAAAACAAACTTTTTCGTAATACAATTATAGAATCTATGTACATTTTCACTATCAGACGTATTGCTATAATACCGACTGCCTTTTTTTTGACACAGCAGAAATGGCCTCCCACGCAGTTGCTACACTTTCGACCGTTACTACACACCTAGTCGGGTTCAGAATCATATCTAACGATTTTATAGGGTTTTTGCCGTATTGCTATGAGACATGGTTTTGGTCGTGGGCTCTCGTACTATCAAGACGAGTTCGTAATCATGGAGATGGTCACGCTGAAAAAGAACGAGTACAGACGAACAGGGTGTGAGGTACTCAATGATCTGCACCAGCTCCGGTAGAATCCACATTACCGATCTCAGGCGAGATACAACAAAATATCAACTTTGAGCGTTTGGCATTTAAATATGATCCCACAGTCGATTATGCAAGGAATATATCGGTCTCTTTTGTAACTATGAGCACTATTTGTCAATACTGCAATGCTCTGAGGTATCGAAACGAACCCCCAGGATTATGTTGTTCGAATAGAAAAACCAAATTGCCACAACGCCACCTGAACCTCTGAATTCGTTACTTTCAGGACAAGAACCTCTATCTATCTAAACATTTCTTGCAGAATATTCAGCATTATAATAGTGTGTTCCGAATGACATCTTTTGGTTGCAACATAATTGAGGAAAGAGGTTTCAATCCAAATTTTGAGGCATTTTTTTCTATATCAAACATCTCACACATTGATCATACCATATACCTACGAATATGAAAATTCTGTTGAAACTCACAAACACCATGACGTAATACTAGAGTTCTTGAAAATCAAATTACCCTAAAAATTATAATTGGAGACAAAAACATCAAATACAATCAACTTTACTTAAAAAAGAACTCAGAAGACAATATCATGAATCTGGAATCCCAGATATGAAACTCAAGTTTTTTCACCATTATCTTCACAGATATTTACCTACAATTGAATACCATATTAGTTGAAGGTCTTGAAGAGGAGATATGGTACAGTAATTATGATTCCGATAGAAAGAGAAGTTTAAAGAATACAAACCTCATCAACAACAAAAATAAACCTCATTCTGTCATTACCAACAATACAAGATCCTCACTCCAAAATGATCACACCAGGCAGACACACATTTTTCACGACAGGTTCAGCAATCTAAGTAGTATCAACTTTACTGAGGGAGAGATGAAAGCTTTGAATTAAGGACACAAGTTTGCACCAATACCTAGGTCGCTGAATATCCATGAAATGGCAATAGATATCGAATTACAGATAAAGAAAGATCCAGACTACAACATAATAGCTGAGGAAACAATTCGAACTCTCAAACTTTTCAAGAATAGAAAGGTGGAAATGTGTAACCGTGAGCAACTGGAAATCAACAAACAACTTCAGAGTGCAATTAAAAGGTTTCGAGAAAAAATCCAAGAAAACAATTTAATCGTCGTCACAAAGGCAGATAAGAACGCAGGTCTGGTCATATTGGAGAAAAACAACATTTTGAAAAGTAAAACTAACCCCCTCTTGAAATTCACTACTAAAGTAAACAACACCTTTAAGATCACTTTACCAACATTGCAAAAATTCAATGAATCTTTATACAGTATCAAAGAAAAAAAAATCCACAAATTCCAATAATTTACAGCTTGATTAAACTACACAAACCTGAAAAGAGTATAAGACACATCACATCTGCCATCAACTCACCAGTCCATTAGATTTCCAAATTCTTAAACAACCTAATGAATAAGAAATTAAAATTCAAATCAGAATTTTCACTAAAAAATTCACTTGAACTCATAAATGATATACTTTCCGTCAAATTACACCCCCAGATGAGACATCACTTAATATCTTTTGACATTATCAACTTATATACTTATATACCAATAGTGGACACTCTTGCGATACTCAATGATTTTTTGAATGAAAACGGTGAATTGCATAATGAATTTGAATTGGAAACAACAGATATAGAGAATATTATGATGCTAGCCAAACTAATTACTGAAAAAAATTTCTTTATTTTCGATGACATAATATACACAATGCAAGACGGTGTACCCATGGTCTCTCCATTCAGTGGACTGATGGCTGACATTTATGTCAGTTATATTGAACCACAAATCATGCAACTACCCTTTGAAAAATATATGAGACTTTGGAGGAGATACGTAGATGACATATTTTGTATATGGGCTGGAACTGAGGATGAACTCACAACATTTTTTAATAGCTTGAATACCAATTTCAAAATTCACTTCACTCTAGAAAAATCCTCAATAATTCCATAAATTTTTTGGAACTGAAGATTAAGCTCGAAGATAATAATAATTTTTCATTCGACGTCTACAGAAAACCAACTCAAACAGACACAATCATCCCCTTTCATTCTTATCATTCCGCCCCAATCAAAAGAACAGCTTTTAAATTTTTGTTCAACCGTCTTCTGAGCATAATTCTAATTAAAGAAAATTATAAAAAAGAATTAAACACCATATACCAAATTGGAGAAAATAATCAATACTCGATATCATACATGGACAATATTTTGAATTATACAAAAGATAAACTGCTCATCAATAAAACATACCCACACCGATCTATCAATCGATACATTTCTCTACCATTTTATAAAGGATTTAATGAAAAAATCAATGCAACTCTCAGAAAACATGAATTCACATTAATTAACAAACGACATCAGACCCAAGAAAGCATCTTGATTAATAACAAGAAGAAAATGAGCAACGTTCAATATAGTGGCATTTATAAAATAACTTGTGCTGACTGCCCTTCCTTTTAACACACTTATGGAAGAATTCACAACCAAAATCACAAACAAAGTGTTCTAATTTTTTTTTATTTTTCATATAACAGATTCAAGGCCAAATTCACCAACGCGTAGGAGCATTGTTACAACCAGTTGATGGCGAATACAAATTTCTCCAGATTTATTTCCTTGAAAATTCTGAAGATCAATCAACGTTGTACCATCAATAGTGCAGCAAGATAGGAAATCATCGCGCAATTGCAACAACTTTTGCATGAATATAATCAATTGGTACAATTGTTCAAAACAGCCTTAGAAATAATGCCATCTGACGAACATAAATTAGTGATCAGAGCAAATGAAAGGCCAACAGGAGAGACGTTTAAATGTACCAACGTTGAATGAAGTTGCCATTGTGATGGTTGGAGAAAATATGGAGTCCCGCGATATTGTAATTCAATTACGTAATGGTGGCAACCTTCGACGAATTAGTGAAACACATCGTATGTATGATGCTCTGCAATATCCTCTTATATTCTTTTAATATCAAAACAGATTTAATCTGTTTGTCTTATACAATTTTAATTTCAAACAAATTTTTTTTTAAACTTTTAGAATTAGATTAATGTGTAATAATAAGAACTGCTCATATTTAATAGACGTATAAAAATCAAAATTCACTATACAATATCAAATGGAATGAAAAACCCAACAAAAATAAATTATTAATTAAAATTAAAAATAAGTAATATCGAATGTTTCGTTCAAAAAATACGCACCTGAACTCGTCAGAAAGGCCGTGGTACGTTGTTTTGCCTCTGACAACATTTGACAACATGTTCAGCTTCTGGTCTTATATTTATGAAAACTAAATCTTTTTCAAAAATACAAAACATAATTTTAAGAACCTCTCCAAAACTAATTTATTTGAAATATTTGATATGTTTAAATATTTAAATAAGTTACTTCAAAAAGTCTCAAAAATATGTAGCACATCCTCAAAAATAATTAGAATTCAGATAAGATCAGTTCAATTTTACATTTATAATATAAATTCAAAGAAAAATAAACAAACTTTTAATCTTACCAAACAATTTCTGGAAAATCTGTGAATGAAAGTTATATATATATATTAATATATATAGATATATATATATATATATCTTTGATAATAAGAATCGACCAAAAGGCAGAATTTTCATCTAATGTAATAAGGATTTTTTTTTGGCTAAGATTTCATCAATTATTGGGAAAGGCTGTGGTTCGGGAACAATTAATTTATTGAGTGCACGAAATCGACATACAATCTGGTTTTAGACCTTTCATCTCTCGTATATGCTAAAGCGACTGGTGATGCAAAAGGTGAGGAGGACTCCTCCATCAGATTCGCTTTCAACAATCTTTCTATTTGGAATTCTATCTCCTTTTGATCGTCCATTGAGAATCTGTATGTTTTTTTTGCCATAAGTTTGTGTTCTAATAGTTTTATATGTGCCTCATTTTTTTG
Organism: Megalocaria dilatata; assembly: GCA_034642435.1. NCBI lineage: Eukaryota > Metazoa > Arthropoda > Insecta > Coleoptera > Coccinellidae > Megalocaria > Megalocaria dilatata. The sequence continues at coordinate 60,203,250 of CM067857.1, forward strand.
CACCTGACCAATATCAAACTTGTGTTGTGCAAAAATATGTTCATATCTATTTATTTAAACTTCAATTTAATTTCTCTGATTTGTTTCCAAATGGTCTAATTTTGTTTCGAAAAGTTCTGTTTGTATCCCTTCATTGAAATTAATGGTGTAATCATTGTTATCATTATTATTATTATGGACACAATCGATCTTTCTCTCTTCATTCATATCTAATCTTTGATAAATAATTAAATCAAAATCTTGTTTTAATTGAAAATTGAAAACAGAATCTAGTCCGAGTAGAATATCATACTCAAAATTTTTCTCATTAACTACAAAAAGTACAACTTCTTTTTTGATATTATTGATTCTCATTTATGTAATTATTTTTCCTGAAAAATTTGCCCTGCCATTGACTGTTTTGAATGTGTTTCTATTATCTTGAATGTGTAGACATAACTTTTCTGCTATTTTGGATTCAGAAGACTAACATTTGAGCCCGAATCATAAATTCCACATAATTCATTATGATTTATAAACACCTTCAATTTGATCAATGGCAGCAGTCTTAGTTTTTTTGGTTTGAAATGACCCTCATTTATTCATCCTGTACCCCAACATTGTTTACCATTCTTATGCTACCGGGTACGTTCTTTTGTTCAAAATTATTGGATTTATTCCTTAGCCGACATAAACTCTCCGGATGAAATCTACCTGAGAAACCATTCTTCTCACAAATTGAGCATGGTTCCTTTTTAACTGGTTTTCTATTTGTTTGTGAATAGGAAGTAATTTGTTCGGCAGATTTATTCATTCTATGATTTTCTTTATTTCGATCGTTGTCATATTTTTTTGAACTTTTCAGCTTTCGCAACTCACCCAATAATTTCCAGAAAATTGTTACATTTGATCGATCAATTCTATCTTGTAAAATATTTGGCAAACTTGCCACAATTAAATCAATTAATATGTCAGTTGGAAACTTATTTCGGAGATTCAACAAAAAAAATTTTTTCCTAAAAGCGTACTCAACTAAACATCCTCCTATGTACTTAAATGAATACGCCTCTCTATATTTATGCCAACTCGTTTCATAAAAACTCTCTAAGCAGTTATCTTTCCATATTTGAAAACTTTTGTCTGAACCTAATGTAATTAATTTAGAATCAAACCATTATTTCGCTATTCCATCCAGAAACAACCGTAAAATAAAAATTTTGTCTCTATCTTCTTCTACTTCACAACGTGTGCATTCCGTCTCGAATTTTTTTAACCATAAATTCACTGAAACACTTTTACCATCAAAATTATTCAGCACAAAATCCTCATTTATCCTCTTGAAATCCTTTTTATTCTTCTTGCTTCTTCTTGAAAGTTCTACCATATCCTGTAGTTCTGATGAAATATTTCAAGATATTCTTCACCTTCGGTAGAGCCAAAAGTTCATGATGGTCAGATATATCCTGTTTGTCTTGTAGTATTTCATAATATGTATTTTTCTTCTTATCAGTATTTGATGCTTCCAAAGCAATGCAAATTTTCGTGGATGTCGTCATTATAGCTTACGTTTTTGATTTATAAGAATGTTATCAATTTTTATTTTTATAATCGAAGAAATAGACGATTTGATATGTCTTGGTTCTGAAAGAATTTATTTTCTTTAGTTTAAAATATAACATAATAACATACACAAAAAATAATAACATACAAAGAAATACAAAGAAATAAGAAGAAAGAAAATAAAAAGAAATAAACATAATAACAGCTGACTGAATATAACACGAGGTAGTTTCAAGTTAGAATTCTAGACATAGAACATAGATCATAGAACAAAGAAGTTACAAAGTTGTTTTCCCTAAAAATAAAAGTTTTATTTTTACAAGTATATAGCAAAAAAAATTCTAGTTCATCTATTAATACGACTGTAGTTTTGAATATTACTTGAACTTCGAAACTGCAGTTTAAAAGTGTTTAAGCTTTTAAATTTAGATATATTCTCCTAGGTTATTACCAATCCTAAAAAGGTTTTCAATACATTTGTTCATGAAAACAGAAATACAAACCTCATTCTGATTTATTAATGATGAAAAGACTTTGTACTGCATCCTCATGAAGCCTTTTGGTTCCTGGAAACACACAGGTATGGAAAAGACAGTCGGAAACATAGGAAATTCAGTGTTAATCAAGAATGCAGTGGACCAGTGGAAGAATCAAAAACTCAGCACTCAGCGATGACGAACAAACGACTGATCTCTCCCAATGGTAGTGGGGAGTGAAAGCAGACTGCAGAGCCTTTTGATCTAAGTATCAACACTCCGCACTGCCATTGAGAGAAAACAATCGTTTATTCGTCATCGCATCGCGCTGAAGTTTTGATTCTTTCACTGCTCGACTGCGTTCTTGATTAACACTGAATTTCCTATGTTTCCGGCTATCTTTTCCATACCTGTATATTTATAATGAATAGAAATTAACATATACAGGTATGGAAAAGGCAGTAGGAAACAAAAAAAATCCGGTTTAAATCAAGAAAGCAGTGGAGCAGGGGTGGAATCAAAACCTCAGCGCGGTGCGATGACGAATAAATGATTCCTCAATGGCAGTGCGCAGTGTTGATGCTTCGATCGAAAGGTTTGTGCAGTCTGTTTTCACTCCCCGCTACCATTGAGAGAGAACAGTCCTTTGTTCGTCATCACATCGCGCTGAGTTTTTGATTGTTTCACTGCATTCTTAATTAACACTGAATTTTTTATGTTTCCCACTGCCTTTTCCATAGCAGCATATGTGAATTATATATTTAAATTTGAAAGAATTGCGTGGTATGTAGGATACCCTTTTGAATTCTTCTATGTAATTGATTCACGTAAATCCATTAGTATGCAAATTCGAGGATAAGCATACTTCAGTGGCGATTAAGAGAAATGTAATAGACTTCAGTTGGTTTATTTACAGACTAAATAAATATATTACAGAGTACTTGGTTCTCCACTATAATTTGTCCCCCCTTTCACTTTGTAACAAATGGAGATACAAAAAAAGGTATTCATGAAAGTTGTACCAAATTAACTGAATATTCTCAAAATTATTCAACAAAATGGAATATATAATAATAATAATAATAGTATTGATTGGTCCTTTGTGACTATAAAAGTATAGGACAGGTCATAATAAATATAATTTCTAATCCATAGGTAGATAGATTACCATTGCCTAAAACAATGGTATCAGTCACTATACAGAGTGGACAAGCTATTGACTAGCTATTTCTCCCCTGATTACGAATATATGTGCAGTGTTGCTCTATATCTCTTATTTTGAGAACTACAGAGTCTCAAATTCGAAGAACCACCTGGCAGGTTCATTAATCGATTGTCGAGTGGTAGGCTGTGATAAATCAACAAACGACCTTGCTTACAATATGATACACGTTGATATTCAATAAAATTATTTTTGAAACATGCATTACTCAGAGAAGGAAATTTTGAATTATTTTCACCTTATTTGAAGAACAATAAAAGCAAGAAAGCTGTAAGTAGAGATTGTATAACATTGCATCCAGGTGATCCAATTCCAAGTGAAAATATATTCCTTAATACTTACAACCGTGTAAGAGATTCTAAAAGTTTTAAGAGAAAGAGACGTAACATCTTACGCAATGAGAATCAAAAACTGGACGTATTGGTTTATTTTAAAGGTAATGTTACTATTATTAATTGTTGATAAATGCTGAAACTGGAATATTAATGAATTTTAAATCAACCGCACAACTTCATGAAAATTGTTTTAGAAAATCCAGAAAATGGATTAAAGGGAGCATCACCTGAACTTGCAATAAGCTGTTCGAAGATTCATAGAGTGTTAAAAAAGAACAATTATAGGCCATACAAGTTACTGCCAACTCCTCACAGAAGAATGAAAACGGCAACGCTTAGAATACCGACAACATATGCTGCAAAGACTGGAGAAAGATGCTCATTCATTAAATTTTATAATGTGAGCGTATGAATCATGGTTTTCCACAGAAAGCGTGTTAAACAGAAAAAATAGGCATTCTTGGGAAAACAAAAATCGAAGACAACGCAAAGTATTTCAAATCAGAAAATCTGGAAAGTATGTTAAGATTTGATGCGGCATTTTTCATAATGAAATTGTGGGGTCTTTATATTTTGACCACACATTAACACATCAACCATATTCCGATAAAATACTGCCAGAGGGAGCTAAACTTTTGGAGCAACTGTTTTCTACTGAAGAATTGAAGCAAATAATTTGGCGACAGGATGGAGTACCCCCGCACAGAGATTTGGAAGTTCGAAAACATTTGAGTGGTCAATTTGATCTCTGGATCTATTATGGTCCACTATTTCATGGCCATCGAATAGTCCGGATGTAACACCGTTGGACACGTTTTTACGGCCGTTCCTGAAGGAAAAAATTTACTCTGGTGATAATGAAAGTGTTGAGAAGCATTAATTCACAAACTCAATTAAAACCATAATAATGTTATCGCAAATAGCCTAACCAATATGAGAAAATGGCATGAACTATGTATATTGAATACATGTGACCATTTCGAGCAATTTCATTAGTTGTAACTGTTCATTTCATACCACCATAAATGAGTTTCTATGGTGGTATTTATGGCATTGTTGAGTAACAATGTCGAGTTCTAGATCATGAGTCCGTACGCCTGCTGCCTCTTTCTCTAAAAACATTTCGAATATTTTACAAGGCTGTAAGTATTAATAAATGCATTTTCACTTGGAATTGGATGATCTGGATGTAGCTCCATATATTCTCCCCTTTCAGTTTTCTTGTTTTTATTGTTCTCCACATAAAATATAGATTTATTGTATTAGTAAGAATATCTTTATATGAATTAATTTGTTGAAATATATATGATTTTTTTTAGATTTTTCTCCGCTTATGTGTAATGCATGTTTCAGAAATGATTTTATTGAATATCAACGTGTTTCATATAATTAGCAATGTCGTTTGTTTTTGATTTATCACAGCCTCCCACTTGACAACCGATTACTGAGCCTGCCAGGTGGTTCAAATTTGAGACTCTGTAGTATATATTCGTAATCAGGAGAGGAAGAGCTAGCCAAAACTAAGAAAATATACAGGGTGATCCATTTGAAAAAAGTTGCAATCAATATCTTGTCCACATTCCATTTTGTGAAATCATTTTGAAAAAACTCAGTGGATTTCGGACAACTTTTGTGAATAACTTTTTTTTTGTATCTCCATTTGTTACAAAATTAAAGGAGGGGTCAAATTATAGTCAAAAACCCGGTACAAATTTGAGTTATTTTACCTGAAGGTTGAGGAAATTGTTGAGGTGTAGTTTGAACTATAATTGCGGTAGAGGAGTACATCGATGGGCTTTTTCATTTTTTTTTACTTTTACCGGGCTCACCGTTACTGTATTCACGTTTGGGTTCATTTTTGGGTTTACTTTACACTTCTCGTTGAGACTCTTAATGCAAAATATCCAGCCAGTTCTGGAATCTGGGGAAGTCGCTCTTGTAATTAGGGGAACGATGCCTAGGAAGAGAATTGATTTCACTCAGGTACTGCACACAAAGGTCCATTTTATTTCCTTATATTTTCACTGTTCAATGAAACACTCGAATTGTATTATTATAAGAAATAATTTGGGAAGAACGAATGGAGTAAAGTTGTTCAGCATCCAATCAATTGGTCACAAATTTTCATATATTTCAATCATTAATTTAATTCAGAATAACATGACCGTCATGATTTGTTGCACCATCAAAGACGCCTGTTTTTGAAATAAGGAAACACACAAGAATTTTGCCTTAGTTTAAAGTATATGGAGAAGGTTTGTCTATCCCAGTTACTCAGTTGTTCTCTGCGGTTAACCACTGCCAGAAACCGATCTTGTACATGTGTGGGCGTTTTCAAGCTAGGTTTTTTGTTCACGTTTACCGTTTCAAGATAGCGATACATGACTTTCGAAATCAAACTTTCACTTATATGAAAGAAGTCTACAGCTTCTCTCTGAAGACGTCGCCATTCAATCATAGTCGTCTGTTGAATTCATTTCCACTATGCTTGGAACGAAACATTCAAATATTAATTATTCTTTAATTTTAATTAACAATTTATATTTGTTGGGTTTTTTTTTTTCATTTGATGAATTTTGATTTTATACGTCTATAAAATATGAGCAGTGCTTATAAGACATTAATTTAATTCTGAAAGTTCAAAAAAAAAGTTTTCAAAATTAAAATTGTAGGAGACAAACAGATTAAATCTGTTTTGATATGCAAACTCACTAAGCTTAAGTTCATTTATCGTTAGAAAACTAAACTCTCAAATCGATAAATCTGACGAAAGGAACCTTAAACAATAACTGATCTCAACTCATCAAAATACAAAAGATAAAAATTCTCCTTGAAGTGAGAATGTATTCAAATCTAAAGCAAACAAAAACTAAGATAAAAATGAGGAAGTCTGACGTATCATCATCGTTTGAAATACATCAAAAATATATGAACTTCCCCAAACTTTGTGTGGGCAGTTTAGGAAGGATAGAATATTTTAATGAGGAGGACTTTTTTATTCGATTTTTGATATGTACTTCGAAACATTAACTGTAAAAATTTCAGGGGTCCATAGGTTTATATTTCAAGAAAATATCAAATCAAAATCTCTTCAATTTTTTTACGGAATTTTGTACAGAATGTATACAAATAGTAATCTAACTTGTAGTACAGAAATTAATGGTTTACATTTTTCGTTTTTTGCTAACAACTCAATATACCCAATATCAAGATGTATGGCTTTTCTCACGAAATTTCAAGACAAATATTACTGAATGATTGGAGAAAGATGGCAACTTCGTATTACTAACAGAAATATCAGTGGTTGATATTAGTATAAACGCAGTAGTTTATGTCCGATAATTATCTAGATATTATATAAGATGAAGATAAGATAACTTCAGGGAAATATTCAGGAATATTTCTGTATCAGCTATGTATAATGACTCCAAAAAGAAAAAGGCTTGAAAATTAATAAGAAATTCCCACGAAAAGATATATCTACTAATTTTCCACTAGCTATTTTTATGTGAATAAAGAAGTCGCGGAATTCACAATGTGGTAATCATGGTGGTGAAAATGAGTGCGAATTATAATTCACATCCATAATGACGTTCAGTCGAAAGGTGTTTTTACCTGGAATGCATTCACTTTTATAATGACCGAATTACCATGGGTACTTTATCCATTAACAGAATGCCAGAAGATAAATGAGATATTCGCACGCTATGCTTTACAACTTCATTGCAGTGCGTCTCTGTTTTTCATTCGTCCAGTTTCGATATCTGACCGCACAAGTTGAATAAAATAATAATGGTTATAAAGGCTGGGCCATCTAGAGTTTGCATTTTGAAGTAGTGGTTATTTCGACTCTAGTCACGCGTGTGTTGATAGAAAGTTAGTTTATTATTTTAATTTATTTATTTGACATTCACGAAATGGGTCGATTTACTCTTGAACAAAAACTCGGAAGTATAAAAAACTTTTTTCCAAAGTGGTGAATCTTTTATCAAAACTCTTAGACATTTACGTGGAAAATTCAATAAAAATGAGATGTCTTCGAAGCAATTTATGAGTTCGTAAAAATGGAACATCCATCAACATCAACTAGTCGTCGTACTTAAGACCTGAACATTTCTCTTTTCTGAGGATCATTTTGAATGACAACCTCACTATGAAGGCTTACAAAAAGAAAAGATCTCGGAAGAAGTGGATGCCGAATTTTTTGCGATGCTGGACAGGAAAACTGAAAAAGTATAAGTTTGCGTTTATAGATTCCAAAAACGACATATAGATTGCTGCTTCGAAACTTGACAGGGTATTATATGTTTTGGAAAATGAAAACTACAAGAACATTATACTACACTGGGACACTTTAATATAAACATCCTAAAGCGGAGTCAAAATGAAAGAATAAAATAGAAAAAAAATGAAAGAAACCTAAGTAACACTGTTCGGTGCTACGGACTACATTTGACGAACTTTCCAGGGTAACCATCTCTTTGCAGGCCTGCAAAGAACATTTTCACCAACTTGAGCCCTGAAGCAGTTGGCAAACATGTTATTTCGTTTCACCTGTCAGAGCATTATAGTGTGAAGGTTATTTCTATAGAGACCGCCCCAGAACCCGAAATAGCTGAATACAAAATAATTAGAATAATAAATAAACAAAATACTTGCCACTTCAACCAGATGCTGAAAAATGACACTTGGAGTATAGAGACAGTTAGTACTCTCGATTTCATGGGGGATTTTTGGAATTCTATGACATTTGCTTTCTTGGAAAAAGGTTAAGATTAGGACTATGGAAAAAGGTAATCATCGAAATGAAGAACTGCTGCAACTGAGAAACCAACTAGAAGTTGCACACACTGTTGCCATGGTAAGAAGAAACCAAGTTGCTTTCAAACTATATGAAGCAATTGAAAAGAAATACAAGCTTAACTAACACAGTTCACCAAAACTAGAGACAGAGAAAGAATCATAAATGCAGAAAATAAGACAAAAGATTTATGGGTTATTGTAAACACACAAACAAAACACCAAAAGAAAGCGATGAAGAAATGTTGCATTTCATCAAATGCATTGAACGAATTCTTTACAGAAGTAGGATTGAAAAAGAATCAAGAAACTACTCCAAGTCCAAATAAATCAAAAATAAGTAAAACAATAATTGATTCCATGTACCTCTTTCACACAGATGAGAAGGAAATAATAAAAACTGTGGAAAAAATTAAAAATAAAGAAACTGCCGATATGTATTATATATCAGCTGGTCTCATAAAAAGCTGCATCAAACAAATTGCCCTTCCATTAGGTCAGGTTTTTAATAAGTGTTTTACAGAGGGCATATTCCTAAATGAATAAAAAATCTCAAGGATCATGCCTATTCACAAAAAAGGTGATTAGAACGATTGCGGAAATTATCGACCGATAGCCATAATACCAGTCTTTGGAAAAATCATGGAAGCACGATTGAAAAATCGGATATGTATTTTCTTGGAAGCAAAAAATGTGGTAGATTTCCGTCAACATGGCTTCGGAAAAGGTGGATCAACCGTTACAGCGATGATGGAAATAGCGTATGATATATTGGAGGCGCTAGATGAATGTGAGGAGGTGTCAATTTTATGTTGGACAAACACAGGCTTTCGACAGAGTCGACCATGAAATTCTTCCGAAAAAATTTGAGAGCTGTGGGGTGAGGGGCAGAGTTCTGAAACTTTTTACGTCTTACCCGAAAGACAGGTACCAGGAAGTTGACTGGCAGGGTAAAAGATCAAGAAGAAAAAAAATAAGGCAGGGAATACCACAGGGTTCCGTACTTGGTCCAGTGCTCTTCATTATATACCCAAATGACCTCATGCATAACAATCAGCGAGGAAAGTAAGTCACATATCCAGATGGAGCGACTATCATTAACAGAGCCAAGGGAAATTGCAGTTTGGGCATGATATTTGGACATGCTTTGAGAAGTGCGCCGGAGTAGCTTGGAGCACACCACCTGGAACTAAGGACAGAGAAAACACAGAAACTTCTTTCTATACAAAAAAACCCTCGAATTCTGACCGTTTGTTGTTGCTGGGTTTCACAATGGAAAGTCTGCTTTCCTGAAGAGAACATATCGAGGAGGTTATACCCACATACCGTGCACAATTTCACTATATCGCGACATATGTCATCATTATATGAAGAAATTCATGTGATGCCCATAAAGTCTTCCTGCGGCAAAAGAAGGCGCTGAGAGCCATAGCTCTCAGCACAAGCTGTAGGAATCTATTCAAACAATATTGCATACTTACAATCACTTGCTGCTACGTGCTCACTTGAGTATGTCACATTCGCCGAAATAGGGACAGTCTGATGAGAGGAGAGGATTTTCACAAACACTCTACAAGAACGACATCACATCTAATTTTGCCTAAACATTGTCTCACAAAATTGCAGAATTTATGGCGATACGTTGGAATCAGACTCTACAATAGGCTTCCTATAGACTAGAGGTCTAGGGAAAACACCAGATTTGAAAAAGAAATGAGGAAGATCCTTGGAGAGAATTCGTTTTATACTCTCACAGAATTTTTAGCTCACAAATTTTGAATTTTAATTGTATCAGTCTGAAGAAGTTTTTATATGTGAAAACTTTATATTGTATTATTATACTGACGCTCGTTGGAAACTTTGAAGGATAATAAACTATTATTAGTTCAACTAGTGCAAGAAGTGAAGCCTCGTAACCAACCGAAGCGTTTCCACTTCGCTCAATGATCGCAGGGCGGAAGTGCGTCTTTTACTCCCTTGGATAGTTATGTTATGATTTTGAGAATATTCTGAATATCTGTAATAACTCAATTATATTTTTCGTTTATAGTAACACTCAACGGAAATCATTTAGTGCTTCAGAATACATTTTTCATTTTACCAGCTATGTTGAAATTACAATTAAAAATCGAAACGAAATGCCCGATTGAAAATCTTGGCAACTTGAACTTAAATTTGGATACCCAGGATATTTGAGATATATTCTTTTTCAGAAAGTAAATATTTTCTTGTGTTATATTCCTCAATTTTATGATTTCTCTTTTATTTTCAGGTCCATTCAAAGAAGCTGGGAATGTTAGTATTTGTACTAGGTAATCAGACAAATGAAGTTCTACTGTTGAACAGTTTTCATGAATACATTTTCGATGCAAGTTGTTGTTTTATTGCTATTCTTGAACTTCCAAAGAAACTCCTTTTGAAACCATAAGTCTCGAACAAGTTTGTAGTTAATTTTCGATCTTTACTATCCATCAGAAAATTTATGTTAAAATTTCCAGTAATCATTATGTTCTTTCCAGGAGATGTTTCAATCACATAAAGCAGAACTGTTGACATTTGTTTCAAAAATACCTCAACTGAAATAGTTGGGGAATTTTTAAGTCCCATAATCAATATACCTCCATGTTTGATCCTTCCGTAACCAAGTTTCTGTCAAAAAATAATATTCATTTTGTGCAGCAGTAACTGTATATTATAGTTTAATAGCGAGAATATTTTTGGCGGTTTAAAATTTTGCTGGTGTTGACCGAAAAAATTTGAAATGTCGCGCTAATATATTTTCGGCCCAGATGTCTGAATAAAGTATCAATGTTGATGTTACAAAAAATTCGAAGGAAGTGGAACAACTTTTGCAGATTTTCAAAATATGCATTGGACCCAGCAACTACTGACAATTAAGGATTACTTTTGTGTCAACAACGTGCATAGACAACATTTTTTTCCATATTGTCGTTGCTCCTGGGAAAGTTCCCTTTGACCCGCACGTCTCAGGTCATAGAGCTTAGATCTTTGAATTTCCAATTGAGAATTCAACAAATCAGTTTCAGGATTATGAATTGAAAAGAAATTTCAATAAGAAACACTTCTGATTCCATTGAAAGAATTATAGCTGGAGATTGGTCGATGTTGTATTCTGGTGATACCGCGATTCTGTTTTCAAATTTCCACAGCCGTTTGTTTGATATCTTCAGATAATAGTTTATCATCAGATGTCATTAACTACTACTTGGTATCGATTGGAACAAAAATAGAGAAAAATACTCAAATTTCACTGAAATAATCACAGAAAATACTCGGAAAAAATATAAAAAGAATGTCCATGTTAATATCTCCTGTCACTGAACAAGAAATAATGCTCCTCTGCAGAAATCTCAAAATTAAGGATTCTCGGGAAGACGGCATCATTTTTTTAGCAGTTTTGCCCTAACTTTGTTACATCGCTGTACAAAATGTTCAATGGTTTTTTGTGACAGGAAATTTTTCCTTCAGAGCTGAAGTTAGGACTATTAAGTCCCATTTTCAAGAAAAACGAGTACAGACCGATATTTGTGTAACCTGTAATGTGCAAAGCATTCGGAGGAATGGTAGACTGGTAAAATTCCTGAAAAAACATTCCATAATTCATGATTCCCAACATGGTTTCAGACATAGTAGATCCACAATAATACCTATGACGCAGCTCATAAAAACAATTACGGAGGCTTATGAAAGGAGAGATGAAATGGTGCTCACGTGTATGGATCTGAGCAAAGTGTTCGATAGCGTAATCCATAAAATTTGATTTATGAAGCTTAATCATTTCGGAGTGCGAGGTGGAGTGAATAACCTGCTCAGATCTCACCTCACGAAAAGAAGTCAGACAGTGATATAGTGCGACGGAATCTCGACTCAGGGAGAATCAGACACTGGAGTCCCACAAGGGTCTAAATTAGGACCACTGTTGTTCATAGTTTTTAGGAACAATCAATTCTGGAACATCAACTCAGAGGTAATAAGCTACGCTGGATATATTAGTCTCGAAAGGAAGTTCGGAGTAAATCGATTTTATCAGGAAATCAAGCTTTCTTCTGGTTCTCAGTTAATGGCTTGCTCTCCAGTAGCGAGAAAACCCAAAAATTAGTTACTGAATTGTTTTAGCCGTTACTATTTGGTAGTTGATCATAATTAAAACAAATTGTAGAAATTACTATGTTTTACTACCAAAAACTATATATTACACATTTTCTTGTGACTCGAGTTTCGAAAAATGAACTATCCCATCATCAGACAACTGACGACCTAACAGTGGTACAGTGGTATTTAAACAAAAGTGATAAATATTTTGAATATTTCAACAGATTCTTGATAATACCTAATAGTGGTACAGACGTTTACAATCGGAACGTGATAAAAAACCGGGTTAAAAAAGAGGGGCCTTCTAACAGATATCGGAATATCGGCAATCGACAAAGAAGGTTGTTAAACAGATGGTACTCATTTAAACATCTCAAATAATTTTTGGGGTAACATAGCTCCGTAGTCGTTCATTATTTTTACATTATTTTGTTGTATATCTCAAATATCTGTATTTAGAAAGCTCCATACAGTCATTAATTATTTTTTATAGTACATTATTTTATTGTGAACGAAATTGAAAATTTCAATAATCAAGTTTCTTTTCTTTTGAATCTACATGTAAAATTTTCTTAAGTTCTTCTTGTGTGGGAAGGAATTATTGTTTTCTAAAGAATGAGTGGCAAAAGTTGAATTTTTGTTTACTTTTCATTGAATTCCTATTATGTTCGTTGAAAAAGGTTATAAACAAATGTTACTTTTTAAATATCTCAAATATTTTCGATTTACATAGCTCCGTACAGTCATTCATTATTTTTACATTATTGTTATTAACTACCTGTAAATGATCATTTCTGGTACAGATGCGTAGACGATATTCTTACGTGTATCTCCGGAACATCCAGACAACTGAGCCAATTTTTCAATTTTTTGAATAATATTCACCCAAAAATTAAATTCAAATTAGAAAAAGAATCGAAGAACAGTATTACATTTTCAGACCTGTCGATATCACAATCAAATAGAAAAATAGAATTCAACGTGTTCAGAAAACCCACATCCATTGATATATGTATTCCCATTGATTCCAATCACCCATATTCACAAAAAATGTCAGCCTATCAATCGATGATCCATAGAGCCTTCGCATTACCCTTATCAAAAAATGACCGCGAAGCTGAAGTCCAAACTATAAAATCAATAGCCGCGAACAACGGTTTCAACCCCAATATAATAGATAATCTAATTCGACAGAAACTATCTAAAATAGCTATGAGCCAAATTTATCCCATCATAAAAACCGAAGAAAATGAAAAATTTATTTCTCTGTCGTACTTTGGTAGCTTAAGTTAAAAAGTGGCCAATAGTGACCTAAAGTGGCGCAAGATCGCAGTAACAAAGCCTACACAGAACACAACTGAACTCCTAACTCGCACAAGCTGAAGCTTCTGAGGGATCTTCACAAAAGATCTAGGAGTATCAGGATAATAATAATAATAATAATAATAATAAAATATCAGATGTCAATATTGCCTTCAAAACGCAAAACAAATTATCATCGGTATTATTTAACGCAAAGGACCCTACTCCAAACATACACAAATCAGGAGTTTATGAGTTATCTTGTTCTACGTGCAGTAATAAATATATAGAAGAAACAGGACGTTCCTTCAAGACGAGTTTCAACGAACATAAAATGAGTTTCAGGAAAAATAAACGAAATTCTACTTTTGCCACTCATTGCCTAGAAAACGGTCATTCCTTTCCCACAATAGATAATCTTAAAATTTTACATGTAGAATCAAAAGGGAAGAAACTCGATTATCTAGAATCTGTTGAAATTTTCAAATTAGTTCACAATAACAATAATGTAAAAATAATAAATGACTGTACGGAGCTATGTAATTCGAAAATATTTGAAATATTTAAAAACTAACATCTGTTTAAAACCTTTTTGAACGAACATAAAATGAATTCAATGAAAAGTAAACAGAAATTCAACTTTTGCCACTCATTCTTTAGAAAATAGTAATTCCTTCCGATAAAAGAAAATCTTAAGAAAATTTTACATGTAGATTCAAAAGAAAAGAAACTTGATTATTGAAATTTTCAAATTTGTTCACAATATAATAAAATAATGTAAAAAATAATTAATGGCTGTATGGAGCTTTCTAAATCCAAATATTTGAAATATACAACAAAATAATGTAAAAATAATGAATGACTACGGAGCTATGTAACCCCAAAAATTATTTGAGATGTTTATATGGGTACCATCTGTTTAAAAAAACCTTCTTTGTCGATTGCCGACATTCCGATATCTGTATCTCTTTTTTAACCCGGTTTTTTATCACGTTGCGATTGTGAACCTCTGTACCACTATTATGTATTACCGAGAATCTGTTGAAATATTCAAAATATTTATCACTTTTGTTTAAATACCACTGTACCACTGTAAGGTCTTCAGTTGTCTGATGATGGGATAGTTCATTTCCCGAAACTCGAGTCACAAGAAAATGTGTAATATATATTTTTTGGTAGTAAAACATAATAATTTCTACAATTTGTTTTAACCAAAAATTAGTATTAACCAACAAAGAAGAGAGAATCAAAATTATCTAATATACTTGGGACTGGAATTGCAGTCCTCTCTAGGCTGGAGTAATCACATTGATACTATCTGTGGCAAGTTGTCAACGGTGTTATTCACGATACGACATATAGAACAAATAGCAGATTTTTTGGCAGCTAAATAGGCATTATACTCAGCCTTTCACAGTGTGGAAAGCTATAGAAATATTTTATGGAGTCATATTAGGAGATGCAGAAAAAATTCTTCTTCCAACAAATAAAAAGATTTATGTAGGTATATTTTTCAATATGGGAAGCACAGAAATCTGCAGGAAAATCCTCAAAAGAGAAGGTATATACTCACAATAACTTCAGTCTTCATATAATACATAACGGTGTCAAACTCATTCATGCTAATAGAGATAACTTTCCAACAAATTCAACGTTTCATGATTATAACAAATGTAATACCCTGTCATCGAATGAAAAAGAAAGAACAAGAACACAATTTCCTAGCTGTAAGACAAACTGCTAGATTATTTGAAGTCCTTATTGGGAAGACCTTCAAATGTGCACGCATCGTTTTCATCTGTTTGGTGTATTATACTATTTGTGTATATACGTGTAGCACTATCTTTCATATTCATTTTATTATTTTATCATTGATTTTATTTAGATGATCATTTTTTACTTCATATTTGTGCTTATAGATTTATTTTAACATTGTAGATTTATCATTTCAATAAGTTTGTATTGACATGTCATTCAAACTATTGATGACCAAAATTTTGAACATTCTGTTATTTTGTATGTATAAAATAAATGAAATGAATGAGATTCATCTTGAAGAATTAATAATGTAGACAAATACACTTAGATCAAGTTTCATAAGAATTTAATTCATGTTGTTGACATATATGTTTCGGGTTTTAACCCATTTTTAAAACAAAGGAGAATTTACTCAACATAACAATTCATATATTTCGGACAACGAAGTGACGGTTTTTTTTATTTGAGGTTGTTATCAGAAAGTTATACCTGTTGACGACATTTGCTTATTTTTCAAAGAAGCTTGTTATTCTCAGATGTCAATATTGTTATCGCCAAATGTTTTTCATGAGCCGAAGAGATCTCCAGATTTTCGAGTAGGTCCAACTTTTTGCTTTTGTTACCTGAATGTAGAATTTCGGTTTTACCGAAGTCTATGAAATGTTTTTTTATGCAATGGGAAGGCAAATCAGTTGTTATTTTATTTTGGAATATAGATTTCTTATGTTTTTTTATTCTAATGTTGATTGAACGACCAGTTTAACCTTTGTGAAAGCTAGAGCACTCACTGCATTGTAATTTAAACGATAACACCATATCTAGAAATAGTTAGTTAAAAACAAAGATTGTCTGAAAATTAGATAAAAAACGGGATATAGCCGCGAAAAGTATTTTTTTGTACTTTTTTTAAGATGGTTGAAAGACTGAAACACATGTCAGGATTCTGAATAAACTGTGCAACATAAAAACTGTCTGAATTTTTTAAATGAAATCGTTATAATATTTCACCAAGAGCCAACTGCATACTCCATTCATTTAACCAAGTGTATTTGTCTACCTTATTAATATCCAAAATGTTTCATCAGGTGATTTGCGAGAAATCAATATATTTCATCTTGAAGAATTTCGCAGCAACTGATTCTAGAGTGGCAATCAATTTCTGCAAAAATGGCGAGAAGAAGGCGTCTACATCGACTCAAGAGCTTTTTCTTCCTCACTGAATACCTGTTCTATCTTCCAAATTACGATAAACATCAGCGAATTACCTTTCCACAACCTTTCAACGTCCCCAGGAAGCCACAAAAATGTATTTACTTTTTCCATTCAGTCGCCTAAAAGGAGATATTGAAGTCGAATTCACCGAAAACGCCCATTCTCCCTGATATTTTACATAAATTGGGAATAATCATGTTTCGCAGTTCATTCTCCCCAATTTTCCCTGTCTGAATAATATCACCGCCAATACACCCAATAAATAACAATGCCCGTGCAAGAAAGACGCAGTACAGCAGGCAGGGCGTCTGCGACAAACCACCAAACAACAGCGGGGTGAGATCGAGAGTGAAATCTCTATCGATCTGTTTCAAATTCAATTGTCATGTTGCACCGAAAAGTGGAGAGATGAGACATCCAATAAGGATGAGGAGAATTACTACGATGGTGCTACGACATAAAAGACAGGGACGGATTGGAATTATTGCAGTTGAGTTTTTCCATCCACTATTTTCTTATTTCTATAGAGCAGTTGAAGATAAAAGCATTAACTGGGTCGTAATAACCTCAACATTTTAAGATTATCGCTATATCGAACGTTCTTAAAGACTCCGCTCAGCTCATGTCACTGAAGAATATAATATATATATATATATATATCTATATGAGAAAATTATATGGTATAAACTTTAAATTCAGAATAATATCTAAACTTCTATAATATATATTGAAGATTATATATTGAAATATCAAAATAATGTGGTAGTATATATAATCAATATAAAATTTTTTCCTAATGTCTAGAAAAATCTTCCTTCACTTTACGACATAACAACATTGTAAAGAATTGCTTGCTATGTAGAGATACCTTTTTGAATTCTTCGGAAGTAATTGATTAAACGTTAACCAATTAGTGTGCAAATTCTTGGTTAAGCATACTTCAAATGGGGTTGAATGAGGGATGTGGTATATTTATAGCTTAAATACATATAATACAAGTTTACAAGTTTGAATTGTTTACCCAAACTGACGAAGTTGTTTCGGTGTTGTATCGAATTCTAATTTCGGTGGAAACACTATTTTGTTCGTTGAATAATTCTTCTTTGAGCTTTTTCACCGTTGTTCACTTCACCGAATTCACTTTTGGGTTCACTCTTCAGAAATTAATATCTAATTGCAAATAAATTATGTATTACTAAGAGAGATAGTTCTTTGGAAGGTTAAAATGAGATGCGAATATAAAATAATTCAAGAGTAGAGATAAATGTATGTCATAAGTTAAGAGAATTTAAAACTCGCGAGTGGTTTATTTTGTGCTTTTTGGACAAGCGACAAAATGCGACCATTTTTGGGGATATTTCTTCAAGGGTGCTTTGTGGCTAACCTAGATGAGAGGACTGTTTGTTCAGAACTTGAGAGACAAAGAGAAATGTGAGTAGAACTTATTTCTTGAGAATGTGTGTGGGATTAAAACTTAATGTTCCAAGAGAGAATATTGCGTGACCGTTTGGGTGAAGCACGTAGAAAGGGCTAACGAACGGTTTCGATGGATGTGTTCAACTGTCAACCTTTTGGTCAACTGTTTATATAGGGTAAGTATCGCGTGACCGTCTGGTCGAGGGAATGTCTTCAACTGTCCCTTTTTGCTAACTGTAGTAGAAGGTGAGTATCGCATAACTGTCTGGCCGAGAGAATGTCTTCAACTGTCCCTTTGGGTTGCGGCTCGAAATGGTGGCCCAGTTAGATTCCGATACGACATTCAACTGTTGTCTAGAAACGGCAAAAGCGGTTCTAATGAGTAATCTGAAGGACAAATATTTTCATTCCTTAACTGGTATTTAGGCCCGTTTAGGTTTCTAGGAATTAAATGAGACATATTTGAAAGGCCTAAATTTTTGAACTCTGAGGACGTTATTGTTATATTTACCTGCACAATAAATTAAATTCCTTGTTCGGTGTAAAATCCAAACAAACGTATTAGCACAAATGTATTTATTTATAGTCCCTCTAGAAAGTATCCGGAATTTAATATTTTCCATAATTTTAATATACTTCTTTTTTGTACTATTCCAAAACCAAAGTTGCATGGCAACACTATTTGCCAAATATTGTTGGTTGTCAACAGATATACACTTTATGAAATAATGTAAAAAAAAACAGGTAGAATATTTGTATAGAATAGATTTTCGAAACGTTAAAAAAATTAGTGCAGACTGAACTGGGAAAAAGTGATGTATATGACCAATAAAGAGGATAAAAATGGCATGGATATGATGCATAGACCAATTTCAGGAAGACCGCGTAAGTTTAAAGGAAACAATTTAAATGCTTTATTGGCTTTATTGATGACACAACCCGCACCTGGGGTTTCGCGAATTGGCTAACAGATTAGGAAATCAACGAAATATAAAAGTATGTCCAGAAACCATCCGTATGTTACTGAAAAGGCAAGGCTACGTATCAAGGAAACCAAAAAAAAAACCCTATAATGTCACCTTTGCAAAAGGAACGAAGGATAGAATGTTGTGAACGTTTTCAAGAAGATAATTTTAATAATGGCTTTATATATTTATGATAAAAGTTATTTCCAACTTAATGGAAATCACTTTGAAATCCTATCAAAACAACCTGTTACCGTTAAAATTTCCAAATTTTCCACCAAAATTATGGCCTGGGGAGCAATATCTCAGTGTGGTGCTACGCCTCTCTATATTGTTGATGTTACCATTAATAGTGAAAATTCTAAACGATTTTCTCCTTGAAACGACGCATGCTTTATATCCAGAGGGGTGGTGTTTTCAGCAGGATAATGCAGGATGCCCTACTTCGACTTACACTTAAACTTGGATGTAAGAACACCAAGTGACAACCATTTTATGGCCAGCAGCTTCACCAGATCTTAGTTCCATTGAAAATATATGGGGACTAATGAAGATTGAAGTTGAACGAGCAGCGCCACGAAATAAATACGATTTAATTCAATCAGTTTTACAGTCCTGGGCTACCATCACCGAAAATTATGGATGTAATCTATGTAACTATGGATGTACCTCGACGTTTAGTCAAGTATTTACAGTTAAATGGTGGTTATATAAGAAAATGAGATGAATATTTTGTTATAATTTTCTAATTCAAGAATCAAAAATATATACTAAATAATTACTATTGAGCTTTGTTTCTTCCAGATACTTTCTAGACGGACTATAATGAAGAATATATTCACAGTTTATTAATTACCAACAATTATTTTTCCAGTATAAGCCTTATTGATCATATCTGATCCCAACGGGAAAATACATTAGATTCACTGTATTGAAGGATCTAGGTACTGAGTTTTCTAAACAGTTTAATCATTTGAAAAACAGATTTGTTGTAGTAAATTGTCAATTATGAGTCTTACGGAATCTAACCACACTGTAGTATTGGAGGATCCTTATGACAAAAGTTTCGAGTTCTTGGTGTCTTTCTAGGGGTTGAGATTTTGTAGCCATAAATTCTGGATTGGATAATGTTGACTGGGTGGAAGTGTTTCGTGGTAACTGTATGTACAGCTGCTTGGATAGATTTTATGAACAAGTTTATGAGTTCGTCGACAAGTATGTTCCCAAAATAAAGATTCATACTAATTTTCCGGCTTATCTTAGTAAGAGCACTATTAGCCTTATTAAAGAGAAGAATAAGGCTCATAAAAGGTGGAAATTGAACTCTAGAAGTTTCGATAACCATATTGTCTTTGAGTTAACACGTAAAACCAAAAAAGCTGTTCGGTTTGACTCCACTTGTTACATCTCTGCAGGTGAGGATGAACTGCCGGGTAATTCAAAGCGTTCAAAGCAACTTCACTCTTGAATCTTCTGTACTCCGAAATCTTCAATTTATCTGGAAGATGATTGAATAATTATTTGATAGATTCGGTCTTTACTTGGTGGAAACTCATTTTGATTAAAAAAATGTATATGAGACAGTAATTTATTTCCACAAAAATGTTTGTACTACTTACTACAACAATTGTTTCACCACGATGTGGCTTCTTCAGGTATTACATTGTACTGTCTGATGGTATTCAGTGTAACCGAGTTTAAATATATTTTTAGGTACTTGACCAAATAATGGAAGCACAAGTCATAAAAGCTCTAGGTGTTTATTCGAGTTTGCCGCTAAAAGTGCCATTAAGAAAAAATATTCAGTAATGGAGAATGATCGACATCTGTTTGTTCGTTCAAAAGGATTTTACGGGCATTATGCCTGTTGATTTCAAGAAATTCTAAAAGTGTTAATCTAGAACTTTTGCTTTCAACGTGGATAATTTCATAATTATTGTTGAAATGATGCCTGCATTCCTTAAGATGATTAGCATATGTCGAATGTACAGAATTGGATATATAACCCCTTTGGTGTTCTTCGACACGTTTCTTGAATGATCCACCAGTCTGGCCAATGTATACTAAAGGGCAATCTTTGCAAGTCAACTTGTAGACTCCAGATTTATTTTCTTTATTTGTACGATCTTTATTGTTTTTTATGTAGGTACTAAGGTTATTAATTGTCTTAAAAGCCGCGTTATAATTGAAACAACTTTTGAAATATTTAGCAATACTTTCAGATAATCCATTGACATAAGATAACGAAAAATATTTCTGTGTATTGTCCTCTTTTATGATTGGGTACACGAGATTTAATGCCATTTTCGTTTGTTTACTGGATACCATTTTGTCTATAAGAAAGGGATTTTAACCGTTGTTTGACGCTATTTGTTTAATAATATTTAATTCTTTCATAAAGTTTTCTGAATTTGAAGGGACATTCAATAATCTATGAATAAAACTATTATATGCTGATATCTTTTGGTTGGTGGGGTGGTTTGAAGTTTTATGTATTGTGATGACTGTATGTGTTGGTTTGTGAAAAATACTAAAATCATGTAAATTATTTAATCTTGTTATAGTGAGGTCAAGAAAATTACAAATTCACAATCGAAGAAGAAAAGAATCGAAGTATTAATTTTCTTGACCTCACTATAACAAGATTAAATAATTTACATGATTTTAGTATTTTTCACAAACCAATTCTGGTTCATTTATTTTTTATCTATTCCTCATTTTGAGAATTTTATATTTATTATCTTAGAATGGTAGATTTTTCTGTATATTTATGATTGTGAACATACTTATATATGTTGTATCAATATATTTGTGTTTGATTGTATCGGTCTCTACTTGTCGGAAATACATCTTGATGACTAAAAGTAAAACAAATTAGCGAAAATTAAGTTGTTTTACTTTTAATCATTAATACATTGGCATTGATAGATTTTTTGTCGTACACAGAAAAAAAATTTTCCTGAACATTGAAAAATATTTTATACTAATTATGTCAAATCGGATGTTATTTTGATATTTTAGTATATTATCCTAAATAAATATTGTAAAAGTTTCAAGATATCATTCTGAATTTAAAGTTATTTCAATTATTTCTATTCAGTATGGACTCGCATTTTGATTCATTTTTTAAATCATATTTATTCAACACTTAACAAAACGAATTGAAAATAAGAGAATTCTTAAAACCATTTCAGAATGAAATGGGAAATTTACTTTGTTTATTGTACTCTTCTGTACTTTGTAGTATGGAGTACATTTTATTCAAGATGAAGGCTAAAAAGACTTCCAATTGATTTTGAATTTTTCTTGAGAAAATATCTCACTGTAAATTTTGTGAAAACTTCTTGTATACCGTTTAATAATTATGGATCCTCGCTTACAAATTTCGAACAACTCTCTGTTCACCTGGACCGTGAAACATTTCATACAAATAGAAACAAACAACTTAGAGTAATAAAAGACTCACATTTCCGATCAAATCGAATACTTTACTTTTCATTGATGTAATCATTGTTGTGCTTTGATTGTATGGGGTTGATGCAGTCGACCTGAGAAAGTTGGAAATTTTGCAAAAAAGAATTTTGAAGGTTATCTATAAAGGAAATTTCTCTTTGATGACTTATTCGAAAGGCCCTAGACAACTGCTGAGTCAAAATTTCCTCTTGTTCTATAAATACAAAAGTGAAAAATGAACAGTAAATCACAAATTTCAGACAACATATGCCCTCAAGGGACACTCACGATTTAGTAAGACACTGCACGAAAAATATAAGAATAAGGAGCACCGGAAAAAAACAAAAACACTGGATGACGAATGGTCTTATGAAGTCTATTATGACTAGAAACTCACTACACAGGCAAATGTTGAAACACCCAGAAGATGAAGATTTACAAACTCACTTTCAAGAAATACTCCTTAAATGATCTAATCAAAAAAACAAAAACAATTATATGAAAAGCCAAATAAATAAGAACATGGAAAATACAAAAAACTTATGGAAGACTGTCAGAGAGATGAGTGGCAGAAGCAAGCCGAATTCGGACATCGATTTTCTCAAAATTGAAGATAAAACACTAACAGACAAATAAGATTTTTGCTAATTGTTTTGCGAAATACTTCTCAGAGATTGGTAGAAAGCTTGCGCTAATATTAGGCAACCGACGACTAAAGTGTACTACAAAAAGCAAGCTTATTAACTCCTTTGGCCTTGTTGAAATTCATGATGAAGAGTGTTATCAGAACATTGAAGTGCGGAAAAGCCTCTGGAGGAAATGGAATTACATCTGAAATTTTGAAACGCTTAGTAGATTTCATAACCCCACCTCTCACGTGCGTTATAAATAAGTGTATACAAGAGGGTTCGTTTCCACCAACATTCAAAAAGGCAGTAAGAACTCCAGTCCATAAAAACGGGGAAGAACATCTAACTAGCAATTATCGACCGATAACAGTAATCCCCTTCCCCAGGAGAAGCTTGGTGGGTACTGAAAAAAATTGTAGAAGAAGATCTCAAAAAAGTGCTGAACTACTTCGACTCTAAGTTGTTAACCTACGATCCGGAAAAGACAGTCTATATGCCCTTTTGTAATGTCCCATCTGGGCTTCCGGAATACACAGGGCTCTCCATACTTCGAGAAGCTAACATCAATACTGTGAGGATGGTAACTAAAACATAGAGTATTGTTTAAGATGGAATTACCACATCGATGCATTAACAAAAAAACTTAGAAGCTTGCTACCTTTGTATCGATTGTGCTCTAGGTTTTGTGAGGCCAAGTAGCCGAATGTTTTATATATGGCACTCGTTCAGTCTTTGCTCTCGTATGATATTTTGGTCTAGGGGGTGCCACTTATGTTCACATGAAAAAAATTTAACTGATCCAAAAGAGATTTCTTAGGATACTTATAAAAAAAGATTTTACCAACCCGTCAGATGATCTCTATGGAGAATCTAATTTGTTCGATCCTAAACAGCTATACTGTGCTCGTATTTTTTAGTACTATTTCAAAACTAAGAGTAACCAAGACCTAGTATCCCACAACCACGGAACACGGAAGTTATTTTATAAAGTACCAAGAATGCGAAAAACAATTGGTGGAAGATCCTTCGTGTTTCTTGCTTAACAAAATACCTCAGGATGTACAGACAATAACTTCGGAACAGCTCTTCAAGAAAACAATAAGACGATGGCTTTTTCCTCAGTCCTGACAGCGTACAGCTAAGTTAGTCGATGTAAGGAACGCTCAGATTAGATCAAACCGAAATTATTGGTGAACACCTTGATTTCTGTTAAATTGTATTAAAACAGCTTCAATCAGGAAATATTTTCAAGTTCAAATAATCATTCACAAGATTAGTCTTAAATGGTTATAGAGGGAATAGTAATAATAAACAATTACAGTTAGTTCCAAATGGTCTTTATTATTATCCGGCAGAAAGAAATTACAGTAATCAAATTTTGTGAAGAATGTATAAATTTTTATTTGAAAAGTAAAATCTTGTTTTTGTAGAATTATTGAAATGATATGTATTACTATTTTTTATTCTTCCATAAAGGGATTAATAAAGCATTATTATTATATTATTATACTCAATACCAATTAAAAACAACCAGACAAAGGTGTTACACATACTTAGCCTCACGAAGCTATAATATTCTACAAGGAAATATAAAGGGTTTCAAGACCTTCAAATTGTTCGATAAAAAAATTGAAGATTCACTATTGTTCATATCACCCATGATCGATATGACAAATATAAATAACTTGGAAATCATTGTACTACTGACTTTGCCCATTGACGAATTCATTTTTGACACTTCTAATCAGACGATTCTCACGAAATTCTGCACGAAAATGAGCGTTATTATTCTTCTTCTAAGTACCAAGTTTCAGATTGATCAGATTTGTAATTTAGAAAATATTGAGAAAAATATGAGAAAATATTCAATTCAAATAACCACGAAAACATTGGACCGATTTTACGAGCTCAACGGAGATATTTAGACCCCAAACCCAACCTGAAAGTTTCTAGTTTTCCTTCGAAAGTTATCGTGTTTACGGATGGCCGGCCAGGCAGAATTACTTCGAATTCTTCGACCCAGTGAGTGCAACCCAGTCGTTTATAACCATTATTTTCTCAAGATTTGAAAATTACAGACATTTAGAACAAACAGAGCGCGCAAAATTATATATTTCTCCAACCACTAGAAACTATAACTGATTATATTGTTTTAAAAAATGATCTTATCAAATAAATACTTTCTTATTTATTATATATGTTACAAACGTTACTAAATAACGTAAGCATAGGTACACTGGGTGTACACCATGACATACTCGTAAGCTCTATGAGAAATTCTCTCCCCGGTCACCCGTATTATCCTAAGAAAATCTTAATCTCTTCAGTATTATCACGTATTTATTGAATACAATGACTTGAGTTTCGTAATATTTTCAAATTTGCAAACTGGTGATTAACAAGTTGTGTTTTAGGTTTTTTTATTATAAATATATCCATCAAATGATGGATGTTGATTTTCTTAGTAACACCGAGAAGTGGGAATTTCCACAGAGCGCCTTGTTCATTCAAAAGCATTATGGATGCGTTATTACTTTGTCAAAGATCACTAGTTGATACAAAATTACCCAATTTTTTGCCTTTTGATCTCGTTGTAATATTTCAAGGTAAAACTCATCAGACAGGCTCTGTGATGCCTGTGATGCCAGTGACCATGTGTTCCGCTTGGAACGGTGGTCGTCAAACGCTGTATGCCTTGCCTTATTTGAAATCGGCGGGGATGGTTAGTCATGAATTTTTAGACTGGTCGGGTCCTCTTTGATACGCCGGTCAAGCTGCGACAGAGCAAGGAATGTCTCTGGACGAGAAGCGAAGAAATTGTTCGCTACACACTCCCCCTCCAGTGAGCGTCGAATAAAGGTCATGGAATAGGGCATTGGGATCAGGTAAGGAGACCGCCGCTGGGCTGGTCGAGGTGCCATTTCCAGCGGGGATCTGTGGAACGAAGGGAAAGGCTGTCTCGGAATTATGGATAGGGGGCAATTAGGGCTACCAAATGAATGGGTTGATTCGCTCTTTGAGCAAATTCCCCCAATCACGTCGGGGTCACCAATGAAGCTCTCTAAGGAAATGTAGTGTTGTTAGGGAGCTTCCACCTCTAAATTCGGGAGACGGCGTTTCGTTCGGAGTCTGTGCATCTGAAAGTCATCAGATAGGCGTGATGCGCAGCTCTGCCTGTGACGCCATAACCATGTGTTCCGCTTGGAACGGTGGTCGTCAAACGCTGTATGCCTTGTCCTATTTGTACTCGGCGGGGACGGTTAGTCATGAATTTTTAGACTGGTCGGAGTCCTCTATTGATACGCAGGTCAAGCTGCGACAGAGCAAGGCAAGTTTCTGGACGAGGAGCGAAGAAGTTGGTCGCTACAATATAACACGAGTAGCGCTGGACTGTATACTTTAATGTTTACATGCTTGCTGGTACAAGTAATACTGCAAAAGAAAGAAAGATTACAGCTCAAACAGAATGAACATCAACATTGACATAAGAGCCTTATAGTTCTTCGTAACTGAATTATCGTATTTACATTATTTTTGTTATTCACAACATCCCCACTTGACAAAATCTAATATTTCAATAAATTTATTTAGTGTTACGAACAAGCGGAAGTTTCGATTTAGTTGATAAGCAACAGTTCTGTCACAAACAAGCTTATTCTTAACAACATTGAGATTTAAACTGTTATCAAAAGCAATAGCAGAATCTCACAATCTAACATACTAAATATTATAAAAAATTCATGAAAAGTCTAATTGTAATCAATGCTTCCTCCTGCGCACAAAAAAATTTATTCAAGGAACTTTAAGAATTAAATTAATGTCTTATAAGCATTGCTTATATTTCTTGAATAAATTTTTTGAAATTAAAATTGTAGAAGACTAACAGAATAAATATGTTTTGATATTCAGATTTTGTGATATTCCTTCTATCAAGTAAAAAACCGCTTTCTTATTATTTTATTTGATATATAATCATATTAGGTTTTTAAATAAAGAAATTTATTATACAGTGTTGAATGTTTTAACTAAGACCATTAAAGTGCCTTATAAACTTTGTGTGATTTTGTTGTGAGCATAGAACATAGAGTACCTTGGATATTAGATATACCTAGTTTAAATGTTCAACAAACACATATTCCTAGAGATCGTATTGGGTAAATTTATTTATTGTTAATTGATTTTATCTTTTAAATGTGAAGTTGAACTGATCTTATCTGAATTCTAATTATTTTTTGAGGATATTTCAAATAAATTAAATCTTTTTTAATATTCAAATTTTCTAGAATAATTATCCATAAAAAATAATTAGTTTGATCCACCTATAGATAAGTTTTCGTGAGGTCTACAAACATCACTATGAACAATTTCCAATAGTTCATTGGCTCTGTTTCCTTTTGCTGGAAACAGCAATCCATTTTGTTTCGCCTCCCAATATACTTCACAATTAGATTTATTCATTTTCTGATTTAATTTGAGAGGTGCCATAACATCAACTACTCTGACATGCTACTCAAGTACTCTGAATCAATATGTCCCAGTGATCGGTGCCATATTTCTGTAATAACCAGCGGAGTAGTCATCAATGTGTTCTAGCCGTTTAACCTTAGCTTCTAAAATTCGTTACTAGTCTGCTTCTCGTATACCCACAAGACGTTATTTTTAGTATATATTTCACATCTTCTTTCATGGAAATTAACTCGGGCTCCTTTTTTGATCAAATGGTTAACAGATACCAAATTCGTGTAAGTCCTAGAATAAAGTGAAGATTTTGTAAAATGACACTTAAACTCTAGTTGTTTACCATTGTTACCATTTGAACATCATCTGCATTTCCAACTGTTATTTTGGCTTCATTTATCCATGATGATTAAGAAGTAAAACAATTTAATTTCCGCTTAATTATTTAATTTCAAAACATTTGTTTCGACATGACAACATGACTTCGTCAGGTGAGTATGGTGCTAACTACATATTTGAGATGAAGTTCTTTAAATATTCAAAATATACAGAAAAGTATTATAGGTACTGGAAATTTACAGTAATTTGTTACTTTATTATTATACGAAGTTTCATAAAAGGTTAAAAGGGGGATTTATTTAGGTCCGTCTGATCGTTTAGGAGAATCTGTTTTTTATTGTTATCTGTTCATTTCGAGGGCTTCTAGGTAGTTCAACCTGAGGTTCTTGTTTTCTGGGTGTAAGATTTTGTAGTTATTGTTAATAAAATCATGTCCTATCTTCAAAAGATGGTAAGCATATGTTGAATTTCCGTTTCTACCAAGATATGCTTTCTGGTGATCACGTATCCTAGTGCCGAAAGATCTACCTATCTGACCAACGTACACATGGTCAAGTATCCCAGTTTAACTTATGGACTCAAGACTTTTTGTTGTTTTTATGGATCAATTTTTTTTTTATTAAATTTCCCAACGAGTTTTTGGATTCAAATGAAATGTTGCAGTTATTTTTTTCTTTAAATATCTTGCTATTTTTTCGGACTTTTTGTTTATGTACGTTAGAGAAATATATTTTATATGAATAGCTACTGTTGGATATACAAGCGATATTGATTGTTTAAATTGCATTCGTTTCAATAATCCATTTATAATCAACGGATTGAAACCATTGTTGAATGCAATCTATTTTATAATATTCAGTTCTCTATCAAAATTCTCTTTTGTCATAGGTATGTTGATTAATCTACATATCATGCATGCTATTATAGAATGTGGATGATCAGAAATACTATTATCTGTATGAGTGGGTTTCCGGAATCTTAAACAAAACTATTTTTTGTTTAATGGAATATTTTACGAAGCTAATGAAGGTTGAACTACCTAAAAGCCCCCGAAATTAACAGATACAATAAAAAACAGGTTCTCCTAAACGACCAGACGGACCTCAATAAATTCCCCTTACTTAACCTTTTTCTGAAACTTTGTATAATAAAAAAATAACAAATTACTGTAAATTCCCACCACCTTCTTTTCTGTATATTTTGAATATTTAAAGAACTCAATCTCAAATATATAGTTAATACCATACTCTCCTGACGAAGTCATGTTGTAATGACGAAAAAATTGTTGTAAAATTAAATAAATTAGCGGAAATTAAGTTGTTTTTTTTTTAAACATCAAGATGTATTTCCGACAAGTAAAGACCGATACAATCAAACATTTCATTTATTCAGTTCAGGCTTCCTTTTGTCCATTAGATAGTTGTTGCTTGATATTAAATGAAAACTTGCACCACTATCAGTGTACTAATCTGTGTTGCTTAATGAAACATTAGCAAACTCGCCACTCAAAGTATAAGTTGCTTTTTTATTTGGGCATTATGACATATATTTTATTGAATCAGTGTTTACTTGATGAGAATAAAAAATTGTGAAAATCAGAATAACTTCATTTAATATTATTATGACATATAATGTCCTTTCTGTTTACATTTGAAGCATATGATATTACTCGGTCCTTTATGTTCACATTTTCATTCACTAACTCATTTTTCGGGTCGTTTCTCCTACCATATTTGGAGTCCTCATGGAACTATTTTCCATTTGCAGTATTTGGTTTCGCAGAAAAAACCTCTCTATATCCCTGGCTACTTTCATCTATTTTTATGTCGATCAATTTGGATTTAATAGCGTCTGTTGTAATAGATATACCTGCAACTTCGACTTCATGAAGTCTCTCTTTATCTGTATCTCAGAATGCCCAACTGCAATTATCATAGGAGACTATTTCTTCGATAGTCCTGTGAGTATAAGTGATCTCATCCATTCTTCATTTATACTGAACCTTAACCTTAACTTTTCCTTAATTTCTGACAAGTTTCTACTATTTGGTTTATGTAATATTTCAATGTATCGTTGCGCTCTAATCTGATATTGAGGTGCTTAAAAGATTTTTAATATAAGAAAAACAAATGTTAACTTCCGCTATTCTATTGATTTTCACAACAATTGTTTCGTCATACCATGACTTCATCAGGTGAGTATTTAAACTGAGGTATACAATGCAAAAGATGACCTTAAATACACAGCTCTGGTACAAAAAATAGAGGGGTGGAAAGAGAGGTATACAATTAATGAAAAATATTAAGTAGGGGGGATCTATTTAAATCTATTTGATCATTCAATAAAATTTGTCTTTTATTATTTCTATTGATTTCTAAAGTTTTTAACAGACTTAGTTTCTGACTTTTGTTTTCAATATGTAATATTTCATAGTTCATATTAAAATTATGGCTAGTCTCTAACAAATGGTTGGCATAAGTTGAATTCGGTTTATTATTAATATAACATTTTTCATGTTCTCGTATCCTTGTTTGGAATGAACGGCCTGTCTGTCCCACATATACACATGGGCCTCCCCCCTGTCTCTGTAACTTGTCGTGGTGGGGGAGCTTGTCATAACGAGTGTCCTAGTTTCATTTATGAGATGGAGGATATGGTTATGATGCCTAAAGCAGAGACTCGCAATCCTAATTTCCTTTCTTTGTTTCTTTCTTGCATAATACCTTTCCATCATGTTGTCCCAATCCTATCTTTTCCTGCCGCAGGACTTGGAATCGTACGGGGAAGCTGGCTCTGATTGACGACCAGAATCTGCGACCCTGCGATCGATTAGAGTTCTGTTTTTCCTTTCATTGGCGAAGGCGATCCCCGCTAGTCCTTAGCGTGGGTTTCCAACCTTCGTCCTCTTAACCCGCTGAAGGATCTTAAATGGTTGTTGAATGACAAAGGGAGACTACGACGTTTCGAACAAGCTGGGGGGTTTGGGAGATTCGCTCTGCTCGCCCCCAAATTTGGCTCCATTTTTAGTTCCTGAAGTTCCTGCTGCGGGGTCCTGATTGGTCCGTTGGAGGACAAAGGGAGACTACGACGTTTTGAACAAGTGTGGGACCTTGGGATATTCGCTGCGCTCTTCCCTAACTCCGGCCCCATTCGTGGATCCTTAAGCTTATCTTTTTCCGCTGCGGGTTCGGAAGCGGTCCGCTGGAGGGAAAGGGAGACTACGAAGTTTCGACAAGGTTTGAGGGTCCTTTAAGATACGCTCTGCTCTCCCCCAAACTCTGGCGCCCTTTTGATCCTAAGGCCCAATCCTATGACGCTTCGGAGCCTCGCTTTTGGCGGCGAACAGCAACAGCGATCCTGTGGCGCGTGGGGTCCATGCTGACAATCTGTTATTTGTGTTGATTCGTTGTTTCAGTCTTTCACAATCCATAGACACTCTGCTCAAATGATTGAGTGATGGGATCGCAACGGCGATCCTCTTTGGTGTGGGAGAGGTGACTTGTGGGGGTCCCTCACCTAGTTGTGTTGGCGCGGAGTACTCTATAATCCTTTCTCCAAAACTCCTTTCATTCTCTTTCATCTTTCGGGGGTCTGCTGGGGTGTCAAAACTTAAGCAGAAACCCGGGACAACAATGATGAAAATGGTACTTTAATGTTATTAGAGAGCTCTGCTCATATTTTAACTTGTACAATTCTGAGTATATACACATGGGCAATCACTACATGTTAACTTGTAAACTCCTGATTTTTTGTTTTTAGGAATGACGTCTTCATTATTTTTCATTAAGTTGCCTAAATAATTAATAGTTTTAAAAGAGATGTTATATATTTTTTTTTCTTTAAATATCAGATCTATTCAGATTTTTGGCCTATGTAAGTTAATGAATTAAATTTGGTTTCGTTTGAATTTTGAAATTTTGGATATACAAGTGATATTGCTTTCTTGTAATTTATTTTATCAAGTAAATTGCCTACAATTAACGGATTGAAATCATTATTTAAAGCTATTTGTTTAATCGTTTTATACTCTTTGTCAGAATTTTCTTCCGTCATGGGTATGATAACCAATCTATAAAGCATACTATTATAAGCTGACAATTTTTGTGAAAATGGATGGTTTGAAGTATAATGAATCGTATCATCTGTATGTGTAGGTTTTCTGTATATGGAAAAGTCATGTCTATTATTAATTTTAGTAATATTTAAATCTAAGAAATTGATGCTATTATTTACTTCATCTTCCTGTGTGAATTCAATTGTTGGATATAATTTATTGATAGATTCCAAAAATGAACTAAGTTGTCTATTTGTGCCATTAAATAAACAAATTATGTCATCTACATAGCGGTACCAATAAACGAAATCTTAATTGTAGACAATTTACTTGATAAAATAAATTACAAGAGAGCAATATCACTTGCATATCCAAAATTTCAAAATTCAAGCGAAACCAAATTTATTTCATTAACTTACATAGGCCAGAAATCTGAAAAGATTGCTAGATATTTAAAGAAAAAAAAAATATAACATCTCTTTTGAAACTATTAATTCTTTAGGCAGCTTAATAAAAAATAATAAAGACGTCATTCCTAAAAACAAAAAATCAGGAGTTTACAAGTTTACATGTTGCCCATGTGTATATGTGGGGCAGACAGGCCGTTCATTCCAAACAAGGATAAGAGAACATGAAAAATGTTACATTAATAATAAACCGAATTCAACTTATGCCAACCATTTGTTAGAGACTGGCCATAATTTTAATATGAACTATGGAATATTGCATATTGAAAACAAAAGTCAGAAACTAAATCTGTTAGAAACTTTAGAAATCAATAGATATAATAAAAGACAAATTTTATTGAATGATCAAATAGATTTCAATAGATCCCTCCTACTTAAAATTTTCCATTAATTGTATACCTCTCTTTCCACTCATCTATTTTTTGTACCAGAGCTGTGTATTTAAGGCCATGTTTTGCATTGTATACCTCAGTTTAAATACTCACCTGATGAAGTCATGGTATGACGAAACAATTTTTGTGAAAATCAATACAATAGCGGAAGTTAACATTTGTTTTTCTTATATTTAAGATGAATTTCCGTCAAGTAAAGACCGAGACAATCTAAAATTAAAAGATTTTTTCCTAGTGAATCAACAATCATTGTGAAGATTTTTCACTCTCAACCATACTTCTCTAGGAGTGGTGGCGATGAGACTGTGTCCAATTCGCTACCATCGATATACATTCTGTCAAGAAAGTACCGGGAATTATCGATTTAAATCTGGCGGGGCAATGAGGCAGGTAAAAATTTTTTTTCCTAGGTTGGTACCACTGTCCTTAATTACTATGCCAAGCTTGAGCGGCATCTGTCAACTAGTGTGTTTGCAACAGCTGATTAAGTCAGTCGATGTCAGAGTGCGTGCCGATTTTTACTATGGGTGATTACGTTGAGCAAAGAATTTGTTTAAAGTTTTGTGTTGCAAATGAATTTTCGTGTGCCGATGCATTGAAAATGTTGCAAAAGGCCTTTGGTGATAATGCTCTATCGAAAACTCGTGCATATCAGTGGTACAGAGCCTTCAAGGACGGTCGGGAAGTGGTCGCCCATCGACGGCTTCGATCGAAGATAACGTCGATAAAATTAAGGAAAGGGTGCTGGAAAACCGTCGTACCAGCTTGAGAGAGATAGCACATGATCTTAAGATATCCCACGAGTCCGAACGTACGACTTTGATTGATATTTTGGGCATGAGAAAGGAGGCCGCACGACTCGTACCGAAAGACCTGAATTTTCTTCAAAAACGTCATCGCGAACAGGTTGCTTCAGACATGCTGGATCGCTGTAATTCCGATTCTACATTCATGGAACGCATTATAACTGGTGATGAGACCTGGGTCTACGAGTACGATATGCAAACAAGCCAGCAATCATCGGAATGGGTGGCAAAAAATGAGCCGAAACCGAAAAAAACACGCCAAAGCCGCTCGAAAATGAAGGTGATGCTCATTGTTTTCTTCGATATCCGTGGCGTGGTGCACTACGAATTCGTTCCAGAGGGTCAGACGGTGAACAAGGAGTATTACCTAGGCGTTATGAAACGTTTGCTTGAGCGTATCCGTAAGAAGCGGCCAAATTTGTGGGCGAACAACTCATGGATTTTGCATGACGATAACGCGCCTTCTCACCGAGCTACGATTGTGACTGACTTTCTCGCCAAAAACTCAACAAACGTGCTTCAGCAACCACCGTATTCGCCGGATTTGGCTCCCTGCGACTTTTTCCTCTTCCCAAAACTAAAATTGCCCATTCGTGGCACCCGTTTTGAGTCGATTGAAGCCATAAAACAAAATTCGGCGCGAGAGCTAAAGTCCATCCCGGAAAGCGCCTATAAAAAATGTTTCGATAATTGGAAGTGCCGTTGGCATAGATGTATTGGAGCATAATGGAGCCTATTTTGAAGGCGATCCAATGAATTTTGACGATTAAATGTAAAAATGTTGTTTTAATTGAAAATTCCCGGTACTTTCTTGACAGAGTAGTATTTACTCTATTCCTCAGTACTAATATATTTTCAATAGCGAATGCCCATTCTTGATAATTCTTGCGACCAATCAACTTAGGCACACTGGCAAAATAATTCAAGGCCATTTCACTATAATTCTTGAAGTCTTGTCAAGTCCTGCTACGCAACTGTGTTAACTCTTTGACACACATTTCACGTCATTTCAAATTAAAAAGTTACTATCACGCACCTAGGCTCATAACCTATTAAAACTCACTGGAAACGGGAGGCAAAAAAACGTAAATACTTCAATGGTTACATGCTTACTAGTTCAAGAATAATGGAAAAGAGAAAGATTACAGCTCGCAGAATGAACATCAACATTCGGTCAGAGAACCTTACAGTTCGTCCTAACAGAATGCTCTATTACATCATTCCTGTTATTCACATCACTGTACTGAAAAAGTTGTGTTCAAATCAGCAAAAAATGTATTAAATTTGATTTTGAAAAGAGGTGGTAATTTTCGCTTATAACACATTTCTGAACGGAATGTATTTTCTAATCAACTTGTAGAAATTATATTTTAAATTTTTTTGATTGTTCCCACATTTTGGCCTAGTAATTTATGGTTGTTCACATTTATTTAAAAGTTCAATACTTTTTTATCTGAAGTAGTCAAAGTGTTAAAAAACACGCACTTTCCTCAATGAATACACTAAATGTACATAATTCGTTTTATCAAAACAAATTAAAATATGTTTATCTTCTACAATTTTAATTTCAAAAAATTTGTCATTCAAAAAACTTTTAGAATTAAATTAATGTCTAAAACAAGCACCGCTTATATTTAATAGACGTATATAATCAAAACTCAATATATAATGTCAAATGGAATAAATAAACCAACAGATATACGGAAGTCATTAAAATTAATAAATAAATATTTGAAGGAGACAAAATTTTGTTTCTGGTCTTACCTTTAAGAACACCAATTGCCTTTTAAAAACATGAACACACTTAAAGGACTTCTCAAAGAATATAATTTATTTGAAATATTTAATATATTCGAATAAGTTAATTCAGAAATCTCTCAAAACATGCACTATATCTTCAAAAAACAAATATAATTCTAAGCAATCCCTTCTTCGGTCCTGAATAATATTCCAAATATCAAAATCAAAAAACTAACCATAGAAACAAAATTTTGTCTCCTTTAAATATTTATTTATTAATTTTAATGACTTTCGTATATCTGTTGGTTTATTTATTCCATTTGACATTATATATTGAGTTTTGATTATATACGTCTATTAAATGTAAGCGGTGCTTGTTTTAGGCATTAATTTAATTCTAAAAGTTTTTTGAATAAAAATTTTTTTGAAATTAAAATTGTAGAAGATAAACATATTTTAATTTATTTTGATATTCAAATTTTGTTATATTTCTTCTATCAAGTAAAAGGCCTTTCTATTTTAATTCGTTTTAGTTCAAAAGTTTCATTTTATCATTTAGTTACAATATATACCATAACATCCACGTTCACTCTGGATATTTGAAATTGAATGCTAAAACTCGATCACTTGTTGCAGAAGCACGGCCCCATTGGATTGAATGGTATCTGTCTGTGCGGAGATCTCACATCAAGTCTTGAAATTATCCTTTCGACGTAACTAGGGAAGTAATTAGGTGGTTGATGACAACCTCTAGCCCACAACGTAGCACGGTTGCATACTTTACCCTTAGGTTTGGGAAGATAAGAACAAAAAGTATTACAATCGGCTGTTACATCATTCATTCGAAGAGCAGGTCCTTTTAAATAACCACAGATGGGGCTTTGAGGAATGTATTTACCACTACAAATGCCTGGACCACTACAGCAACCACTGAAGCACCCCATTTTTATTGAATCGAATGACTGTATTTATATTACAAGAATTTGAATATTGTGGACCGAAAATAATCATGACATACAGATTAATGACGTAAGTCAGGATTTGTTTTACTGAGACAAGATGCATAGAATATGAATATCAGGATAAAATAAGGTTAAATAACAACTGCTTCATTTTTATGCATTCCAGACTAAAACAAGCATTTTTACTGGAATAACGAATTGGATGTTTTTGATTACACCAAAATCTAGAATTACTGTGAGATATAAATTGTATTGTAATAATTGAATTTGATTTGTTCATACTTATTTATGGTCTTTTAGTCCACTGTTCTAAGAGGTAATGAATGCTCAGATGGTGACGTTGGTTAGGTATGACAGTTTATAAGATTACAGTGGGCATCTTTGAAGAGTTAGAGCCACTTCGTCATGACCTCAATAATATTTTGGTGGTTATTTTATTAAAAGTTTGCAGATACAGTTAGTCTACAGGAGTTTTTGGATGGGCCGATTTATTTGATGATAACAAATAATACTAATTTTTATCAGTGGTGGAGATAATTATAAACAGTTTCATGAAGATGTATTCTAATTCTTGAGCTGGTGATCTGATTGGATTTTTAGTCAAAAAATAAGATTCTCCAAACGTTTTTTAAAGAAAAAACATCAGTTGACAACGTTATTGAAAGAATTGCTTGGTATCTGAAACGTTAACCAATAAATATTCAAATTCGAGGATCAGCATACTTCAGGTAGGGTTCTAGAGATAAATAAGACTAAATTCTCCTTCATTTACAGCCTAAATTCACAATTTAAATAAAGGAAATATAGTCATATTTATCTCTAGAACCCGCCTTGAAGTATGCTTATCCTCGAATTTTAATCACTTACGAACGAAGAATTCAGAAAAGTACATCTATATACCAAGCAATTCTTTCAGTAACACTGTCAACTTATATATATATATATTGAAGAGATAATCCGCATCTCTTCTCTAAGGATCATAAGAGTCACAGAGTCCCTGATAGATTATATAAATTCCCCCATTATGTCATTGTATTTACCCGCGTTATTTTCTGTGTCAAAATACTCTGTGGCGCTGTAACTTGACACGTTTGTGATTAGTGACAATAACAAGGGAGAACAATGTCCTTATAGCGTCCCCATTGTATTTGAATTCATTCGAGAGGATGGTTCTTGGAAATAAACCTCTTGAGCAACTTAGTAGTCTACTCGAGATAATAGAATTTATAACAGTGTCCCTTGGTAACTCTTAGTAAGTGAACTTCTTTTAAATGCTTCTGATTAATTGCATGCTTTATATTTTTAAATACCACCTTTGTGTTAATGTGAAATTAATGACTGCACGCTCGTTCATTGTACTTCGCTTTCCATTCTTCTATTTTTGCTTCGCTGTTATTTAATCCAACCAGAATGTTTTAACTAAATTGCATTGCCCTTGTACATAACTAAAGCGACCCTCACAAGTTTTCTGTTTGTATTGTATACTTTCTCTCGGTGCCTGATTGTTTTTTGTTGTATTTGTAAATAGGTTCTTTATCTGCGTAATACTTGCCAATAGAGATTTGTATTATCTTTTCTTACTAATTGCGGTGCTTGATATGTAACTGATTTGTATGTACACTTGTGTGATCCCCCGGATACCCATTTCTTTGTTCTTATTGTAACGTCCATTAACACGCCTGGGTGATGGGGTACTGTATCTATGTATTATGTCCTAGTCAGTTTGTGTTACATATTTGTCATATGCATGTGCCCGCTTACTTTGAGAGATTGTATTCCATGTGAACCAGTGGCGTTCTTTAGGGTAAATTGCTGGGTAGTCCTGGTGGAGGACAACATATCGTATAGAGAAAGTAAATAACTCCAGATATCCAACGCTTCTGTGAGAATGTGTAAGTGATTGCTAGATAATTGTTCCGGGTATTGTGATATCCCCAGGAATTAGTTTACGTGACCCTTCAGGTAGTGTTCGGTTCGTTCTTCAGTAATATCTGAGCCTTCCTGGGCCATGACCACCCCGAGGAGGCCAGATACAGTTTCTTTGATAGTAACTTCTCCGGTCGACTCGAATTACGTTAGATCCCCTCTTCAAGGAGATCTCCTGGGCATGCCACAATTACCCTTACCTTACTGTCCATTTAAACTTAACCCTTGTAATTGAGGTTCAGCGCTGATTACCGGAAGTAGAGTTGAAGGTGCGCATGCTGGCTGTATCCCCTTTTCCTGCATAACTTTACCCTTTCCGCTGCATAAGAATGATATTTGATTTGAGCGAGTACCGACCTAATAATATGTAGTAATAAGTCATTTAGACCCGGGGCGCTATTGGTTTCACTGAGGCGCCTTGCGAACCACTGCGTAGAGTAGATTTAACCACAGGCTGATGAGTGTGTTTCCATTTATGGTTGTTGCTTTTGAACATTATTAATAAAAATATATTATTCTGGTATTACTGTGTTTCGAATATTTGAACCTCCCGTCACTGTTTCCTTGCTCTCGTTTAGGTATAATTTGGGTTGCCTACACAACGTAACGTCCTATTGGCCCGCCACTAGACGATCACGATAAAAAGGTTAGCGCTCTTTAGATTACTTCGTACAATTCCAGATCTTTAAGAGTACTCCGTAAACCCCTAGATCTTTCAGAGTACTCCGTATACCCCCAGATTTTAGAGTATTCCGTAAACCCCGGATCTTTTAGAGTACTCTGTAATGTACGGGATAGCTCAATATATATATATAAAAAAGGTTTTAGGATATTCGGTCTAAAAGGATTAGCGGTCAATAACCTTTAAAGCAGTATATTTTCAATTTAGTAATTCAACTCCGGGGCCTCAATGTGCTTACTCCCCAGGTCCCATCACCAGTAGTCTCGTAGATCACAGTGTCACCACTCGCTCTAAAGAACTAGTCTGTAGAGCAACGAAAACGGATAATTTATACGTGGTGGAGGTGGGACAGGAATGAGGGTGGGAGTGATCGGGAAAATCCTATGTGGGGGACTGTTGACATGGAAGACGATTCTATGTGTCGAGCAGGCGTTGGCTGTTATCGCGTTTGTTGAGGCAGTTTGCTCTCTTCTCAATTTCGAGGGCTTCCCGAATAATGCGACTTGTTGCCATTTTTTCCGTTACAATAGTTTTGCAACTTTCAAAGTCAATTCTGTGACTTACTACTCTGTCAAGAAAGTACCAGGAATTTTCAATTAAAACAACATTTTTACATTTAATCGTCAAAATTTATTGGGTCGCCTTCAGAATAGGCTCCATTTGCACCAATACATCTACAACGGCACTTCCAATTATCGAAACATTTTTTATAGGCGCTTTCCGGGAAGGACTTTAGCTCTCGCGCCAAATTTTGTTTTATGGCTTCAATCGACTCAAAACGGGTGCCACGAAGGGGCAATTTTAGTTTTCGGAAGAGGAAAAAGTCGCAGGGAGCCAAATCCGGCGAATACGGTGGTTGCTGAAGCACGTTTGTTGAGTTTTTGGCGAGAAAGTCAGCCACAATCGTAGTTCGGTGAGAAGGCGCGTTATCGTCATGCAAAATCCATGAGTTGTTCGCCCACAAATTTGGCCACTTCTTACGGATACGCTCACGCAAACGTTTCATAACGCCTAGGTAATACTCCTTGTTTACCGTCTGACCCTCTGGAACGAATTCGTAGTGCATCACGCCACGGATATCGAAGAAAACAATGAGCATCACCTTCATTTTCGAGCGGCTTTGGCGTGGTTTTTTCGGTTTCGGCTCATTTTTTGCCACCCATTCCGATGATTGCTGGCTTGTTTGCATATCGTACTCGTAGACCCAGGTCTCATCACCAGTTATAATGCGTTCCATGAATGTAGAATCGGAATTACAGCGATCCAGCATGTCTGAAGAAACCTGTTCGCGATGACGTTTTTGAAGAAAATTCAGGTCTTTCGGTATGAGTCGTGCGGCCACCTTTCTCATGCCCAAAATATCAATCAAAATCGTACGTGCGGACTCGTGGGATATCTTAAGATCATGTGCTATCTCTCTCAAGCTGGTACGACGGTTTTCCAGCACCCTTTTCTTAATTTTATCGACGTTATCTTCGATCGAAGCCGTCAATGGGCGACCACTTCACGACCGTCCTTGAAGGCTCTGTACCACTGATATGCACGAGTTTTCGATAGAGCATTATCACCAAAGGCCTTTTGCAACATTTTCAATGCATCGGCACACAAAAATTCATTTGCAACACAAAACTTTAAACAAATTCTTTGCTCAACGTAATCACCCATAGTAAAAATCGGCACGCACTCTGACATCGACTGACTTAATCAGCTGTTGCAAACACACTAGTTGACAGATCCCGCTCAAGCTTGGCATAGTAATTAAGGACAGTGGTACCAACCTAGGAAAAAAAAATTACCTGCCTCATTGCCCCGCCAGATTTAAATCGATAATTCCCGGTACTTTCTTGACAGAATGTATATCTGCGTGATGTATGAATA
The DNA here is from genome assembly GCA_034642435.1 of Megalocaria dilatata. Lineage (NCBI taxonomy): Eukaryota > Metazoa > Arthropoda > Insecta > Coleoptera > Coccinellidae > Megalocaria > Megalocaria dilatata. Next base: position 60,244,174 of record CM067857.1, read on the forward strand.
GGGCAGAGGATGGTTCAGCTTTACGGACAGCAAGTTGGTGTTCATATACTCTGTTAGTCACTCGTCTATTAGTTTGACCTACGTATGACCTGGGATATTCCGAGCATGGTATTTCATGATATCTTGAGATTCATTTGGAATTGAATCTTTGGAGATCGAAGAAAGGTGGATATTTTATCGCTTGCTGTGCAGATAGTCTTTATATCTCATTTCCGTAAGATACGACTTATTTTATCAGTAACACCTCGGATGAAAGGAAGAAAGGCCTTGTGAGGGTTATTCTCTGGGGGTTCTTGAGGATGTATCTGATTACGTCGGAAGGATTTCTGAATTTGATATCTGCTATATGCATTTTGAAGTAGAGAAGATGTGAACTCAACGAATTCTTCTTTAATATGATTCCTGTCGATGAGCTGGATGGATCTGTGGACGAGGGAGTTCAGAACAGAATTGATTTATTTGTGCCGGAGGGTGATGAGTGTTGGCATGTAGATATCTATTCATATGGATGGGTTTTCTATAGAAAACCCATCCATATCAACAGATATCTTATATAGACAGTGTGAGTGAAAGATTTGTCGAATTTGGTGAGCTATCCCGTACATTACGGAGTACTCTTAAAGATCTGGAATTGTACGAAGTAATCTAAAGAGCGCTAACCTTTTTATCGTGATCGTCTAGTGGCGTATGAATAGGACGTTACGTTGTGTAGGCAACCCAAATTACACCTAAACGAGAGCAAGGAAACAGTGACGGGAGGTTCAAATATTCGAAACACAGTAATACCAGAATAATATATTTTTATTAATAATGTTCAAAAGCAACAACCCTCAATAAATAGAAACACATTCATCAGCCAGTGGTTAAATCTACTCTACGCAATGGTTCGCAATGCGCCCCAGTGAAACCAATAGCGCCCCGGGTCTAAATGACTTATTACTACATATTGTTAGGTCGGTACTCGCTCAAATCAGATATCATTCTTATGCAGCGGAAAGGGTAAAGTTATGCAGGAAAAGGGGATACAGCCAGTATGCGCACCTTCAACTGTACTTCCAGTAATCAGTGCTGAACCTCAATTACAAGGGGTAAGTTTAAATGGATAGTAAGGTAAGGGTAACTGTGGCATGCCCAGGAGATCTCCTTGAAGAGGGGATCTAACCTAATTCGAGTCGACCGGAGAAGTTACTATCAAAGGAACTGTATCTGGCCTCCTCGGGGTGGTCAAGGCCCAGGAAGGCTCAGATATTACTGAAGAACGAACCGAACACTACCTGAAGGGTCACGTAAACTAATCCCTGGGGATATCACAATACCTCGGAACAATTATCTAGCAATCACTCACACATTCTCACAGTAGCGTTGGATATCTGGAGTTATTTACTTGCTTTATACGATATGTTGTCCTCTACCAGGACTACCCAGCAATTTACCCTAAAGAACGCCACTGATTCACATGGAATACAATCTCTCAAAGTAAGCGGGCACAAGCATATGACAAATATGTAACACAAACTAACTAGGACATAATAAAATAGATACAGTACCCCATCACCTAGGCGTGTTAATGGACGTTACAATAAGAACAAACAAAGAAATGGGTATCCAGGAGATCACACAAGAGTACATACAAATCAGTTACATATCAAACACCGCAATTAGTAAGAACAAATCTCTATTAGCAAGTATTACGCAGATGAAGAACCACTATTTAAAAATACAGTACAAATCAATCAGGCACCGAGAGAAAGCATATAATACAAACAAAAAACTTGTGAGGGTCGCTTTAGTTATGTACAAAGGCAATGCAATTTAGTTAAAACATTCCGGTTGGATTAAATAACAGCGAAGCAACAATACAAGAATGGAAAGCGAAGTACAATGAACGAGCGTGCAGTCATTAATTTCACATTAACACAAAAGTGGTATTTAAAAATGTAAAGCATGCAATTAATCAGAAGCATTTAAAAGAAGTTTATTTACTAAGAGTTACCAAGAGGGACCATTATCTCGAGTATGTTACTAAGTTGCTCAGGAGGTTTATTTCCAGGAACCTTCCTCTCGAATGAATTAAAATACCATGGGGACGCTATAAGGACATTGTCCTTCTTTGTTATTCTCACTAATCACGTACGTGTCAAGTTACCGCGCCACAGAGTATTTTGACATAGAAATAACGCGGGTAAATACAATGACATAATAGTGAAATTTATATAATCTATCAGGGACTCTGTGACTCGTATGATCCTTAGAGGATCCGGATCTCTTCATTGGTGATAATTACGTCTAGAAAAGGAATGGTATTATTAGTCTCAAGTTCCATCGTGAAATTGATGTTCGGATGGCAACTGTTGAGATGGTCAAGAAATTGATGCAGGCTTTCGATGCCATGTGGCCATATGACAAACACTTCATCCAACACGTATGTTTGAATTGAAATGCTTCAATTGCCCTGGTCTCAAAGTCTTCCATGAATATGTCATCCAAGACTTGTTTGTAGAAGGTGCCTTGGAAAAGGAAATATGTTACGTCTCTAGAGTGAACACGTACTATTGTCTGCTCTCTGAAGATTTGTGAGATTGCTGCTAATCGAAACTCTTATTTACAAGTGAACAGTGCTGTGTAAAAACCAAATAGTGCCCCATTGTTCAGACCCCAAAAACTATCCATAAACCTGTGATTGTTATAAACCTTAGTAAGAAGCTACACCTTAACAGCAATGCCCGACAGTACTGCATGCGCGAATTGTAAGAAGCAGGTATTATCTTCGGACAGCACGAAACTTCAGTGCGACGGCTGCAAGCGAGTGATTCACGTCGATTGTACATACCTACCGCAGGATGATCGTATTACTCGTCGTCGAATTTAATGTTTGAAGGTTCTATGTAGCTCTTGCAGTGCAAATCTTGAGTCTTCCCTTGATATCAAAGGTCTGATAGAATAATTCAAAAACGATATGAGTAGAGAGCTTGAAGATGTTAAGTTGAAGTTCGAGACATTAAAAGAGAAGCATACTGCTGTCGAAAACTCTAAGTCTGTGCAGTCCCTTGATGTTGTTATCCAAGAAATATTGGACAGACTGAATCGAGCAAAAAATATGTTAATCAGAGGGGTCCCTGAAGTAAAAGGAGACATAAATGATAAATCGGTAGTGATGGAGGTGCTGAACACTGTAAACTTACTAACTAAACCAACCACGATACCCAAACTATTCTAAGGAATAAGAAAAGTTTGATCGAGAAGATTCAAGACTATCCATCACAAGTGAACAAACTACCTCTCAAGTTCAGCTGCTGAAAGACCTACGTGAGGAACTTGACACGAGGAAAGCAAATGGAGAACGAAATCTCACCATCAAATATATACACGGCAGACCAGTTCACTAGAGCGAGTAGTGACACTGTGATCTACGAGACTATTGGTAACAAAACCTGGGAAGTAGGCAGATTGAGGCCCCGGCGTTGAATAACTAATTCAACTATTGTTCTTGATAATGGCTCCAAAATCGGAGCCGAGGCATCGAAAATTTATAAATTCTAGACGTGATCCAACCCGGATTCTTTATATTCCTAATATATTATAATATATTTTTATATATTATGGTTTTAATAAATGAATTTTATTATAATAATTAGAATAATTAGTTATTAGCCTTTCGTTGGTGGCCAATATGTTATGAAATAAATAAATAATTTTTTTATTTAGTATTAATCAGCAGAATTAATTAGAAAATTTCACTTTGAATGGGTTACTTCAGTACGGAAATTAATTTTTAATAAGTTTTGATTGTGAATCACCCTTGTATCTATCTAACTGAATGATATGTGTGTGCGCCAGTTAACTCTTAAAATTATAATTTTGTAATTGTAAATTGAAGTTTAAATATTATTAATTTGATTAGTTTCAATAAGGAGAGTTCAATTTGAATTTTAATAAGTTGATATTTAAAATATATATTGAATCAAAGTATTTGAAAATATAAAAATCTGTGATTACTAATCTATTTCTGAGCTCTAACCTTATCTCTATTTATCCTAATTCTAACGTAAACAAGAAATGTTTTGATTTGAATTGGCAAGTTTTACAGAAATGAACTTAATTCTATCTTTGGTAAGTTTGATCATCGATTTATCTATGTTCCTTTTAATGTCCTTCCTCCGTTTCAGGAATGTGTTTGATTGGAGAATGATATTTCTGGAATGTTTCAAGATCATAGCCGACTTAGTTAATTACTTCTTAACATCCAATTTGTTTTATACTTGATTTAATGTGGGATATCTCCATTCACAGCACTCAGGTAACGCATTTTTTTATCACTTTTCAATTCACAATAATAATAATGTTAATTTATTTTTAGTTTATGGAACTGTATTATTGAAGGGAGAAAAATCTTTAATCACAGCGACGTCCTCGTGCGATGGAGTATTTCAATACTGATTGACATTTCGTCTGCTTTACCCTTTTATAGTTTTCTCAAAAAATTGAATTCCAAAGCTTACTAGCTTCTGTTAAAATTATTGAAAAATGATACTTTCGATGTTTTTACAAAATTTACACTATTTCTAGGTTTAAAATTATTCTAAATAATTAAACTAATTTCTGTGAATCATTTGGTAACAGTTTTATGAAAATTGGTTGAGTTCAAATACTCATTTTCATAAGAAGAGTTTTCAAAATGTCAAAAAGTTTACATAATTTAGCTTCTAATGCTTTTTACTGAATAGTTACCGAATACTACTTATGAAATTGATTAAATTTCTTCAGCTTATATACTATTACAGGTTCATCAATGCATAAACATCTTCAAGGATATTTCTTAGATACTTATTTTAAAAATGTCTAGATACTTATTTTCAAAATTTCTGACATGGACACTATCTTTTATTGAATTAATTGATCTTTGATTAATTTTGCCTTAAATACATTATTTTGGTAGGTTATATTTAATTCCGCTTGTTTTTTGTCAATAATTTCACTAAAGTAAATATGTGATTCATGATAGTAACAAATCTTTTGAACAATTTCTTTATCAATTTCAAACTAGATATCTAAATTCAAATTACTTTTATTCATATTGCAACTTTGGCTGTCTCTACATTGAATAATTGTGAATGAAATACTCCCTATGAATTCTATAGAAAAAAATCTACAACATTACTGATATTTGTTCACCGTTCAAAGAATTTTCACTCGACTAGGGGTTATGTACTCCGAATATACTTTTTCTTCATTATTTTGGCTTGTGAGTATTTTTATCAATTGAATTATTAATATTTATATCTGAATTGATCTTATTTAATTAATTTTGGTCTGTTTACACTCTAACGAGTCAACTTATATACGACGGTGAGTCTTTTCCTTAACATACCTGTATAATCATTTATTTTTTAACTCTAGATTCCATGACAAATATACATATATATATATATATATATATATTTTTTTCTTTTTTGACAAGGAATACATTACGATCAAATAAATAATTTCAATTAATTAATGGTAGATAATCTAACAAAATTAAATGCAAGCAAACAGTTATATTAATATATGCCACGCAGAAAGAATGATATGCAACAAAAGCAGCCAATATGCACATGTTTCGAGGCTTATTGGCTTTAATCATCAGTGCGCTGTAATATAGCTCAGACTCATTATATATTTAAAGAAAATTTCATTGACCTACGTAGGACAAACAACTGAAAAGATTGCTATATATTTTAACAGAAAATAAAAAAATAATATATTATATTATATTCGATAAAAAACAATAAAGAGATAATTTCATAAAACAGGAAACCAGGGGTTTTTAGATTAAGTTATGATAATTGCTTGTGAGTATATATCGGACAAACCGGAATATCATTCCAAAGAAAAATAAAGGAACATTAAAATATTAAATATTGAAAATGAAAGTTATGGGCTTAAATTTCTGAAAACTCTAGAGATCAATAAAGACATTGAAAAACAAATTCTATTGCACCATCAAATACACTACCTACTTCCTCCTTAACATATTTGAATAATATTCTGGAATGTCCTAATAACTGTAAATTATTTTTCTTCCCCCTCTACTTTTCGTATACAGAGTTTAGTATTCAATGACATATTTTTGTATGTATGCTCAGTTTAAATACTCGCCTGATGTAATCATGGTAACAAATGCTGTCGAAACATAAAAATTAGCTAAGTTAAAATTGTATTTTATATTATAAATTTCACTATGGGACCCGAAGAATATCAACAGAGAAAAAACTATTTAAGAAAAAACAAATTGTATTCAAACACTATTAATACTGAAGCTCCATGACTGGTCGTGCCCTCTATTGGTATGCTGGTCACGCTACTACAGAGCAAGGCAGGTTTCTGGACGAGGAGCGAAGAAGTTGTTCGCTACAATACTATTTTCACTTTTTCAAAATTAATGCACTTATATTCTTTTGAAATAATAAATGTGTCTAATTACTAATCAGTTTTTCCGTGCTCATTCTACGGAATTTTGATCGAAAATATTCTCAAGGGACTATGATGGATACACTGATGAAGATTCCTAAGTGAAAAGTAATTTTGTCCAGTCAGTCCGGTTTCGTCCATAAACTATTTAACTTTCGAACGGAAAGAGACTTGAAACTTTCGAAGTGGGTTTAGGAAATTAGTCAGTAGACAAAATCGCTCCAATAGTTATCACATTAAAAATTTTTTTTATTGTTTTCAATATTTTCGAAACTACAGACTTGATCGATCTGAAGTTTGCTATTTGGAAGTAGAATAATGACGCCCATGTTCGTGCAAAATTTAGTGAAAATCGTATAATTAGAAGAATAAAAAAAAATAATTTCTAAGCAGAGCAGAGTTAAGCGCACCGGAACCACAACAACATTCCTACGATTAAGTTTAAATATAACATTTAGATGTAAAATTACGACAAGAAGGCGAATACAAAATTTCTTGAGCACCGTGGATGAGTTTAGTTAAAACATTAAATAACGCCGAAGCAAAAATACAAGAACGAAAAACGATAACTGGAAGTACAATGAACGAGCGTGCAATCACTAATTTCACATTAACGCTAAGGTGGTATTCAAAAATGTAAAGCATGCAATTAATCGGAAGCATTTAAAGGAAGTTTACTTACTAAGACTTACCAAGGGGGACTGTTATAAGTACTATTACCTCGAGTATGTTTCTAAGTCACTCAGGAGGTTTATTTTCAAGAACCTCTTGGCCGCTTCAAAATACAATGAGAATGATATAAGGACATTGTTTTCCTTTGTTATTGTCACCAATAACATACGTGTCAAGTTACAGTGCCACAGAGTATTTGACACATAAATAATGCAGGTAAATACAATTACGTAATGGTGGAATTTATATAATCTATGAGGGACTCTGTGACTCGTATGATTCTTAGAGGATACAGATCTCTTCACTATTTTTTTTAAATAATTATATTTTGCTTGATTCATACATATGTAATTTTCACGACAGCTTATCACATCAGTAGTACTTAATTTTTTTAATATTGTTGCAAATTCATATGTTCTTGATTGGGTACAATGGGCGATGACAGTGTTTGAGAGTATTCCATTTTTTGCAGAGTAAGTGTACAACGATGGAATTGAAAACTATTCCTACGTCCTCATTTTATAGAAAAAGATTTGACAGATTAGCAGCTGGAGACATTAGACATTAGATCCGCTAAGTTTACAATCGATCTTGTTATAATTCCGCCCAAATTGGATTATCAAACTGACGAAGAGGAATTTGATAATGACGATTTGATAGCAGCTAATATGACAGCTTACAATTCATCGATGGGTGCGTGTTGATATTTTGAACCAAGGAGTCAACAATTATAGAATAAGCAATCACGCACCAATCCTAGTCGAGCGGTCCTAGGAAGTGTACATCCTTCGCGAAAATGGAAGGTCTTTGATGTTAATAAATTTTCTCTATGATAATGAAAATGGTATTGAAACTCAATTATAGATTTTAAGAAGTATAATGATAAAGTGTGCCAAAATACAATAGTTTTATCAATACTAAACCCAATAAAAAATTTTTTAAAATGACACATGAATAATTAAGGAGGGGGCGATGCGGATGCCTCAAACACTACGAATCATTTATATAATTCTATATTCTGTTTTAATTCTTCAAACATAATAATTACGAAGAGATATGTCAACCTACCACCTACTTCTTAATTTCTGACTCTACTTTAATTAGACAATTTCAACCTGAATAATATACCAAAATTTTCAGATACTTCTTACCCCTAGACCCCAAGACCATAGATTCAAAACAAAACTGGGCACACGCGATTTTCTTCAAGAAACGACCTATTTAACGCGAACAATAAACGATAAATAACGACTACCGGTACTCTTTATTTCCTTGGTCCCGGAACTTAGCATTACATTCAATTTCTCTAATTCTTCTGACTCAATTCTTAAACTTAAAAAAAATTACTATTGTCACTCAATATAATTATAATAATGCTAAATTCTGAGACCAATTCGAGCCTCGCACCGCGATCTTTTCTCGAGGATCTTACTTCTTAGTTTTTCCGACGTGTCAAGACTCCCCGAAAAACTCTCTTTTGGCCCTTTTAATACCTCGTACGCGTCAGTTTTCTCCTTGCAACTTGTTGATCCGTTCACCCGCTCAAAATTGCAACTTGGCACTTTTCAAAATTTCAGCTCTTTGTCGAGCCACACGTGTTAATTTCAACGTCAGCGTTTTTCTCTGAAACCTTCCGTTCCTAAACTCATCTGAAGGAATATGTTTACGTTTCGTGCAATCAACTCTTATGAACTTTTTAATCTGTAGTTTGTTATTATAGAGTAAAATAATTTCCTTTCATGAAGCCGCCGTTCGTGCGTGCCTCGAAAGCGAATTCGTAAGTTTAACATTAACTGGTCTGGAGATTAGATTAATTCAGGGCCATTGAACCTCGCGATGAATTTGCTATTGTCCATTGAATTAATCCCTGTATCATTAAAGATGCCACATGAGAGTGAGGTGGAGGTGTGAAAAGTGCAATGTTGTTACACTCTGCACGGAGAAGAGATTCGGTCAAATTAATTAATTCTCACTTTTTCAAAATGGACGGTTACATTATTGTTTTATTTCTTTAACAACCACCCCCCGTTGAACCCATTGTACTTCCTCAGGTACACCTACTTTTTCTGCAAATTACAAATAAAAATTTTGAATATATATTTTCGTATGTATGAACACCTTTAGTTTCCATAAATATATGTTGTACCTATTTATCTCATTTAGAAAATCGGTGGGCATTAATGGGTTAATGTTAAATCGGACCCCTTTGGGCCTTCTTATTGAAACGCCAATGGTTGCTTTGAGGGGAAAAATAAAAACAAAAACATCTGATGTTTGAAGGCCACAACCTAATGAGATATCTTTTTTTCTTCTTATTCGTCTATCTACCCGCAGCACATGCATACAATCATCTTCTTTCTGAAGGATCTATGGTTGTTACTCCAGATCTGTTTACAACTAAATGTATGTAGAAATAGTTTATCCATATACTCATATACAAATGTGTTGAATTATGAAAAAAATTTGTATTCGATAAATATCTATTACATTATATTAAAATTATTAAACGGTCAGTATTTTAAGACTTGCTCAGTTCTTTCCGTCATCCGTCAAATTCCAATGCACAATAGAAAATGGAATGGGACTAAAATTTGAGTGAAAGTAATTGACAAATATTGGCCCATATGTTATAATCATAATTAAGTCATCTCTTTTCGACGAATCGTAAATTTCGCAGATATATTAATAGTTCTACATTGAATGGCGAGTTTCACTTAATTGATGATAACAAAATTCTTAGGTATAATTGAATAACCTAAACATCTCATTTCAAATTTTGTTTATGAGGGGGTTGAAATTATTTTATATGCTTTCCTATTTAATTCGTACAAAAATGATTTTGATTTATTTATTCCTGAAAAAATATTGTTAGAAAAACTTCTACTTGTTTCACTAATATTTTATTTTAGGATTATATTTGTGACTTGACAAATTGTAAAGATGAACTCAGAACCAAAGGAATCTCTAAGTACTTTTTTGAATAACTCTCCGAGACACCAAACCGATTTTGACAAAATATTAAGACGAGATGTAATCATAACGCCAAGTGAAGAACAGTTTGAATTTCTACTAAAAAAAATCAAACAACAACTTGGGGAAGGAAGAGGCGAAATTATTGTTGAGGTGCATAGAAAATTATAATAAAATATTGAGTTTTTTTATCACTTTTCTTTTAGATTGGAGGTTCAGATGAGTATTGTGATAGTGGATTATTAGTAGATGAGCTAGAGGCTGCTACAGCAACACTTCAATCCTTGGCTACGACTCTTGATTGTAGTCTCATTAAGTTGAGGGAGAGGAAAGAACCAAGGGGTATAGTGATACAATATTTGATTAGGAAAATCTTGGAGCCCACTGGTAAAACATCATTATCAATTTAAAAACATTCAATTTTTAAAATATTCTAAAACAAAGACAAAACAAATTGTAACATTATGATCGAAAGTTTTTTCCTAGATTTTTTGGAAATTCGAGTGGCTGTTGTTGGTAATGTGGATGCTGGAAAGTCTACACTTTTGGGTGTTTTGACCCATGGTGAATTAGATAATGGAAGAGGGACTGCTCGACAGAAGTTATTTCGTCACAAACATGAAATGGAAACAGGAAGAACAAGCTCTGTTGGCAACGACATACTAGGTTTCGACAAAGAAGGCAATTAGTTATTTTTATTAAATATTTACATAATTTTATTTATTCCATGAAAGTTAAAATTACTTAGTTAACAAATGTATTTCGTTTCAGGTCATGTTGTGAATAAACCAGAACATGGAACTCTAGACTGGGTTAAAATTTGTGAAAATAGTTGCAAAATTATTACCTTTATCGACTTAGCAGGTCATGAAAAATATCTCAAAACTACTGTTTTTGGTATGACTGGACATGCACCTGATTTTGGAATGCTCATGGTAAATAATAAAGTTGAATACTATTAACAAATTTAGATGTGAATTTATGTGAAACAGAACAGTAGCATTTGCTCCAAAGTAATGACGGAGATAATTGTACATGACTTCTCTCAACTTAACATCATGAATGTTTGAAAATAGTAGCATTTAAAGAAAGAATAAATTGTGCCTTTCAGTTGATTTGGTAGAGTAGAATTGTGGTTGTCTTTCAATAATACTAAATAAATGGTATTATTATAATCATACTTGGAAGCAAATGCTCTTAAATAGCTATTAAGTTTCTCTAAAGAAGGTATTGGATTTGAAACTGAAATAAACCACCGTAAGTTTTTGCAATTATACATATTTTACAAAACGGTTTTTTTTAAAGGGAAAATTCTATATTATTTATGATTTAAACAATATATTGTTTCAATGACATGTTTTTTAGCTCTGTAATTTTGACTTTGGTAGTGCAAATATTGGCTTCGAGTTCGGGATAACTGGTTTGGAAATTTAATATAATAGGTCTATCTAGCTTTTTTCACCCCGAGAGGTTGAGGAAAGCTTTGCCAATCTTCCTCATAGCATAACAGTAGAATGTTGAGAGTTCATATGGGGTTTGCACCCACTAAACCACTCTCGTGATGGAGTGTAGACCATCAAACAAAAATGTCTGATCATAATTTTATGGCCCTCCCACATATTTAACTTCTTCTCTCCATCTCTATATCTTCCTTCTCTTTCCTTTTCAAACTTCATTCTAAAGGTTAAAAGTGCTATTCCAGGAATATTTGCTATGCAGCTTTTGGTGAAATACAGGGTCTTTCATGATAAGAGAGACAAACTTAGTATGAGGTTAAAGGGCATGTAGATGAGTCTGAATAACTGTTCCGTCTCATTAGAGACGGCCCTGTCGTTCGAAATTAGTTTGTCATTCGATAGTTATGTCTTTTACGTTGATATGCGATCTAGCAGTTTTGAGATTGTTTCAAACTGTTTATTTTTACTCGACACTTCAGATTATTGGTTTTTTCAGATGCGTTCTCAGCCGATTTCAAATTTGTATTGGAAAAGGAATTCTGAAAGGATTTCATCGCAGGTATATGTGGTGTATTGGACACTGTGAACTCTGATTCCACTGAATGGGGATATAATTTTATATCCTTCGTTTGAAGGGCCATGTTTGGCGAGTTGCTAATTTTGGGTCGATTATTCGCAGTACAGGGTCGTAAATCCTGCAGAGGCGATACCGGAGTCCTGTTCGACTCGCGATATTTCAACAAATGTCTTGCTTTGCGAAAGGCTACCCAATACCTCTCAGCAAATTCATCATCCAATTTTTTGATAACTTCAGGCTCATGGTCGAGTACTTCCAACTCGGACTGAATTTCCATAAAGCTATCGTACACTCGGTCTACTTCACCGAGTAATTGTTCCAAAAATGGAAAACAGATGTCATCTGTTTCCAAATAATTTTCGAAAGAGGTGAGCTTGCTTACAGCATGTTTTCGCCTAATTTCTAAAAGTCTGATTTCTGTTGTCGACATTTTATTAATGGATCGATATATAGGGAAAGATATGAGTATATGATATTAATACAGATTAATTGGTGGTACAATTGACTTACCACTTTTAATCCTGGAATAATCCTGAATGCACGTGAAACGACACTATTTCAGCGCACTTTCACTTATTTCGATGATTTCTCACATTTGCACTAATAGGCACTTGATGTTGCGCTCCAAGGGTTGGTTCTGCATTCGCTGCTGTCTCCAGGAACCAGATACCAATGTCCGTGACAGGTGATGGTTCAAAATTGGAATGTTTTCCACAGGTGAAAGTTGAAAATCCGAATCGATTGGACCACAATCTAGCTCGTTAGGACCAAAATGTTTCGTACCACGGTTAGTTTACCGTAGTATTTGCCTATTATTTCAGTATTTTAAAATAATAGACAATTGCAAGTTAATTAATCTCGTTGATTAATTTCGAAAGGTTTATAGTGGACTGCATTTTTGATTATTAGCGGTAATTTTGACTTCAAAGAACATTCTATGTGCGGTGGTGTCTACAGCTTCCTTCATCTGATAATGATAAACCACAACGATGATGAGGAACTGAAGTAAAACACTTACAACAAAACAAACTAATATATTTTGGTATCATTGTATATGATACCAAGCTAATGTGATGACAATTACACTACAAACAAGTGTAAGGTGGATTGCTACATTTACAGCAATCGCGTTAAGCTTGTACAATTACAAATGAACAACTTGACTATTCGGAGAATAATGCATGATGTAGCCAGGGCTACATGCGAACACTTCGATTATCACGAATAATAATGATTTTACAGTCTTTTCAAAGACTGAAAGAGGTGCTCGATGCACCCCTTCTAACAAAAAGAGGGAAATTAACGTAATTGATTGGATGGTCCATTTGGAAGTGGACTGAATGAATATACCAAATCTTCTTATTGGTTACAGAAAAATCATGAGAATAATGCAAGTAAAGAAGGATAGAGACAGTTTTTAATTCTGAATGCTGCGTCATGTGAAATTAACAGGCATAAATATATCCAAATCTCTAATTGACTTTCCATGTTTTCTAAGGCCATATATAATAATTAAAAAACCAATAATCTGAAGTGTGGAGTAAAAATAAACAGTTTGAAACAATCTCAAATCTGCTAGATCGCATATCAACGTAAAAGACATAAGTATCGAATGACAAACTAATTTCGAACGACAGGGCCGTCTCTAATGAGACGGAACAATAACCTTCGTGTTAAGACCCATGTTCTTTCTTTGGGATGTATAAAGTGATTCATTGAAATGGGCCAAAACATTAAATTCAATTATTTTTTATAATGGTTCAATTAAATCAGCTGAAATTTGGATGATATGATTCACTTATAAGATTCAAAAATGTTTTTGAATGTAAAAAATCAGGCTTGAAATAGGAAAAATTGTACCTTTTTATTTTTATAACATTGCCCTGTATGTTAAATATTGAAAATCTGAAGTATAACTCTAAGACCACATAAAATTATTAACAATTCGCTTGGCACCTTCATATCAGATCATTAATTAATTTTTATGTTATTCACATCTACAAGTTTGACTATTACCAGCTCATTAATTCTATTTCTATGAATGCAATCAAATATAGGCACAGAGTAAGTCATACTCATCTTTCTAGCAAAAAAATTGTTTTTTTTTTCAGGTGATATGAATAGACTTAAATAAATAGCTGTGAAGTGTCGAATTTAATTGTTTATTCAAATTTATGTAAAATAACAAGAAAGGGAAAATAAGCGTGGGAATTGTACAATGATCAATATGAATCAACCAGTCATATCACAGAATATTTTCCAAATGGCCTTCTCTACATTTCACAGTATTATTATTTATTTTGAGGTAATATAGCTTTCTTGATTAGGGGTTCTTATTCCTTCACAGGTATCCTTAATTCGCTCTAATAGTTCAAACCTACTATGTATCTCAACTCCATATCTTATGTTTTTCATGTAGAAGCAGTCAACAGGAGTTAAATCAATCCACATAATTTGAAAATGTTTGGTCAAGTGACATCATGTCTTCAACATCTATGGAAAAATGTACTGTGGCTCCATCGTGTTGGAACCATTATACCTCTTTGGGCAAAATCTCCCAGTAAATTAGGAAGGCAATTTTGTAAGAAATTGGATTAAGCCTCTCCTGTTAGTCTACCTTCGAAAACATGAGGTTCTTCAAATATTCATTATAAATTCCACAGCACATATTTATTGAGAATTTATACTGAGAATTTTTTTGAATAATAAATAGTAAGAGGATTCGCTTCCTCCCAAACATGAGAATTTCGGGAATTGTAAATGTCATTTTGAGTGAATTGAGACTCGTCTGTGAATACAATACAAGAAATTATTCTCCAGTGATGAAATCCATCTACAAAATTCTATTGTGGTAACTTTATCTAGTATTTCTCGTCGCTGAACATGCTGTACATTATATAGATGTAGTTTTTCTTGACTTAACAATCTCCATATTCTAGTTTGTGGAATTATAAGACAGCTACTTATCCTTCGAATGCTGTAGTAGGCTCCTGCCTTACCAAGTTGATAATTAATTCTTCATTCAAATTATGTCTAAATAAGTCATCAACGTATATTTAACAAATGCAGATGTTATCGCCAGCGAATTTAAGTATTGTGAATATGGCAGTAATAAAACCAGGATTGATCAAGTTAATGGCCGTAAATACAGAAATAGCACAGAGTATTTATTCCTTTGGAAATATTTCGAAAAATATTTTTATGATTTATTATTCGGAAGGATCGAATAAAAATTGTGCAAAAAGATATTTCTTATCTGTCCAGATGATAAATGGATAAGATAAACGCAGATAGTGTTAAACTAAACATAAGCTCAGCACCAGCTACATGTGGACCAGCGAATAATAATATACAAAACGTCATAATGAACACCCAACAACATGGTGATCCTCCATTTTATAGATTATCATCAACAAGTGACGCGGAGTTTTTGGGATACAGCTAAAACAATTCTTAGCAGGTAGTCAGGACTAAAACAGTTAAAAATAGAAAAATTAGTTCAAATACCACAGCTCCAGTTACAGATAATAACAGATTCCAGGCTCTGAGTAAGAGCAATAAAAAAACCAATTTAATAACAGTGAAAATAATAACAAAACCTCTAATCCACCGCTAATATTTATTTTTAGGGTAATTAACTATGCAGAAATGGTCAAAAAAATCAAAAGCTGGGAAATATGCTACAAAGTGTCTTCCTGACAATATAATCAAAATAAACTGTCACTTGCGAGATATCTACTGAACCCTAATCATGCGAGATAACAATGTGATACATCACACTAATCAATCAAAAGAAGAGCATTTAGAATTGTGCTAAAATATATTCACCATACTTTCGATATAGATTAAATCAAGCAAGAACTAGGAAAAAACGGACATAAAGTCAGGAACATCATGAACTGCAAGCACAGGGTGACCAAAGAACCTTTGAACATTTTCTTTGTCGAGTTAGAACCAGCAGGAAATAATAAAGAAATCTACAAAATTCAATATCTTCAAAATAGGTCAATCCAAATCGAACCACCCAGAAAAGCAAAAAGGATCACATAATGTATAGATGCCTATGGGCACTCCAGAACCTATTGCAATAGACCTTATGTTTGTGTCAAATATTGAGGCGAACCTAGTACACTTAGCTGAAAAAAAGAGTAAAGAAACATCAGCAAAAAGTGCTCTATGTGAGGGTGCCTATTCTGCTAACTACAAAGGTTGCGATTTTTATCACAAACTCCTAAAATCAAATAATGCAAACAATAGATTGAATATACATCATAATGTTAATGCAAATATCAGTACACCAATTAATTCTTCAAATGGGGTACAATATAGACAACATTCACAAAATACTATAACAATGCATGCCACAAGTGTCCAAAATCCACCTCGCCAGCAGCAGCAAACCAGACTATGCAATTGTAGTGAAGAACACGCCTAACAAAGAGACATATAACATCACCAACATAATGAGTACAAGAGAAAAGCTAGAATGGAATGGCAGCGGACACTCTCCAGGAGATAAAGATACCTTGAATAGGATAATGAACGAATTGAAATTCAAAATTAAAGAAGCAAGGGAAAAATCATTCAATGAGTATGTCACTAATCTGAATAAATATTATAATTCAGTGTGGGAAACCATAAAGAACTTAAAAAGACCAATGAAACATATACCACTGTTGTGCCACTTAACAGGATCCGCAATGAAGTGGGCAAGGACCGACCAAAAAAGGGCACAAATATTTGCTGAACATTTAGCTAAAGTATTTGCCCAAAATGATGACATAATTGATGACGATCTGAAAAGAAGCTGCTGGAAATTCCTGCAAATACCATACCTATACCGAAAATCACTATGAGCAAGTTCAAAATGAAGAAAATACCTGGATATTATAATAGAAAAACTGCAGGAAATGATAAAATTACACCGAAATTGATCAAAGATTTACCAAAGAAATGACTGTTGGTAATTACTTACATATTCAATGCCGTCCTAAACCTGAACTTTTGGCCAGAACAACTGAAAGCAGCCGAGATTATACTTGTCCCTAAACCAGGTACACATGCAAACACAATCACATCCTATCGTCCTATCAGCTTGCTCCCAATTCTATCAAAAATCCTAGAAAAACTGGTGCTTCAAAGAATAAACTCCAGCCCAAATACAGAGGAGTGGATACCAGACCATCAGTTTGGATTCCACTTAAATCACTCCACAATACAGCAAATTCATAGAATCAACCAATAAGTAAAGCGCTTGAAAACATGCAATATTGTACATCAGCATTCTTGGACGTAAGTCAAGCTTTTGATAAAGTCTCTGCATCCTGGTTTGCTCTATAAAAAAAAATTAAATTTGCCTGGTTATTATGAATTATTGAAATCCTATCTTAGTGAAGGATGATTCAGAATGAGAGTTGGTGGTGAGGTATCGAACTACTTCCCAATACGATCAGGAGTTTCGCAGGGAAGTGTCATTGGACCACTGCTGTACGTAATTTACCTACAAGTTATCATACCATATTGGGAACTTTCGCAGATGATATAGGCATTCTAGCTTTTGACAAGAGGATCCACAAAATGCAATCAATAAATAATAGAAACATTTGAAGGAAATCCAAAAAAGGCTCCAAAAGTGGAAAATCCAAATTAATGAGTCCAAGTCTGTGCATATGAATTTCAACTTACTGAGAGACCAGTGTCCTCCGGTACATATTGTGGTTTTCAAATAACATTGGAATTAATTAATCAAAGTGTATGATTGTACTAAGAGAAATGTTGGTTTCAAATTGTTCGTAATTTTATGTTATCTTTCAAAATTGTTCCTAGTTTGGACCTGATTTCTTTTCATTCAGAATACATAAATTTTTTAAGTTCTTCAAATTTAAGCTGATTTTATTGAACCTCTAAAAACATAATATTTTGGCAAATTTCAATAGATCACCCTATATGATATATTGACATATCCTAAAGGAAAGACAGGGTCCTAACATAAAGATTATTCAAACTCACTTGTATGCCCTCTAACCTCATACCAAGTTTGTCTTTCTCCTCAAGGAATACCCTGTATATTTTCCACGGAGTGCATGTCGCTGAACTGAATTTGCCAAAGGAACCGCGACAAGAATTATGTGAAGTAATAATTTGTTCGTTTATGTCTGCAGTCTATCCATATCTGAAAACTGCATCTTTCCTGTCAATTCCTCAAGGTTGCCGCCAATGAGCGCCAGTGGAGGTAGGGGTTAAAACATGATGTCATGAACCACAGAACAAAGTGTCCTCCTAATCCTATATGATATGATATATTATCCTGATATTAGGTAATATTTTTCCTATCAGATTAACGCTTTCATAGTTCTCTTCCTTTATTAGCTTTATTTGTCCGCCACATTTCAAATTCTCTTTCCAGATTTACCATGAAATATCTCAACTTGATCTTCAACATTACTTAATAATTTTTTCGCTATTATTATAGGGATCAGCATGTTATCGTTTTACCCAAATGTCCATAATTTCGAATTTTGAGCCAAAAATGGTCTACACTGGTAGCGAACCTAGGTAGTCCTTAGTTTTTACTCGCGTGCTACCCAAATGTCTGTTGTAATGTTCGAATTTTAAACGGAAAATGGTCTTAAACAACTAGGTTGGACTTGGATGAAGAATCCTAGGTCAAAAGTAATTCGGTCCGGCTCTAACTTTCAAACGGAAAGAGCTAAAGACTTGACATTTTTAGAGCAAGTTTATAGCCTAGATATTTCAGTTAGTTTCATTAATGGGCGAAATTCGTTTAATGGTTCCGAAGTTATTCACATTGTCCAGTTATTCCCAAAAATCAGGTGACCATTTGCTTTCAAGTGCTTCATGCGCAAACATTTGTTGGATTTGACTAGTCTTGAAATACTCATATAGGTGATTGTTGTTTAGTTTCGAGTTCATATGCATAGATCCATGATTCGTCGACTGTGACCATCTGATAGACACTGCGATTGAATTTTGTCAATATTTATTTGCACCAATGTACAAGAATTTTTTATGATTGTCAAATTATGCAGTGTCCAATGTGAACAAATCTTTTTGACGGCAAAATGTTCATGCAATATTAATTGTATGCAAGTGGACTAATGCCCAAGAATGCTTCAATCTCATGGTATGTCACATGACGATCTGGCAATATCAATATTTTCTGACATAACAGCCGATTTTAGACTACCTTCACGAACAGCACACTACTGTTGGTTTAATCCAGGTCAAAAGTATTATAAAATCATTATAGGATTGAATTCCACTTTTTGACTAAGATGAATGTTGCAAATATATGTTAACACAAATAGTGCTCCTATGACAGTACATTCTGAGTACATTCACAGTTAGAAATGTCAAGCTTTACTTTGACAGATTTTAAATATCCATATCAGTGTTGCCCTATCTGAAAACCTAAGTAGTAATCCCCGTAAATGTAGAAGCAATTGGGACTACAGTTCGCTGCTTGAGTTGGATTGGTTAGTTATGCTCTGATGTATAGTCACGTGATTAGATGCATTCGTTCGTCAACAAAGTTTCTTGAATTTTGATAAGATGTTTTGGACGATTTCCAACTGCTGGGACACGTGAATTCTACCAGGTAAAGTTATTGGTAAATGAGCATAGCTCTTTCCAAGTGACTACTTAGCAGTCTCCACAGTCCACCCCAAGAAGTAGAAAATGTGATAAAAGGATTACGCCATATCATCGCGCGAAGCGAGAACCCCTCCAAAGAGGTGAACCCACCAGCTTCCAGTTTGGGCCCCGACTCGAAAGCCAGAACCGTCTGACTGGTAGCAGCGAAGCACTCTCCAACCTCTACTGGTTCTGCAGGTCAGTACCCGAGTACGCAACTCACCCGCCGGAGGGAATTCTTATCCATCCATCCGAACGCAGTCCCTTGAACTAAGATAAACCCAAGATTGACGACTACAATTGATCCTAGTACGAGCACCGTCTAGCGGCCTGTACGTCCTGACTAACTGAACCCATGTGAAGTCATTTGATTGATCCTGGCGTCAAGCACTAATGGCAGAGCCATTTCGTCGAGATCCACAAACCCTAAATTGTTACGCATTGATCCGGAGCCAGGACAGGCCGGTCAAACCGTCAAGTCCCGCTAAACCCCGAGTCGTTTCATGAGAATATCCCGAACATGGGGGTTTGCAAACAGACAAACGAAATACCCCCTAGTCCAGCATGTGGACTTTCAACCACTGCCCCCTCGAGTCCAACACCAAAGGGGTGGCCAGGTGGTACAAGTAACACCTGTGGACAATCCACCCCCCCAAGGTAACGCAGTATGCTACATAACGCACTCGGCCATTACACAGAAAAATCCGGAGATTAATACTGCGATAGGGTAGAGTACGCCAGTTTTAAGGGAGAAGCCCTGTGCTGCGACAGACTCCCTGTCACTGAGTTAATCAACCGGCTCAGCCCTCCATTTCACCAGAACGGCAAAACTAGGGCCCCATTCGGAGATCTTTCACCATACAAGTCCAGTGACTGGCGCGAATGGCATTACGTTAGGCACCAAGACTTAACCCTCCATTTCGCCGGGACGAAACTAGGGTCCTAGTCATGAGAAGCGCCCCCATCCCGTCAAGATCTAATTCCTGGGGGGCGCAACTGCTGGGACAGCATGAACTGGTTCATGATAAAAATGGCAGATCTTTTGAAATGTAAACCACTTAATATGCAATGCAAACGTTGCCGCCATAACCTGTCCCTATTGGAAAGCACCAAATATGCCAATACATGTTCGTAGTGAAATTATTGCATCTGTATATATTATTCATTTTAAACTAAAATGTACAGGGTTAAAGGACTTTGGTTTTTGACTTGTCCAATAAAAAGAGATAATTATTTTAAATTATTATACTTCTTATTTTTAATTATTCAAAATTGTCCTTTTATATGATGCAACAAAATGCTTCATTAAAATACAGTCTGGATGAATAAATATTAATTATTTAGATTGCAGACTATTAATATCTACAGGATGTTATTTAATTTCATTTCTCCATTTAGATTGGCGCAAATGCTGGAATAATAGGCATGACTAAGGAGCATTTAGGTCTTGCTCTGGCTCTCTCGGTTCCAGTTTTTGTAGTCGTCACGAAAATCGATATGTGCCCACCCAATGTACTTCAGGAAAATTTGAGGACTCTAGTAAAAATACTGAAGTCTCCAGGTTGTAGAAAAGTTCCAGTAATGGTGAAATCCTTGGATGATGTTGTCTTAAGTGCCACAAATTTTGTTTCTGAAAGGTTAGTATAGGTTGATAAGTGGTATTTTTAAAAAAAAAACTTGTTTAATTCTCATTCTTTTATAAAAAACTTTCATCAGTTAAATATATTTTGGGTTGAAGTAGACATTGATACATTCAATTTTTTCTGACAGGTAGCGCTTTTATTATGAGGATATATAAATATCAAAATAAGCCATTTCACAAAAAAAATTTTATAAAAAAAGTATCACTTTGGGCCATTTTTACATTTTTGATTGGCTATAAATAAAAAACTAATGAATATTTTTTCAAAGTTATGAGTTTATTAGAAAGTTGATCCTTGACAAACAATATCATTCAAATGACCGCCACAAAAGGTCATACCAATTTTTCAGTGCATTGTCGATTGTTTGGGGCTCAATCTCATGAATGGCAACTTCGATTTCGTGTTTCAAGGCATCAATCATTTCTAGATGGTTAAAGTAATACTTATTAACAGATCCCCACAAAAAATTGTCCTCTGAGGTGAAAATGAGTTTCATATGAAACCATCACAGCGAAGCCTATGATAAAAAGGTAAAAGAAAGTGAAACTAAAACACTCTAGCTTGCGTTAGCGATTTTGTCCGTCCGTACATGAAACATTCTACTTCGTAAAATGCCTCATAGTGCGCCAATGAGAAGATAAATAAAACTTGTCTTTCCTGAATTAATCCCAAATTGTCAACCTGATAGTGAAAATGCAAACTCTTACTCCCTATCCATTTATTTCAACTTTACAGTTAAAATAGTGACTCTTATTTACAATATAATATACTTTTACAGTTAGCTTAATATCCGAGATTTACATAAGGACTTATCTCTGAGGTTCTCCTGGAATATTGTTTTCCAAGGTGTCTGAGTGATGGTGCTTTCTCCAACGATAGTTCTATTCTTCACATAATTAGTAGGTCTTCAGTTTCAAATTGTTCCAAATGACCAGTAGAGCGTCTGGAACTATGATGGTTCGGTAATAAGTTACTCTAAATCAAGGCACAAGGAAGATTGTCTGGTATTAAGATAATCCAAGCAAAAAGGCACTACAGCAAGATTGTTCAGTTCTAAGATCATCCGGTACTAAGACTGTAAATTTCAAATCTATAAGATAGTGCCTGGAACACTTGATCTCATTCCCAGTGACTCTAGACATTATTAAAATTATTTACAAGGTAATAAACATGAGATTAAATATCCTGAACACAGAAATAAGAAGCATGTTATTTGATCATTAGCATGAGAAGGGGAATTAAATGCATAATATCATATAACGAAACCTGTGTGATCTGCAGAAAATGAAATAAATCCAAAATAATAGTTATTAGCATTTACAAAAGCAGAAAATATTGATCGGGATCTTCATATTACTTACCACCTTCTGATTAGAGATCTTATAAGAAACAATAAAAATTCAATATTCCACGATTTTCATGGATTAGATACGTTAATTCGACAAAAATACCACAAGGTGTGTCTTTGTTCAACCTCACAGTATGAAAAGAAAGAAATCTGGAAAATTCTACATTTCTTGAAAACAATGGAACTACAACGCATACGATAACAACGTCGACTTTCATTGCGGAATCTCCAAACTTCTTAATGGACTTAGTTTAATCACATTATTGGAGCGTTTTTTACCGTTACACATCACTAAAGATGAATTTCTGGGATTTCGGCCATGTGATCATTAGCCCATTAAGCAAAGTGGAAACGTATCGGTTGATCACGAGGCTTCACTTCTTGCACTCGTTGTACTTTGTAAGCCTTCATACCGAGGTCTTTATGCAAAATTCTTCATGGAGAAGTGCGAGAAATGTTCAGTTGTTGAGCACGATGACATGTTGATGGATGTTCAGCCACATTCTAGGCTACAGCAGCAATGTTCTCAGGTGTACTCATTGAACGAGAACATAAACAGGTTGTTTTATCAAATAATCCAGTTTTCACAAACAAATTGATCCACCAATTGCCGTGAGGGCATTTAATTTCTATTAAATTTTCCATGTAAATTTCTAACTGTTTTGATAAAATATTCACCACTTTGGAAATAAGTTTTTAATATTTCCCAATTTTGTTCAAGCGTAAATCGCCCCATTTCGTTAATGTCAAATATTAAAGTAACTTTTTTCTGTCAAAACACGAATAATAGAAGCGTTGCCAAAAAATGGTTACTAACAATCAATTCCAAACAAAAATCATAAATTCTCTCATAAACAAAAAAGAAAAACAACTTATTCTGAAACAAATATACCTCACTTCCAAAACAGAAAATAATGACGAAAAATTTGTTAAACTAACATATTTTAGACCAATCTCAAAAAATTGCTCAAATAATTTTAAAAACTAACATAAAAATATTGGATGGAGTAGTCTGTTACTTTGTGATAGTTCATTTTTGAATGGAATGAAATTACTTTGTTTTCTATCAATTTTTTCATTTCATTTATAACATGAAAATAGTTTTCACACCCTCACATCAAATTTCTAACCTCTGTTTTAATGCTTAAGACGAAAACAACCAGCTGAATAATTCTGGAGATTACAAATTAAGTTGCCAACAGTGCGGTAGCGTATATGTAAGACAAACCTGGAGATCTTTCCAAAAAAAGATTTAAAGAACATCAATCATCATTGACCAACCGAAAAGATAACTATAATTTTGCGAAACATTTTTTCAAAACCAATCATATCCTCCCAGAATTGAATAATCTTGAAATATTACATCTGGAAGCGAAAGTATCAAAAAACTTGACATCATGGAATCCATATAAATATATAAGCATAAGCACGATTTGGAAATAAAACTATTAAATGAGCAGACGGACCTTTGGCACACCCCACTTCTCAATGTTTTGCACAAGCCGAAGCCTTCAACAAATATATATAATCGTTGAAATACAATTTGTTTCATTCAGTTTGAAAATGTACTAAACACTACAAAACTCGAGTGATATTCATTAATAAAAAGAGATAGAAAACAAACTAATTTCTTATTTAATTCCATTTTAAAATGAACTATAACAAAGTAACTGACTACTCCATCCAATGTCTATAATGTCATTCAACCATATTTAATTATTGTTCTATAATACTCTTTCTATAGAATAGTGGTAGTAAAGTTTCTCTTCAGAAACTTCAAAATTGTGGTATGAGATTAACTTTGAAATGTTGTTGATATACGCTTATTAACATTGATGATAGTCGTCTGCAATCAAAGTAAACACTTATCGTGTGCAGTATGAAAAACGCCAAAGGCTTGAATGTGTTGATATACATATATAGTACAAGCATTGTTAGAGTTTACCTTCTCCAAACCTTTGGTTGGCGATTTAAGGCTTAGTGGCAAAATGTTTTCGTGGAGTTAGTTGTCTGAGGTGTCTTATTTTGTTTCTCTGTGGTATGCCTCTGTTGACCAGTTAGTTTTTTTTTCTGTTCCTCCACTTTCTTCTGTTCACACACAATCTCACTTTAGAACAATTAACCCCTGTCAAAGTCCATAAGTATGGTCATCATTTTGACGTCTTTGAACTCTAGGCATTTTATTATGCTTAAATACTAGAGGATGAAAGCCCAATAACTTATGAGAGTCGGCTCTCATAAAGAGGTTTCTTCACAAAAAAGTAAAAGTTAAAATTACCCAAGATAAAACGTTGACGTTTTTTCTTCAAGAACTTTTTTGTGGTACTCCACAAGTGTTGAAAAAACATAAAAAAGAATCATTCTTTCATGTAAAAACTTTTTGAAATCTTGCAGTATTTTCATATTGTTTTTGAGAAAAAAAGAGTTAGACAATTCTAAGTTGTCAACTGCTAATGGATATTAGTCTCTACAGTTTCATATGGATTCTCTTCATCCTATATGTTTTCATTGTGAAAATTCATTTAGAGTAATAAATAAACCTTATTATTATATATCATAAAATAATGTCCTGGCTGTCAAACTGAGTATCAACTTCTAGTCTATTGGCCAAAATGAATCCTTAGACCAAAATCTATAGGCAGGAACTCGTACACCCTCTGGATATGATAGGGGGATACAGTAACAAGTCACACATGATGTGCCAAACAACTTAATGACTGTTCTTTAAATTAACAATTTTTTTGTACTATAATATTTTCCGGATAATTTTTCCTTCATAATTATTCCTTTGTTCAAATAGTTTGTGGTTTACCTGCATTAATTTATTTGTTTGAAAAAGATCCAGTTACTGAAAGACCCCTATGAATATTATTAGAGAAGATGGGTTCCATATAGACTCGTTTCTTTTCTCTAGCATTTCCATTTGCAAAGCCATAAATGGAAATGCGTTTCAGAATTCGCGAGAATCCTTATTTTTATATTGGTATATAAACAAGTTTTGAAAACACTTTTATTATACTATTAAAAACATACGAGTTTATATTAATTGAAACGGCGAATATATATACCCCACCAAGCTAATTCAAAGAATGAACTGCATTCCCGATTATTCCTAGTGTTAAGAACATAGCTGAAATGCATTCTTTGGACATTACAAGGCACTGATGATTGAAGCTTGGGAACATGTCCATGTCTGCTGCTTATGTCCCGGCCATCAACAAAACCCATTTGAGTTTTGAACTGTTACACAGATGCTCATACTCTTTAATAACCACATGAGCTTGATTTGATCTGTCAAGTCAAAACTAATAAGTGAACCTTGAATTTCTTGCTATCATATCTTACTGAATTGTTTTAAAAATTTTGATTTTCCTGACGACTTAGAGTGAATTATTAATTTTTTTTTTCTAAAATCGGTAGCAGGTACGAAAAAATTGCAAGTTATCAAAAAATTCTTGAATGGAGCAAAGATTCTTCTTCATATTTTTCAAACTACTTGTGCCGTACCATAAAAAGTTCTGGAGGGAGAAAACATTGCTCCTGAAAAATATCATCCTATATATTTTCACAGACATTGACATATCATAGAATGTAAACCTTAAAGTGTAATATCGTTGCTAAATTTCTGCTGAACATCTGGAGAAATACAGATGCTTTGAGAGACGAAAACTGAAAAAATTCAAACTTTAACACTCCATTTCGAAAATGAAGTGATATTCGGATCTCTTTCAATTGATTTTTCTCTTCCCCTTTTCTCTGTCTGTTTTTATCATTTCACAATGAAATTTGTTTAATTTTTTTTCCAGGATTCGAGTGGTAAAATAAAATTCATGCCCACCTGAACTCCTCCCTCTGACTATGTCATTTTTTTATGTTGTTTTAATTTTAGTGCTCAATTCATAATATTATTATATAGACGTAATGTGTTCCGAATGAATGAGAAATTTTTAGTGGTAATAACTACTTAGCAACAGAATTTTTGATATCCTGAAGCCACAATATTGGCGAAACAATTGTTGTGAATTAATAAATTGTGGAAATATCCTCTATTATTTTATTTAATTTAAATTAATTTCATTATTCAAGTAAGGACCGTTTCAATTAAATTCTTCAAATTTATTTATAGGTTATGTCCAATTTTCCAAGTTTCAAACGTTACTGGTGAAAACCTACAGTTACTCAAGACTTTTTTGAATCTTCTCACAACGAAAATGGAATATAAAGAGAACGAACCAACAGAGTTCCAAATTGATGACACTTATTCTGTGCCAGTAAGTAAACCCTTGTTATAACAAATAATGATGTTCATCGAAATCAACATTTTAGGGTGTAGGAACAGTGATCTCTGGAACTACTTTAAAAGGTGTCATAAGGCTAAATGATACATTGATGCTTGGTCCAGATTTGCTTGGCCATTTTCAACCAATATCGATAAAAAGTATTCACAGGAAAAGGATGGTTGTTAAGGAAGTAAGAGCTGGACAAACCGCCAGTTTTGCCCTCAAGAAAGTAAGTGTTCTTATTGGCAGCATGTTAACTTTCTAAACGTTTATTTATTATAGATAAAAAGGTCCCAAATAAGAAAAGGAATGGTTGTGGTTTCTCCTATTTTAAATCCTCAAGCTTGTTGGGAATTTGAAGGAGAAATTTTAATATTGCATCATCCAACCACTATCAGTTCTAGATATCAAGCAATGGGTGAGTTTTTTCAAGATGGAAAGTATTTTTTTTTAATAATATTAAATAAGGTTTTTCTGATTTTCACAAATTTTGATTGTTATTATTCAAAATGTTAAATACCACCTACCTGCAGATGCTACTGTGATAGCGAAACAATTGTATTAAATTGCAATAAAAATTTGGTGAAAATCAGAATGACATTATTTAATGTTCTTTAATATCGATTTTCATCAAGTGAAGATTGATACAATCAAACAGTTTTTTTTTGTTATCAGAAAACAAAAGTAATATGTTCACAAATATCAAGCTAAAAATTGTTATAACCTTGCCTTGTTAAAACCATATTTATTGGATTACTCAAAAGCATTTGATATGCTTGTTCATAGTGTCCTTTTCTCAATAAGGCGTTTCACTGTAGCTTTTATAAAGAGCTATCTTTCTGGGAGGACTTAGCAGGTGAGGTGTGGTTTTGAGATTTCGGATCCCTTACCAGTTTCTTTGGGTGTCCCACAGGGTTCAGTTCTAGGACCTTTGCTCAAATACTGTCGTGCTCACTTTTATGCTGACGATACTTGGCCATATTGTAGTTTTTCTCAAGACCAATTGGAGTAGGGCATTGCAAGAGTGAACGAGGATCTAGAGATAATGGCTAATATTGCTTCGGCTCATCAGCATGCATTAAATCTTTCTTATCTACTTACATTAAGCGATTTTTTCAGAAATTTTTTATTCTAATGAGTTATACCCTCTGACATGAAAAGAGTAACCCTTTAAAACAACTGTATAAAATTTTTTTCAATAATATTCGAATACTGACAAATAAAATTGATCCAATTCTATGTTGTTCAAAATGTTAATTACTCTAGACTCACTAAACATTCAGGGTTATCGAGGATATTTTTGTGCCTTATTTTGCTTGAACTCTCCAAATATTCAATGTTTAAATTCAAATGTTTAAAAAATACTCACCTTCGAAAACACCCTATGTACTACACTAAATGTGTCTTTTTGCTTAAAACAATTTTTTGGAAATATTTCATTACCAAAATTGAAAAGGGAATTTTATTTCAATTGAAGTTTTGCACAAAAATATAAACATATAAATTTTGATGGTAGCTATAGTGATTTCCAGAAACTTGTTTTAAAAACACATTTCTTAATTTATTATATTGCAGTCAAATATCAATTTAACTCTGATACAAAATAATTCTTTGGCTTTTTCAGTTCACTGTGGAAGCATAAGACAAACAGCAAGTATTGTGTCTATGTCAAAGGATTGCCTTCGGACTGGAGATAAGGCACTAATTCACTTCCGTTTCATAAAACATCCAGAATATCTCGTTCCTGGTCAACGGCTTGTATTTAGAGAAGGACGCACAAAAGCAGTTGGAAATATTATAAGAGTAATCAAATCATCCACTTCTACTCATGCAGGAAACAGAAATAAGCAAAGCAAACAAATAAATAAATACAATGCTACAGCTCAGAGTTGCAATTAATGATTTTTTTAAAGATCGTTATTTGGTTGTTGTATGTTCAAGTGTCAAAGGAAAAAATAGTTATATAAAAGTATTCGATCACTCAATTACTTCTTAAAGTTCCCTTTAGAACTTGAACAAAATTAATTGTTCATGACATTTCTAGGTAGAATGCTGTAAAACACAGATTCTCAGCTCCAAACATATCAAATATTTTCCTTTGAAATTTATCTTGACAAGTTTTTCACTCTCATTTTATTTTGACTCCACTTTAAAGTGGTTTAGCTCTGTGTGAATATTGTAAATATTGTGCAGTACTTCAAAAATTATCTATTTGAGAAAATTAACATAATTGTTTCAATAAAAATTTTATTTCATCCCAATTTTACATATAAGTATTTCGAAATTCAGCAACTTGAAATTTTGTCATATATACTACTTGTAGTACAAAAACTGTTTTTGTATTTTAAATTTAACTTGTAGAATAGTTGAGCTGTGTAGCAATAAATTTTCAGAATTTTGTGTCTTAAATGAATGTGAGTCGCATCAGATTCGAGGTCTTTGGCCAGGCTTTTATAGCCCAGAGCGAACTGAAAAAATTACCCCTGAACAAGATTATCGGTTTTATCCAAAAACTGGATCTCGCCGGGGAGATATAAATTAGGGGTGAACCACAATAGTCCGTGCGGACGCAGTGGTAGGGTGGACAGACGCCCGCTCGCCATAAATAACGATAACGAATGTGATTTCCTAGATTACAACAATCAACTTTTTTCAATGTTAAATATACCGAATGACAAAAATATGTAAACATTGATAGATGTTTATCCGATTTCAATAATTTTTCACATGTCTATGTATCTTATTGTGAACAACAAATGGTTAAATTTTCAGGCATAATTCAGTTTTTGAGGTAGCTGCAAGGCTGTAAGTGATAAAAGAGGATTTAAGTATTGGAAATATATGGTCACATTTGAATGGCAATCTGTGTATATATCCAAGTAAATAATGTCTACGCAGGATCAACCATCCTGGTCCACTCCTAGACATAGTCCAACAAATTAATGAACAGCCACCACTCTGTGGGGTCTATTCCGTTGGAATGGTCTTTTGCAAGGACCTTCTGAAGTCTTGCTACAAGGGTTTTCTCGACAATCCCTCAGAGAAAGTTCTCGAGAGTTTCTTTTTAGAGCTTCTGAGTTCTTTGTTGTATTCAGTCAGTGCTCTGCGATAGAAATTCCAGTTCTTCGTGCACTTAGCATTGTTGAAAGTCTTCCTGATCTGTACTTTCAGTGTACTCAGCTCCTAGTTCCACCACTGGGCATCGTTTAGAATCGTCTTCTCTTTAGTGGACATCCTAAATTCTACCGGGTGCAGTTACTGCATATGAAGATGGCTCTCTCACCAGGTGACCGCTCAGCTCAGTCTCCATAATCTACCCAAAAAGCAAGTTGTGTGATAAGGATAAGCCTTGTCATCGCGCAAATCGAGAACCACTGTGAAGAGTTGAACCCACCCCGCTTCAGTTCGAAAACCTACACTGTGACTGGTAGCAGCAACGCACTATCCAACTGCTACTTGCTCTGCAGGTCAGTACCAATTCACATGCCGAAGAGTCTTTTTTACCTCCACCCACCCTAACGCAGACTAAAGAAATAAGAAACAAGAATTGATGCTTCAATTGATCCTGGTACGAGCCCGTCTTCTGGCCCTACAGTCAAGACCCACGAACCCTTGTGAAGTCTTTCGATCCTGGTTTGAGCACCAACGGTCTAAAATCATATCGTCAAGACCCAAAAACCCCAGAAATGTCTCGCAAACAATCCTGGCTCAGACTTTCAACCACTGCCCCCTCGAATCCAACACAAATACATAACGCACTCGGCCATTGGGCAGAAAAATTCGGAGATTTACTGCAATAGGGTGGGCCTCATAGCCACCGATATTTTATTTATAAGAAGGAATTTTGCGGCCTCCAGCTCGTCTCTCGTTCTTATTTGAAGTTGCGCACCTTCGAATTTGTCTGTGATCTTCTGAGTATAAAGATTCCAGTCCGTTTTTCTGGGGTTTCTGCACTCTAAAATGTCTGACAAAATCGTCAGATGATCCAACATCAAAGTCTCCTCAAACACCCGCCAGTTAGTTATCGAGTTTATTGTAAATAGGTCTATTAGGGTTATGTTTAATTGAATCAGTCTTGATGAAAATTCATATTAATTAAATATGGTTATTTTGATTTTCACAAATTTGTATTGTATTATAACAATAAAAATTTGTGAAAATCATAATAACCTTATTTAATAATATTTATTATTATGTCTGATACTTCATGTGACAAAGGCCAGTTTATTGCTTTCATTAACAAATTTTAAACTAGTACCACTAATAAAATCAAGAAGCTCCTTACCTCTGTTGTTAATATCTGTGCTAACCCAACTAGTGAGCAGAATAAGGTAATAGGAAAGTAATGTCATTTGTGCGTATGTCGATATTTGATTGTCATTTGTCAGGTCATTGTGTACTTCAAAGTCGTGTCAAAGACATTTTAAGGTTATTATGACTTGTTCACTTCTGAATAATGAAATATTAGACTTTTTTTTTGCAATTTGGGATGAAATGGCCAGTCAAATACCAGAAAATCATATGCGGCATTGTATGCTTTTTGAGTTTCGCAAGAGTAGAAACCAAAGACTTATTATCCTAAGGAGACGGAAGATCCCTCTATTGAAATCTTATTTGTTGTGAAGCCAACATTGGGACTGTTTTGACGAAGATGGCAGAACTAACGAGTGTGACAAGGATGAACAAATCTGACAGGCGTTACTTGCAACACTGTAAGAAACAAAACAATCTTCAAACTCATAACACCATGGGCGTGCGATTTTATATTTCCGGATTTATAGAATTCAGAACAAGATATTCTTTCCGATACCAATTGTATAGTATTTATTAGTAATTCACCAAAATTCAAATATGACGCGTAGCTACTTCAAATGCTTTTAAACAATTAGTCAAAAATTTGGTATTATATGATATTTAAATGAATTCAGAGTTTTGATATAGGGGTATAATAAAATGTTTAGTACTTTTGGACAAACCACCAAATTCCTAGAATAGTACCAATAGAGATACCTCAATAATATGGTCATTTCGTAAATCCCCAAAATTTCTTAATCCGTATATCTCTACGCTTTCAGCTTCCGGCCATTATTTTCATGCAAAAATCTTACGACTCTCATCAAAATCTTGCTTTTCTGTTACTAAATGTTCTGCATACATATTATAGTATCCAGCTTATTATTGAAGGTTAATCGTCAAGTTTAAATGTCTGTAATTTTCTAATTTTGAGCCAAAAATGGTCTAACACGACTAGATTGGACTCTGATGAATCCAAGGTCAAAATTAATTCTTTCCGTCCGGCCATAAACACGCTTACTTTCTAACGGCAGGAGCTAGAGCATTGAAACTTTCAAGGAAGGTTTGAGTCTAAAGATATCGGCTAAGTTCATTTATGAGCAAAATCGGTTAATTAGTTTCGCAGTTATTCAGGTTTGAAATTTTCTCGCGAAATTAGATTAGAAGTTCAAAAAAAGTTCTTTAGAATTGTAAAAGATCATTGGATCATATTTCATAATAACTTTAATGTGTATTGTATAAAGTATTGAGACTGATTTAGGAAGAATCGCTCTTCATAGTGTTCTATCAGTTCAGAGAAAGTATAACTCTATCGTAATGAACATAAACTGAGAGTATGAGAAAAACAAATGTTAACTTCCGCTATTTTATTGATTTTCACAACAATTGTTTCGTCATACCATGACTTCATCAGGTGAGTATTTAAACTAGTTTAAATCATGAATGAAGTCATGGTATGACGAAACAATTGTTGTGAAAATCAATAAAATAGCGGAAGTTAACATTTGTTTTTCTTATATTGAAGATGAATTTCCGTCAAGTAAAGACCGAGACAATCAAAAAAATAAACTGAGAGGATCTCATTGAATTTAAGGAAGCCTTAAGTTTCGTTCTTGTGACTAATTTCGACGCCAATGGTCGATCGGGTATTTCCGGAACTGTTGTCAGCCAGCTCGACAGCCAACTTCACGTCAGATATATTCATAGATTAACAATAATATATAGTCTTGTTAATCTATGGATATATATTTAGGTTATGTTGTTGCAATTCGATACTTGTTTGTTGATAATAAGTCCTTGCAAATAATAATTCATTTTGAGTTTACTCATAATGTAAATACATGGAGATCTTTTTCAATGGGGAGAGGTATTTCAGGAAAAAAATAATTATTGAAGAATAACCTGAAAGTTAAAAAGTTGGTATAAAAAAGGAATTTTATACATACAGTGATTAAGGATGGAAGAATTCTTGAAACGACAAGAGATTCCTAAAACAGTCGTCGATTAGATTATTTATTCTCTTCACCATGGATAATTCCACACTGTGAACTACATGACGTCTTCGTAACGAAGACCTTAAAAAAAGTAATATGAGATATAATAGTTTACCTCTGACATTTGGAAAAAAATGGTAAGAAATTTAATATAAAATTTAAAACTAAATAAATGATGTTTGTCTAAACTTTCCAAGAAAACATAAGCCATTATAATGACAAAAGTCATTATTTCATAGAATTCTATTACATACTAACCAAAGTTTTATTTTTAGATTTTCAATTTGAGATTCGTTGCAGAAGTGGAGAAGTATCCGGAATTATATAATTATACTCTAGCAGCATATTCAAAGAAGGATGCTGTAGACAAAGCATGGAATCAAGTAGGAAAAGAAGTTAACTTATCAGGTAAATTCATTATTAACATGAAAATAATGACAAACTTCAATTTCCATAATGATTTTTTGTATAATAGAACACTATACTGTAGCTCTTTCAGGTTATATTCTGAATTTATTACAACAGGTTCTTAAATAGTGTTGAAGTAAATTCTTTTGTTTGTCATATTCCAGATTCACTTTATCCTTAAATTCAATTTATACACTAGATAGCCCGGGATCTTTGGTTACAATACAACCAATGTGTGCTGTGAATGTGTGTTTTTCAAAAATGAACAATGTGACAGTTTTTAAGTATGATTAGAGTCTTGACCTTGTTTTGAACACAACCACTATGCTTTTCAGTTTTCCAAAATATTTTCGCTATTTAGAATTTTCTCTTATTTTGAGACAACTCAGTGTTTTGCAATTGTGAATTACACTTAAGTTTTGTTAATATTCAAGAATTGAAGATCACGAACCACGAACAAGAGTACTCTCAGGAAGACAAGTGGAGGATTACTTTGTGGGGAATCTTGTGCATTTTTTTCGTTATTTCTCTTATTTCTATTTTACAAAGCCTATGGTTAATATACAGTCCAAACAGTCTCTCAACTGTGAGAGCTTACCGCAAAATTTTCGCCGAATTTTTGAATTACTGGTTTTTTCATATTTAGTTTTTATTGGATAATCTGAAGTTTTGCAAATTACATGCAGAAGGTTTGTTTATAAAGGGCATTATTCTATCGCTTCATTAATTTCTGATATATTCGATTCATTATTGTTTGCATATTTTGTCGCATGTGATAATTTTTTGTACGCAACGTGCCTGCATTCTATAGGAGTGCTGTAACGGACGATCTTCAAGCCTTTCAACATCGCGATCTTTTTACTGAGTTTGCCTTTCGTTTTCTCATTGAATTATGTCTAATAAAATAAAACGAGCAAGGGCTTATCGCAATATGGCCATATCAGAGGTTCAACTTTCAACCAATTTTGCGAAACAAGCCGAATCTGATATAAATAAATGTGGAATATTCAAGGCTAGATAATCAGATATTGAACTAACGCTATAATTTAGCTGAAAAAGTACATTTGTGTTCCAATTGTTTATTGAACTTACATAATATTCACCCTTGAATATCCAAGGCATGTAGTCAATGTTCGTTGAGGCATCATACAGTTTCGCACTTCTGCGGATACCTCTAATAATAATAACTCAGAAACGCAATTGGTTGTTCATTTTGCGGGTGCTGGAGTTCTTAATTCTGGAAGAACTTCCTATGTTCTTCTGGGCCTTGCGGTGTAGTGGAAGTGTCCGACACACAAATGGCAATTTTCACAAATTACGTTGCCTTATTGATTCTGAGAGTATGACTTCATTTATAATAAAGATCATAGAACAAGTTGAGACTGTAGATGAAGAATGCATAACAAAGTTCAATAACCTCTTTTCTGATCAGATTTTGAGAAACGCACCAACCACCAAGTCAACCAAGTACCAAAGAACTCCAACCATACATCGGATTTATAAAAAAGAAAAGAAGAATGTACAGAGAATACATAGAACAGGGAGACACTGGAATGAAAGAGAACATTAACCATTACAATCAACATTAATAAGGAGTATGAGCTATGGTAATAGAAAGTTCAATAAATCGAGACAGTGTAACATACATCTGTATAACAATTCTATACTCAAACAAACTCGACAAGGTTTTGTCAATCACAGAGGCAAATTTCAGACATGCCCACATTTCAAAATGATTGGTTATCGTCAGTGCAATGTATGCTAGTGACTCCAAATCTGTCAAATATCTATATTCGCTATACACAGAGACACTAAAGTATTTATAATATATTAGCTCCATCGAGAGTATGCACAATACATACGAGACATACCTTTGCGGGTTAATTCAAGTAAAGAAATGTATTCTCGATATTTTCACATTACTAACGCAGAAAAAACTTTCCTCATGTTCAAATCCGACCATGATTTGCTGTAATGCTCATGATTAGCATATTCATATTCCTTATTAATTATTTTTACTACAGATCAGTCGAGTTAATTTATTTGAATATGAATATGCTGATTATGAGCATTATGGCAAATTATGGTCTGATTTGAGCATGAGGAAAGTTTTTTCTGCGTTAGTAACATGAAAATATCGAGAATACATTTCTTTACTTGAATTAACCCACAAAGGTATGTCTTATATGTATTTTATATACTCTCGATGGAGCTAATGTATTATAAATACTTTAGTGTCTCTGTGTATAGGGAATATAGATACTTGACAGATTTGAAGTCACTAGCATACATTGCACTGACGGAAACCAATCAGTTTGAAATGTGGGCATGTCTGAAATTTGCCTCTGTGATCAACAAAACCTTGTCGAGTTTGTTTGAGTATAGAATTGTTATACAGATGTATGTTAGACTGTCTCGATTTCTTGAACTTTCTATTACCATTACTCATACTTTTTATCAATCTAAGATAAGATGTGTATAATTAATATTATATTTAATTTATTGTTAGAAGAAAATTATTATGTTTAATGGGCTGAAGGACCTCGATCGATGGCCATTTGTAAAAGAGTTCTTACAATAAAGCACTTTTATTATTTTATAACAGAGAAAGCAGTTTCACGTTAGAATTTAAGATCAGAAAATGTTTTCCTTGAGGTAACCAGCTTGAACTCGTCTAAATCTTGTATAAGTAAAGGTTTAGTTTTACTTACTCTCAAACCAGCCCGTCAAGCATCATCTATTTTGTATACGAACGCATCTATAATAAATCAAATTCCAGAAAAATTACCGACTACGGATTTGTATTAGTGATGAATTTGAAATTAGCCGTCGCCACTTCGTATATTCCTGGACATATTGATATTTTGTTGGGAGCTGACATGTTTTCTAAAATTCTTCTTGATGGTCACGTTACTGGTAATAATGCTATAAACGCATTTAACTGTTTTTGGATATGTACTTATAGGAGGTGGAACAGGATCTTCTCAAAATTGCACTTCATAATTATTGATTCCCCAGCTGATAAACTTTGTGAAAAATATTTTTAGAAATACATAAACGCGATTTATTTTCATCACCTTTTGCAAATGATATGCCTAGTTTTAGTGGCATGGAAAATCTCTCTTCCAAGCAATTTTTCTCTTTAAAGCGTCGATTATTGAAAGATACCGCTGTCTACAAAGAATTTTCATGCGTGAATATTTGGAATTCCCAAACCAACTGAAGATATTCAACAAAGGAGATTTGTTAACATCTGTTTGTTCATTCAAAAGAAGTCCTCCATCGTTGAATGAATCTAGTTATTTAAGGAAACCCAGTGGCAGCATCTAATAAACCTTATCAGTTTATTAGTTTTCATCTTTTTCAATCGTAATATTTAAGAACCCAAATATGTGCTTCATTTGTAATCAGTTCATGATGTAAAATTCTTTGAACAAATTGAACTTTAGCATTAAATTTATTTCATTAGTAAATGCATCATATAAGACTAGATATTATAGCATTATTAGTTTTTGAATGAAAACAGAGCAGGTTAAAAAATGTTGGATTGGGCTGCTAGAACAATCAAGTGGGCAGAACTAAGGGTTGTAACATTTTGTTCCACCTGATGATGTCAATATTGTCATGTTACTCTCTTTCTAATTATGAAGTATACAAACACTTTATGACATTATTGAGCTTATTCTCATCATGATAACATATCACACAGTACTGAAAACTTGAAATTTTTCCATCATACCAAATTGTTTTTCTTGCGTGGCTGAAACGATAGTTGAAGATTCGTTTTGTAATGTCAATAATACCATTTAGTTAATATTGCAAAGGTATATGAAGCAAAAGCTTCATCCCCTACAAAGTAATAAGGAAACACTTTTCAAAACCATGTAAAGGTAGCTTAGATAGGGTGAAATGTCAAGTTGTAAATTAGATATCAGGTTATTAACTGTTGAGGCTCTGAATATGCCTCCATCGCTGTTTCTATCA
The DNA here is from genome assembly GCA_034642435.1 of Megalocaria dilatata. Taxonomy (NCBI): domain Eukaryota; kingdom Metazoa; phylum Arthropoda; class Insecta; order Coleoptera; family Coccinellidae; genus Megalocaria; species Megalocaria dilatata. Next base: position 60,281,903 of record CM067857.1, read on the forward strand.
GAGTATCAAGTCTTAATCATAGTGAAAATATCATCAGCATCGCAACATACTGTTAGTAATATCTTGTGGTAGGTTTGTAATTAAAGTTGGCCGGCCCAGTATTAGGTCGTTCTCTCTTATACAATTTGGCACAAAGAAAGAAAACCAGCAGCAAATTTTGCCATCGGTCACAAGTAGGACAAGACATGCAGGCATCTTTCAGCTCATTCCAAGTAATCTTGATTGTCTCCGCTACTATTTGCCTAATTGTAGTCTCAGCTCTACAAAAATAAGGTCTCAACGACACATCTGTGTAACCCATAGCCAAATACTTTAAAATAAGCATCAACGTGAAAAGAAAATCCATATGATAATAGGGAAAACGTTTTTAGGAAACAGCCAGAATAATCTTTTCAATCAGCAACTTAATTCTTTGGTACTGAAACTAAGATGTGCCCACTTGTTTTATTTTTTGTTACAGTAAATGAATGCAAGGAGAGATGGAGAAACTTGAGGAGTACCTTAGCGAAACATTTAAAACCTAAACTGAATGGTAATGGAGTTCCAAGGAAAAAGCCCTACTATTTGATGGAAGCAATGCAGTTTACCATTCCCTTCGTGAAAGTTGGTGGCAACCCTACCGGTAATTTATCCGCCTTACAAATAATGCCTTCTACTCCCCCATCAACACAGAGTATTTACGAGGCAAGTAATCCAGAGGAAGAGTATCAAAATTTTAAGGAGGAAGAGTATCAGAATTTTAAGGAGGAAGAGTACCAGGACTTCAAGGGGGAAATGATAGACGACACTAGCATAAATTCTCCACCATTGATATCCCCGCCTTTTGCATCGTCATGTCAGGGAGGCAGAATTGGAACTCCATCCTCTGAAACAAGTAGTGGAATAATAAGACATAGCCAACCCCCAAAAAAAAGAGGACTGACTCCTAGTGCCGAAGTAGATAAAGCCTTTGCTGCCTACTTTTCAGCAAAACAGGCTAATTTGTCGATTACCCCTTCACCAAAAGATGAGGGTGATAAGAGAGAGGAAGGAATTAAATACTTTCTGTTAAGTTTACTTCCAGACCTTACTAAGTTGAATGATGTTCAACTGAGAAGTTTTAAGAGAAAAACTTTGCTCCTCATAGATGAGGTTGTTTGTGGTGATTCCTAACATTCTGGCTAGTGATTGCAATATGGTGCAAGCATCTGCACATTTGCAGATTTAATAGTCTACAGCAGTAATCAAGAAAACTGCTCGACCTTATTTGATTAAAATAATGAAGAATATTTCTACAATTTATTAAGTGAACTAAATCTGACGAAGAAAACACTGTAGATGTGTCAGGTTTTCATTTTGAGCTGATGAAGCCACAGTATTGGTGAAACAATTGTAGTTTATTTAATAAACTGTGGAAATATTCTTTAATATTTTATTTCATTAAAAAAATAAATGTTCAATCTTTTTTCACTCCTTGTGAACCATTAACAAACATCCCACTATAGACTGTGAACTGAGGAATAGTTCATGTAAGATTTTTTAATTCAGCGATTGTCTGCCAGGTTATATTTTGTATCAAATTCATCATACATTATTTTGGCCATGCTTTTTTCCAATGAATCTTTATAAATTGTTTCTCATACCAATAGATTTTGAGTGTTCTATTCAAGCAATATAAATTTAAAGAAATATTATGAGCCTTACTATATGTGCTTTACCTTTCTTCGAAGGCATCATTTCCCTAATTACAAGAACAACTTCCCCAAATTATAGGATATATATCGGAAAAAAGTTGTCTGTCATCATCACTTCTACGAAAGATATATCTTCACAGGAACAAAAAGGGTAGAAATAGGAGCAATACTAACTCTTTTCATCAGTAATGGATTAGAATCAGGTTTGTCTTTCTATTTACATAAATAAATAGCATAAGGCATTCATAGTATTTTCTTCTTTAGGAAATTATTTTATATACTTTAATATCATACATATAAATAATACTTCGATGTAGCTATTTGATGCATCTCTTCTCAACTATATCGTACTCACATTCCTATTATATTTACATTCAGAACTTTTTTACAGATGAAATGGAGAGAGTGCCAGTGAAGCAGCAGAATTACTGTTCTTCTTTGACAACTATTTTCGTGCAATCAATGTCAGAAAGAAAAAATTCAAGCAAAGAAAAATCTTCAGATGTGAAACCACAAATTGAAGTCATTGAATTCTGAGAAGAAGAGGCAAGGACTCTGTAGTCCATGGAATTCTGTTAAACACGGTCATGATCAAAGTTTTCTTTAAAAAAATTTGTGAATATTTGAAGGGTGAAGAAATCTGTTGTGAAAATGACCAATTGAATTTTATTTTTGTGAATCTGATGTGATTCAAACTTCCTGGGCATTAGATGCAGGAGTAGTAGTTTGCCTTTAAACTATGGCATGATTATGATGGGGTTGTATGGAAACAAATGCTTGAATTAGAATTTCTTTAGTTATACAATAATTATGTGGCTGAACTTATTTTAAAGAAGTTATCACCTGTTTTGAAAGTATCAAAACATTTTTAATAAGAACTGTGCAATGTTGTTAAAAGATTTTTGAGTGGGGGAGCTAGATGACCGTCAATTGGCACAGATCCAATTAAATAAAATTGAACTGAACTAATTTTTTGTGCATATGCATATATTATAAATATGGTGAAAAAATTCTTTACCATATTTTTCCTTAAGTAGTCATTTTACAAATTTTTTATATTTCTTCGAATTATTGTCCCAATACTTCCATACTTAATTACTTTTATTCTCATAAATATTTTATAGGTATATGGAATAGTAGATATTTCAATAAAAAATTTAAGCTCAAAATATAAAAACTATATGACATGAAATTCCTAGAATTATTCAGACATTTAAAAAAAAAAAAAAATAAGTGGATCTCTTTTTATTTTTTGTAATTCTTGTAATAATCTCAGAATTAGGAATGAATTGTTAATTTTAATTATAATTTTATCGTTTAAAATAACCGTTGCATATGGTGTGAATTCAAAAATTGAGTGTTTATATTCTGTTTACTCAATTTAAACCTACTGGAACAGATAGCCCAAGAGGGCATTATGTTGATTATCATTAGGATATTATTTATATTCCCGCAATATTACTAGTGGTTCCTCAAATATGAGAGTCGCTGATACATGCAACAAGTCCTCAGTAGGGAACTTATACATCTAGGGTTGAGAATTCAAAACAGGATCTAAGAGTTCAAGAGTTCAGGCAGTACATAGCCTATATATATCGGGTGTTTTTTTTAGAGTGATAGAACTTCAAATTGAAATAAAACACATTTAAATTAAGATTGAAGCCAATTTTTTATTTGAAAGATAATTTTATGACATTTATGTTTTAAAAATAATTTCCGGCATATGTCCACCACAACTAGCTCACCAATTTTGGACCACTTTTTCGAGTAATTCAGGCCTTATTTCATCAATAACATGAGTTATCTTGACTTCCAAAGTGTCTATTGTTTCTGGTTTATCCGCATAAACCAATGACTTGATATAACCCCAAAAAAAATAATCCGGTGGAGTTATGTTGCATGATCTTGGAGGCCAATTTATTGGACCATTTTGTTGGAACCAAAACATATACAATGACTTGAGTTTCGTAGTGATACTACATTTTCAAACTGAATTGAAAATGTAGTATCACTACGAATAATCGTAAATAAAGTGATAGGAAACAAAGTAATTTCTCATTTCATTCTAATTACAATGAACTATCACAAAGTAACGGACTACTCCATCCAATATTTTATTAACACTATGACTTACAGCAGCGATATTTTCTTCTGTACATACAGTTTTTTGTCTTGTTGTTGTTGCATCGAGTAGAGAAAATGTCCGAAATCTATCGATAGTTTGACGAATAAGCTGCTCTGATGGACAATTATGTAAACCATAAATTTCACGAAGTGCTCTATAAGTTTGGCGAATAAAACACTGATTTTGAAAATAAAGTTCAACAATTTGTAAACTTTGTTGCGGCGTGAGTCTTTCCATGATACTTTGTCAATTCTTACTGAACGAAAATGTCAAAACAACATGACTTCTACCTTCTGTCAAATCACAGTTATCCCTATCGAAAGTTTTATCACTCTAAAAAAACACCCAATATATAGAGTGAGAGAAAGGGAATTTAATAAATCAAATACCATATAGACGTTGATCCAGTCAAAATGCAAATATAACAATATTAAAAATAACAACATAATTTTAATTATTTTCTTGAAGGAGCTCTCTTACACTATAATAATATTTATTAATCAGAAAATATTTGAGCTTTCGTAGTTTGAGCAACTTATTTCATACTGTCAGTAAACTATAAGTTATATTTTTTTGTAAATATGTATAATTTGGTTTATCCCCTTGTAAAGAATTTTTTCCTCTTATATTATATAAATGCCCTCCCCTGGCTACATGCCTGATGTTGATTTCTATTTATTATTATGAGCTACTCATATGACATGTTTTGTTTACATAGTAACTTCTTCAAATGCTTATAAATACTAGTATGAAATTTCTTAAAATACTGTATTTAAATGGTTTCTGTTTTGAGATAAGGGTACAATAAACAATTTTTATCACTTTTGGTAAAACCACTAGGTGCCTGGATGAATAGATCCAATAATGGTGAATAAGATAACTAAGTTTGTTCATTCAATAAATTCCCCAAAATTAGGTTTAGTTTCAAACCCCCATTTTCTTTATGCAAAATCTTAAAATGCTCATCAAAATCATGTTTCTCTTTTATTAGATGTTCCACATATGTAGAATCCAACGTGTTATTGAGGAGAGCGTCGGCGTTCTGATTTATTCTAATGTCAAAGGATTTTCTAGTTTGTCCAATATAAGTTTTTGAGCAGGTACCGCATGATAATTGGTAAACACCTGACAAAATGCCATTTTAGGTTTTGTGTTTTTCAAAATAATTCCTAATGAATTGTTAATTCTATAAGATTTGTTTATATACATGTTAATGGGGAATATTTTTATTTGTGATGATTTACCATTATTATTTTATAGTGCTGTCTACCCTACCACAGCGTACAGGTGGACTATTGTAGTTCACCCCTAATTTATATTTCCCCGACGAAATCCAGTTTTTGGATAAAACCGATAATCTTGTTCGGGGATAATTTTTCAGTTTGCAATGGGCCACAAAGGCCTGACCAAAGACCTTGAATCTGATGCGACTTACTGCTGGACACTCTGAGACGATGTGCATGGTTCATCATAGTAAGTGACCTATTTTTTTTCGGTTTTTAGCATAGGGTATATTTCGTAAATAGCATTTTTATATTGTTATCTAGCTATCATACTGTCTATTATTGATGATAAAAAACCGTTATTAGTTGCTATTTGTTAAATTAAATTTTTGATTAATAATAGTCAGAGATAAAGGAATTGTTAATAATCTATGTGTCATGCTATGATAAGCTGATAATTTATGTTGGATTGGATGAAATGAGTTTTTGGGGATTGTTATATATATCTGTATGAGAAGGTTTACGAAAAATATAAAAATTATGTGTATTATTGGTATAATATTTGGATGAAACAATAAGCGCTTTTATTGAAACATCAAAAAATAATGCATAAAGCTGTTTTAACCCAGAAGGAAATAAGGTTTTTCTGTAAAACACATATCGATTTGGTCAACTGTTTTTATGAATTTTATTCATTATGTAGGAGTAATTTTTTTGCAGAATAGCCATAGATTTAATAACTTTGCTGAAGGAAAAATTAAAAATCTGTATATGTTTTTATCGAGATAGACAACTTTCATAAAGCAGTTAATTAGTAAATGGTTTATTTTCACAGATTCTACCTACTCTTAAAAGTAGACTCACCTTGTAAAACACTCACTACTTTAATCACTTTTTAGTTATGGCCAATACTCTGATTCAATGTATTACATTCACAACAGAACAACCTCAAAAAAATGAAGTTCGAGAATAATTGCAGATTTGAAAGGAATCGCGACCGCAAGGTCTATTGTGCTTCTTGAGAATGATACAATAAACATTATTTATATATATATATATATATCAATGATACAATATTTCAATAAAATAAAACCAAAGAAACTTTGCAATATGTTACAATTAAATATATATGTAATGAGAATTACTACTATACTAATATATATTACATTAATTAAATTTATTTCATTTTACGTTTTATTTCGTTTTGAGCGTCTTTGATCTGATTTTGAAGATTTCTTGAAATATCCCGCATTACATTTCTGAATTGTTCTGGACTCATCTTCTGGTCCCACTGTTTAGCTTCAATAAAATATTTACCGCTATATGCAAGTCTCACTATAATTTGAGCGGCTCGTCTCATGGGATATGATTCACTTAATCTTTGTACTAATTGTTCATTATTTGCAAGAAGTCTTATCAAAAACCTGATCATTTTGGATTTAATTGTTTATATATGTATATTTATTAACCTCTTCTGTGTTTTGACAGATCTATTTCGAAGTCATAGAATCGAATGGAAACATATAGCGATATTTTTGTAATAGTTCTTGCTTGAGTTTTAGCTGAACTTTCAGAGATTCTAAATTAGATAACTGCTGCTCTTTATTGTAATCAATTCCACGCAATTGATCTATCTGAAAAAAATTGTAAAAATTAGTCTAAAAGGTTATTCTCTATGCTCATGTCAAATGTCAAAAAAGTTGTCAATTATGGAAACGAAATACATACACACGTTCATCAGTCTGCGAATATTTTAGGGGCAGTGAAATGAGACTATTCAAATGTTGTCAGCTGAGATTATCACGAAATTACAGAGAAACTCCTAACGTTTTGAAAAATGAAATATGTATAAATATAAACATTCTGAAATGAATAGTTTTGTCATATTCATATCGATTATCGTCTCTATAATATGCGTTATTCTCACATCTTTCCAGCATTATTACTTTTTTCACAAATATTTCAGAAAATCCATGATAAAATACGAAGTTCCCTTGTTTGATGATTTCATTCCGACAGACGATACCAGCCTTAGTTACTATTCTCCTGATGATAATACCATTTTAGAAGGTTTAAGCACTGTTTTAGATTCTCCCAAGTTACATGAAACAGAAAAACAAGTAACAGGAGCAGAAGTGCATAACACTTTACAAGCTGCTCTTGCTTTTCACATTTCTGGAAAAATACACAAAGCTATAAAATTATTTGAGCATGCTGCAGCTATAGCCCCAGCTGATGCAGATGTGCTCAATAAATATGGGGAATTCTTAGAAAAAACTCAAAAAGATGTGGTTACAGCAGATGAATTATATTTCAAAGCATTAACCTATTCTCCGGATCATACAGCTGCTCTCATGAATAGAAAACGAACCGCACAAGTTGTGGATAAATTAGATTCAGAAATGCTAAAAGTCATAGATGCTAAGAGAGATATTTTAAAAGAAATGTTTAGTAAAGACTCATTTGATAATATTAAAAAACAAGCATACTATTTACATATATATCATACTATAGGTATTGAAGGAAATACAATGACAATAGATCAATTGAAATATTTGCTTGAAACAGGCCAAGTCGTTTCTGGGAAAAGTATCATTGAACATAATGAAGTATTAGGACTTCAGTCAGCTATGAAGTATGTGAAATTATTAACTAGAAAAAACTACATTAGTATTGATGACATTTTTGGGATCCATAGGCGAGCAATGGGTCATGTAGATCCTGTGAAATCAGGCAGATTTCGTACTGAAAGAGTTTTTATTGGCAGACATATTCCACCAGCCCCTGAAGAAATTCCCGCTCTAATGGAAATTTATGAATATTGGCTCAACTCTGAAGAAGCTCAAAATATGCATCCTGTTCGTTATGCAGCATTAGCACACTATAAATTAGTTGACATCCACCCATTTTATGATGGAAATGGTCGCACAAGTCGTCTAGTGATGAATTTAATACTTATTCGTGCTGGTTACCCTCCAGTGATGGTTTTAAAGGAACAGAGGGAGAAATATTATGATGCTTTGAATGCTGCCAATTTGGGAGATGTGAGGCCGTTTGTTAGATTCATAGCGCAATGTACTATTAATATCTTAGATATGTATATGTATGGAACTGAAGTAATGTCAATTGGGAATAATGAAAAAGAAGTGATGAATTATTAATTTTGAATAAATGAATGTTTCCAAAATATCATTATAAAAAATCACAAGTCATATTTGTTTTTTTTTATTGCACCAATTTGCAAAATATTTGAGGTGCAATTGCACTCCATTACAGTTATTTAAATTACCTGTGCTCTTGCTTGGTCCAGATGTTTCTGGAGCTCCAGTACCCTTTGTGCACACTCCTGAGATTCCTTCGTCTTAGCTGCACTATCGTGGTGATCTTTTTCAATTCTAAATGAAAATGCCATGAGAAATAGTTTTTTATACTAAACTAACTGTGTTACCTGCGTATTACTCCGTATATTATTGGAAGGAATTCAAAATTGAACTCCTCCACAGTTATTATTGGCTTACTCTCTAGACTTGTTCGGCTTCCTTCGTTAACTTCCATTACGAATACTAAAAATAATATCAATATAACCCCAATTTATCAATATGTACTCTGAAATAATTATTTGACATGAGGTAAACAAGAATAATCGATCTCTCACCATAGAATACTGTTTATGAACTACAGATGTTGGAACTGTCTGTAATCTGTGGACTAGCCATTCCCCAATGAATAATAATCATATATTAATAACAATTCATAATAGTATTATTATAATTATTATTGCAGTAACAAAGCCTACCCAGAAAACAACTGAGCTCCTAATTCGCACAATCTGAAAAAGCTTCTGAGGGATCTTCACAGAAGATCGAGGAGTATCAAGATGATAATAATAATAATATATGCAAATAATACATTTCAACAGTGATTTATTATGAAGCTCTGAAGGAAATTCGGTGTTGTGAGGAGCTTCAACCTCTTAATTCAGGAGACGGCGTTTTGTTCCGAGCGTCCGCACCCGAACTCTTCACATAGGCATGATGCTTATGTTTTTTAAGACTATTTTCGGCTCAAAATTAAAAAATCACAGATATCTGGGCGAATCACTGTTACCTGTATCCTGTATATGGCGTAGTGGTGTAAACGTTCGACTAGTGATCGGAGTTTCGGTGGGGGTTCGTATCTTGGTAACGTAAGAAATTTTCTCGCTAGGATGGCTAGCCACTATTTCATTATTAGGTCAAAAAGTTACAATGTTGTGTCTAAGGTGACGTAGGGAAACGGTCATAAAGGCTAACCAGCAAACACCTCCTAATTCTCAGAAGCTTCATTAAAGCTTCTGATAGATCTTCACAGGGGATCTATAAGTATCAGTACAAAATAAATCAATCAATCAGTTGTACAAAAGTATTCCATTCAAATTCACGTTGAAATTAGTCCCATGAAATAATATTTTTTCTACAAACTACATGCAACAATGTAAGAATAATGATATGAGCAATAACTTCAGATTTTTTCGATTTGAGTTATTGTTTGCGTTTTGTCTGAAATAACGACTCAAACGTGTTCCTGAAGTTTTCATCCAAGGAAAATCAATATTTTCGTTTCATTCAAATCGGTATCTTCTAATTCCTTTATCTACGGTAGATATCCTTTATCTACGTGGTTAAGTTTACTTGATATTTGAAGAAAATTAATAATGTAATCACAGATTAAGGACAATACATCACTGTAATCTGTGGTAAAAATTCCGCTAGCACACCAATCAACACAACACATCAACACATTCTAAACATGTTCTGATCAAGGTTATCATCCATTTTATTTTATTCAATTCTAAACATGTTTAGATGGTGTACCACCTATCAGCTGTTCGTTCAGAAACTCTATGGTTGACTTGAGGCCCAGATTAGAACTTATTTACTTCTAGTTCTCATTTGTTATTTTGCATTTACAAAATTTAGTTTAATTTTCTTATACGTAGTAGAATATTAGCTGCAGTTAATACTGTTTCCAAAATGGATAGAATAGTGAATATATACCGAAGTTTGTGCTTGATTCCTGCTTTAGTAGGAGCGAAACTGGATAAAAATGGAAAAGTCGTACATAGTACATGGTCTCATAGGAATTTAGAGAAAAGTAAAACGACAAAATATTTGAAGCATATACTATTATACCCAGATTTGCAGAAAGATCAAGAATTTACTCCTATTGATGTTTCAAATGAGTAATTGGGTGAAAAAAAAGACGATTTTTTTTAAATAATTCGTTTTTAGGCTTTTGTCATCCTTTTCGCCCTCTGAAAAATTTAGAGCAGTTCTGAGGGAAAATGAAGAAAAGCAATATCTGGAAATTTGGAAAAAAGAGAATCTATTCAGAACGGTTGATTTGAGTATATTAGACATTCATGGCAAAGTTTATTGTGATGGTAATTGACAATCAATTTACACTTATTTAAAGTAAATTTCTCGTTTTTCAGGCGATTTTGCTACATTTCAGTGGTCTCCTTATGAGTCAAAGTTATTATATATTGCTGAAGAAAAAGTCCCTGACTCAAAGCCATTTTATAAAAGAAAATCTAAAGAAGAAGCAAATGATGAGAAAAAGTCAAGCGTATGTATATTAAATATGAAGAAATGCATTATTTAATCATATTTAATTGAATCAGTCTTTACTTGATGAAAATTCATTTAAATCAATATTGAATAAAGTTATTTTGATTTTCACACATTTTATTATCATCATGATACACTGATTATTCAGCTAACACGCTAGCATTGTCAGGTAGGTGGTATATGTTAATTAATCAAAAATGTAAGATATACCATCTACCTATAATAATAATAAAATATGTGAAAATCAGAAGTAACTTTATTTAATATTATTATTTAATTATGTCTATGTACAGATGTTCTGTAAATACCACCTCAAAAGAAAAGAAAATCTACATAAATTTCCCTATTTACTGTAAAAGAATTAATCAAAAATTTGTTTTCCCGTTTTTGAGATATTTTCAATTTTCTGAAAACATTCACTTTTCTCAGCACTGTAGTTTTTGGGCTTTTTTGTACAATTTTACACTTTCCTAGTTAATTTTTTTTCAGTAATATCTTGTTGAATGATTTTTCTAACTTATACATAAGAAAAAATATTCCTAATATTGAACGAGGGTTTTATTTTGGCAATATCCAAAAGGTATAATACTTATGATTTCCTTTCTTGAAAAAAAAAAAAGATATTGCCATTTTTTATCAGACAGGGTATACCAATTCCCAAAATTTGCATAGCTGATATATAACAAACCCAGATGAGACCAGAAAGTATATCTCACAATATCAATTCAAGGTCTTGCAGAGAAGATTATTCAGTGAAGCAATTTTATGTCGGGTCTAATTTCTACTATTCTGACGGCCGATAAATTTTTGGAATTTTTGACTGATCAGTTGTCTGTAAGAGTTGGAGCTGTGGTTCACTCTTTGTTTTCAGCATGATGGATGCCCAGTACATTGCTATCACCAAGTAAGGGCAACTTTGAATCATATCAGGTGTTTTTTTTAGAGATAGAACTTTCCATAGGGATACGTACATTCTACCAGGTAATGTTATTGGCATGTTGAATATACCTTTTATCCAAGTGACTACTCAGCAGTCTCCACAGTCCACTCCAAGAAGTAGAAAGTGTGATAAGGATTACGCCATATCATCGCGCGAAGCGAGAACCCCTCCGAAGAGGTGAACCCACCCGCTTTCAGTTTGGGCCCCGACTCGAAAGCCAGAACCGTCTGACTGGTAGCAGCGAAGCACTATGCAACCACCTCTGCAGGTCAGTACCCGAGTTGGTTTGAGACGCAACTCTCCTGCCGGAGGGAATTCTTACCCATCCATCCGAATGCAGTTCCATGAACTAAGATAATCCCAAGATTGATGACTACTATTGATCCTGGTACGAGCACTGTCTAGCGGCCTGTACGTCCTGACTCACCGAACCCATGTGAAGTCATTTGATTGATCCTGGCGTCAAGCACTAATGGCAGAGCCATTTCGTCGAGATCCACAAACCCTAAATTGTTACGCATTGATCTGGGGCCAGGACAAGCCGGTCGAACCGTCAAGTCCCGCTAAACCCTGAGTGCTGGTGAAACAGTTGAGACTGATCGCTACCATCGATTTAAATCCAGAATGACGTGAAAAACGACCGGAATATGGAAAAAGGCAACACAAACTCATTGTGCTCCATGGTTGTGCCTCATCACACACAGCCGAAAAACAATCGAGGCGTTCAGTTGGGAAATTGTAGCGCATGCGTCTTATTATCTATACTTGGCTGCTTCGTATTATTATCTATTTGCAAACTAGCACAAGCTCACGCTGAAAAAGGCTTATATTCACATGAAAATGGCTTGATAACAGATCTCTTCACCAAAAGTTCTATTTTTTTTTGACGTGGCATTCATGCACTAAGGTGGGAAAAATGTATAAATATCGGGTGTTTTTTTTACAGTGATAGAACTTTCCACAGGGATAACTGTGATTTGACAGAAGGTAGAAGCCATCTTGTTTTGACATTTCTGTTCAGTAAGCATTGACAAATTATCATGAAAAGACTCACGCCGCAACAACGTTTACAAATTGTTGAAATTTATTTTCAAAATCAGTGTTCTATTCGCCAAACTCATAGAGCACTTCGTGAAATTTATGGTTTACATAATCGTCCATCAGAGCAGCTTATTCATCGAAATATCGATAGATTTCGGACAACATTTTCTCTATGTGATGCAACAACAACAGGACAAAGAACTGTACGTACAGAAGAAAATATCGCTGCTGTAAGTCATAGTGTTAATGATGATCCAGATTTGTCTATTCGTTGTCGTTTACAACAAGTTGGACTCTGTGCATCCACCATATGGAAACTTTTTCGTAAAGATCCTGGTCTACACCCATACCATAATAAGCGTCGTTTGTTTGCTGATTGGGACCTAGACCAGCTTGAAGTTGATCCACTTTTTTATCGTAAAATTGTATTTAGTGATGAAGCTCATTTCTGGTTGTAAACAAAGAAAATTGCCGTATGTGGAGTGAAAAGAATCCTCTAGAAGTTCTGCAGGTTCCATTGCATCCTGAAAAATTCACTGTATAGTCTGCTTTACACGCTGGAGGCATCATTGCTCCATATTTCTTTAAAAACAATGCTAGAGCTAATGTTACAGTGAATGGTGCTCGTTACAGATCGATGATCAATGATTATTTGTTTTAAAATTTGAATGGTATCGACCCAGAAGTGTTTTGGTTCCAACAAGATGGTTCTACACCTCATGCTGCCCTGTAACAATTGATTTATTGAAAAAAAGATTTGGCGATAACATTATTTCGAGAAATTGTCCAATTAATTGGCCTCCAAGATCATGTGACATAACTCCACTGGATTATTTTCTTTGGGGTTATGTAAATTCATTGGTTTATGCTGATAAACCAGAAACAATAGATGGTTTGAAAGCCAACATAACTCGTGTTATTGATGAAATAAGGCTTGAATTACTCGAAAAAGTGGTCCAAAATTGGTCTGGTCGAATGCGGTTCCTCAGAGCTAGTCGTGGTGGACATATGTCGGAAATTATTCTTAAAACATAAATGTCATAAAATTATCTTTCAAATAAAAAAAAATTTGGCTTCAATCTTAATTTAAATGTGTTTTATTTCAATTTAGAGTTATATCACTCTAAAAAAATTCCCGATACTTATACTCACTGGTGGATTAGAGGAATAGGTAAAATTTTGTGGCCACCTCATTCAGCAGACCTAAATCCTCTGGAGTTTTGTTATTGGGGATGCTTAAAAAAAAGGTATATTTAAAAAACTTATAACCCATGAAGCTGAATTGAGGAAACGTTTCTGAGTTGTTGCAGCCGAAATATGAGATAAAAGTTTGAGGGCATTGAGAAGGTCTTTTCTCAATTGATGAAAATCCTGTATAGGCTATTTTGATTATTTACTACACCACGATTGTAAATGATGATGATGTCATTAAACAGTACACAATTTTAGGTAACTCAATAAAAATGTCAAATTATACTTTCTACGCCTCTCACAAGTAGTGAATAATTTCAAATATTGGGATTAATTATTAGCAGAGTAACACTTTTTCATGTTGAATGATGATAGTTCATTCAAAATAAAATAATTTTTGCTAAAGATTAACAAACTAGATTGTATAAGACCTCCCTTTTCGGATAGAAATAGCAATATTTATTTTTGAGAGAGGAAATCACTGGTGTTATTCCTTTTTGAAATCATAAATCAGGCCATTTATTGTGTAGTCCAGTACAAAAAAATCATTCAACAAAAATATATAATTACAATGTTAGAAAAAAACTACGGAGATGGGAGTGAATTTTTTTGTAAAAGTGAAAATTTTGTTTGAAAAATTGTTGCCCTTTTATCTACATATTCCTTTCATTTGTCGTGGTTTTTAAGGGACCTTATAATGTGACATAAGCAAAGCTGTTGAGGTTTTTTTCAATAAAGTAAATATGTATAAATATTATTGCACAATTTTGTTTATTTTCTAGATATTTACCTTGGCATCTTTGATGCATAGAACAGCTAAGTTAAATAGGCTTTTTCAAATAGATTTTATCATAAGAAAAAATAACAAATGCCTTCTACATTTCTGAAAAGTTTGAATACATAAAATGATTATTTATTAATGTTCGTGCAGAATAAATAGTCGGAAAAGCTAAAGAATAAGCTTGACAATAGCGCTGTCGATTTGCCGAAAATTGCTAACATGCTTTGTTAGGCAGTTGAGAGATAGAATGTCAGTACGAAAAATCGTTGAATGGTACATTGTTGATTACCAGAGACTAGATGGTTATTTTCTAAGAGCATCATTCAACCGAATTTTTAATTGTTTTCCAATTTATTTTTCTTTGTGTGGTGTATGAAATTGAAGTTGTTTGAATGCCCATCATTGCTTTGACTTTTCATTTAAATTCCCAATTTTGCCATTTTAACTAGGAGAGCCATGAGAAGAATAGTTGGAGAACTTTTTTGTAGGTCCATAGTTATAGTCCACTTTGAATTTTATTGAGCTACGAAATGATTATTATTAGGACCTTGAATAAATTCTCATTGTTTTCTAACAGATGGTTTTATGAAGACTGTGTGCTTGTAATTTTAGATGTTACCACATCTACAAGGAAGTGCTATTGATCTGAAACACAGAATTATTTAATATTTAATTGAATCAGTCTTCACTTGATGCTGATGAAAATTTTATGCCTATGGCCATAGGCATAAAATTTTCATGCCATACTGTTAAGTAAACAAATTCTTAGAGGAGGAAAAATTACCTTTTTAACCATGGACAGGGAACTCTCCTGACATGAATCCAATGAAGAATGTCTGGGAGTGCATAAAACGAGAATTGGCAAAAGCAAACATTACAAACAGGGTGCAGTTGATAGAGAGAATAATAAATCATTGGAACTACAATAATAAATTGATGAAAACTGCTTTAAGCTGCATAAATAGCCAGAAGAGTGAATGCACTATTGAAAGCTAGAGGCAGTTTGACTAAATATTAATAATTTAATAATAAACTAATAATATAATAATAAGTAATATTTCTCAAATGAGTGTAAGAAAGTGAGCAGAGACTGTATATACGCTCTCGGCGATCGTTATCGTGAATGTATCGTGATATTCTTTTGAACACCAAATTTTTTATCGACCAGATATGAAGTCTCAAAAATATTTCTTTCGAAAGTGAGAGTGCTGCAGCATAGAGATTCATTGCATTGCAAATACCACATCCCTTCGACTTTACCTGCTTGGCCACCAAAGAAATTGGTAGCTTTATCGGTTTTCTTCTACCTATATTATTTGAAAATTTCAAACTTCAGCTTTTATAGATTGGAGGGTTGGAAAAATTCTCATGAATATTTCAAACCTACCCTCAAAATGCCAAAATTTGGTATTAACGTTCGGGCAATTGTTTTACATCTGAATGCTAAATTTAACTTCGATAGTAGGCCTGCTGCAATGGTTCCGCTAGCGTTCAACGAAACTCTCCTTATATATTTTTTTAAATCTTCAAATTATAGGATCTTCATGAAATTTTGTACGAATATGTGCATTATTGTTCTTTTAAATACCAAACTTCAGGTCGGGTGTGCAGTTTCGAAAATATTTGGAAAAATAACAATAAAATTGAAATATGAATAACTACAAAACTGTCGAACCGATTTTGTCCATTAATAAACTCAGCTTAGATGTTCAAGTGTCAAATATACCTTGAAAGTTTCAAATTTTTATTTCCGAAAGTTAGTGTTTACGCACCGGAATTACTTTTGCGCAAAACACTGAATTTTGAGTTCTGTCATCCGAAAGTCAGATAAACCTCATTTTTGCAATTTTAGAACTGTTCTCCTGAGGAAACTGAGTTTATCGAATGAAAAATACATGGTTGAAAGGAAAGAAAGCGTGGAAAATGATTATATTCAACAAAATTTCATACGAAAATGGGCATTTTTACCTATAATCGTATGTCCACACAGTAGGTCGTCGCGAAATCTTGTAGTAGTGTTATTATACACCTAAATACCAAATTTCATTTCGATTGTACCAGTAGTATCGGAACTATTGAGAAAATAAGAAAAAATTTAAAGTGAATAACTATTAATATTATTATATATATATTATTAATACAGTCGAACTTCGATAACTCGAATCATGATCTGACAAAAAAATCGAGTTATCAAGACTTGTGTTATTGAAAAAAAAAAACAATTTTTTCATGTATTGTTTATGTGGGAAAATAAAGAAGTTAAAATAATGTTCACACTGTCCAGATTGATAAATTTCCTTATACATATTCTTACATACGTTAATAGAAAAGTACATCCTCAGAATTTATTTCACTACAAAAATTCGATTATTTGTAACTGAGGAGAGGATTTTTTATTTTGATTTTCGAAAAAAGCTTTAATGTTGTTCAAACAGTTATAAAGCGAGTCGGTTGTATGTTCGTTTGTTTTCGAAAATGTTTGTTTGTTTTCAAAAATGAACGCAAAAAGCTCAATGAATTTGCATTTGACTCATTAGAAGGAGGTTGTTGCAAATCATTTACAAGTATTCGTTTTCGTTTTCATTGTCATCTTTGTCATTGATCTGTACGAATTCTGACTCAGATATGTAATATTGAACAATATCCTTATCTGTGGGAAACTCCGAAGCAACAACATCGTCACCCACGTGCAGATAATCATGAAGGGTAACACCTTGTGAATCTTGCACATTTTCATGCTTCTTATTGTTGCTACAGTTGAATTTCTTCCTCATTTGTTTTTTTCAAGCTTTCACTTAAAAAATCAAAATAATGTCATCCTCTTCTTGGCATTCAGAATACTGACCAAAGCCACCTTTTCTGAAATAATTAGAGCGAGGTGCATTACTTTTACCTATCAAGAGAAATTTAAGTTTTTCTGAACCATTCATGTTTGCACCAAGCATCAATGTAACCCTCTGTTTACTGTACTTTCCTTCATGGCATTTTTGGTTTTTAAAAGTCAATGTGTTATCCGGAAGATGGAAAAACCCTTCTTATGTGCATTGAATATGTCCTGTGCTTGATAATTCAGTTCTCGTCGCTCACACCATTGCTTTATCCACAAGCCTCCTTATGACATAATCCAGATCTGAAAATTTCAAAAAATTTTCAAAAACTACGTCCTGATAAAACAAATGAAATGATAAATAATAAATTATAAAACCCTTGTACACTAATTATGAATCATACAATAAAAAAAAGGGAAGAAGTGATACTATTCTATTTAATATATGGTTTTGGGGTGGGGCTGGCTGCGTACCTGCTTCCGTTTGGTTTCGCTGTAGTTAAGTATGAAAAAAAAAAAGATCATATATATCTAAGTATCTTCACATTTTGTGATAGATACGATGTACATACCTTCTTTTCCAGTTATCCGGCCATCCCGTGCTTGCCTTGAAATTTAGTTCCCCTAGGTGGAGTCTGAATTATAACGCCTTCCTCTAATTAATCCTCCAGATATAGGCAAGTTCTGGATCCTGGTCGATTTAAACCAAGCTACAACTGCTTCGTCCATACATGCGTACATTTGTTTTTTCAGCTTTTTGGAACTTCCACACGCACCACCACTTTCAACCGCAGTGATAATTGTTTCCCTATTTTAGAATAGTAGTCACGGTGTTTGCCGGGACCCCACGCTGTTTCCTACTATAAGCGCGAAAAAATTGATTAGACAGAATAATATAATTCATGAAAATAATACGATTCCATAATTTAGAATTCAAATTAAACGATTTCTATCATTCAAAATAGTTACTGAATAAGTACCAAATATGATTTCGAATTTGTCACACCAACATTTTCACCACCATAGAGGTCATATCGGGTTCCCACATTCCTTGAATTTTTTCAAGCTCATTGAAATCTGCTACGTTGATAACAATGAAAATATCAGAGAATGTTGTTCCGTCTGTATTATTTTTCTATTCTGTGATTATACTTTGATTGATTAAAACAAGGCGCAAGCAGTTATGAATCTCATTTAATCTAATTTTCCGGATCATTTGAATTCGATCGTAGAAATGTTGCTATAGATTCAGTAGCCCTCAGCACTGCTACGCTCGGAAAATAATTTTTTTAAATCTTCTAATACGTTCTTCATAAAAATTTGCGCTGGTTTTTTACATCCAGATACCAATTTTCAGATCGATGCGATTTGTAGTTTGAAAAATATTGTAGAAAAATAAAAGAAAATTTCTAATGTGAATAAATGCGGAACCATTGGACTGTTTTTGCCAATTAACGAACTCGACGAAGATATTTACGTCCCAAACCTATCCTTAGAGTTTAAAAGTTTATATCTCTTTTCGTTCGAAAGTTAGAATGTTTAGCGCTCAACGTTGCTCCGCTCGCAATTTTTTTTTTTTTGAACTTCTAATCATACGAACGTGAGGAAATTCGGCACGAAAATGCGCGTTATTATTCTACTACATATCAAATTTCATATCGATCGGATTTGTAGTTTAGAAAAAATTGAGAAAAATAGGAGAAAATTTCAAATGTGAATAACTGCGAAACTATTGGATTGATTTTGTTCATTAACTTAACTAAGATATTTACACTCCAAAACTACCCTGATAGTTTTAAGTCTTCCAAAACTACCCTGATAGTTTTAAGTCTCTAGCTGTTGCTGTTCAAAAGTTATAGTGTTCGGCCGGCCTCGGTTGTTTCAAACACCTTAAAATGGCACATTAGAATAATTTTTAACTAAGGTAGATGAATTTGTTAAAAATTGTCTACAATTTCAGCAAGAATGTACCAAGTGTTATACTATTTTGGAATCCTTACTAAATGCGCCAAACTTTGACGTCACTTGCCAAACTCGTGTATTACAATTTTTTTTCAGTACAGTCAGTTTAAACTGGGCAAAATTTTTTGTATGAAAAATGTCTCTTTCATCCAAGCTGAAGCAGCTGGTTTTTGAAATTTGGATAACACTTTAGAGAATCATTATTCAGGGTTACATAACAAAAGGAATATTTGGAAAAAGTGAAGATTTGTGGCAGCAGGAGTAAAAACATCGTCACACGGTGTAGAATTTTTAGAATTTTTTAAATCCCTATCATTTTGAAAGCATGCCACATAGATTTTTTTAAATATTTTTCTGATAACCGACTTGCCTCGTCAGCCAGTTTCGGCTTGACGTTGATGTCTGGAACACCTATATAAGATAGGTGAATAATTTCATCTAGGCATATTATCAAAGATTCCGATTAATCCATTGTGTTGTTCGTCAGACTTAGTCTAACAGATATTCAACCCTGTGTAGGCAATATATCTTTCGCAGAAATTTCGCTTATACAGGGTACTTCTTATAAGTATAATGGAGAGTTGATTATTCTTCTCTAGAAATATAGGGTTCAGATTACCTTTTTTTAGGAACTTATACATGTAACGAGAACTTGGGTTTGGTTATTTCGAGAAGGCATTTGAACATTATATAGGCTGTTCCATACGTAAACTACAGAAACATATTAGCATTTCTCAATGCAATGAATCATCTAATTTTTCATCTAACTTTAATTTACTTCAAAAGTAATTCGGACAACCATTTTTTATATTTGAATGATTTTAGCATGGACAAGAATACATTTTCCGGCAGGATTGGGGGGAGCAAATGGTTGGAAAAAAGAAATCTGTAATAGTTGAATACAATGTTGAGGAAGATAAGGTGAATGTTTTAGAAGGAATTCCAGATGAAGTTTGTCCAGGACAAGTTAAATATTCACCAGATGGTGAATATGTTGTTGGTGTTGGCTATGCAACTGAGACTAGAAAACTTGGCCTGATTTATTGTAGTAACAGAGCAGCAAACATATTCAAGCTTAAGGATGGCAAATATGGTAAATTTCATATATGTGTTATAACCCATATCTTTAATTTATACTTTGAAAATAATCACAAAAACTAGCTTAGTGAATTGATCAATATAATTGATCGATAAAATGAATATTTCTAAGAATGCATACAATGATTTTTGAACCACCATTGTATAATCATAATGCAGCAGCATAATTGCTGGAGCACCCCTATACATCGTATCTAGTAACCTGGGATATCTGTCACATATTCATATCACATATCAAATAAACAGGAATTAATGTGCTTTAAATTCAGAGATCAGTCTTTCGACTCGTACCTGGACTGTTTTTGCAGGCCCGCCGTAAAAAGCCTTCCGACTCTGAAGGAGGATGTTCTACTGTTTCTTTAATATGGGTGAAAAAATTTAAAAAGTATTGAATGAATTGATGTACCAATCTCAGAAATATCAAACTATGGTTACTGGAATGCTCCTTGAATCAGGGTATTGTAACATACATCTGTATACATTTCACAACTCGTATTGGCCCTAATAGGTATCTTTGATAGTCGAGACATAACCAGGAGACATGCGATGTTTCGAAGCTTGTCGTCTTTATCACCAGTGCTAGGTCTAATGCGCAACAAAAGCAAAGAAGCTGTGTACCTATATATACCCTGCATATAAAAACTAAAATTTTTATCAAACACCAGCGCTGTCTGACTTTCTAACAAAAATTAATTTGTATATGTGACGCTATATTTTGTCGGCCGACGTAATATATTAAGTAAAATGTTATCTCACATATTTTTGTATTCTCAACAGAAAATTAATATCATATCATGCAATCAAATAATTCATACAAAATCACCACTGTCATCTCTGAATACTCCAACACCAAAATATAATAACTGTTTTGTTCATTTCAAGTTTCCTAATTTGAAGAATATTGTAGAATATTTCAGCGGTAGATGAATACCTACGTACTACTTCGCTTTTTGTAGGAAATTCATGTTTGTTCGTTACAGATTTTATGCATAATATACAGGGTGTCCCAACGAAAATTTGATCCCCCCAGAACTCAGAAACGAAGAATTTTCGAAGATTTTAAAAAACAGGTTAACTTCTGTCATGAGTTTGTTCCAAAAAAACCACCCCATGAAGGTGGCATTAATCCCTGACATTTTTTGAATAGGGAAAAGATGTAGTGTTAGTTTGTTTGAAAGTTATTTATGTTCTGTGCACAACGCAGTTAAAATTTTCAAAATAGATTCACTATTCACGAAATAATGTAATATTGAACTTACCGTCAAAAAGTGATGTTGAACAGACAGTTGAACCGTCCAAACTCAATAATCTAAGAGTTTTGAAGAATCCAAAAATAATTTTCGAGTTCTGTATTAGGGAGAAAGAATTTCTATGACGACATTGAAAATTTCTTCGTATCAGAACAGTGTAACGTATATCTGTGTTACAGTTCAGAATTCAAATCAGCAATGCTCTTTTCACTATATATGATAGTTGGGTAATTCTATGCATAGGAACCGTGCTCGTAAGACTTTGTTATAAATTTAGTATCAATAGTTTTTGTGAAGATTAGATAATATTGTGTGATTTAGTTTAAATTCGATATTAACCTTCCATGTGTTGGTTAAGTCGATGCCGAGGAGGTCTTCAAATATTGTCTGTTTTTCACGGGCAAAACGAATAAAATTTTTTGTGTCCAGTTTGTGGTGGTGAACTAAAGACTCAGTTGGATGGTCTGTGAATTTAGTGTGGATTGGAACAGGGAATAATTTGAAATTGTGAGTCATTCATTTATGAAAAATCTCGATAATATAGAATCGTTATCAATATCACACACCTGTTGACGGGATTCCGATTCTGGGGCTAGCCATACACTAGAGGAGTTGTTGATATGTCTCAAGCAGATATCATTTCAGTCTTCAAGGAAGAAATAGCAAAGCAGACAAATTTCCTCAAGCAAGAGTTGAATGAACTTAAGAAGGAAATAAGGGAAATCAGTGAGAGAACACAACAAAGGATTTTGACAGTGGAGAAACGTGTAGATCTTGTTGAGGCGGATATTCTTGAGTTGAAGAGAGCATCTAGGAAGAATAATATTGTAGTAAGTGGTTTGGATTTTGGTTTGGATGGTTCTGAAATTGTTACCTTTACGATTGAAAGTCTAAATAGGTTGCTACAAATTGACTTAAGGGTTGAGGACCTCAATAATGTATATAAGTTGGGGAAGTCTAAGGCTGCTCCAATTAAGGTTGAGTTTTTGACATACTTATCCAAGTCGAAAGTGTTGGCTAATAAAAATAGACTAAAGGGAACTAGCATATATGTGAATGAGGATTTATGTGTCGAAGATAGACAGAAAGAGAGATTTCTGTTGAAACACTTGCGAGAATTGAGACTTAAGAAGTACAAGGCTTACAGAAAGGGCTGGGATCTTTTTGTGGATGGAACTAGGTACACATTGAATGATTTACCTGAGTTTTGGGATGAGAAGGAGATCAACGCGGAAGAAGTAGAGGAAGAAGAAAAAACGGAAGGTGAAAACAGGAGCGCTCCAGGATCCCCATTCCCGGTAACAAGAAGTGAACAGCTGGTACGAGAGAATACTCACATTCAATTCCTTGATCAATCGAAAATTCAAAAGGAAATATCTGGCATGCAAAGGGTATTGAAAAATACGATTGATCTGGATCAGAAGCGAAGAACAAGGTTCAATTCGGCCAGGGGGACTGAACCTCCGAGAGAAACTCCTACATCAACAAAGGTCAGTACCAAAACGGTTAAATAGAAACTATCAATTGTGTCGCATATATAAATAAGTTTCTGTTTTTATGTAATTTTGTATTTTTTGTGTTTGCTTTTACATTTTCATTTTGTGGTATGGACCCTTTTATAAGAGATTATCAGGAATCACCCGTGAATGCTGTGGTTGCCAGGGATATATCAGATCTGAACCAGTATATTGGAGGGGCTGAACAGTTTAGAATAGTTCATCTGAATATAAGGAGCCTGCGGAAAAATTATGATGAGATGGTATGCTTCTTGGATAAGTTGTCGACACGATTTGATGTTATTGTACTGAGTGAAACACATAAGATCGATGATATAAACATATTTAGTTTGAGGGGTTATGTGTGCTTTTATAATGAGGGAGACATCAATAGATGTGACGGAGTTGTTGTTTTTGTTAGAGATAACTTGGAATTTTCTTGCAATATAGTTGAATTGGGGATCGTTAAATCTATAGAAGTAGAAATTGTTGAAAATGAGGTGAAGCTACTAATCACCTGTATTTATAGATCACCAAGTCTTGATCCGCGGGTATTCAATGGGAATCTTTTTTATTACCTGAGTGATAGGATTCGTGTCCGGAACCATCTCATCGTGGGTGATATAAACATTGATCTGTTGGCGGAGGAAGATTATGTGGAAGAATATAAGAACATTTTGGGATATTTTGATTTCTTGTCATATGTTAACAAATATACTAGAATACCCAGTAAAACGTGTTTGGATCATTTCCATGTTAAAGTGGCACATCATGCGATTTTTAGCGATATAAGATCATTTGTTTTAGAATATGAAATAACAGATCACTTCCCTATAGCTCTCTCGTTCAAGCTAAAGAAGAGGAAAGTACATCAGGAGGGTGAATCAGGAAACATCAAGAGGTATATCGATCATACAAAGCTCAAAACAGATTTACAGTCGGAAAATTGGGAGTCTACTTTCCACTCGGATGACGTGAATGGCGCAGCGTCGGAATTCGTTGATAGATTGAAATATCATATAGAGAAGAATACAAAGAAAATCAGAAGAAATAGGAAGAACACAGCTTTAAAAGAATGGATAACTCCATCACTACTCAGATCAATAAATAAGAAAAATCAGCTTTTCGTAGAAATCCAAAAGAACCAGGAAAACGGCCCAATGAAAGAGGAATATAGGAAATACAAGTCGACGCTTTGTAAGCTAATAAAGTATTCAAAGAGGAAATATGTACAGGATAGTATACGGGAGAATGGATATGATTCTAGATCCCTCTGGCAGTGCGTGAACAGGATATCGGGTAAAAAAAATGAAGGAACGAAAATTCGATGTATAAGGAAAAACAATAATGAGATGTGTGTGGGACAGAAAGATATTGCTGATGAAATGAATGAATTTTTCGGTACAATTGGTGAGAACCATTTTCACAGGACGAGCGGACATTTGAAATATAGGGAACAAAAGCGTATTGCCGAAAAATCTTTATTTATGAGACCCACAAATGAACGGGAAGTATCGTCAGTAATTCAACAACTTAAAGCGAATAAAAGTGCGGGAAACGATGATATACAATCGGAAACATTAAGAGAAATCTCCGAAGAAATATGTTCGCCAATTACACATATTGTGAATTTATGTTTCGAGAAAGGCGTGTTTCCTAGCATATTTAAATTGGGAATTATAAAACCTGTATATAAAGGAGGTCCTAAAGATGAAATGGGTAATTACAGACCGATTACACTCATTTCGAATATATCTAAAATTCTTGAAAAGCTTATAAAGATAAGAATAGTCTGCTTTTTAGATGAGAACCACATTTTATCCGAAAATCAGTATGGATTTAGGAACGGTAGATCGACTGATGATGCAATTATTGAATTTACCAGTGGCCTATATAATGCAATGGATAGAAAACTGTCAACATTGGGAATATTCGTTGATCTCTCCAAGGCGTTTGATACTGTTTGCCATAGAATATTATTGGAGAGGCTTGAGGACAGCGGGATAAGAGGAATTGCTGGTCAACTGATGAAGAGTTATATATCTGAACGTACGCAAATTGTGGATATAGATGGAACAATTAGTAATCCCATAATTATCAAGAGTGGAGTACCTCAGGGTACGGTACTGGGACCTATATTGTTCCTCATTTACCTGAACAACCTTCTACTGCAGAAAACATCTGGAAAGATTGTGAGCTTCGCGGATGACATAGCCATACTATATACTTCGAAATGTTGGAGGACTGTAAAATCAAAAGCTGAGGTGGATTTTAGCAACATTGTATTGTGGTTGCAGTATAATAGACTCACACTGAATCATAAAAAAACGAAATATTTGGCCTTCACATCTTATTCTGACGGATTACCCGATGATGCACTACTGAAGGTAGGACAAGACGTAGAAATTCCCAGTGCAGAATCTGTGAAATATCTCGGTGTCGTGATAGATAGACACCTTAGATGGGACCTTCATATAAAAAATCTTAAAACAAAGATGAGAGGACTAATCCAGAGGTTTAGATGCTTGAGAGATTTTCTAGAACTAGAGCATCTGAAACTCCTTTACTACACATTGGTTCAGTCTCAGTTGTCTTATGGTATTACCGCTTGGGGAGGAGCGAAGGACTGTCACCTACGGTGTTTGGAAGTCTTGCAGAGGTGGATTATGAAGATCATTTTCGATAGAGGAAAAAGATTTCCTTCTGACCAGCTGTACGCGGACACAGGACTGTTTGACATAAGGCAGCTCTTTGCACTGAACCTATTGATGAATATTAGTAGAAAAAAATTGAAGGTAAATCAGATTCAACATGATCACGAAACGCGTATGAGGGAAGATTGCGTAGTTGTTCCTAGGAGTTTCAAAACTATTGGTCAGAGGTGCGCTGAGTATATTGCACCAAAGCTGTTCAACATACTCCCAGAACGGGAAAAGAAAATTATACACCACAGAATTTTCAAGAAGAGATTAAAAGAGTGGCTCAAGCAGACAGACAGAAAAATAATACATGATATAATCAATAATAAATAACCTCTCCAGTGTAATGAGGTAGAGGCGGGAGATTGATGGAAACAGGGACTTTTTTAATGGGTTATTTTCGAATAATTTGGGTGGATACCCTCGGCAGATAAGGTGAATGCGCATCACTTACAAGTAGCTCGTCTACTTCTGTGATAAACGTTTATCATCTCATGTGAGGGAAAAATTTTGTATTTGTTTCAGGGTAACGAGAAGGTCTCGGATGCATTATATATTATTGTTATGTAATTTTGGAGAAAATAAACTTTATTATTATTATTATTATTATTATTATTATTATTGTTCCAAGAAAACCACCTGAAGATGGCAACAACCCCCAACATTTTTTGAATAGGGAGGAGATGTTGGATGTGGGTTAGTTGAGAAGTTTTTTCTGTTTTCCAAACATCGCAGTTGAAATTTTCAAATTTGTTTATTTAATGGCAGAATAATTTGAGTTTTTGAATGTTTTATTTAAAAACATTCGATTTTCTTATCGTTCAGGATGGATAAATATGTGAAACGCATGAAATTCATTAAAATGTTTTAATAATTTAAATATTATATATATTTTAATATTTTTTTGAAGATTCTTTCTCAAATGTGTTTCAGTCTTTCGTTTCTGCATCATAATTAGGTTTCAGACTTACTTACGTGGGCGAAAATGGTCTATTCTATGGAAGAAAGAATAGAAATTCCTAAAGTATACTGTCGGAATGGCGAAAATTCTAGATTAACTGCAAGGCATTTTAATAACAATCATGTAAGTCACCAATATGTTAAGCATTTGATGAATAAATTGGAAACTACTGGTTTCATTCATAATATAAGAAACTCGAAGTTGAGCGTCCAGTTCGAAATGAAGCTATTGAAATAGCAGTATTGGCACATTTACAGATGGATAATCAGCAATCTATAAGAACTTTAGCATGAGCATCGAATCTTCTGAAATGTAGTGTTCATCGGATTGTGAAAGCTCATAAATTTAATCCTTAAGATAAGGCTGCTGCAGCAGTTGAATGAATATGATCCTTGAAAGATTTGAATATAGAAAACCATTTAATCTGTTAGTCTCCTATAATTTTAATTTCACAAAATTTTATTCAAAAACGTTTAGAATTTAATTAATGTCTTATAAACACAGCTTATATTTAATAGACATATAAAATCAAAACTCAATATATAATATCAAATGGAATAAATAACCCAACAAATATAAATTGTCAATTAAAGTTAATAAATAAATATTTGAAGGAGACAAAATGTTATTTCTGATCTTACAATTATGAAAACTAAATCCTTTTCAAAAATACCTTACAAGCTTTGTGTGATTTTTATGACGAACATAGAATACCTTGGATTTTAAAGTTAGTGTGTTAAACAGAGGATACCGCGAGGTATTGGGGGTGAGTTATTTGTTGTTAATTGATTTTATTTTTTAAATGCAAGTAGGACCTTATCTGAATTCTAATTGTTTTTTGAGGACGTGAGACAAGTTTTGAGAGATTTTTTAAGTAACTTATTTAAATATATTAAATATTTCAAATAAATTATTTTTTTGAAAAGTTCTTAAAATTATGTTTTGTAGGATTTAGTTTTCATAAGATCAAAAACAAAATTTTGTCTCCTTCAAATATTTATTTATTTATTAATTTTAATTGACAATTTATATTTGTTGGGTTATTTATTCCATTTGATATTGAATATTAAGTTTTAATTTTACATGTCTATTAAATATAAGCTGTGCTTATAAGACATTAATTAAATTCTAAAAGTTTTTGAATAACATTTTTTGAAATTAAAATTATAGGAGACCAACAGATTAAATCTGTTTTGATATTAAAATTTTTGTAATATTCTCTCTATCAAGTAAACACCTCTTCTTATTATTTTATTGAATATGATCCTGACCATCGGACTCAGTTTTGTGAACAATTTAGTGAGTTACTGAATAATAGCCCACACCGACTTCACAATGCAATCTTTTTTTGACGAGTGTACTTTTATATTGAATGGGTAAGTCAATAGACATAATTGTGGGTACTGGAGTGATAGTAATCCTCATTTATGCATGGAAACACATACACAAATTCCCCAAAAATTAAATGCTTAATCCTTAAATATAAGGAGACCAAATTATTGGACCAGTTTTTATCGATGTGAATCTTGAAGGAACAACTTATTTAAATTTATTAGACGACATTATTGATCCAAAGATTACTGATATTCTGGAAAACGACGACAATGAACTCACATTTCAGCAGGATGGTGCACCGCCACATTTCGATATCCGTGGTTTGATAATTTTTGAACGAACTTTATCCAGGACGTTGGATTGGCAAGAGGGGTCCTATAGAATGGTCAGCAAGATCACCCTATCTATCGCCATTCGATTTTTTTTGTGGGGACATTTGAAGTCCAAAGTTTATGCAACACCACGTGGAAATCTTGCAGAATTGCGACAAAGAATCATCACGGAATGCCAATTACTGACACCAAACATTTCCGAAAATGTTAGAGGATTTGAAAGTAGACTATATCATTGTATGGAGGTTGATGTTGGTCATTTTAAACAATACATACGTTAGTTCTTTAACTATTACATTTTTTTCTGGATGTTCCCTATCCTTATTTACAGATCTGGTGTATTTGAATGTATTGGGTTTCTGTTTGAGTTAACCTACTGATAATGTTCAATATGAAATTGCTTAAAAAAATCACCAAATTTGAAAATTTCAACTTGGATTTTAGAGAACAAAAAAAAAAAAGGTTTTTAACTGAAACACATTCGCCATCTCTTTCCTATTCAAAAAGAAATTGGGGGTTGTTGCCATCCTCAGATTGTTTTTTCGGAACAATATGGTCATAGGAATTCTTTCTCCCTAATAGAGAACTTGAAAATTATTTTTGGAGTCTTCAAAACTCTTAGGTTCTTGAGTTTGTGCGGTTTAACTGTCTGTTCAACATCACCTTTTGATGGCAAGTTCAATAATTACATTATTTCGTGAATAGTGAACCTATTTTGAAAATTTTAACTGGGTTGTGCACAGAACATAAATTACTTTCAAACTAACCAACACTTGACATCTCTCCCCTATTCAAAAAATGCTGGGGGTTGATGCCACCTTCATGGGGTTTTTTTTTCGGAACGAAGTCATGGAAATTCGTCCCCATCAAAACAGAAGTTGACCTACGTGTACGACGTTTGGTTGTTGCCTTGTAATCACGGGGTCTCCTTACCGAAGCTACAAATTGGCGGCTGGCTTCTGTTGTTGACTTCGTGGGTTTGTTGGTTTTTCTATTTTTTTCCACTAAGTGTTGCCTATCTTTCACACTTTTTTCACCGTACTTATGAGGGCCGAAAGCCCGAAACACGTGTCTACGGTTGAATCTACATGTGGGTTTTGTCCATTTACTTTTTTCTATTGCTCCAAGCAATTCCCTCGCGGATAAGTTATATGAAGAATCTGGGTTGCATCGCATTTAGAATTTATAAGAACATTTATAAATTCTAGACCCAGTCCAACCCGGATTCTTCATAAGTTGACTGGTTAGAGTGTAACCAGGCCAACATTAATTAAATAATATCCATTCTGATAGAAATATTATAATTCAATTCATAAAAATACTCACAAGCTAAAACTATGAAGAAAAAGCATATTTGGAGTACATAACGACTAGTCCAGTGAAAATTCTTTGAACGGTAATTAAAAATCAGTAATATTGTTGACAATTTATAAATGAAAAATACAGGGAGATTTCAATTCACAATTATTCAATGTAAAAACAGCCAAAGTTGCAATAAATGGAAATAATTTGAATTTAGATATCTAGTTTGAAATTGATGAAGAAATTGTTGAAAAGATTTGTTACTATCATGAATCATATATAAACTTCAGTGAAATTATTGGAAAATGAACAAGCTAAATTAAATATTAATCACCAGAATTATGTAAATAGGACAAATTTAGTCAAAATTCAATTAATTCAATGAAAGATAGCATCTATGTGAGATATTCTGAAATTATTAATGTAAGAGATATCCTTCAAGATGTTTAGGCATCAATAGAATTGTAATAGCATTTAAGCTAAAGAAATTCAATCAATTTCATAAGTAATTTTAAATAATTTATAAGTTATAAGCATTAGAAGTTCAACTTTGTTAAATTTTGACATTTGAAATACTGTACGGATGGAAAGCAAGACTTTCACTGTTCTGTTTAACATGAAACATACATCAAAATGTTGTTAGAAAATAGGCTAATTTTCAACAGTAATTTCAAACCAAGAAATATTGTAAATTTTGTAAAATCATCGAAAGCATAATTTTTCAATAATTTTGACAGAAGCTAGTAAGCTTTGAAATTCAATTTTTCGTGAAAATTATAAATAGGACAGACACAGAAAAATTGAATCAGTCTCCATATATTCAGAGTAGAGTCCTTGTCGGTCCATAATTAAAAAAAGTTCCAAAAAAGTATCATCATCTAAAAAAAAGATTATTTGGTTATTGTGAATTGAAATTGAATCCAGAAAATACGTTACATGAGTGTTGTGAATGGAAACATCCCCAATAACAATCAAGAATACATCAAATTGAATTTGGTCCCCAAAACTTCTGTCCTCAATATTGACGAGTGGTCCTCGACCTTGCATTTACGGTCTTCAAAATCAAATTTACTGTCCTCAAAACCATAATGTCCCTGAACTTATACCGAGACATATAGTCCAACACTAAGGACAGTCCTCGATATTGCAAAATGTCCCCGTAATGAGAGTTTGTATATATATATATATATATATATATATATATATATATATATATATATATATATATATATATAAGTCCAGGGACATTATGGTTTTGAGGACAGTAAATTTGATTTTGAAGACCGTAAATGCAAGGTCGAGGACCACTCGTCAATATTGAGGACAGAAGTTTTGGGGACCAAATTCAATTTTGGGGCCATCATTTTCTTTCAATGAGGAAAAGTTTTTATGAAAGTAAGGAGTTCTTATTTTGATAAAAAACTTTTTGATTCACCATGTAAATTCTTTATAATTGACTACTTTGCTGGCTAGTTATTAAGGCCATATTTCATCTATTCGTTTGTTTTATCCGAGGTTTCCTTCAATGCCGACGTTTCGTCATGCACCTCATCAGAGTTATATCATTTTTGCGCGCTTGTTCCTAAGGAAGAGAGCGTTATCTTTTTGCCCAAACGTAAGTTTCGAGTTTTGAGCCGAAATTGATGAACTCAGTGATGAAGAATCCGTTGTCAAATTTAATTGTGTCCGTCCGTCCAACCTGCCATCGCTATTCTAACTTTTGAAGGAAAATACTTAGATTTTTGAAATTATTCAGAGTAGGTTTGAGCCTGAATATCTTAGTTAAATTCGTTAATGGGCAAAATAGGACAGACAGTTTTGGAGTTACAGCTATCTGAATGGGTAGAGTGACTGCGTACTACTTACGGGCTCAAATTCAATGATCGACTATTTTTTTATTATTTAATTGTTTTTTCAATTGAATAAATTCATCATTTAATATTACCGTTCATTTAGATAACAATTATGCTATTTTGCTAACGAAAATGACTTTAAATTTCAAATCATAATTTAATTATCGTTATGATTCGAACAACTACCAAATAAATATACTATTATTTGATACATTGTTATGTATTTAAAATACGTCATCACGAATGGCTAAAATAATAATGTTCATTAATCAGTTAAAAGTTATTATTATTGATTTTATTTTATATACATTTTTCATTACAAACTTGAGCATGAATGTTATTCATCATTAAAAAATTTGATACAATTTTTTTTGGCATCATTAATGAAAGCGGAATTTTCACAAAAACAAAACATCATTTAGATTGATTAAAATTCCTCCATCAATAAGCGTTTAGAAGCATACTAAGCAAATCGAATTATAAATAATGATTTAAAATTTTAAGTCTTTTAGTTAGCGAATCAGTATAATAGCTATTTGAATAATCGATATTATTAAATAATAAATTTAAATGTTTAATTGATTCGGTCTTTACTTGGTGGAAACTCATTTTAATTGAAAAATATTTAAGAGGCAGTATTTTCATTTTCACAAAATTGTTTACAATACAACAGTTGTTTCACTACGATGTGACTTCTTCAGGTATCTACATTCTAGAATGTAGATACATATACTTTTTAATTAATATATTTAAGTAATTGTAAAAACAGTTACGAGGCGAGTTCGGTAATTCCCACCAGGTTTTTTAGTCAGTTGACTACAGATTGACACAGATCGTGTCAATGAAATAGGTAAGAATAATAAGGTCTATTTAGTCTGGATTTCTGGCCCCTCGGGAATTGAAGGAAACGAAGAAGACAATTTATTTGCCATAAAGGAGACAGTAACATAAATTAAAAAATTTATAGAAATTCCGTGAAATATTCATAGCAACTTATTCATAATAGTCATAGAAAATCATCATGAGGTAGAAGAAAAATGTCAAAACAAAGTTGTGTTTATCGAAAGAATGCTGAAAATTTGTTAATTTCAGCAGCATGCGACGAACAGTTTCTGAGATATTGAAGTTTTTGAAAATATATTTAAAAAAAATTTTCAGATGATATGATACCCATGAAACTCTGCACTAATCTTCATTGAACTACAAATCAAGTTTCAATTCGATCGATTTTAGACAGCTATAACTCCAAAACAGTTGGGTTGATTTTACCTATTAACGAACTCAACCGAGATGTTCAGACTCTAGGTCTTTTGCTTCGAAAGTTATCGCACGGACGGACAGAATTGATCACGAATTCGTCATCAGTGAGTTCAAGCTAATCGTTTAAGAATATTTTGAGCTCAAAATTCGAAAATTATAGACATTTGGGCAAACCTATAACGCTCTGGTCCCCTTAGAACAAGCGCATAATGAAATGAGAAATTTGAAGACACCCAAAACCAATTCTTTTTGAACATTTTTAGATTATAGATACGTTCTTTTATATGAAATTTCGAGGATAGCATAAAAATACATACAGTTTTGTACGATTCTCGATGGAATTATTATGGGACACGATAAATGTCCCCAATGTAATAGTTTATATAATTGTAATATATGATGTATATGACCCCTCCTGAATTGAACGCTGGATCCGCCCTTGGTACAGAAGCAACACACAGGCCAGAGCCCAAAAAAGTGCTCTCGAAATAAAAAGAAAACTGTGTATCATACGAAAAAATTAATTTTAAAAATTAATTTTTATGTATCAATGTAAATAACATTAAAAAATGTGAAACTGAAAACAATTTTTTTCCGTTAATGTACAGGGAGCAATCTCTCTCTCAGAGACTTTTCAACGCGATAATGTTGCAAATATCGATGTCGCTGAAATTGTTAGCAGTTGTAAGAATCTGATGAAAGTGGCGAGTTCTGTGAGTTTTGTAAAAAATGTTAGGCACCATTAGAAAACTATTAACACTAGAATACTAACCTTAAATCGAGCTCTCGTGAATAATAACCATTCGTTAAATTTACGACTATAACACATCAATATCAAGTGAATTCTTTTATTGTAAATTAACTGAAATTATTGACACATTTCAATAGCTCAAAAATAAACACAAAGAAAATAATATATTAACTATTATCATTACAAAAAACAGAACAGCGTGCACTATGCTCTGCACAAAAAGCTCGATGACAATTGCTGCATTAAAGTGACGTCATTTCTTTTTTTTAAGACGGACAAATAGAAAAGATTGTACGTTTTGGCACAGAAGGTTCCCTCTGATCGAGTTCTGGTGAAATGTTTATTATATCTCCTATCATATTGTCACATACAGTTTCAGAGTTTCAGTATCACCGGTAAGCTAGTTATAAATGGGTGCCATCTTCTTTAACCAGGATGTCAAGGTAATATACTGAACCCAGGATGTGGGAGATTTATAATTTAAAGAAGGAAATATAGCCACTTGAATTATTCATTAAAATATTACAAACTGTATAGTAATTAAAAGGGGAATAGGAAATGATTGTGTGTTTTTTAAAGTAGGTTCATTATCGCAGGCTAGACTTTAATATAAGATAGTACTTTATTATTTAAAATCAGGCTACTAGAAATATACAGTAAACAAATAATCAAAAATAAAAGATCCTAGGTTTCTGTGCACATAAATTTGCACAATAAATTCAGGGCTAAGTAAATTATCCAATACCCGTTATATATTCTTCAATGTACTGGTCTAAAGTGGAAAATACATTGACCTTGATATTAAATTGTCAAACGATCAAACTTCAAATATGACCTTTTACTGCCTGAAACGATGTGTTCGGATCCTCGCTCTTGCCCAGTTTTGCGTTAATTATGATTGATAATAGTCCATGAATTAATACATGCCATGTATAGTATTATTGAAAATATAAGTGTCATGGCAACGGACCAAAGATGTGTGGTCCGCTTCGTAGTGCTAAACTTTCTTCCATAAAGATCGCGATGGGCTTTGCCCATCGCAACGTATCGTATACGGATCGAAAGTCCGGAAATCCTGATGACTTTCCGTTCCTTCGATACGAACGAAAGAAAACGCGAAATTTCACGACTTTTTCCGCGCTTGTCATTTGTAAACAAACGAAATTTATCGAACCACACGGTCGAAGTAGATCCTTCGATTTTTATCAATCGAAAAGGCGAATCGATCAATAAAAATTGATCAATCGACTACACTAGTATCTATATATTAAAACGTTAAGCGTCATGGCAACGGACCACAGGTCTATATTAATAGTTTGTCTATGCATTGATCTGTTATACTGGTCTAAGAGTGATGTACATGTTATGCAAAATGTGATGAAAATTAGTTGTCTTCAACATACTGCCCACCAAACACCATCAGAACAATAAGGCCTACTCACTGCTAAAGATGAGTCATCACGGATAGGGCTACTAGAATTCATAAAAATTCCGAATTTTGTTCATTCCTTCAATTTAAGGAAAACAGAATTAATATTGGTACATACTATATTATTATTATTATCAAATCAAAAGAGTAGGGGTTTTCACCCATAAACTCAAAATTTAAAAAAAAGGCCCAGTATCCCAATACCGCCATTAATGCGGTTAGATATTCAATTTTTGTGGATGTTGAGCACAGTGGCGGCTTGTCCTATCAGGCAGGTGAGGCAGTGCCTCACCAAATAAATTCTGGAAATTACACGTATTAATCCAATATTTTATTAATCCATTTCATCCTCAATTTCACATCATACGGTACGGCACTGGGTCTCTGTTTCATAATGTCCATGCTCAATCTCGCGATTCATATTCATCTCATTTACTCGTTAAAAAGTAAAGGGTTGGCGGCATGCCTCACGCGCTTCCTTGTCTGACGCGTTATCTACATGGACGCCACGAGAAATCGAGAATATTCCTACGCATTTGAAGGTGACTTCTAAAGATAGATTTGAGGCATGCCTCGCCGAAGGGCGAACTTCAATTTTTCTGCACTATTCGGTTTAATTGGGAAGCGTTAAATCTGGTTAGTTTTCGCATTGTTGTGATTTGGTGGTAACGTTTGCTGTGTCTCGACTGTCTCGTGTAAGTTTGTCTCCGTGTTCGTGTCCGTGTGACTTTTCATTTTGTTAATCGACTTAATTACGACCAAAAGGCGAAATGGATTTAGCGGGACCGAGTGAGTCGTCCCAAATTCCCAAGGCAAATGAAAATATTCGAAGTACTTGTGATTTTGTAAAATTTTTTATTGATTAGCAACATTTTTCGAGTCATTGCCATGAACATAATTAAAGAAGTAAAGCCACCTGTTCCATATCTAAGTTAATGTCTTGTGACTGCGTGGGGTCGGAAAATGAAATCGGTGATTTCAAAATACATGGTATGGAAAGTACTGGCTTACTGGCAGTATAAATATAAATAAATTATTTTGTTGGCCATGCTTTTTATTCACAGCAACTAATACAATTTCCGACAGAGTTATGTCAAAAAGTGGTTATAGCGATTTGAAAAATTTGTCTCGGTGTCTATTACTACACAATAAAAGTGCTCA
Organism: Megalocaria dilatata; assembly: GCA_034642435.1. Taxonomy (NCBI): domain Eukaryota; kingdom Metazoa; phylum Arthropoda; class Insecta; order Coleoptera; family Coccinellidae; genus Megalocaria; species Megalocaria dilatata. Next base: position 60,318,202 of record CM067857.1, read on the forward strand.
ACATATTTCATCGAATTGCAAGCTTACCCTTATGAGGAAACAAAAACAAAATATCTCCACTGCAATAAATAATGCGCGTCAAATTGAAATTAAAAATTTTAATGCTAGGGTCAAAGAAAATCGACAAATTCTTTGAAGTCTGATAGATATTACGATACACCTCTCTCTGTATGCAACTGTTACATTTTAGGGAGCAAGACGAATCTTTAAATCGCGGGAATTTCAAAGAATTAGTTATTCTTGTTAGTAAATTTGACACTAATTAAAAACCCTCTTCAATAAATAATATTAACAGTAGATCAGTTTTTCTGGCACATCTAAAACCATACAAAATGAATTAATCGATTCGGTTGCTTTTGTTGTGAATAAAATCATTGAGGACGAAATTTCAAGATATTTTTTTCCTGTCAAGTTGATGAAACAACTCACATAAGCTGCCATTCACAACTATCCGTCATTTTTCGTTATGTAATAAATAACCAACTTGTTGAGCGATCCATGGAATTTTTTATGCAAGTTCTGGGCGTTCTGATGAAGATTTATTTCAATTTTTATCTGTCAAATTCGGAAAATTTGACGTTCATTCAAAATTAGAGGCTCAAACATATGATGGGGCTAAAATCAAATCTATAGCACCACAAGCAATATCTACTCATTGCTATGCATACGTATTCAATTTGGTTTTAAATAATGCGTGCAGTTCAATTCCACAGGTTAAAGTTTTTGAAAAGGAGTATGAGCTATGGTAATAGAAAGTTGTAGAAATCGAGACAGTGTAACATACATCTGTATAACAATTCTATACTCGAACAAACTCGACAAGGTTTTGTAAATGACAAATTTCAGACATGCGCACGTTTCAAATTGATTGGTTTTCGTCCGTGCAATGTATGCTAGTGACTCCAAATGTATCCAGTATCTATATTCGCTATACACAGAGACTCCAAAGATATTACTAATACACTAGCGCCATCTAGAGTATTCAAAATACATACACATACTCTAAGATATTAATAATACACTAACGCCATCTGGAGTATGCAAAATAAATACAAGACATATCTTTGCGTGTTAATTCTAGTAAAGAAATGTATTCTCGATATTTTCACGTTACGAACGCAGAATAAACTTTCTTCATGCTCAAATCAGACCATAAATTGCCGTAATGCTCTAAAATTAGCATATTCATATTAAAATAAATTAATCCTGCTGATAATTTGAAATAAGGTTATTCTGATTTTCACAAATTTTTATTGTTAAACTCACAACAATTGTTTCGCTATCACAGTAGCATCATCAGGTAAGATCACATTTTGAATAACTAAGCTTGTTTCCGAAATCCGTGGCTATTTATATTACAGTAACTACAATAAATTTTTATTAGGCACTAAAACCCAAAAAAGGGTCCCTGAAAATTCCAGCTTATCTGAATATATTTAACAGAGGTGAGCTATTTAAATCTATTTGTTCGTTAAGTAATATTCCAATTTTATTATGTTTATTTATCTCTAGGGTAATATAAATATTTTAAAAAATTTTAAACAATTTTAAAAAATTAGCCTTCTACATATTTAACTCCAAAAGATTATATTCAATGATTATAACTTCTGAAAATAATAATATATAATATTTATATTATTTTATATACCTTCTATCAAGAATGACCTCTATTTACGTTATTTTATCTCTAGGGATTCTAACAGATTTAAGGCATAACTTTTGCTTTCTATATGTAGAATTTCAAAGTTATGGTTGAAATTATGTCCTGTTTCTAACAAATGGTTGGAATATGTGGAATTGCTTTTATTGTTGAGGAAACTCTTCAAATGTTCACACATCCTATGACGGAACGTTCTTCCAGTTTGACCTATGTAAATTTTAGGGCAATCACCGCAGGTTAACTTATAAACCCCAGATTTATCATCCTTATGTGTGTAGTCTTTATTATTTTTGATAAATTTACTCAAGTTTAAATTAGTTTTGAATGAAGTTCTCAAATTATATTTATTTTTGAGGTATGTAGCAATTTTCTCAGAAATACCTTTAGTGTAATTTAAGGAAATGTATTTAAAATTTTCTTTTATATTAGGAAACACCATATTTAAAGCTATTTTATTATTTTTCTTCATCAATAATTTGTCTATCAACTTTGGATCATATTCATTATTAAAAGCTATTTGTTTAATTATGTTAAGTTCTGAAATATAATTTTCTCGATTCATGGGAATATTAACTAATCTATGGATCATACAATTAAATGCTGATAATTTTTGATTTAGAGGATGATTTGATTTATTGTGTATAATAGAATCCGTATAGGTTGGTTTGTGGAATATTGAAAAATCATGTGAACTATTTATTCGAGTAACAGTTAAATCAAGAAAATTAATAGAGTTATTAAGTTCGGTTTCCATAGTGAATTTAATTGAAGGATGTATTTCATTGATGAATAAAAAGAATTTTTTCAAAAGTCTGTCTGTACCTGTGAAGCAACAGAAAATATCGTCTACATATCTATACCAATATAAAAAATATTTCTTAAGGGGATTTTGGTGAATTTTAGTTTCAATATTGTCCATGAATATTTCTGCTAATAAAGGACTTAAGGGATTTCCCATAATCAAACCGTTTTCGGATTTATAGATATGCAATATGCAGATGTGTTTTAGCATTACTATAGAAACTTCTTCACTAAATTCGCTGAATATATCCGTGAAATCTTGTCCCGCGTTATTTCTTATAGTTATGTCAGCACCATGATGCAATAACGTTTCGACTAAATAAGGGAGCCGTTTCTGAACAGCGTAATGCAATGGTATGTTTCCACGGTGATCTTGATGGTTTACAGAAGCGCCATACTTTTTTAGAATTTCAGCAATTTTTGAGTCTCTTGAAGTTGCATATCCAGATTTAATTGCTAAAAGATGTAAAGTGTTGTATCCACAATTTGTCAAACGATTTGGATCGCTGCCATGTTTCAAGAAAGTTTCTATTAAGAATGTATCAAATCTTCCTTCACTTATTGCAAAGTTCATCGGAGTATAGCCACAGTTGTTTGTCAAATTGACATCCGGGTTGTATTGTAAGAATATTTTTATCATTTCCTTCGCAAGTTTCAACTTATTCATCAAAGCACAATGAAGTGGTGTGACACCATACTTTGCCTGCCAGTTAATATTTGCCCCATGTTGGATCAGTAATCTGACCATGGCATCACGAAGTCCTTTTTTTGGATTTACTACTCCTACTGTACTATATAAGGCCGTATATCCAATCCCATACGTCCTGTTGGGATTAGCTCCCCTTGAAAGGCAGTATCGCATGCCTGATAAATCTCCTTGTGCTGTATAGTAATGCAGAGCACATTGTTTGTTCTTGGGATTTATGATTGTATCAATATTTTTCAGGGTCTTCACAAATTCTGTAGTTATTTTGGAACCTGAAAAGAACAATAACTTTGAAATAATTTATTTTACAGATTGTATATAATGAAAGTAATGAAATGAGATGAACTCGAAACTATAATTCAAAAAACCAAAATAAAAATTTGATTAAAACAAATGTTTATAAATTTCTATGTTTTACAACAATGAAAATACAAAGTTAAATTTTTTAGACCAACAAATTAAAAAGTGGTCATTTGCGTTTCAAAATTTTATATCAATATTACCTTTAAACCACAAAACAAAATATAATACTTATAATTTAATGTGAGAAACCCAATCTCAAATATACATAAAAGAGGAATTTACTAATCAACATGTTCCACTTGCAATAGAAAATATAAAGAGGAGACAGGACATTCATTCAAAACTAGATGTAATGACCTTCAAATAAGCAAACTTCCAAATTAGCAACCCATTATATAAAAAATGGCTACCCTTTTCCTATAATAGACAGTTTACAAATCTTACACGTAGAATAAAAAGGTAGGGTGCTATTTGGGGGTCTGTTGAAATTTTCAAATTTATCCATTATAAAAATAATCTAAATATAATGAATGACTATTCGGATCTATGGAAATATAGAAGAGTATTCAATATACGTATCGTACATAAATAACATTTGTAGACCATGTCTCTTTAATATTCCGTTATTTTATAACAATCTTATTTTTATTATCTCTCAAAAACTTAGGTCAATTTTCAGTTTTCTGAAGAGGGGGTCGCAAAACATCTGTAAACTATCAATTTTTTATAATAAATATAGTAATTTCTAAAAACAATTTCAAATGTGTTTAACTGCGGAATTTTTGAACTGAAATTGCTCATTAACGAATTCAACCGAGATATTTAGGTCCCAAAGCTACCTGAAAGTTTCAAGCTTCTAGCTCTTTCTGTTTGAAAGTTGAGTAGGCGACCGGACAGAACATGAAAATAAGTGTAAAAGATTTCGACTTCACCTCAGTGCATTTCACCATTTGTTTATTATAACTACGAGTACTTACAGTGATGTATGAATGTATAAAATATAAGAATTCCTTTATCTCCTTCCTGTAAAGGATTAGCCCCATTCGCAAAAAGAAGCTTCAGTACTTCCACATCTCTGTTAGATAGTTTTTTCTTATATGCCATATATTCCAGTGCACTGAGTCCATTAAATATTCTTTTGTCATCAATATTCGCCCCTGCGGGTTTTGTCATGAGACTTTGTTTCACTGAAGTGACGGATCCACATAGAACTTGTTTATGAAATTCGATATACCACTCGCTGCTTGCCATTTTCAAACTTATTTTTAATTTAATTTTATAACACTAAAAGTAACTACACAAGGCACTAAGAGCTCACTACAGGTAACAGTTGTAGAAAGTTCATTCCTTGTATCCGAATTTTGTACTTTTTTTCTGTCTGTACTTCTTCTTGGGCATCATTCTTCTTCTTCGTCCTGGTCATCGTTTTATTTTTCTTACTGGACATCAATTTTCTTTGGAACCTTTTAATGCCAATAGTTTTTGTACGGCTGAAGTTCTTCATTGATAGATTTTCATTTATAATATTTTCTTTAATGTCCAAAAAAATAAATTTTGAAATATTGGATTTTCACAACTTTATATTTATTTATGCTTTTTTCTTCGATTAATCGAGTGGAAATTCTTGAAATACCGCAGTTCTTGGAATTCTTACGAGTAGAAGATGAAAATGGTTTTTTTCCGCTCGATCGATACATAAGCAAACTGTGAACAGTTGTGGCTTCCTGAAATAGCGCAGTTACGGTATTATGCTTGAGACTGACTAAATTATAGAGCGCTGAATTGTTATTTAGCGCTACGTTGGACAAAAATTCGTATTGATGTTACGGGATTATTATTTTATTATGGATTTTTTTGCGTGCATATTCTAGGTTATATCTCACTATCATTTCGCCCAAATGTAATTTCAGAATTTTAGACCGAAAATGGTCTCGAACGACTGCATTCGACTTACTGATAAAGAATAAGAGATCAAATTTAATTCTGTCCGGCCGGTTCGTATTTTCGAATTTTCAGGGTAGATTTGGAGTCAAAATATTTTTATTGAATTCATTAATAAGCAATTAAGTTCTCATGATTTCGAAGTTATTGATATTCGGAATTTTTTCTTATTTTTTCACAATATTTTCGTAACTATAGATATTTTCGATTTGGAATGTGGTATTTGGAATTATGACGCATACGTTTGTGAAAAATTTCGTGGGGTTCATATAATCTGAAAATTCAAAAAAATATATTTAAATCAAGGTTTTCCTATTTAATATTTCATACCAGTTCATATCGATTCTGTGTAACTGATTATACATTTTTGTTGATTTCGTGGAAAAGTTTATGCGTTTATGCAGCACAGTAATTGAAACTTTAGAAATAAAGTTATCCACTCGGCTGATACGTAAACTTTTGGGATTGGAGCGGTATTCGAATTAGAAATATATTGGTTGCGTTAAATTCATGAATATTAGTTTTCTCATTCATCTTTTTAATAAAATGGCGGTTTAACGTGATTCGGATGACTTTAAGTGGAAGATTATTATCGCTATTATCGAAAGTTTTATTCGTTTATGCAGCTGGGCGATTGAATTTGCATGAACAGATTCTATCAATGCTGTAGTACGGCTCACCTTCGAGTATTAGTTAACGAGTATTTTTCACCAAAGTTACTTTATTTATCAATTCAATATTAAGATTTTTCTTCATCCCGTAGACTCCTAATATCTTCTTCTGAAAAAAGAAATTTCTCTGGAATGGTATCAACTTAGTAGTGATTATTCTTCGCCACGACTATAGAATTTGATTCTGAAATTTGAAAGCTAATTATATTTCAAGTTTGAACAAACTTTCATTCCTACAAAGAAATCCTCTTTTCGTCTTAATCTTCATGCGTCACCATGAATCTTATAGCCAATCCTTGCACATATTTTTATTGTGTATCCCAATTCTAAGAGCATTTTGTTTGAGTAAGTTTGAGTAAATGAAAATTCATATATATTGAAAATTATAAAAAATCATCGGTTCGACATGATATTCAGGACGTAAATGAGATGCCGAATTGTCATTCATCATCAAATCAGACGATGTAAAAAAAGGTTAGGAATTGAAAGAGGGTTCGAGCGGTCTCTCCGGAACAACTTCACGGTAGTTTTGTTATAAAAATATACAGATTGAGAACTAATAAGCTAACATTTGATATTGTCAAACAAATCACAGAAATCTCAAATTTTGTGATAATCCTTCTATCAAGTAAAAAACCGTTCCTTCTTAAATTAAAAAGTGGTCATTTGCGTTTCAAAATTTCATATCAATATCACCTTTAAACCAGAAAACAAAATATCTATCTATATATATAAAAGAAAGTCGTGTTAGTTACTTCACTTATAACTCAAGAAACGCTGAACCGATTTACCTGAAAATTGGCAGGGAGGTAGTTTAGAGCCAAGAGAAGGACATAGGATACTTTTTATCCCGTTCTAATAAAAATATTAACTACGAATAGAAATTGATGTTTGAAGAGTTTTTGGAAATGTTTTACTTTCGATCCGATAGACTGCGCTGTCATCACAGCATTATTCTATATTAATTTCAGTTAGTCCCGATAGTTAGTGCTGCGATCAAATTGAGAAAAATATCTGAAATTTTGTTGTTATTATTGTGTTTGTTCAAGTCGCGTGCTAATTAAAATATTAACTACGAATAGAAATTGATGTTTGAAGAGTTTTTGGAAATGTTTTACTTTCGATCCGATAGACTGCGCTGTCATCGCAGCTTTATTCTATATTAATTTCAGTTAGTCCCGATAGTTAGTGCTGCGATCAAATTGAGAAAAATATCTGAAATTTTTTTGTTATTATTATGTTTGTTCAAGTCGTATGCTAATTAAAATATTAACTACGAATAGAAATTGATGTTTGAAGAGAATTTTGAAATGTTTTACTTTCGATCCGATAGACTGCGCTGTCATTGCAGCATTATTCTATATTAATTTCAGTTAGTCCCGATAGTTAGTACTGCGATCAAATTGAGAAAAATATCTGAAATTTTGTTGTTATTATTATGTTTGTTCAAGTCGTGTGCTAATTAAAATATTAACTACGAATAGAAATTGATGTTTGAAGAGAATTTTGAAATGTTTTACTTTCGATCCGATAGACTGCGCTGTCATTGCAGCATTATTCTATATTAATTTCAGTTAGTCCCGATAGTTAGTACTGCGATCAAATTGAGAAAAATATCTGAAATTTTGTTGTTATTATTATGTTTGTTCAAGTCGTGTGCTAATTAAAATATTAACTACGAATAGAAATTGATGTTTGAAGAGAATTTTGAAATGTTTTACTTTCGATCCGATAGACTGCGCTGTCATTGCAGCATTATTCTATATTAATTTCAGTTAGTCCCGATAGTTAGTACTGCGATCAAATTGAGAAAAATATCTGAAATTTTGTTGTTATTATTATGTTTGTTCAAGTCGTGTGCTAATTAAAATATTAACTACGAATAGAAATTGATGTTTGAAGAGAATTTTGAAATGTTTTACTTTCGATCCGATAGACTGCGCTGTCATTGCAGCATTATTCTATATTAATTTCAGTTAGTCCCGATAGTTAGTACTGCGATCAAATTGAGAAAAATATCTGAAATTTTGTTGTTATTATTATGTTTGTTCAAGTCGTGTGCTAATTGAAATATTAACTACGAATAGAAATTGATGTTTGAAGAGAATTTTGAAATGTTTTACTTTCGATCCGATAGACTGCGCTGTCATTGCAGCATTATTCTATATTAATTTCAGTTAGTCCCGATAGTTAGTACTGCGATCAAATTGAGAAAAATATCTGAAATTTTGTTGTTATTATTGTGTTTGTTCAAGTCGCGTGCTAATTAAAATATCAACTACGAATTGAAATTGATGTTTGAAGAGTTTTTGGAAATGTTTTACTTTCGATCCGATAGACTGCGCTGTCATCGCAGCATTATTCTATATTAATTTCAGTTAGTCCCGATAGTTAGTGCTGCGATCAAATTGAGAAAAATATCTGAAATTTTGTTGTTATTATTGTGTTTGTTCAAGTCGCGTGCTAATTAAAATATTAACTACGAATAGAAATTGATGTTTGAAGAGATTTTGGAAATGTTTTAGTTTCGATCCGATAGACTGCGCTGTCATCGCAGCATTATTCTATAGTAATTTCAGTTATTCCCGATAGTTAGTACTGCGATCAAATTGAGAAAAATATCTGAAATTTTGGTGTTATTATTGTGTTTGTTCAAGTCGTGTGCTGATTAAAATATTAACTACGAATAGTAATTGATGTTTGAAGAGTTTTTAAGTGTGCCTAAAAAACGATAATTTTTGCGAATTTAGAGTGGAATCGAAGTAAGTATATTTTGTATAAATTTTTTATCAAATTTACACGTGAGTTATAGAGCAACCAACCTAACCTATAAATTTATTTGTGTAGGTCATAAATATTGTATTTATTCATGTTTGAAATAAAAAAAAATATTAAAAAATTGAATAAAAAAATTATCAAAAATTATATACTTTAAAAAAATTAAAATTAAAACTAAGTCATAAGAAAATGAAAATTGAATGAAATTGTGGACATTTTCGAAACATTTTTGCAAAACCATAACCAGTTGTTGCAATTGTTCAAGACTTTTTCTAACAGACTGCAAAACGACAACTACGCCATTATCATTAAAGCAGACAAAGTGCCCTATGGAGAGCACGCAGGCACATATAATGTTCCAACTATTAATGAAGTTGCAGTTGTTATGGCTGGTGACCCATGTGAACGTCGGGATATTCGCATTCAACGCAGAGATAATACGATGCAAATAATTCAAGACAATCATCGTTCTTACGATGCATTGCAGTATCTGTTGATATTTTGGGAAGGAGAAGATGGATACCATTTAAATATTAAACAAAGGAATCCAACTACAGGTACAACTTATAGACTATCTTACAGATTATTTTTTTCAAATAATTTCTGTATCTCTCATATATGTATTTATTTGCAGGTGAAGAACTGATCAAGAAAGTTAGTGATATGAACTTCTACGCATATCGATTGATGATTCGTGCTAATGAAGACAATACCATTCTCCGATGCAGACAGCTATTTTCTCAGTATATTGTCGATATGTACGTTAAAATAGAAAGTGAGAGATTACGATATATAAAATTTAATCAAACAAAACTTCGTGCTGAGGAGTACATTCATTTGCGTGACGCCGTTGTGATTGGTAACGTAGATGCAACTAATGACATCAACAACATCGGTAGCGCATATATTCTGCCATCATCATACATTGGTAGTCCGCGTCATATGCAAGAGTATATTCAAGACGCCATGGCTTACGTACGTGCATATGGCCGACAAGATATTTTTATCACATTTACGTGTAATCCAAACTGGGATGAAATTCAAAGTTTGTTGTTGACGCCATGATATCACTGCACGTGTTTTTAAACAAAAATTAGGCGCAAAACATCTGTAAACTATCCATTTTTTATAATAAACATAGTAATTTCTAAAAACAATTTCAAATGTGTTTAACTGCAGAATTTTTGAACTGAAATTGCTCATTAACGAATTCAACCGAGACATTTAGGTCCCAAAGCTACCTGAAAGTTTCAAGCTTCTAGCTCTTTCTGTTTGAAAGTTGAGTAGGCGACCGGACAGAACTACTTCGATTGTTTACGGACGGGCCAGATCAGCAGGAATTTCAGCAATCAATAGCACGCTGTTGCTTAGATAAAGCCTACAATAACGACAAGAAGACTAATGCAAAATTTCGTGAAGATCGTGGGTAATATGAAAATACGTGTAAAAGCTTCTGATTTCACCTCATTGCATTTCACCATTTGTTTATTATAACTACGAGTACTTACAGTGATGTATGAAAGTATAATATATAAGAATTCCTTTATCTACTTCCTGTAAAGGATCAGCCCCATTCGCAAAAAGAAACTTCCGTACTTCCACATCTCTGTTAGATAGTTTTTTCTTACATGCCATATAATCTAGTGCACTGAGTCCATTAAATATTCTTTTGTCTTCAATATTTGCCCCTGCGGGTTTTGTCATGAGACTTTGTTTCACTGAAGTGACGGATCCACATAAAACTTGTTTATAAAAATCGGTATACCACTCGCTGCGTGCCATTTTCAGACTTATTTTTAATATAATTTTATTACACACTAAAAGTAACTGCACAAGGCACTAAGAGCTCACTACAAGTAACAATTGTAGAAAGTTAATTCCTTGTACCCGAATTTTGTATTTTTTTTCTGTGTGTGTACTTATTCCTGGACATCAATTTTTTTTGAAACCTTTTAATGCAGATAGTTTTTGTACGGCTGAAGTTCTTCATTGATATATTTTCATTTATAACATTTTCTTTAATGCCCAAAAAAAGAAATTTTGAAATATTGGATTTTCACAACTTTATATTTATTTGTGCTTCTTTTTTCGATTAATCGAGTGGAAATTCTTGAAATACCGCAGTAAACAAAAATGATTGTCGATTATTTGTGCTCCTTGGAAGTTTAAGTTATTAAATTAAATTTTTTTAAGTTTTTTGCAACGTACACACCTTAGACAAATAACGCTTATTTTTTTTATAAATGTAATCAAAAATTAGAAATCGTGAGATGCCATATTACATCACTTAGAAAAGACTTAATTCGAATAATAAATGGAAACAAATTTTAATATAAAAATATATGCGTATCATAAAAAACTGAAAAAAAAAATTTCTTTATTTATCATTCAATTGAATCTGTGCTTGGTTTTATCTCTGTGAAGTATTTCACTAAAATGCAAAGTTTGAATATGTTGTAAATAACCAGCAATCCGTCATGGTTTCGTGAGGGTACATTCATATTTCACCGATTTTACACAAAATCTTAATAAATTATGCACCTAAGCCTTTCTCATGTATAATTCTGTCTATTGATAAAAATCTCATGGATAGTCGTTCCGTAGTTTTTGAGTTTATGGCCAAATATCATTTGTTCCATATATTATAAAAAACAATTAATTCGATAACTTGAATACTTCAGATATAATTGATTAATTTTCATGGCAAAAGGATGAAAGAATATTTCAGATTTATGCTCGTTGTCAAGGTGACATTTCACACTAAAAAAAATATTTTGGTGTTTTTTGGTTGGTCCATTCAGTTATGATTTACAGGTTGTTCAAAATGGAAGTCAACAAAGAGAAAATTCCCACTTGTTCCCTCGTTTTCGTAACAAATTAAATTACCTCATCCTTTTTAAAGCTACATGATAAGTCTTCATTTATCAAAATTGTGAAAAAAGCCAATCCAAAAGATTAGTTTGCGGTTTTGACAGGTCAATTAATGATGCTATTCGTCTTTCTGTAAGCTAGTTATAGTTATAGCATTGCATTTGGAATTTCCAAGAAAAAGTTATAAATGCAGTAAGTACTTATATAGCGCTCTCTAGTTTAGAATTGAAACACTTTAACGGTTGTTTTTAGAATCAACCTTTAAGGCCCTTTAAATAGATCCCCAGTTAATGAAAAATCGGTTCATGTATACGGAACTTGTAGCGTTTTTCCTGTCCAATAAAGTACATTTCCCCCAGTACTTAACAATGGATGATAACAAACAAAAATTTCATAACATGAACAATAGTTTCTTATATTGATATTTTTGCCAAACCTTAATTCAGATATATTTTGTAATAATGGTAATTGTATTTTGTAACTCGTAGATTGCGCCATCCAGCGGAAAACTACGAACCCAAAAATATTTTAAAACTCTTCTCTCAGGCCGAGATTCTTATAGTAATTTTTTCTCAATGTTATAGGACATACATACGGGTTCCGAGTTATGGTGGGTCGCCACCCTTAATAAATCACCCCTACATTTGTTACATGTTACATTCAATATTACTGATTCAATTCGAAATAATAATAATAATATGCAGTTTGTTTTATTTTCATCAGAATAAAAGTAAAGTTAGTAAGGCTCCGCCATTTTTCATTTATGATTCCAAGAGAATATTGAATCTCTTCATTATCAGTACCGAGTCGATACAAGCTCAAAATACTCGGGTTCGAACTGAGCTAGGTATAATATTATCATAATTGTTATTATTTTCATAAACGGCATTTTAATTCCAGAATAAACGGCACTGTAGGAATTTCAATATTCCACAATATTTAAAAACATGTTGATTGCAGTAGCAGTTGTCTTTCTAACCCTAATATTTCAAATTCATTAAAATTGCACAATTCATTCTGAAATGTAGATACCTGAAAAAGCCACATCGTGGTGAAACAAGTCAAAATACTCGGGTTCGAACTGGGCTAGGTATAATATTATCATAATTATTATTATATTCATAAACGCCATTTTAATTTCAGAATTGACGGTACTGTAGGAATTTCAATATTCCACAATATTTAAAAACATGTTGATTACAGTAGCAGTTGTATTCCCAATATTAACATTTCAAATTTATTAAAATCGCAGAATTCATTCTAGAATGTAGATAACTGAAAAAGCCGCATCGTGGTGAAACAATTCAAAATATTCGGGTTCGAACTGGGCTAGGTATAATATTATCATAATTATTATTATTAGGAGTACAAATAAGTTTCCGCCGTTTTTAACACAAATTAAATATTTATTATAGAAGAACGGTAATATAAATTTATTCAAAATATTGCCCATCACTTGCAACCACTTTTTCCCATCTCTCAGGCAGCATTCGAATCCCACGTCTGAAGAACTCCTTGTCTTTTGAGGCTATCCACGATTCAACCCAATTTTTGGTATCCTCATAAGATGTGAACCGCTGCGCCGTCAGAGCATGTGCCATGGACCGGAACAGGTGATAATCGGACGGTGCAATGCCTGGTGAATACGGCGTGTGGGGTAACACTTCCCAATCAAGTGTTTCCAAGTACTTTTTCACGGCAGCCGCAACATGTGGACGAGCAATATCTCTCGGCTTTAATTCGTACGGAACCCAATTTCCTTGTTTATGAATCATTCCTAATGATTTTAAACGATGTGAGACTGCTTGCTGAGTGACTTCTAATGTTAGAGCAAGTTCTTTTTGTGTTTGAGATGAATCTTCCTCCAATAATTCCTCCAATTCTGCATCCTCGTAAATTTTTGGCCTTCCACTGCGATCTTTGTCTTCTACGTCTAAATCGCCGTTTTTAAACTTTTGAAATCACTCTCGACACGTTCTCTCACTCAAAGCACCCTCACCATATGCTTCTACGAGCAATTGATGCGCCTCAGCAGCAGATTTCTTTAATTTAAGGAAGTAAACTAATATTTCCCGCAAATGATGCTTACTTGGCTCAAATTTTGACATTTTCAACTTATAAAAATTATATTTTACCAATATAAAATACATGATATTAATAGGTTATGTTGTTCTTGAATGTCCAAACTATTTTTTAAGCCGGTTATCATCTGCGAAAGCTAACCGAAACTCCGCGCCGCGCCATCTACAATAAAACGGCGGAAACTTATTTGTACTCCTAATATATTCATAAACGCCATTTTAATTTCAGAATTAACGGTACTGTAGGAATTTCAATATTGCACAATATTCAAAAACATGTTGATTAAGGTAGCAGTTGTATTCCTAACCCTAAAATTTCAAATTCATTAAAATCGCACAATTCATTCTATAATGTAGATACCTGAAAAAGCCACATCGTGGTAAAACAATTCAAAATACTCGGGTTCGAACTGAGCTAGGTATAATATTATCATAATTATTATTATATTCATATAACGGGATTTTAATTTCAAAATAAACGGTACTGTAGGAATTTCAATATTCTACAATATTTAAAAACATGTTGATTACAGTAGCAGTTGTCTTCCTAACCCTAACATTTCAAATGAATTTGAAATTTTAGTGCTAGGAAGACAACTGCTACTGTAATCAACATGTTTTTAAATATTGTGGAATATTGAAATTCCTACAGTACCGTTAATTCTGAAATTAAAATGGCGTTTATGAATATAATAATAATTAAGATAATATTATACCTAGCCCAGTTCGAACCCGAGTATTTTGACTTGTTTCACCACGATGTGGCTTTTTCAGGTATCTACATTTCAGAATGAATTGTGCAATTTTAATGAATTTGAAATATTAGGGTTAGGAAGACAACTGCTACTGTAATCAACATGTTTTTAAATATTGTGGAATATTGAAATTCCTACAGTACCGTTTATTCTGAAACTAAACTACCGTTTATGAATATAATAATAATTATGATAGTATTATGCTTAGCTCAGTTCGAACCCGAGTAATTTGAGCTTGTATCGACTCGGTAATGCTGATAATGAAGAGATTCAATATTTTATTGGAATCATAATATATCAATATAAGAATAATTTAAATACTCACCTGAAGTCTTGGTAGGACGAAACAATTGTTGTGAAAATCAATAAAATAGCGGAAGTTAATACTTGTTTTTCTTACAATGAAGTTGAATTGCCGTCAAGTAATGGACGATACAATCAAAAATCTACTTGTATCATTTTCCGGCAATTATATTCAATGTACAAGTAATTTTACTATTTTATTACTGAATTTGTGTAGTAAGTTAATATTCTATATCTTTTTTCCTGCCATCCGATTTCGATGAAACAGAGTGTAAATCTTGATCCGAGCCTTTTTTGATCTATCTGTAAAAACTACATGAAAATCCATCGAGAACATGCGGAGGTAAGCGTTAACAAACATGGAAAAATTTCAAAAATGGTTATTTGTCATTCTTTTTTATCATTCCCAATCTATTTACGCCAAATATATGAATTACCTATTTGTTATAATATCTAAATCTAATAATAGCAGATCCTCGAAGTTTCATCCGAGACTATCTTCGAAACGACTTCATACGGAAGAGATGCCACCACCAATCAACCATAAAGGCTCTGATTCCGCAGAAGAGTCTAAGATGGTTCGGACACGTTTGCAGAATGGACATAGAACGGATACCATACAAGATACTCAGGCGAAAACGCCCAGAGACATGGCGAGTATAGCGGTCGTCTCCCAGGAAGACGTGAACGAGGCACGTTGAGGAGGATGTACGAAAGCAGCGCCTTAAGACCCAAGACGCAAAGACCGTAGCCATGGACCGTAAAACGTGATAGTGATTGCTCAAAATCCTGTGGCATCCAACGCAGCGTACGAGCTCCGGCGGAAAACCTAGCCCATCGCCAGCTACGGATCAAAGAAGAAGAAGATATCTAATAATGTCGTTGTTCAGAAATGTCTTGTTGCGACATAGTCCACATTTCATTCACCCTAAAACACAACCTGAATTTTCAAAGTTTGATTGTTCTCTACTTACGAATATAAGAAACTTTCATGTATGAAATATGTAAAATGATCAATTCAGATTAAAGGGAAAGGGGCGGGCGCCCCCAACTAGAGCATCAATAGAGTACAGACGGACAAAACAAATTGAAATCGTCTCTTGTGTTTTGTTACTCTTCTAATAATCGAACCTCAAAAAAGGTTTCATTCATTTTCTTATTCAATTATTGACGTACAGAACAAGAGCGGATCCGGAGGTGGAGGTTATGGGGGTCATGATACCTCTTCTGGGCTGAGTCTAGGTTGAAGAGTGACAATTTTTCTATTTTTATTGATTAAACACATATGTGGCAAACACGCGCCTGGCACACCTGCACCACAGAATAGATAAGTATTTCTTCTCTCTATTCTATGAACACTAGCCTGGGACGATCCTTGTGTAGTTAGTCAGTTCGTGTAGTTCTCTGTCAATTTTAGCAATCAGAAGCAGAGTTCTTGAAAGTTGTTGCAAATTTCCTTGCAAGAGATGGTAAGTAGTAAATTATCATAGTTAATGTCGTTATTGCGTTAGACTAGCAAGTATAAATCTGTTCAAACTGATATGATTCAGAGTAAAACACTTTATATCCGCTTATATTTTATATTTTATGTGGTCATCAAAATATTTCACTACGTGGCCATCGCGACGATGGTATATTGTTGGCCAAAGAATCAGACAATGGAAGCATGGTAGCTGATGAAGGAAATTTCAGAGCCCTTTTGAAATTCCGTATAGATTCTGCTGACAACAAATTGCATCATCATTTAGAGACTTCTAAATTTAACGCAACATACATGAGCAAAACTGTGCAAAATGAGTTGATTGATGTTTGCACAGAATCATTCAGAAAGTGAAGGAATCTGAATACTTTTCAATTTTATTCGATGAAACAACAGATATATCACATTTCTCACAGCTGAGCTTATCATTCATATATCTTCACGATGGTATCATAAAGAAAGATTTTGTGACTTTCTGTGATACATACGATATTCTTAGATATGATGAGGTGGATAACAATAAAGACTTTATAGAGCCTCGGGTGACAGGTGTACCGCTGGCGAAAATCATTGAAAATCTCTGTCTTAAAGTTAATATAGATTTAACATGGTGTTTGGGTATTAGGACTGATTGCTGCTCGGTTATAGCCTCAGATACAAGGGGTGCTGTACAGGAGTTGTCAAAAAAAGCTGTATATGCCAAACTTTGCCCGTGCAGCAATCTTAATAATAAATTAGCTATTTCATCCAAGGTTATTTCTTGTCGCAACACCTCGGGCACGATGAGAAAAGCATGCATTTCCTAAGAGTCATCAAATTTTTAAAAAAGAACTTCGAGTTACAATGCAAAGTATCTGTGAGAAGCGCTGGGTCAAGACGCATGATGGCCAACTACAATTTCAAGGAGTCAACTTAGTGAAAATTTGTAGCGCTCTGGAAAAGATTTCTACTTGGCAAGACCACACAACTGCCAATGACGCGCATTGCTTACTGCAAACGTTACGCTTCATCAAATCATCTATCTGTGATGTTTTAGGTACCAACATATTTTGTTTTTTATTCTTAAATACTAATGCATGAACGGGAGGTCTGAATAATTCATTTTATCAGTAACTTTTGAGCTTTTCAGCAAAGGCAGTTCAAATTACTGCTTATATCACGTAAAGAGCCAAACTGGAATTTAAATGTAATTTAATATTTTTCAGGTACAACACTAACCTTAAGCAGAGTATTGCAAACGAGGTCAATTGATTTAAAAAGGGCTACGGACGCCATAAATGATACGATGACTATCTTACGAAATAAAAGGGAAACGGTTGACGCAATTTTCCAACAGCTTTTTAAAGAGATAAAAGAAGTAGCTGAGCCACTAGATGCAGAAATTAAATGCCTCAGAATAATATCACGACAAACAAACAGATCCAACAACCATCTTGCTCAATCTGCTGAAGAGTATTTTCGCAGGGCTGTATAAATTCCTCTTCTAAATTACGTAATAAATGACTTAGAGGACCGACTGTCTCCAGAAGTAATAACATTTTTTCAACTAGGCGTGTTTATTCCAAAAGTCAAAGATGACGACAATGAAACTGTTAAACAGCTTGCAAACGGCTATAAACTGCTGATACACAATATTACACAATTATATAAATAAAACACTATTTCTGTATGATTAGATTTATTACTGCAATATATGTATATATATATATATATATATATTTATATATATATATATATATATATATATATGTATATATATTGTAATATACAAAAAAGGATATCGAGGGATTTGTTTTTACAAGAAAGAAAGGATATTGGACATAACCCTCGTATAGATATATAGATCTATATGAGGGTTAATCCTTTTTTTTCTTGTAAAAACAAATCGCTCTATATCCTTTTTTGCATTTTAATCCTGGATTCAGATGTCATGCAGTTGGCTATAGCTCCTCCGTGCGCGATGTTGGCTATTGCCCTGTAAACACGGGGTCTCCTGACTGAAGCAACAAATTGGCGGCTGGTCACTGCTGTTGACTCTGTTAATTTGTTGTTTTTTTCCACGAAGTGTTTTCCATCTTTACATATCTTTCACCGTATTGATGAGGGCCGAAAGTCCGAAACACGTGTCTGCGGTTGATTCTATATGAGGGTCCA
This sequence comes from Megalocaria dilatata, assembly GCA_034642435.1. Classification (NCBI taxonomy): domain Eukaryota; kingdom Metazoa; phylum Arthropoda; class Insecta; order Coleoptera; family Coccinellidae; genus Megalocaria; species Megalocaria dilatata. The sequence goes on from CM067857.1 coordinate 60,336,706, forward strand.
GTATCCTTTCTTTCTTATTGTAATATATATACAAAATATAGTTATATATATATATATATATATATATATATATATATATATATATATATATATATATATATATATATATATATATATATATATATATATATATATATATATATATTCAAATAAACATTATTATTATAAGAAGATTTTTTTCTGTAGAAATCATTTCGTCAAAGGACATAGCAGCAAGAAATCCAATATTTTCCCCAGATGGCAAGTCAATCCTATATGTTGAGAGAGAAGCGCAGGGGCCCCATATGGCTGGTGTCAAATTAGTGCAAAGGGAGATTGCATCTTCACATTCAGTAAGCATTTTCGATGTTCTCGTAACAAAATGAACTATTCTTACAATGTATATGTTTTTTAGAGTACACAAAAAATTTTAGTTGATATTGTTGAAAAGGCGATGGAAATAGAAAATAATGAAACATTTTTCGGATTGTATAATGTTATCATTAGTAAAAGATGTTGGGGAAGTGAAAACAGATTAATTTTATCAACCAATCAGAAAAATTCCGTTGAATCTTTCGTTATTGATGTGGGTAAGTAGTAGTTTGGCAAAATCTTTGCTGGTTGTTCATTTTACGTTTTTCAAGATTGTGTCAAATGTTTTTTAATATTAATACTTTTCCTATTCTTCACAGTTTGTTCTAGAACACTTCGAAAATGCAATATCTGAAAAAAATACTGTAAAGAGAAGAAATAAAAGAATAGGTATATGAAAATTTAAATTTTATTATTTAATACATCGTTTGAAATGAATTTCCATCAAATGAAAACTGAGTCAAATATTTAAAATAATACGCTGCTTGACATTTTGTTCCAGTTAGTATTTGCGACAGACATCTTTCATATATTTTTTGAATTAATTGTTGTTTTCTGCTATGATGAATTAAAAAGAGCTCTAGTATGATCCCCATTAATCGAAGTTGAACTGTAATAATTCCATTAGTTACTCTCCAAACTTTTACGATTTTCTTGGTAGTACCATTGATGATTATTATTTCCAAGACTTCTTCTCTTGTCTTTGTCATAAAGGTGGGTGTTGTCCCATGTTTTAGTAGCAAGAACTCGCCCCTACTTTTGGTTTAGGGCTTCTCTCCAGCACACGCTAAGGCCATGCACCCCAGAGAATTCAATAGATCGTCCATGAACACTACAAACAGTAAAGGACCAAGATTAGATCCCTGCGGAATTCCAGCTTCTAAAACATACTCAAACGACTCAAAACTATTATAAAATACATAATTGATTCTATCATTCAAGAAGGAACCAATCAACTTTAAGTAAGCAGGGCAAAACCGAATGAAGAGAGTTTGCTCAACAGAATCTCATGATCAACAAAATCGAATGCTCTTGAAAAATCGGTATGAATCACGTTAACTTGACCAGGACCTCCGAGATAAATTGTGATAGAGTAACTAAATTGGTGATTGTCGATCTATCCCGCATAAAACCATGCTGACCTGTGGTGGGGGCGAACACCATTAGATATAATTCTTTAAAGCACTTTACTTTCGCGAAAGTGGAGAGTATAGAGATGGATCTATAGATTTTAATTTCGGACTTACCCCTCTTGAAGACACGGACACAACGAGTTTTTTTCACAGACTTTATAATGTAGAGGTTTGCAAAACTCTTCACCGTAATACGATGAATAGGTTTAGCTAGAGAAGAGCCGGTCATCACCGGTTGTGATTTTATCAGGAAATTTTTCCATGATAAATTTGATCTTTTCTACAGTGATCATGGGCAAGATAAAGGGCGAGGACTGAAAGTTTAGCAGATCATCATCAGATGAAGAGACACTCAATCTCTCCACATCCGAAAATCACACGGCAAACGAATCAACTATGGCCTTGGAATTTTTATAAGTGTGACTTTCATCCTACACCACTCCTAGAATTCGAGTTACGCCTCTCTTCCGATTTATAAATCGCCAAAACGATGCCGGGTCAAATCTTATCTCACCCTGTACCCCAGTCGAATAATCCTCGTACTCTGAAGAAACTTGGGATTTAACCAATGCTTTCAAACGCTTGAAATCTTCATAATAGTTTTTTTTCCCCGTCAAACGCCACTGAGCACGATAAAAGTTCTTCAAACAAATATTTCATCTAGTTTCAGAAATGAATCACACCGGATATCTTCCCTTCACTGAACCAGCCCTAACGGGAACATTTTCACCAATGGAACAAAAAAGTTTTTCATGAAAGTAATCCAAGGCATAATTAACCCCATTAAATGTTTCCAAAATATTCCAATCATAAGAACCGATGGACAAATTTAATGCAGAAAAGAAGGCTCTCCAAAAATCCAAATATGACGTTCTGGCAACCCTAGGAAAATTCACCTGACGTAAATAACAATATTGTCTCAGATCAATTCTCAAAGCAGGGTGATAAGGATCCTCTGTAACCAACTGCACTTCACAATGGGACACCATCAGATCAACAGCTCCACCGACCAGTACCAGATCCAACAGTCGTTCATCTAGGTTCAGCACAGTATTGAGTTGTTTCATCCCTATCAGATCACAGAAGTTTCTGAGCAGCGTGAACTTCGAGCAAGAAGAAGCACCAACAAAGCCTGGAACATTGAAATCTCCAACCACCAGAATAGCCTTAACCAGAAGTTAATCTCTAGAGCAGACGTAAAAGTTTCAAGTTGAGACAACGACATGTCAGGAGGCACATACACAATACAAACTGGTCTAATGGGTACAGTGCATCGACATAAAACAATATCAACTAATGGAACAAGATCTCTTATATATTCAACATCTATAATATCATATTTTATATCATCAGAGAACGCAACAAGTACTTCACCACCTCAAGATCTATCAATTACATCAAACTACCTGTCAGAACGCACAACACTATAACCAGGTAGCACCAACTCCCCATCAAAAACTGATTCACTCAACCTTAACTCAGTAACACAAACAATATCGAATGAATAATCACAAACTGATTTTATGAATCTAGACAATTCAGTATTGAGTCCTCTCGCATTCTGGTAGTACACAGAAACACCCATTGCAGATTTACCATGTTCACCCACTAAAGAAGAAGCAATCCCATGGGGACAACTCAGTTTACCGAAATTGAATCCACTATAGTGGGAACTCCATTAATATGTCTTACATGTGTTGTGTTTCACAAGCAGCTGAGCGCTGGTCGAGTTCAGTTTTGACGGCCCTGAAGACCGCCATTTGATATGCGGTGTTCTATCTCACGAAATTAATAGGAATTGATTAGGAAATTTGATCTTAATCCTCTTGAACTTCCGTAAAATGCGCAGAACCAAATCTGGAGGTGATAAACGTACCCTTATAGGACGAAAGCGCAAATCTATAGTTATATCGTAAGTGTAATCTTTAGTGTTATATCGTAAGTGTAATCTATAGTGTTATATCGTAGTGAAACGTAAAAAGTGTAATGGCCCTCTCAGGAATTTAACATTCTCTTAAAATATTCTCGACTAGATCTGTGTCATCTCGCATTTGCTCCCTTCTGGTACCACCAATCTCAGTGCTGTCATGTATCATGAAGTTGTTGGAACGCCTGGATCTCTCAAGCATCTCATTAATCACCCTCTCCTCAGCCTGCAAGGATGTGCAGAATCCATCCCAACGCTCCTAGACCTCATCTCCTTCAGATCATTAATAAGCTTCAATATCATCGGTATCTGATGAAGACCCTGCTCACATTCAGTACATAAGTGTTTTACTTTTCTCCTAGTATCTGGTCGAGATTCGAATAATTTCAATTCAGCAGAAGAAAGTTCAGAACACAAGGCATCAACAGGCCTACTACACCCATGACATATAATAATCTTATCGGTTTCCTCCTTTATAGCAATACTGCATTTAATGCAGGACATAACTGGCATCTATACTAACCAGTATAATAGGTGTAACAGGAAAAAAACAAGGGACACTCTTCGCAACGGCCGGGCCGATAGCCCATGACTTGCAAACAAACAAGAGGACCGCGGAATATCAAGAGATGGAAAGGGGATACACCAGCGAAATAACAAAAATATTCAAGCAGCTTAGTTATTGAATACACCCCATACATACGTACATGCAAGATGATAAGACGCGAATATTTACATGTGACGCTGGCGGATGAATATCTGATAATAGTACCGGATTCCAAAACAAAATAAGGATTTCTCAAGCAAATAAACAATCAATCAACTGAAGATTAAACAAGTGGAGCAATTCACAATTACTTGCCACCCAGAACAATAATTATCAGAATATCAATCACAAAATTGTTTACGCATGCTTGCTAACTAGAGTGTGTATCAAGCGGTTCCCAAAATAGTTCATATTATTTTGTGAAAATTACTGCTGGTGCTGCCTTTGGTGGTTGACTTCAAAAGGTGATAGGCTTACGTGATTATGGCCGCCAAAGCATCTACAAATATAAGGGAACTGAATTCTCGGTTAGACCATCTAACAGTCGAGTTCAATAAGGGTCTGATCATGCTCCGTGGGAAATTTTTGAGTTCCAAAGAAAATTCTACATCTCATGGCTCAGATACCGGAAGTGGTCTCGATCAACTTGAAAAACAAATAAATTCATTTCAGACATCAGTTTCTGGATCCCTTGAGAGTTTGGTTCGAGAGGTTGACTATCTGAAGTCGGTGACAGATGTTTATCATAAAAGGGTGCGCAATACAATTCAACGTGCATTCTAATATACGGTATGGAGGAAGAATTGAACACGGAAACCGATAATGCCTTAAAAATACTTTCCAATCATTTAAAAATCAAAATAAACAAATCAGATATATCACACTGCTATCGAATCGGAAAAAAAAATCTGCGTCATCTGGTCCCAGGCCCCTGGTTGTTCAGTTTTGTTGCAGGTGGACACGGGATATGATCTTCAATAATAGGAAACTACTCAAGGGAACGCGAATGTTGATTACGGAGTTGTTAACACGGGATAATCTAAACATTTTTAGGCTTGCTAGAGAAATGTACGGTAAATCGGTGTGGACTCTTAATGGACTTGCTTATGCTGAGATTTCGGGTCAGAGAAAACAGATTACATGTGAATGTGATTTGGGTGCATGAGTGGTCATAATATGAGGGACTATTTTCATGGAACGGTTAGTGAACTTTTTATGACCTTCTTTATTATCATACTCTTACGGCTATATAACGCCTGGAAATCATTTGCTTTATGGGTATCATTCTTCGCATTTATTTTTTATCCACACTCAATTAATATTATTTCATATTGTTTCATCTAAGTATTAGTTTTAGTTTATTTCTCTCTAGTGTATTTGGGGTTTATCTTTTACTTAATAATTTAAAAAGTTGTATGCGCATATTGTAGCGTGCAGTTTGGTATTGTACAGTTGTGCACGGATCCTGACTGTTCGATTTAAGATTTTTTTGTTCGGGTTCAGATCGGGTGACTTTTAGTTCAGTTATTATCTTCTTACGGCAGGTAACCCGGCGTTTTCGTTGTTTAGCACGAAACTTCTTTCTGGATACAATATACGACATCATTTATTTGCTTGACCACCTTATATGGGTCTTACCAATCTCCTTGTCACTTTGGTGATGGTCCTCGCTTCCTCTGGGGGTTATACGACCATACTAAGTCCACCAAAACGGTGGAAAGAAAGTTGGAACTCTATACCACAGGAGGCGAATTGATAACGGGCAGAAGGCAGTAGTCACCGGACATAGTCCTATTGGAAAGAGGAAAGAGAAGACAACCTCCTTCGGATGTTTTGGTTTCATAACGGGTCTTCATGCGATCACTCGCCATCTGGGTTTCACCACCAAGAGTCCTTTTCCAGAGTTATTGTCGCAGTCTATTTCAATGAGCCGAGCATAGCCATTCTGTTGTTCTCTATCCAGATATTCCTTTACTAAAATTTCTGTCTGGCCAGGAAGGGTTATGTCCTGAGCCTAAACTTCACATGTACGGAATGGAATATCTACAATTCTAGTTTTTATGACATCAATCTTCTTGTCCATCTGGAAACTGTACTTCTTTATCACTTCCATTCCCAAGATAATTTCTTCTGTGATATCTGCCACCAGTACTTGATGTTCAAATGATATTTCCCCAATTTCCATAACAATTTTCACTATTCCGCATGTTGAAACCTCTTCGCCTGTTGCTGTCCGTAACCATATCATCGCAGGTAAGGTTTTTCCAACTCACTCTACGCCTCACGATAATTCTGGTTACACCTGTATCTATCAGCAGTTTCACTAGACGCCCGTTAATTCTACCGTCGACATAAATTCTAGAGGACTCCTTTACCGTGTGGATTCTTACTTCTGAAGCATTGTGGTAGCGGGTCGATTCATGTCCCTTTTTATCAACCCGTTTTATTTTTTTTATCGGGTATCTTCATTGGCAGGCTTCTTACAACGTCGGCGAATATACCCTAATTTGCCACAATTGCAGCACCTTAGTTGATCTTTGGATCGATGTTCCTCAAACACTCAACTAACCATTTCTTCGATACTGCCAGTTGTCACTGGCTCAAGAGTAGTGCGTCGGACCTTGATGTAATTCTTTTGCGACGCTTGTTTTGCTGCTTCAAATTCCAGTGTATGAGCCAGAGCATTGTCCAAAGTCGAGCCAAGCGTAGTGTTTGCTGAGTATCTGTATCTCTCAATCTATTTACCAGGGTTTGAATATCAAAACAGATTTATACTTCTTCTGTCAAGTAAAAAGCCTTTTTCTATTTTATTTAAGGTTTGCACAGCAAGTTGCTCCAGAAGACTGTCCGGTGCTGTAGGATAAGCCAATATTTCAAACCGTGCTGTATCGACCTCGAATTCCTACAGGGTTTCTTTTTTTTTTGAATCCGACTCTTAATGTGTGCGTGATACACTTCTTAACTTATTAACTGCCTTGATAATGGCTTGCATGCAGCAGGTTTATTTTTTGACCTCTCGCGAGCATTCGATAGTCTTTCATTTCAGTTTATAGTTGACAATTCGGGTTTTCGGGGGTTGTTGAGTCTGTTCACTGATGATGCTTCGGTAGTAATTTCGGCCCCAACATTCGAAGAACTTCAGGAGCTCTGTGAGTTACTATTACAAAGCTTTGTGAACTGGTGTCATAAAAATAACTTAATGTTCAATCGATTAAATCGATATCGATAAAATGTATCTGCTTCACAATTGGGCATAGTGATCGTAAGCGGGTGATTCGCCATTTGGGTGGTGCTATTCTATCTAAGAATGATACAAAATTTCTTGGCATTCACCTTGATAACAATTTGAAATGGGCTATGCACATTGATTCTGTTCGCAAAAAACTGAACAGTTCTTATTTTGCCATAATTACTTCCTTGGAATCACTCATAAATATCCATTATAGTTTGGTCTTTGGCCACCTTACGTATAATATTCTACTGTGGAGAAACTCTTCGGATGTTGGAAGGGCTTTCATAATACAAAAACATATTTTACGTATGATATTCAACATACCTCCACGTTCGTCCTGTAGACCCATATTTGTGGAAAACAATATTATGGCTTTACCATCCATTTTCATTTTCAAATTTCTACTATATGCGATGGAAAATGAGAAAAAATTTGTGTAGTTGTCTAGTTTTCATAACTCAGGTACTAGAAGTGAGGGAACATTAACTCCCAATCACAGAACAACTAAGTTAGAAATGTGTCTTATGAATCAAGGTGTTAAACTTCATAATCATTTGTCCCATAATATTCGATCTCTGGTTTTGAATAAATTCACAAAAACTGTTAAAAAGTTAATATTAATATTGAGTAGATGTTATTATAGAGTAAGCGATTACCTCAAAGATTTCATATTGATTAGCTGATTAATATTTTTCTTTTCATCTGTATGACTTATCCTATACCTTTATTTGTCTCAGAGGATCAATAAATTATTATTATTACCGGCATTGTTTGAAGAACATTCGGGCTTCTTCTTTTTCCATCAAAGTGTAATCTTAATCCGTGCTAATTCACCATTATTATCTATTTTTAGAGGATAATGGGTATTTATTCTGTTTTTGATTTTTCTGTCCACCAGTTAAGCTTCCATTGTTATCAAATATTTTTTCAATTTGTCATCTTCTATATTCTCAATTCTATCCTCGAGTTCTAATATTTCGTCATACATTTCTTTTTTTATTTTTTATATAAGTTATCCTGAATTTGTCCCTTCAAATAAACTTTCAATGACTCAATATTTTCCTTCATTAACATACTGTTCTCCTAAAATTAATTTTTCATGGACTTAACGTTGGCTCTATTTTCATTATTAATTGTTCAAAAGCTTGTTTGAAGAATTCCAACAGAAATATTTATAGCGTTAATTTACAGGATTCACTTCTACTGCACTACATCGTGTTTCATTGTAGGTGATGACTCGTATCACTCAGCCTCCATCGGATTGCCATGTCCGTTTATAAGATGCACCGAACTTTCTGGAACACTCTCGAATTTCCAGCAATATCCTGAGTTCTTCGTACGGCAGTGTGGCTGTCATTACCGACCACCATTGGACTGCCGCGTCCGCTTATAAGATGCACTGAGGTTTTTGGAACATTCTCGAACTTCCAGCAATATCCCGAGTTTCTCGATCGTCTGGGAAACAAGCAGTGGCGTAGAGAGTTTGATTGTTATAATATTATTATTTTAAAACTTTATGTAGTCTCTAAAATGATCATCTAGCGGTATTTATTCTGAAGGCCACATCGGAGCGGCAGACTAATAATACTATGCAGGTTTTCGAAGGATTCCTTATTTGTCGAGCTCTTGGTATTTTGTATGACTGTGTGAGAAATTCTTAGGATGCATATGTAAAGGCGTTTATGAGTAATGAAGCTTGTCTGTGGTTATTGATACGGCTCAGATCTCAGTAGTGTCAGGAACATTTTTGAATTCTCTGATGTAACTATGTTGCATGTTTCTATGCATCGGGTGCATCTGGATAGGAAATAATAAAGGTAAAAAATCAAAGGCCTTTTTTTGTGAGTAGTTAAAAGCTTTGTATTTTTTCTGCGTTTTTTATTTCGTTTTCTTGCAATTATTTTGGAAGTTCAAGCATATTTTCGAAAGCAGCATCTTTTTCAAGATTTGAAATAAGGCGACATTACTGAATAGAATCGAAGGCTTCAATAATATTATAGAAAGGGAAAAGTTCCATATGTTCTATAGAATTATCTATAATTCGTTGTATTGAGAGAGTGGAATCTATTTGAGATTGAATTTTTCTGAAATCTGCTTTCATATGAAGGCATTTGCCATTCACCTTAAAGTCTAAATTTCTAGAATTTTAATGACCATGAATTCCCTACATGCAGATAAAAAAATGTGTTCATATTTAATACAATCTTGCCTATTTGGCTATATAGTATGCATATTAAAGTTCGAAACAAACAACTTTAAGCCTTTTAAAGGTAAGGTTTTTAGCCCAAATAGAATGATAATATTTGCAGAACTGGACAAAGGATTCGGAAATCAGAAACAGTTTTTATTGAAATTATGATTCTTACTTGCAATTATTTAATTTTAATAGCTTTGACTCTAGAGATTCCGTACATCAACAAGAACAAAATTAAACAACTCTATGTAAAGAAGTCGATTGTCGTATTATCACCAAATTATTTCAGATGATGGAAAAATAACTAGACTGCCGAATGAAAATGGAAGTCTAATCGTATTAGATGTTTGTAATGATATACTGGTTGCAAATAGTCGAAATTTCCTGAACATGGATGTATTGATAATAGGTAAATTACCTCCAAAGGGTCAAGAACAGTCAATTAAGTGGATAGAATTAACACAAAGGAAAAACGTGGAAACTTTAAAAGATCACAAGTACGAATATCTGGATTTATATCAAAATATTGAAGATACTGTCAGTAAGTACCAAAAATATGTTAAATATATTCCATTGGTGAAATTGTTGATTTTGATTACAGCAAACTTTTCTGCAATTTATGTTGGACCTTCTTCTGGAGCTGATAAAAGTGTTCCTTTAATTGTATATCCCCATGGTGGACCTCATTCAGCGTTTGCTAACAATTTTTCTCTGGATGTTTCATTCTCATTATCAAATGGTAATTCTTCTATTTTATTATTTCAAAATGAGAAATTTTTGGGAATACTTCTTCATTTCATGAAACATTGTACAGGAGTTTTTTCCTAACTATGTATTATACTAAATTATTACTATTCATGCAGACTCTTGAAAAAGAAGGGTAGCTTGTTATCTGAAATATTAAATCGCGTATCATCATTACAAATATACTTAGTTACCTCAAAATGTGATTATTTACGAGGAATGCTACTTAAGTTTTAAGATATGGCTACACTGATGTGAATATGACAAATATGAGATTGTGATCGCAAAGTTTGAAATTTTTGTATGTACTCAGAATGTGTTGCCATACGAGTATTATTTGTGTTGTTTTTAGATAATTGCAACATTCTTATTAGTTAAAAAATTGAATTAAACCTAATCCTGAACATTTTCGTGCGATGATTTTCTATGAAATTCAACGTGGTTCAAACCAACAGCAGTATGCTTGCTGATCAACTTGCTACGAATTTCGGTACTCTCGAGGCACCTGTTTTGCTTTTAAGAATTGAATCATGGTCCGTACCACTTCGCAGTGTAAGTAACACCTTTGTAGTGACTGGCATGTGAGCATGACTCTTCACCAGGTGACTACTAAGTAGCGTAATGCTCGACAGCAGGTTGTGTGATAAGAATATGCCTTATCATCGCGCAAAGCGAGAACTGTCCATTAGAGTTGGACCGTCTCCGCTTCCAGGTTCGGCTTCAATTCAAAAATAGACAGCGTGACCGGTAGCAGCGAAGCATTATGCAAATACTACTTGCTCTGCAGATCAGTACGGTAGTTGTTTACGACGCAACTTACACGCCGAAGGGGCTTGATCTCCCCCAACCAGCTGCAAATTCAGGAAACAGGAATTGTCTCAAGAATAGATACCTCAGTTGATCCTGGTTCAAGCACCAATAAGCGATCGTACCATCCAGATGCATGAACCGTTGTGAAGACTTTCGATCCAGGAAGAATCCCAGATATGTTTTGCAGATATCGGTCGTATCGTCAAGACTCGGTAAACCCCTGAAGCACTTCTCGAGCAATCGTGAGATGAGAATTACGTGTGACCAGAAGAATGAAATACCCTTCTAGCATGCAGACTTTCAATCACTGTCCCCTAGAGTCCTAACACTAAATGGGTGGCTAGAAGTATGAATACTCCGGTTGGCATCAACCATTTCAGTACCTGGAAATGGTTGCGTTACCACGCAGTAGATTACATAACGTACTCGGTCTTTGGACAGATAAAGTTAAAAGATTAATATGTAGTGGGCTAGAGTGACGTTAGTTTTAAGGGTGTAAGCCCTGTGCTGAAACAGACACCCGTGCCTTCACGACTCAGTCCTCCATTCCTTCTGAGTGGAACTACGATCCTAGTCATGCTAAGCTCTTCCACCGCGACAAGGTACCGACAGACCACACGAATCGCGGATCTAAGCTTATGAGCTTGAAACTAAATAACAATCGACTAAATGGGTCTTCCAAGATGAGCCAAATCCAACAAAATTTGTGCCGGCACGAAGCACTCCGCAGCAAACGGGCACTTATTTTTTCGGAATAACTGGACATGATGCCACAATTTCTTTAGAGCCACTTAGGAGGGTCAATTTTGAATGGTACACCAGCATTGGTTTTTTAGGAATGCTTGGAAAAATAAGGGAAACCAATTGCAGAGGACGAATTCTTCTCCACCATGATAATGCAACCTCCAACATGTCAATTCAAACAAAAACGTTTTTAAGCAGTCAAAACATCAAACTGATGATTGTGTAACACCCAGTTATTTCATTTCATTTCCGCAGATCATTGCGAGGTCAAGGTTTAGCCGCCTGAAAAAGCAGTTGATGCGTTTAAATCACATGCTTAAAGGTAGCTCAATCAGGATGGAAAAAGTGCTTCGAAAATTTTTTTGAACGCATACGAATATGTGTATTGATCTTAATGAAAAATATTCGATATGATTATGATAAGTCAAAACTCAGAAAGAGAGCAAAAATAATAAAGCACGCAGACAAAGCTTTGTCAAAAAATATGTGAAGCATGGAATCAATTGGTTATCTCTCTTTATATAATATTGATGATTTATTTATTAAGAAAAATCTATTCTTTGTTGGAGAATAACATACTATATTTTATTAATTTCTCGCAATTTATTCAATGAGAATGTGATTCACGACACGTTTAATCATTACATCAAACTTGACAGTGATGAAATTATCGAAAATCATCGTGTATCATATTCTTATTGAATAAATTGTGAAAATTTGACAACACAGTGTTTAATTCTCCAATATAATATCTTAATGAAATGTCACAAACATGCCCATTGGGTGGAAGACCCTGAGGTTGGAGTGACCACGGCAACAAGTTGATTCGTTTTTATTTAAAGTGGATCACCAATTTTGTTAAAAAAGTGTATTGAGAAAGATGGGTGAAGCACTTGTTCTCACATATAATGCTCAGCGCTCACACTGTACGTGTTCCCGGTCTAGGTATAATGAACAGTTCTAACAGATTTTCTTACAATGGGCTATGTAGCAATCACTGTTTTTTCACAAACAAAACATATTTAATTTCTAAGACTATTTTATAGGTTATAAAATGATCTCTTACTTATATTACCAAATGATTCATTAAGTCCCGGAACTAAAAAATAGTTGGCGCCATCAATGCCATGCCACTTTAATTTTCGGCCGTACTTTCCTTCAAAAGAAACGTGAAAAAAATTAATGACATTCGGTGAGTCGTTGTCGAGATATTATAATACAAAGTTACGTCACGCAAATTTTTGTTTTGTTTAAACAAGCTTCGTGTGTTGTTTTTTTGATGGATAAAAATATCGTTTTGAGGTTCGAAATGGCTTGAGAAGTGTAACCGGTTCAAGTGCCAAATTTGCCTGTTGGATTTCAAATGCGGTCGAACAACCACAGAAGACGCGGAGGGTCCAGGTCGTCCTGCTTATGTAGCTAGGAAAACATCCAAGAAATTCTGATAATTGTTATGTTCGATCGTAAAGTGAAGTTTTAAGAGATCGCTGCATTCCTAAAGGTATCAAAAGGTACCGTATTTGAAATTGTGCAAGAAAATTTCGGCATGAAAAAAGATTTTTCACAGAGGAATAAAAACAGTAACGAACAAGCGATTCGGAGCACTGTTCGAAGCAATTTATGCGTGATGAAATGGATTTTTCCATCGGTAACAATGGATGAAACACGAATTCATCATTATGCGCCGGAATCGAAAAGAGCGACAGCCGAATGGAGACGAGAGGGCGAAAGGCGGCAAAAACGTCCTGAGACACAACAGTCAGCTAGCAAGCTTATAATATTTTCTGAAATAAAATGGCTCCGTTAATATAACTTGCAGCAATTTCCTGACTTGTTTTTTTGCTGAACAAAATATTTTTGTTTCTTATATATTGAAATAAGATTATTTTCCCATGAATTGTTTAGGGTTCGCTGTTCTTCTCGTTAACTACAGAGGGTCTATTGGTGCTGGAAATAACAGTGTTAACTTTCTTCTTGGCCGGATTGGAGTAGCTGATGTTTCTGATTGCATAATGGCTACAAATGAGGCTCTTAAAAAATTTTCATGGTTAGACCCTTCAAAAATGGTATTATGTGGAGGTTCCCATGGTGGCTTTCTGGTGACTCACTTAAGTGGTCAGTACCCAGATATGTTCAAAGCTGTGGTAGCTAGGAATCCTGTCACTGATGTAGCTTCAATGAGTATTTTTTCTGATATACCTGATTGGTGAGTTTGAAGCAACGAATTATACATTCAAAGATTGAAAATGATTTTCGTCTTGTTAAAACGTGTTTTTAGAAATTACTTCATTATACTATTAGAAAATTAAAATGTTTTTGTTGCAGTTTCGAAGTATTACTTCATATTTCCATAGTGTGTTCACAAAAATATGTGAACCTTTTTTGGTGGTAAAATAAAGTAATTTCTGAAAACTTATTTTGATAATGATTAAATACTTGAGAGTAACGGCTGACACAGTTCAATATTTTCCTTTTGTTTTCTATGACTTTTTAGTGGTATATCCTAGGGTTTCTCGAAATACTCTTTCATTATACACTTGAAGCAATTGAAAAAAAGAACCTATTTGAGTAGGGAATAATTATTTCGAAATAGTCGATTTTATCTGAAGAAATCTCGCATTTAATACAGTTTTCAGAGTTATACATTCTATCAAGAAAGTACCGGGAATTATCGATTTAAATCTGGCGGGGCAATGAGGCAGGTAAAAATTTTTGTTCCTAGGTTGGTACCACTGTCCTTAATTACTATGCCAAGCTTGAGCGGGATCTGTCAACTAGTGTGTTTGCAACAGCTGATTAAGTCAGTCGATGTCAGAGTGCGTGCCGATTTTTACTATGGGTGATTACGTTGAGCAAAGAATTTGTTAAAAGCTTTGTGTTTCAAATGAATTTTCGTGTGCCGATGCATTGAAAATGTTGCAAAAGGCCTTTGGTGATAATGCTCTATCGAAAACTCGTGCATATCAGTGGTACAGAGCCTTCAAGGACGGACGCCCATCGACGGCTTCGATCGAAGATAACGTCGATAAAATTAAGGAAAGGGTGCTGGAAAACCGTCGTACCAGCTTGAGAGAGATAGCACATGATCTTAAGATATCCCACGAGTCCGCACGTACGATTTTGATTGATATTTTGGGCATGAGAAAGGTGGCCGCACGACTCGTACCGAAAGACCTGAATTTTCTTCAAAAACGTCATCGCGAACAGGTTGCTTCAGACATGCTGGATCGCTGTAATTCCGATTCTACATTCATGGAACGCATTATAACTGGTGATGAGACCTGGGTCTACGAGTACGATATGCAAACAAGCCAGCAATCATCGGAATGGGTGGCAAAAAATGAGCCGAAACCGAAAAAACCAAGCCAAAGCCGCTCGAAAATGAAGGTGATGCTCATTGTTTTCTTCGATATCCGTGGCGTGGTGCACTACGAATTCGTTCCAGAGGGTCAGACGGTAAACAAGGAGTATTACCTAGGCGTTATGAAACGTTTGCGTGAGCGTATCCGTAAGAAGCGGCCAAATTTGTGGGCGAACAACTCATGGATTTTGCATGACGATAACGCGCCTTCTCACCGAGCTACGATTGTGACTGACTTTCTCGCCAAAAACTCAACAAACGTGCTTCAGCAACCACCGTATTCGCCGGATTTGGCTCCCTGCGACTTTTTCCTCTTCCCAAAACTAAAATTGCCCCTTCGTGGCACCCGTTTTGAGTCGATTGAAGCCATAAAACAAAATTCGGCGCGAGAGCTAAAGTCCATCCCGGAAAGCGCCTATAAAAAATGTTTCGATAATTGGAAGTGCCGTTGGCATAGATGTATTGGAGCAAATGGAGCCTATTTTGAAGGCGACCCAATAAATTTTGACGATTAAATATAAAAATGTTGTTTTAATTGAAAATTCCCGGTACTTTCTTGACAGAGTAGTATTTTGAAGTGTATCATAAATAATCTTTTCTATATTAATGTTTACATTAGTCTTTTGTTGAAAATATGTTTGAGGTGGCCAAATATTAGCAGGTAACCTCCAAACTGATGATTATTTTATTAGGTTATTTGAAATATTTCAAAAGGACCTCATATCAACCAGATTTTTTCAAGAATAGTATTCATTAGATGAATAATGTTATTATTGCATTTCAGATAATTTTAAGGTGGGAACTTTGTGCTTTCTTAGATAAATTTGAATAAAACGCTTCTATAATACATATTCAAATAAAATTTAGATTTAAATATCATCTTTCAGGGTAGTTCTTGCAGGTTATTTAGAAGATTTAGGGGTAGTAGACGACAAGTATAAACTTAATTATTCTTATAATCGAAAATAACCTAATAACTGGTGTAGAAGTATGAAACCGATTTTTTTTTGAAAACTACACGTCTGTTTGAGAAAGATGAAGAAATATTTGATTCAAAATAATCTGCATTACTATCGGGTGTTTTTTTTTTAGGGTGATAGAACTTTAAATTGAAATAAATCACATTTAAATTAAGATTTAAGCCAAATTTTTTTCATTTGAAAGATAATTTTATGACATTTATTTTTTAAGAATAATTTCGGGCATATATCCACCACGATTAGCTCTGAGGAACCGCATTCGACCAGACCAATTTTTGACCACTTTTTCGAGTAATTCAGGCCTTATTTCATCAATAACACAAGTTATGTTGGCTTCCAAAGCGTCTATTGTTTCTGGTTTATCAGTATAAACCAATGACTTCACAAAATACCAAAGAAAATAATCCGGTGGAGTTATGTCGATACCATTCCAATTTTGAAACAAATAATCATTGATAATCTGTAACGAGCACCATTCACTGTAACATTAGCTCCAGCATCGTTTTTAAAGAAATATGAACCGATGATGCCTCCAGCGTGTAAAGCACACCATACAGTGCATTTTGCAGGATGCAATGGAACCTGCAGAACTTCTTAAGGATTGTTTTCACTCCATATACGGCAATTTTGCATAGCCGTTCAACCAGAAATGAGCACCAAAACTAAACACAATTTTACGATAAAAAAGTGGATCAACTTCAAGCTGTTCGAGGACCCAATCGGAAAAAAAACGATGCTTATTATGGTCAAGTGGCTTTAGTTCTTGAACCAGTGGGATCTTGTATGGGTGTAGATCACGACCTTTACGCAAAATTTTCCATGTCGTGGATGCAGAGACTCCAACTTGTTGTGAACATCGACGAATAGACAAATCTGGATCATCATTAACACTATGACTTACAGCAGCGATATTTTCTTCTGTTCTTTGTCTTGTTGTTATTGTTATCGAGTAGAGAAAATGTTGTCCGAAATCTATCGATAGTTCGACGAATAAGCTGCTCTGATCGACGATCATGTAAACCATAAATTTCACGAAGTGCTCTATAAGTCTATAAATTAAAACAATTTGTAAACGTTGTGTGGCGTGAGTCTTTCCATGATAATTTGTCAATGCTTACTGAACAGAAATGTCAGAACAACGTGGTGTCTACCTCCTGTCAAATCACAATTATCCCAATCGAAAGTTCTATCGATCTAAAAAAAACACCCGATATTTATACCACCTTAGTGCATGAATGCCACGTCAAAAAAAAACAGTCCTTTTGCTGAAGAGATCTGTCATCGAGCCATTTTCATATGAATTGAAGCGTTTTTTAGAGTGAGCTTGTGCCAGTATGCGAATAGATACGAATCAGCTAAGTATGGTTAATAAGACGCATGCGCTACTTTTTCTAAACTTAACACCTCGATCGTTTTTCGGCTGTGTGTGATGAGGCATAACCATGGAGCTCAATGTTTTGCCTTTTTCAATGTTCCGGTCTTTTTTTACGTCATGCTGGGTTTAAATCAGTATTAACTCTTTCACCAGGTTTTAGCAGCTTATAATAGATTTCATGCTTCTGACACCAACAAACGAAAAAAATTGCCTTATCTATTTATTTATTTACCACACAGGAACACAAAAATGACAAAGTCCCAAGGGCAGTGTTCACTTAGTTACAAATAAAACCGCATTATTAATATCAATTACCTAAAAACTAAAAATTCACACATGATACAATTTATGAATGTAGTACATACATACATAGAAAGAAAACTAAATTGTATACAATTATCCCGGTCTTCTTTTCAAAGCGATTTGGTTTTGCAGAAAATGCCGCGCTTAGGATTCTAAAGATATTTCCCTTTTTCATCATCTGCTACGAATAGATATAGGAATGACTTTTTTTGTAGCTATCGAGCAGCATTTCACAAGTGGTTTTTCGATTCTCTTGCTGCCTTTGGTTTAATTCATAGGGGGAACCCATTTTCCCACTTCCTGAATCTTCCTCATAGCATTCAATCGATCCGCTAGTTCTTGTTGAGTTTAAATAGCATCTTCATCTAATAAGGCGTGCAATTCGTTGTATGCAAACTTTTCAGATATTTCCCACGTTCTTCGACTCTCAAGTCAAAATTACCACTTTTCAATTTTTTGAACCATTCCAAATACCGTGTTTTACTTGCGTGTTGACTATAAGCCTCTTCAAGCATCCGATGGTATTCTGCAGCAGTTTTATTCAAATGATAACAGAAAACCAATGGTGTTAGCAAGTCGTAGTTCGTAGGCGCAAAACTCGACATTTTGAAAGTTATAGAAACATATACCGTTATATGGAACTTGGATTGTTGTGTTGAAAATCTTCGTCAGGTGTTAATGCAAGGTGATGGCGTTCCCCAAACTATAGTGAAATTCCTGTTTCATATTTTTCACCTGGTAATGTATACCTATAACGATCACAGTTATGAATCTCTGAAGTGAAACGGCTGTTATCTGAGGGAGCTTCAACCTCTTAATTCGGGAGGTGGCGTTTCGTTCCAACTTGCTACCTCTGAACTCTTCAAATAGGCGTGGGGTGCCTATGACGCCACTGACTTTGTTCCACGTCGAAACTTCGGTTGTCGAACGCTTGTACTCTGCTCTACTTGAACCTGACGAGGACGGTGAGTTAGTTATTATTGGAAACCGGTCGCGTCCTTTATGTGATTTACCTGAAAGCTGCAGCAGAGTAGAATTCTGATTAAGGAGCGGGCACGCCACAGTTACATTAGGAAATTTATCACAAGTTGCCTGATCTAAAGGATAATAAAACAACAAATTAACTACAACATTTTAAGGTAGAAAAATGACAATATTGCGATTTCAACTCGGAGATATTAAGGATTATACCGAAAATGACAATTTCTAAACTTATTTTATTTTTTAATTGAAAAAAATGTTAAGATGAACCTGAAGTTAGCCACAAACTTTTCATCTATACTTATGATGCGAAATGTGTTCAGGTTGAAAAAAATTAAGATATATTATTTCTGTACGCTCCTGACGTATGTATTTTGTTATATGGATTAGTCTGTTACTTTGTGATAATCCTAGTTCGTTTCAAATCAAATGAGAAAAAATATTTCGTTTACTGTCACTTTTTTTTTTAAATGTTATTTCGTAGCGTTATTACATTTTCAAACTGGTCTGTTAGAAGCGATTCTGGGTTTTATATTGTATTTGAAGAATGTTTATATTTTTAAGAACTTCGAGAAGTGAAAAATTCCACAGATTTGTTGGTCATTGAGGAGGTAATATGGGCGGCTCCTTGATATGTTCAAAATCTCTTTTGATTCCAAGGACTGGTTTTTGCGCGCTTGTTCCAGGGAACAGCGTGCTACAGCTTTTCCTAAATATCCTTAATTTTTGAATTTTGAGCTCAGAATTATCTGATTTTGCGAAAAACATTCCTTGTTTGGAAATTCTTTTTAGCGAAAAAAGAGTTATGTTGCTGTTGCTCCAATGAAATCTGTTGTTTCTCGAATCTTTTTGTGAAAATTCTTCCCATTTGGTCTATATACAGAGTGTCCCAGAAGTCGAGGCCAAACCGGAATCGGGTAATAGACTGAGTCATAGTTATCATCAGAAAAATATTTAAAAAAATCTAAGTCGTGTACTTTTCAAATTATATTGCATTTTTTATTATTCCAGAAAATGCACACTCTGTGATGATTTTTGAACTCCTGTTGCTACAATTTTTTACTTTCTTCAAATTTTATTTTTCCTATGTTATCCCGAATAGTGCTTCTGTAACCTGTGATCTTCAATTCTAAGCCAATTACTCCAGATTGAAAAATAATGTCACTTTTTGCCGAACCAAGTATTCAATATTAATATTTCGCATAACTTTAACTAACTGTACTGAAAAAAAAATTATCCTACATCAGTTTGGCAAATTACTTCAAAAGTTAGCGCATTTATTAGAGATTCTAAAATGGTATAGCACTTGCTACATTATTTCTTAGATCGATCAAAAAAAAAAACGGTCATTCTTAAAGAAACACAGTTTCGAATAATTTCTTCGAACTTTCTAAAAATGATTGTAGTGCATCCAAAACTTTAAGAATCTAGTATGAATGAGATGGGGTGAGTCCTTCCATAAAGTGTGAGTGACGCCACTATTTGGTATTGGCACATGTAAACGCAATACAGATCAGTACGCTGCGCATCTTTCCGTATTTGATTGTGTTATTTGTATAATTACGATTTTTGGCATCGTTTAATAGATTTGTTTGCATGTGATTTGGATAGTTTTGATTTCTTTACGTCGATCTTTGATTTTACATGGACTAACATGTGATTGTGTATTGCCATCATGTGTATACCACTGTGTATACCACATAGGAATATGCCATCATGCAGCTCATTTATGGAATTAACGGCCAGCCCGTTAACCTGATTTGAATCCCTTAGGTTTTTTTTTACTGGGGAGTAGTGAAGGAAAAAATTTATTCAAAATAAATTGAAAATGTACCTTAGTTTCGGGAGAGAATTGGTGAAGTAATGCACAATTCGTCAATAACGGAAGATTGGCTGATATCCCGATCTTTTTTGAAAAGATGTCGTGCATATATTGCTGCTGAAGGAGGGCAGTTTGAACATCTTTTGTGAATTTATTAAATCTTGTCATAAAACGAAACTGAATTTCTTTACGAAAAACTTTTTTTTGTCCAACGTAAAAAAGAATGTAGTTAGTGTTATAGCATTTAAGAATCCTTATTAAATGTGCTAACATTTGAAGTAACTTACCAAACTGGTAATACAATTTTTTTCAGTACAGTCAATTGAAGTTCACCGAAATTTCAATTTCAAATACTTGGTTCGGCAAAAAGGGATATTATTTTCCAAGCTGGAGCAATTGGCTTAGAATTGAAGATTACAGGTTACAGAAGCATTATTCGAGATAACATAGGAAAAATAAAGTTTGAAAAAAGTAAAATTTATAGCAACAGGAGTTCAAAAATCATCACAGGGCGTGCATTTTATTGAATAAAAGAAAGTGCAATATAATTTGAAAAATGCAGGATTTAGATTTTCTTCAATTTTTTTCTGATGACTATTTTGACTTAACCTGTTACCTCATTTCAGCTTGATGTCGACTTCTGGGACTCCTGTATATATATATGCTTCTGCATTTATGACAACCTAATTTATAAATTCCTGAGGTATTATTAAGCCGGTTGTTTCCTTTAGTATTGAAGAATAAATACGCGATAGATTGAAAGCTATTAATTGCCGAAGTTATTTGAGTTATCTTTTGTTGAAGTAACGTTCTTTTATCACCATAGAACTTAATAATTCAATTAATGGATTATATTTCCAATAGTATTGATACGTAAGCCCACATGTGAAGCCATATAATTAATAAATAATAAAAACAAAAGAGTTCTTGGAGAAACCAGAGTAAATTAATAAAAGTCAGAAACGTATCGACTTAATAAAACACAAAAGTTTCAACAACACCTTAAAGAGAAATTGCTAAGCCATCAAAGATTTCTGTTGATTCCTTATTTGCGGGAAACTGCCATATTTCACCACACATAACAACAAAGAGAATTACTTAACAATTAGAAAGAAATGAACAGTCAAGAGAAACATTGTTAGAAATATTATCAATGAAAAAAGCATATTAGGAAAAGACGCTTTTCATCTATATTTTGGAGGAATTATAAGAGACTTGAATAGAGAGTTTGCCAATCTATTGTAGGAACAAATCTACTTGTTCAATAGCCAATTCTAACAAAGTTTCTAGTTACCAGTTACCATATATTTTCAAATATTTCAATTTATGAATATCAGATAAATATTCCATGCTAAAAATGTTGAAATCCGTCAACAGTTTGGAAAAAATATACATAAGATCGCCTTTATGTTTCAATTAAAAAACGGAAACAAGTCAAAAAATGAGGGTTACCGTTAAAAAAGAAGCTCATTAGCACCGCCTAGAAAAAATGAAACACCTATATAGTTGGCAATATGTTTATTTTTAAAGCTCAAGCAATAAGTTAACATTATAGAAAATTATGTTGTAGTTGTTTCCTAAAGAAAAATATAGACAACTGTTGCTGTACCTTGTTTGATCAAAATTTATTTTCAGGTGTTACGTTGAATGTGGTGAGGAATATACTCAAAAAGGACCAGTTAATGACGAAATACTACTTAGAATGCGTAAATGCTCACCATTGGTACATGCTCATAAAGTGAAAGCACCCACTATGCTTCAAGTTGGTTTGAATGATTTGAGAGTTCCTCCAGGACAATCAATGGAATATTTTCATAGACTGAAAGCTAATGGAATTGAAGTCAGGTAGAATTTTTTGTTTTCAGGAGTTATTTTTTTCATAAATATATAATTTTTCAGTATGCATACATATGATGATAATCATCCCATAGGACAGATAAAAAATGAAATGGATAATTTAATTAACACTATAATATGGCTCAACAAGCATATTGGAAAACAAATTCCGAATGAATAGCATAGCTAACATTTTTGTACTGATATCCTAATGTACAATTTGTCATTTAAAATAAGGTAAAAATGAATTTCCAATGATTAAAGCATTTTTAATATGTATGTATTAATAAAAAAATTCTGCTCTGAACAATTGTTATTTCTGTTTATTTGTTAACATTTCAATATAAGTGATAAATTTTCCGAGGTATTAATTTGTTTTTCTGTTGTATCCCCAACGTTTATGCACTTAATGCCTTTATCAAATTGTCTGCTGCATATAATTTTTAGGAAAATACTCAATTTGCTCATTTTGAATAGGATCTCCAAAAAAAGTGCCTTACATCAATGTTCTTGCTTCGTTCACTAGGACAATTTTTTTTAACTTTAATGGTTACTATACAATATAATGTTATTTGATGTAAGTCAACTCATTCAAACTATGTGTGTTTTCAGCCGTATCACGAATAATTTTATCGGAAGAAATCGTGAGGTTATGAAAAATAAATCGGTATAAACTCGCACAATGCACTGAAATATTAAAAATTTACTAGAAATTATTTCGATCTGATCTGCTGAAAATATCTTTGCTGAAGCTGAACGTGGATGAAATTCCAGGTTTGTCCCAATTCCAGATATTTACAGGAATTAAGCTTATCACAAACCAGTTTGTACTCCACAGTTATTGTTTAAGTGACCTCATTGCCCCCATGGTACGCGAAAGTGCCATTTTGCTTCCAGTATAGATTGGAAGCTTCGAAGCACTATCCTTCTTTTACTGGTTATGCACAATCAGTGCCCGAATTGTTTACCTTCTTTCCAATAGGAGCCAAGAGGGTTAACGGTCGCTAAGAGGAGTTCTACTCGATGCCAGTATCCAAGAACTCTAGAAGACTAACACGTCCTCCTTCCCCTTAAAACTAGCACATATCTATTACTGGCGTATTCGCGTTTATGGATGGACGCAATCGGTAGAACCACGCCAGTTTTATGGGTGATCGCTCTGTATTGCAATGCCCACTCCGTTTGTTCTATATTATTTTGCATAATGATTCTTACCTAAAGACTCACAAATCCAGCTCACGCAATAATGACAGCTACAAGATCACGAAAAGCATATTCATTTCTTGATTTAGTTTTTTTCCTGATTGAGTGCTTGGAATGTATGAACAAGATCACAATTTTTCAACTAAATTATTCTCACGAGTCATAAGTCCCATTTTCATGTTTGTTTATGTCAATAAGCAAAATGTGATGCTCCCAAAACACGTGGTCAAATAATCACTTGACCAACCACGAGTGACATTTTGGTGTGGCTTCTGAGCTGGCGAAGTAATTGGACCTTATTTTATCGATGATGTGATTGTTCGTTTTCTTCTCAAAAAAGAGAACCCGATATGGAGCATACTACCGTCAACTCCTCGCCATTTAACCATTTAGCACTACCAGCACATGATATATCGGCTATTGTACCATCTGCACAGACCAAGACTATTTAACATATGCCTTTTTGACCGAAATTTGTACCTTAATAGTTCCATCACCAAGACTTGATCTCGTAGTTTTCTACGGATATTCGTTAAATACCAGTAGATTAAAACATCGTAGTCGACGCACTTTCACGTAAAGAGAAACTCTCTACTGAAGAGTGTTTCTCCTGCAAGCCGCCTCATAGAAGGATGATGAAAATTTCTTATTCTTATGTCATCTTTGAAATAGGTTTGTGATTGGAACCAACTGAATTACAGGGATCAACTTCTTACTGCGATAACTTAACACCTCTAACACGATCCTACATCACTAAACCATCCCGATATTTTACACAGATTATTGCATCTAGGCATCAATTCAATGGCATTACTAGCCAAGCAACGTTTCATGTAGCCTTCCACATCAACTCAGTTGAAAGTGAGTGATGGGTTGTCTGGAATCGGAAGGAGCTAAAATCTCCGGACATGTCTCACATTCACTTAGACATCACCATGCCGGATTCAGAAAGATTTCGACATTGTTTCACGTGTCTGCCCCTATTCATACGATGGCCGGAGTCAATTCCATCACAAAACCAGAAAGCGCCCACCGCTGCGAGAGAATTCTTCACCCACTGTATGATATTTTCAAGTGTAAATATTTCTCTAGAAGAGCGGTAAACAACGTGAGATGTGTGAAGTGTAATGAATTATTCCACCTCAGTGCAATGAAATGGACAAAACATGGCTGGTTGCAAACATGAAATTGATTTGAGAAAGGAATGCTCAGACATATTTCTGATTGATGAGGTGTATTTCAGAGAAAAAAATAATCTACTTCGTCTAATGATTAAGGATAAGGAAACAATAATCAAAGTGAAGGAGAGTTTGATTGTATTACTTGAAGAAAAAATAACTTTCCTCAATGAAAATCAATTATGTACAAAAAATATTAGTTCAAGATAAACAAATTGAGAAGAAGCTATAAGAAACAACGCGAATCATGAATACAGATAATACCAAAAAAGATCTTAAAATAAAAACAAATCCATTACAGCTGAACCGAGCAGGACTATTCCAATTAACAAAATTACAGGTATTCGGTTAAATCGCTGTCCCTTGGAACGCATAAAAACATATTAACATTCAATGCATTTCAAATAAATTTGAACAAACTGAACATTTCTTGATAAATTCAATGCTGATGTGGTCTGTTTCTCAGATCACTGGCAAAAAGAGGCAGGCCTTCAGATGTTGCCACACCCAATTATCACTTAGCAGGAGCTCTGGTATCCATGACAATTCACTTGAGGGATTGTAACATCATGGTACAATTACCATCAAATAAGTTAAATGAGAAATATCACGCTGAGTTTTGCGGTATTGAGCTTCTCAATTACAAACTCAGAACCCTGGCCACTTACAGATCCTGTAAAGGTGACCGGACCCAATATCCTTAAAATCTTGAAAGTCTGCTATTAAAACCTCTAGAATATAATATTGTTTTCGCGGGTGACCTCAATATACATTTTTCACAAAAACATTGAGCAAATATTGACTTCCATGCTGAATTACTTCGTTGGATCTCCAACAATCACAACCACTAGAATCACTTCTAGATCTAGTACATGAATATGTAATCTTATTGTATATGCCGAATATTCTGAAGTTGGTGTTCTTGGTCCATGCCTGTCTGATCATTCAGGACAATATACAGTATGGTGCAAATGTACGGAATAAATTAATTTTCTCTCACAAAACCAATTTTTGTTAAAAATGCTGAAACAAATCACTCTGAGTACCCAATTTTTAACATTCATGCGTAAGAGATTACGTTATTGGTATGGATGTGATGAAGTCATCGATTTTTTTAATGGGAAAATATGTCATGTGACACCTCAGAGTGAAGGTCTTTCAATTACCTACTCAATGGTGCAAACCTTTGTAGAAACTATTTACAATATCTATGGGTGATAAGAAAAACATCTTGTCTTTGAAGAGAATGCGCTCCAATCGCTGACCGGCTGCAAGACGAAGGAGTTGGCGGCACCTTTGGAGTCGAACGCGCTTGTTGTTTTCAACCGTGATGAGTTAAACTTTTTGGAGCTTGTATGGCTTGAGGTTGAGCTCCTTTTTGGACATTTGAAGAACTTATTCACCGTTGATACCGGTCTCACGGCCTATTTTTCTCATGGAGACCCTTGGATTTTATATTTGGGAATTTTTTTTTAAATAGGCTTGTACTTCAGCCGCGAAATGTGGGGGAGCCCCATCTTGTTGAAACCATAAATCATCTCTATCTGGAAATAGTTTTTTTAGCTCTGGTAATGGAATTCCTGAAGAAATTGTAAGTATTTGGGAACACGCAGAGTTTTTGAAAAAATAGGGGTCTATAATTCCGTTGTTTATAACTCCTGCCCAAACATTCCTGGATACTGAGTATGAGACTCCTCCATCCAATGATGATTTTCCGTTGACCAATATCGATCAGTTTGGCGATTCAAGTGACCGTCCAAGAAAAAAGTGGCTTTATCGGGAAAAAGTACATTGTTTGAAAAGTAAGCATTTCTGTTGTTTATATTCATCAAAGTCTCGCAGAATTCTATTCTCCTGTCAAAGTCGTCTTCTATCAGCCCTTGCACCAGATACACCTTGTAAGGATGAAGCTTTGATTCATGTAAGTTTATAAGGACTGTAGAATGTTGAAGAATGTGTATACTGTAGCGAACAACTTCTCCGCTCCTCGTCCAGAAACCTGCCTTGCTCTGCTCAGCTTGACTGGCGTACCAATAGAGGACCCGACCAGTCAACAGATTCGTAACTTACCGTCCCAGCCAGGTTCAAATAGAAGGCTTCAATACTATTGGATTGATAAGAGAGGAGTGAACGTGTTCAATACACTTTCGTCCCTAAAAATGTAATTTACGAACGTCTAGTGCGCCAAAGAATATTTTAAGTGAAATTAAAAGATACTGCTTGATTACAAGTACATTCTGATGATTGTAGAATCAAAAGTACTCTTTAAAATACAAGACAGTAGTTAGTGAAAACATAAAATATTCCATTCTGAAATCTTCAAAATCAAATATCTTTATTATTACCAACATATGCGTGAACAGCTGAGTGATAGTTCGAATAAAGGGGACCACACGACATTGCTATCAAGAAAATTTTCGAAGAATCTTCTAAGAAGATTCTTGATTAGATCAATAGGAGCAAGAACGAATTCAAGTCTGCCTTCGACGCTTACGAGAGTAGATTGCTTTTGAAAATAGAGGAGCAGAACAAAAAGATTAGAGAACTTGAACAGGAGAACTGTTGTTTGAGAAAAGACTTGATATACTTTAGCACCATTATTTTCGGAATAAAAAGTCCAACAATTAGATATAGACTCCATTCTCAGCGAAGTGAAGCAGTTGGCAGACGTGGATCTGAAAGCGAGCGATATAAATGATCTTTATACTCTGGGCGAAAAGGAAATATCGCCTATTAAAATAGAGTTGATATCATATCTGAAGAAGAGGAGCATCTTGAAAAATTGTGGGAAACTGAGAGGAACCGGCATTGTGATTTCGGGAATTTATTTCCCAGTGAACGGCAAGAATATAAGTGCTTATTACCACATCTGACAAAGCAGAGAAAATCTGGAAAGTACGAAAAATGTTATATTCGAGGAGAAAAACTGATCTTAGATGGTAGGGGATATACGCTAGAAAAACTACTGGGGGCAGAGAAGGAACAAGTCTCAGTGAGTGCACCTGCAACCCCTTCGTTACCGGATAATTATGAGTTCGATGGAGATAAGATTTCAAAGCATATAACTTTCCCGAAGGAAGACAATAAAAATCTAATAACACCGAAAATTTCAAAAGAGATTGGAACAATCAAGAAACCGACAGGAAGGAAGGTAAAAAACAGATTAAGACACGATTAACTTCTCATAGGTAAAATAGATTGAGGAAATACACATAGCGATGGTCCATCTTCTTTAGTTAATTTCATTTGAGTCATTTTGTGATTGTGATTTTGTGAGTGTGCATCCATTCTGGTGTAGCCGAGTGGAAATAATATAGATTTCTGCAAGAAAAAAAACTGTTAATCGATATTTTGTCTCGGTCCATGTTTTGGTGGCTGCAGAAACTTATATGTTCGTTTAATGCTGGAGAATGGATTACTTCATTATGAATTTTGAGGGCAATATGCTGGAAACAAAGATGATTCAGGATTGTTTGGAGTACATGAAAATATCGCAGAAGACAGCAAATAAGTTCTGGCTCATACATAAGAAGTCTACAGAAAAATTTTGAGAACCTCCAAGTCCTTTTGCAACAACTATCGGACAATTTCGGTTGCATTGTACTCACTGAAACTTTCAGGTTATACGACAAGGAACTGTACAGTCTTCAAAAAAGTTGTTAACTACCTCAAACTGAAACAGGAGGTTTCATCGGAGGGATAGGAGAAATTATATGAGTGCCATGATGTAGATGAAATGATCACAAAATATGTTGAGAAAAACACAAAATTTATTGAAAGAAAAATACTGAAAAAGAAAGTGTGGATAACTGCGGAAATTATAAGTTCTTTGAAACAGCGGGACGCATTATATAAAGATGGCAAAATAATAGGAGGGATACTAAACTATTGCATGACTTCAGGATAAACCGTAACAAACTGAACTCAATAATCAAAAAAACAAAGCGTGCTTACTACAGGAAAATTGTTGAAAAATACAAACACAATCATAAGGTGCTGTGAAGGCAATAAGTGAGGTATGTTTAATAAGCAAAAAGAATGAAAGGAGAGTTTATAAGTTGAGAAACGAAAATGGAGAAATTATTGAAGATAAACTGGAGATTTCAAACATATTGGTTGACTATTTCACTGATATCGGACAAAAATCAGCAGCTAAAATTGTACAAAGTAATAACGAAAACTTTCATGAGCACGAACTCCAAAACTCGATCTTTACGGAAGATGCAAGTGAAGAGAAGGTGAATGAAAGTCTCAAAAAATTGAAACCCGATAAAGCTCCAGAACCTGACCAAATATCACCTAAAATAATTAGAGAAATCGCAGAATATTAATACGGCTCCTATGTTTCATCATGAATAAAATATTTAATAAAGGGGTATTCCCTCAAAAATTGAAGGAAGCTTTCTTTATAAGGGCGAAGACAGGTCAGAGTGTGCGAACTATAGACCAATTTTACTGCTTTCATGCATTGCAAAAATCGTAGAAACAGCCATTAAGAAAAAAATTGTTAAATACCTAGACAAATATGAAATTCTCAGTCACAGACAATACGGTTTCAGACAGTCTATACAGGACGCAATTGCATGCCTAATTTCAAAAATATACGGGGCTCTAGATGAAAGTAAAGTTGGAATATGTGTGTAAGTGGATCTGGAACAGGCATTCAATGCAGTTAGCCACTCTGGACTTCTTCGTACTTTGGAGGGGATAGGATTCAGAGGAAGTGTGTTGAAGCTGATGAGGAGTTAATTATTTGACAGGACGCAGTCTGTGGAAATAGATGGGGTAAGCAGCAGGAAGAGACTTGTAAAGTGTGGCGTTCCTCAGGAAACGGTTTTGAGATCTATACTGTTCCATGTATATGTTTCAAACTTATTTCGACAAAACTTCACAGGAGAAATAGTAGCATTTGTCGATGATACGGCAATTTTATCCACAGGAGATATTTTTATGCTGTTTATGTTTACTTACAGTAAACTAAGGAAAAACTAGGAATTTGCCGTTTCATATGCAGGATATCGACGAGGACTTCCTCTCAATCCGGATAAATCATCGTGTGATAATTGAATCTGCGAATAAGGTGAAATACTTGGGAATCATAGTGGATAGTAAACTGAAGTGGGACAAACATTATCACGACACTCGTATAAAAATTCAGGAGCTGTCCTTCTAAATTCAAACACTGTAGGCAAATAATGAGTATTAAACAACTTCGGCTGATGCGTTCATCGAATCTCTTTTGAGATATGGCATCATAGCCTGGGGAGGTGCCAATAACTCTATTAAATATTTAGAAATTGCCCAGAAGTGGATTTTGAAAATTATATATAAAAAAGAAATTGATTTTCCCACAGATACTCTTTATGCGATGGCAAATGCCCAAGATATTAGACAGCTGTTCTATAATACTATAATTGTACATCAAAAATACAGCACCAGCGGGGTCCCGATTGTTCATGCATATCCTACGAGATATAGTGTCCTTTCGGATACCAGTAGTAACAAAAATACTCACGCAGAGATGCTTTTCCTTCTTGGGACCACGAGCTTATAACATGGTTCCACCTGAAATTAGAAAAATAAACTATATATTTAAATTTCACCTTAAAATTCAATTCATAATTCTTTTAATTTTGTATTAATTATTAACTAGAACATATATATTGCATTTTCTGTTTAACCGCTGCTGCTGGCACAAAATTAGCAAATACTAAATATATTACTAATTTTAAGATTATTAAATAATTGAAATTATAAACTACTAAAAACTAAATTTAAATAAAAATTCGTATAAATTCTAAATATATACATATACTAAATACTATAATTAAATATCAATAAAAAAACTGAGAAAAAAAGACTTAAAATGAAATTAAATTTGAAAATTACATTTTAATAAAAATTTTTATAATAATTTTATGATAATTAACAAACCATAAAATTAGTATTTAACTCAATATAAAATAATCCATTAAATTTTAAAAAGTCCCATGTTTAGAACCATTTTTTTAAATTTCCCATCCTAATCCTAAAATAGTCCTCAAACTAATAGATCAGTTGCCCGCAAAATAAAAATTAAACCCGGATTGTCCTAAAGTTACTCTCTTGATCTCTTATATTCCCGAAATAATAAAATTAATATACAACATTATATCAAATTTTTCATTAAATTTAAAAAATTCCCATGTTTATAAATTTAATTTAGAACTATTTTTTAAAATTTCCCATCCTGATCCTAAAATAGTCCCCAAACTAATAGATCAGTTGCCTATAAAATAAAAATTAAACCCAAATTATCCTTAAGTTACTCTATTAATCTTATAATATTCCCGAAATAATAAAATTAATATACAACTTCATATCAAATTTTTCATTGAATTTAAAAGAGTCCCATGTTTAAAAATTTAATTTAAAACTATTTTTTTAAATTTCCCATCCTAATCTTAAAATAGTCCCCCAAACTAATAGCCCATAAAATAAAAATTAAACCCAGATTATCCTGAAGTTACTTTCTTAATCTTCCAATATTCCCGAAATAATAAAATTAATATACAACTTTATATAAAATTTTTCATTAAATTTAGTCCATGTTCATAAATTTAAATTAAAACTATTTTTTTAAATTTCCCATCCTAATCCTAAAATAGTCCCCCAAACTAATAGATCAGTTACCCATAAAATAAAAATTAAACCCAAATTATAATTTTAAAATTATTTTTTTTTCAAATTTTAAAATTTTAAAAATCAAGCTCCCAAAAAAACGTTTGAAAAATACTGCTTATTAATTTTACATTTTATGAATTTACCTTTTTTTCAAAAATTTGATTTTTAAAAAAATCATCAATCACAAAAATTAATTAACTATAAGTAACCCCTCAACAACAATTTAAAAAATTTTTAACTAAAAATTGTTAACTTTGAACGATCCTCAAGAGATAAAAAAGTGCTTATTGGAACAATTCATTGAAAAAAATAAAAAAATAAATTCTTTAAATTCAATAAACTTCAAATTTCTCAATTTTTAAAAACTTTGTTGCAATTTTCATTGTTTTTTTTTTAAACTTGAACAATGAAAAATTCAAAGAAATTTTCAATGTTTTAGAATTTTTTTTTACTTACTTTTTTTTAACTATAAGAAAACTCCATCAATAAAAAAGCTTTTTTTGAGAAAAATAAATTCAGATATATGGGCTTTTACATATTAAACCAAAAAAAATAAAAAAATTTCACCATTAGTTATTGTTTGAATAATATAGATGAAAAAGACTTAGGTTTATTGTATTATTCCGATTTTTTTTTCAAAAAATTAATATTCTTTAACAAATCAACAATAGTGAATATAGAAATAACAATTGATTTTCACTAAATCTAAAATATATTTCTAATAGAAATCCGTTTACACAATGATAATTTATAGTAATTATATTGAACTTTTCCCATTACTAAAAACCATTAGGTTTTTCTGTTAAAAATTTACATTTACACTAATCCATTAATTTTATATTTTTATTACTGTAATATATATTGATTATAATTTAATTGTTAATAATTAATAAATACCAAACATTAATTATTCAATTTATTTAAAAGATTTATTCACTTATAATAATATAATACAATGATATAGTTATAATAAATTTATATAAATTATTAAATGATTTATATATATATATATATATATATATAAATATATTATATATATATATATATAATATATATATATATATATATTATATATATATAATATATATATATATATATATATATATATATATATATATATATATATCATATATATATAATATATATAAAAAAGGTAAAAAAATTTTTTCCTAGGTTGGTACCACTGTCCTTAATTACTATGCCAAGCTTGAGCGGGATCTGTCAACTAGTGTGTTTGCAACAGCTGATTAAGTCAGTCGATGTCAGAGTGCGTGCCGATTTTTACTATGGGTGATTACGTTGAGCAAAGAATTTGTTTAAAGTTTTGTGTTTCAAATGAATATTCGTGTGCCGATGCATTGAAAATGTTGCAAAAGGCCTTTGGTGATAATGCTCTATCGAAAACTCGTGCATATCAGTGGTACAGAGCCTTCAAGGACGGTCGTGAAGTGGTCGCCCATCGACGGATTCGATCGAAGATGACGTCGATAAAATTAAGGAAAGGGTGCTGGAAAACCGTCGTACCAGCTTGAGAGAGATAGCACATGATCTTAAGATATCCCACGAGTCTGCACGTACGATTTTGATTGATATTTTGGGCATGAGAAAGGTGGCCGCACGACTCGTACCGAAAGACCTGAATTTTCTTCAGAAACGTCATCGCGAACAGGTTGCTTTAGACATGCTGGATCGCTGTAATTCCGATTCTACATTCATGGAACGCATTATAACTGGTGATGAGACCTGGGTCTATGAGTACGATATGCAAACAAGCCAGCAATCATCGGAATGGGTGGCAAAAAATGAGCCGAAACCGAAAACACCACGCCAAAGCCGCTCGAAAATGAAGGTGATGCTCATTGTTTTCTTCGATATCCGTGGCGTGGTGCACTACGAATTCGTTCCAGAGGGTCAGACGGTAAACAAGGAGTATTACCTAGGCGTTATGAAACGTTTGCGTGAGCGTATCCGTAAGAAGCAGCCAAATTTGTGGGCGAACAACTCATGGATTTTGCATGACGATAACGCGCCTTCTCACCGAGCTACGATTGTGACTGACTTTCTCGCCAAAAACTCAACAAACGTGCTTCAGCAACCACCGTATTCGCCGGATTTGGCTCCCTGCGACTTTTTCCTCTTCCCAAAACTAAAATTGCCCCTTCGTGGCACCCGTTTTGAGTCGATTGAAGCCATAAAACAAAATTCGGCGCGAGAGCTAAAGTCCATCCCGGAAAGCGCCTATAAAAAATGTTTCGATAATTGGAAGTGCCGTTGGCATAGATGTATTGGAGCAAATGGAGCCTATTTTGAAGGCGACTCAATAAATTTTGACGATTAAATGTAAAAATGTTGTTTTAATTGAAAACTCCCGGTACTTCTTGACAGAGTAGTACATATACATATTATATATATAAATATGCGAAACACACCCAGTATTTGTATCGTTGAAATCTCTTATTATATGTATCTCTTTCCCTCTCTCATGTAAGGGCTGGATATTCAGTCGAATATGATATATTAATTATCCTTTGTATATTTATATATAATTTTCTCAACAATTGACTCAATATTAGCAGCTCGACTCTTTATAATGATCATATACGAGATATATCTCGTGTCGGATAGATAGATTAGTATATAATTATATAACTCTTATATATATATATATATATATATATATATATATGTATTTTGATTAGGAAACCTTCTTTTTAAAAAATAAAACTATTTATTAGGAAAATCTACAGTAAACTATTAGCTTCAATTCTAATGCAAAAATCACTGTTAGATACAATTAATCAACTATTTACTACTCTGTCAAGAAAGTACCGGGAATTTTCAATTAAAACAACATTTTTACATTTAATCGTCAAAATTTATTGGGTCGCCTTCAAAATAGGCTCCATTTGCTCCAATACATCTATGCCAACGGCACTTCCAATTATCGAAACATTTTTTATAGGCGCTTTCCGGGATGGACTTTAGCTCTCCCGCCGAATTTTGTTTTATGGCTTCAATCGACTCAAAACGGGTGCCACGAAGGGGCAATTTTAGTTTTGGGAAGAGAAAAAAGTCGCAGGGAGCCAAATCCGGCGAGTACGGTGGTTATCGTCATGCAAAATCCATGAGTTGTTCGCCCACAAATTTGGCCGCTTCTTACGGATACGCTCACGCAAACGTTTCATAACGCCTAGGTAATACTCCTTGTTCACCGTCTGACCCTCTGGAACGAATTCGTAGTGCACCACGCCACGGATATCGAAGAAAACAATGAGCATCACCTTCATTTTCGAGCGGCTTTGGCGTGGTTTTTTGAAGGCTCTGTACCACTGATATGCACGAGTTTTCGATAGAGCATTATCACCAAAGGCCTTTTGCAACATTTTTAATGCATCGGCACACGAAAATTCATTTGCAACACAAAACTTTAAACAAATTCTTTGCTCAACGTAATCACCCATAGTAAAAATCGGCACGCACTCTGACATCGACTGACTTAATCAGCTGTTGCAAACACACTAGTTGACAGATCCCGCTCAAGCTTGGCATAGTAATTAAGGACAGTGGTACCAACCTAGGAAAAAAATTTTTTACCGGCCTCATTGCCCCGCCAGATTTAAATCGATAATTCCCGGTACTTTCTTGACAGAATGTATAATATTGTCTTATCTCAATAAAATATTACTCAGCGCACGTGGCAGTGCAACTACGTAGCAGAATTTACAAAGTAAGCAAAAAGTAACAGAGTTATATTCATGGTATATGGGGATATGATTATGGGCCAATGTCTAGAATATGGGGTTCGGATTATGTAATTCCTTCCCACCTAAGTTTAAGGTATCACCTTCATGAGGTGTAGCTTTATGAAAAATACTTTTACTAAAATATTTCAAAGCAAAAAATACAAAAATTATGATTAGTAACATGAATACAAGGGTGAATCTTGGGGGCTGGTGATTCCATTGATCTAATTCCTCAAGGGTAATGTCAGTGATGTTTTCCATCTTCGGTAATTCAGTACCATTGTGTTTACTGGAAGAGGATGTCATCTTGGGTAGTACGATGTATTTTTCTTCATCTACTGTAGTGGTTGGGCAGATGTCTTTTCTGCCATTACTAACAGCACATCTTGTACGAAGAATAGTCATCGAAGGAACAAAATAATATTTTGTTTGTTGAGAACAGATTTCCATAAGTTTTTGATTTTCCATTGAAAGGATATTTCCATCTTCTAGTAGTTTGAGGTCTGGGGGTTGAAATACTTCTTTTCTAGAACAATTTTCAATATGGTTTTCTTAAATATTTATCAAACATGTAGGAGGTTCAACTAAAGAATCTTGATCATACAGGTAGTCTTCTTCCACTTGATAACATTGTCTTGTCGACCATTTCAGAACTTCTCTTTTAGAGAGCAAATAGGGATCGGTATATGGAAGGGTTAAATTGTTTTGAGGTAAATAGTAAAACTTATGCAAGTCAAAATTATCTTTATGACCTAAAGGAATTGATATTATGAATAATAATACTTTATTACTGAAAATTATTTTCGTGTTGTATAGTTGATAATAATCTTTTATGTGGTGTAATGGAATAATACTTGAATTTTTAACCAATTTTGAAAACTTAGAATAGGGTAGAATTGACTCATGTAATAAATGTAGTCTAGCAAAGCTTACTGCTGTTTGGATTTCATCTAGTAGATTTTTTACATCTTTAAGTTGAAAAGTTAAAAAGTGCATTTGTTCTACTTCCTCCAATTGTGGTACTATCTGAAATAACTTGAGATTATCTGACAATTTATGGAAAATTTCAATGTACTTGTTTTTCAAGTCATTTACAATTATAGCAATTTGCTTCTGATTTCTCATCAATACTTTTTCATTTTTCTCTATGCTTTTGAAATAGTTCTTGTAAAGTTCTTCATCATCGGAATCATGAGTTCCGAAAAGAATTTTCGAAATTTTTCCTACAATGTTAACTAGACCTCGTTTTATTCTTATATTTTCATTCAGAATTTCCTCAAGAGTATTGAAATTTATTTCGTTCGTTTGCTTTAAATATCTATAGTTTGCCGTTTGGGCAAAACCCAATTTTGAGTTTTTAAAGTTATCTATTTCTTTCTGATAATTCAGAATCCAATCTTTGAACCAATTCAAATCTATGTGATAAATAAATTGTAAATTCTTGTTCGTTACGTATGCTTTTCCTAAAGATATTAGTAGAATACTACTTTTTAGGGGTATGATTTCTAAATTCCTAACTAGTGTCATCATCTTGAATAATATTAATATGATGATAGGCAAATCGATTTTGGACCTATAAAAAAAGAAAAATACTAATTTTTTCTCTGTTTCAAAATCTTTTTTGTGATAAATATGCTTATTTTCATTATCTTGTATACGAATTTTATCGATTTCACGTGCATTTATCCTTTTGAAAGCAGGATCTAATTTTCGAGTTAATGGTTTTTTCATATAAGTTGGGTTATCATTCAAAGGATGGTCCTTTTTTGCTAATCTTTTCTGATCAGTTTTCTCTAAACGATTTACATTCTTCTGATTACGAGTCTCCAAATGTTTTGAAATTTCATTAAGATTATCTACATAATTCTAGACATAATTTTCTATTTGTTCATTATAAGTTCTCTCAATTGGCAAAGAGTAATTTAAATCTCCCTTTATAATTTGAATTGGTGTCATTTCTAGTCCAGAATGATTTGAATTATTATTGCTTAATAGGGCTTGAGCTAATTTATTTTGGAAGGTTGAATTTCGATTCTCTATTGTCCTTAACTGTTCAATAAGGGTCGAATGAAACCTTTCTACTAAAGCGTTTGAATTAGGATTATAATTCGAAATATATTGAATTTCAATTTTATGTATTTCACAGAAATCTTGTATGACATGGTTTTAAAATTCTAATCCATTATCGCAAGTAATTTTGTTAGGAATACCACAATGACTAAAATAAAAGAGAAATTTGTCTAAAATTTCAGTTCTGGTCTTTGTAAAAGAGGGTAACATTGTCCAAATCTAGAAAAAGAATATATAATACTCAAACAATGTGTTTGATTAAATCTAATTGTATCACAATAAATGTGAGAAAAAGGTTTGGAACCTACAGGGTTAGGTCTAAATGCAACTGAATTGGTGTTCTTTCATATTTACTTTTTTGACATAACTCACAAGCGTTAATATAATTTTGAACATATTTATTCATGTTTGGCCAATAGTATTTACGTTTCAAACTAATTAAATTTTCACGTAAACCTCGATGTATTGTTTTATAATAGTTTCATGATATTGTTGTATTCTAAGTAATTATTCTTCTTTATCTTCTATGTCTTCTAAATATCTTTTAGAGATTTTCAAATCGAGGGTTTTATAATCGAATTCTAAGTCAACTAAATTGTCATTCTGTTCATCATTTTCATCCTGGGAATTCAAAAGATTTAAGCATTCATCTAATTCTCCAACAGTAATTTGATTTGCAATCGAAATAAGATCGTCTTCAATACCATTAAACTCTATTAAATTGTCACTATTTGTCTACAAATGATAAATAATTATGCTAGCGCATAATTTTTGGGGTATTCAAATAGATCACCATTTTTTCTTTAATATTTGGAATAATTTCAATAGCATTAATTTTATACATAGTTGAGAAATTTTCAAATATTAACTCATTAGTTGGGTCTATAACGGTTCTACTTAATGCATCTGAATTATTCTGCGAGCCTTTTCTATACTTAATTGATGTTGTTGATACTCGAGCTTACTTTACTTCAGCTACTATAATGACTGGCCACTTTACATGGCATACAATTTTCTTATACTCCTTCATTTTTATGAACAATTGAATTTTTATTTTTATTCATAATTGGAGGATTAACAGGAGTAATCTTAGCAAATTCTTCTATAGATATTATTTTACATGATACATAATATGTAGTAGCACATTTTCATTACGTTTTATCTATAGGAGCTGTTTTTGTAATTAAAGCTGGATTCATTCACTGATTTCCTTTAATTACAGGGTTTATTTAAATAATAAATTCCTAAAAATTCAATTTTACTTGATATGTATAGGAGTAAATTTAACTTTTTTTACCAATATTTTTTAGGTTCAAGAGGTATGCCTCGACGATACTCGGATTACCCAGATGCTCATTATACTTGAAATAAAATTTCATCTATTGGGTCATTTTTTTCCTCATTTAGAATATTAATAATAATAATCATTATTTGAGAAAGATTTTCTTCTATACGAATAAGAAAGTTTAACATCAATATCCCATCCTTAAATGAATGGCTTCAGCTTTCACCACCAAATGAACATAGATATTATGATTAAAAAAATGTATATGGGACAGTAATTTATTTCCACAAAAATGTTTGTACTACTACAACAATTGTTTCATATAAGATGAAAATTAAAAAAAATATATTTAAATCGATTTAGTAAGATATGTTAATACTTGATTAGATAATGACCACTTATTTTTGCCAGCGGGGGCTAATGGCCTAGTGGATGAATCTTTGGACTCATACCGTAACGTTGAAAGTTCAAACCGAGGGCCGGTAAAAAAGTTTTCTGCTTTCGGGGGACCGTCTGACCACTCGCTATTGGATAAACAATAAGCGCAGTTCCTAAGGTGGCATAAGAAAAAACAGTAACGAACACAGAACACACGCGATCTCCTAACTCGCACAATCGAATGGAAAAATAAAAATACAAAATGAAATACTTTCTCGAATAATAAATAATATTGATGGACTATTCCAAAAAATTATGTGAATAAGTACAAAAGAATATTCATCATTTTTTCATTCTTTTATTGAATTAAATCGAATGGAAGAGTAGTAAGTTTATGATTTAATTTATTTCGTTTACTTACAATGTGATAATGATGAAAAGTAATACTTAACCAGAGATGATAAATGATCATATAATTTTTGCTGACTACTCATAATATAATCTGTTTAGTCACTTCAACAAAAAAATATATTCAATTCGCTCAATACCTGCTATTAACTGTTTGAATAATTCCCAAAAATATTTGCAGATTTTGCATTGCCCATTTCGACTTAAAATTTACGTAAACATTTGAAATCTTTGAGCTACTTCCTAATAATAATATTTATTCACTTAAGTATTTAGGTACATTAAATACAAACGCCTTCAAGTGCTTTTCTTGTTGAAGAAAGATGATTGTCAATGATGTAAAATAAATTAATATCTATAAGAATATGGAAGCTTCGGTTTGAAACTTATAATTCCTGGAAAAATTCAGTGGATATCAGAAAAAATCGTCATTTTCTCAATGGGCATTATTACATATTTCAATTAGATTCGCTCCTAATACAAGCTGAACGAATACTCCAATCATTGTGCAATCAATAATGTTTTCATGTATGTTCCGATTTCTCAGAATTCAACGAAGAATGAAAAATGACATGGAATGTTATTTTTGATTCGGCATCAAAGGAAGTTGTGATGAACATACATTTTTTTTAATAGGCACCGTCGTAAGATTAGTAGCTTTTACGCACTTGTTCATCCATGAAGAAATTTGTAGACGACTAGTAAACGGCAGATGTCATTATTCCAATATATCAAAAAATAGAGATCCAATCAAATTCAAGTTTGACAAGAAGTTAAATAATGATAGCTTGAAGATTTGTGCAGAATCTCAGAAACATCTGAGGTGTTGTAGTTCTTGCAAAATTTTTCTTATGATTCTCATGAAATTCTGCATAAAATTTTACATTTACTTAACTAAATGGATTATTCAGAATGCTTTTGCGTGCATATTTCAGGGAACAGTGTACTCGTTGTAAAATATCTGCAATTTTGAAATGTTTAGCTGAAAAGAATCTCAGACGGCTAGTTTGGGCGCATTGGACGCACCTTAGTTAGTTCAC
Organism: Megalocaria dilatata; assembly: GCA_034642435.1. NCBI lineage: Eukaryota > Metazoa > Arthropoda > Insecta > Coleoptera > Coccinellidae > Megalocaria > Megalocaria dilatata. Next base: position 60,377,014 of record CM067857.1, read on the forward strand.
GTCAGCGCTTTCGAATTGAAATTTAATATTTGGATATGAAATACATTAGAACAAGTTTTTAGAAATAACTGTTTTACTACCAACTAATTGATATTTTACACATTTTTTGTGACTCGAGTTTCGAGAAATAATTATCCCTTCTTCAGACCACTGAAAACTTAACAAGCGGGCCGGAGTATTTATGCATATACAGTTGAAAGAGGCGTTGAAAAGAGGCTAAAAAGAGAACAAACCCCAACAACAATTGTAATGTCAGCACGCAAAGACGATTCGTCAACAGATGTTACTTATTTGAATTCCTCAATTTTTTTTGGATTTAGATAGATCTATAAAGACACTCATTATTTTTAAATAATTTTTATCATGAAATTATTCGAAAATTTCAACAAATTCTAATTAGAAAGGTTTTTTTGTTTGGACTGAATACGAATGCTTACGATTTATTTAATTATAAAAAATCATGAGTCGAACGGGGCATTCCTCCCTACTTATTATTTAGAAATGTAATAATACGAATAATATTAATGTTTTGATCATCAGTGTTATCGATACATTCAGAAGCCGGCCAGCGACATACATGCTTCTGCAAGCCTTAGCCCACATTTTGCTACCGCGTAGCCTTTGTCTCCGCCCGACGTCAAACCATAAAATCCGCGCCGGGTATGTATATCTCATTCCAGTCGATACGTGTTTAATGCATGCAACTTATATAAAGACGATGATATTTTATTTTTATAAGCATTATCGCGAGTAATTTAGAACAATGTTTTAGCAATTGCTGATTTTCTCACATATCGGTAAAGTGCAAACCACACCGGAAGCGAAAAAGAAGAGGCTTTGGTATTGTGCCTAATATATTGAATACGGATTTATCTAAAATCCCACAAATTTGTCATCGACAAAGATGTGGTTTTTCTACAAGACATGAAGGAGAAATACAAAATTGAGCCAACTGTATTGAAGTCTTTTTTTACAGGTTCTAAGCAGGAAGATGACGGTCACCGAGCTTCATACAATATATCACTGTTAATATCTAGAACAGGGAAATCACACACTATTGGGGAATATTCAATTTTACCAGCAATAAAAGATATAACCACTATGCTCCATAAACCAGCTGCAGATAGTATCCGAAAAAGTCTGTTGGGTAATAGTTCTATGCAAAGAGAATTGATGAAGTGGCTAAAAATATTGAAGAATCATTATGCAATTAGGTATATCAGACTAGTCAGTGTTCAATTTAGCTGTATGAGTCCACTTTAGCCACCAATAAAGTATATTTATTGTACTACGTGAGGTTCGTTAGGGATGAAGATATATATATCACGAATTATTGTTTGCTACAAATTAGTGAACAGATAATAAGTGAAACTATGCTCAGTACATTGAAAAAGTTTTGCATCCATACAAAATGAATTAATCGATTCGGTTGCTTTTGTTGTGAATAAAATCATTGAGGACGAAATTTCAAGATATTTTTTTCCTGTCAAATTAATGAAACAACTCACATAAGCTGCCATTCGCAACTTTCCGTCATTTTTCGTAATGTAATAAATAACCAACTTGTTGAGCGATCCATGGGATTTTTTGATGTAAGTTCTGGGCGTTCTGATGAAGATTTATTTCAATTTTTATCTGTCAAATTCGGAAAATTTGACGTTCATTCAAAATTAGAGGCTCAAATATACGATGGGGCTAAAATCAAATCTTTAGGACCACAAGCAATATCTACTCATTGGTATTAATACGTATTCAATTTGGTTTCAAATAATGCGTGCAGTTCAATTCCACAGGTTAAAGTTTTTGAAAAGGAGTATGAGCTATGGTAATAGAAAGTTATAGAAATCGAGACAGTGTAACATACATCTGTATAACAATTCTATACTCGAACAAACTCGACAAGGTTTTGTAAATGACAGAGGCAAATTGTAGACATGCGCACGTTTCAAACTGATTGGTTTTTGTCAGTGCAATGTATGCTAGTGACTCCAAATGTGTTCAGTATCTTAATTCGCTATACACAGAGACTCCAAAGATATTACTAATACACTAGCGCCATCTAGAGTATTCAAAATACATACACAGAGACTCTAAGATATTAATAATACACTAACGCCATCTAGAGTATGCAAAATAAATAAAAGACTGTATATGAGACAGTAATTTATTTCCACAAAAATATTTGTACTACTACAACAATTGTTTCACCTCGATGTGGCTTCTTCAGGTATTACATTGTACTGTCTGATACCTGAAGAAGCCACATCGTGGTGAAACAATTGTTGTAGTAGTACAAACATTTTTGTGGAAATAAATTACTGTCTCATATACATCATACTCATATACATGAGTTTCCACCAAGCAAAGACCGAATCTATCAAATATTAAATGAAAGACATATCTTTGCGTCTTAATTCTAGAAAAGAAATGTATTCTCGATATTTTCACGTTACGAACGCAGAATAAACTTTCTTTATGCTCAAATTAGACCATAAATTGCCGTAATGCTCTAAAATTAGCATATTCATATTAAAATAAATTAATCCTGCTACTCTGTACCAAAAATCATTAATAAGGAGTATGAGCAATATTTCTTTACTTGAATTAAGAGGCAAAGGTATGTCTTGTATGTTTTTTGCATACACTAGAATAGAGATAAATTACCCTTCATTTTATTATGTAGAACATGTTAGCACTTCGGTAGAAAATTAGCAGACTGTATGTGTAAATTTGATAATGATTAGAAATACACCACAAATCTCAGATGGACACTCACCCTCATCCACTGAATTCCTGGTTAGTTGGGGATCCCCTTGTCTGGAACTCTGACACCAACACCTTGTTGAACTATCGTTCTTGTAATAAGAAATTCTGAACACTTTTTGCTTTGAAAGAATTAAAAACTCATAAGCCGGAAAAATATCGAACGTAATGTCGATCCGTGATCATTAAGATTCTGGTCGAAGAAGAAATCTCTCGCATGCGCACAGTGTCATCTGAAAGATGAGTGGTGCATATATGCGCAATTTCAGAAATAAATTAGGGAAACTTGAATGCTGCACTAACATAGCCGCCCACAAAAACCCCTATGGGTTTTTCTAAAGAAAACAGAAAAAAAAAGTTTCCTCCTTTTAAAAAGAACACCATGTAAGTCACCAGAAAATTAAATTTAAATAATAGAAAAGAAAAATAATAACAAATATAGAAATACATTATTTTTATAAAGGAAAATAATTTGAAAATCAATTTCTCGGAAGTGGACAAAGCTTCACAACGGGTCTACGGAAAATACCATTAGCTGTTTTCACCGCAGCTACCCTATTGTGTCCATCCTCTCCCGGAAATAATTCCACAATGCGACCAACCGGCCATTTAAAAGGCGAAACGACATCGCTTTTGATCAAAACAAGGTCGTCGAGCTCAATTTCTTTGGCCGGCTCAGCCCACTTGAAACGCTGCTGAAGTGTATTAACATATTCCGCGAAGTACCTCTTCCAAAAATCTCGCTGCATTTTCTGTATAAGCTGCCATCTAGACAGTCTGTTTAATTTCAAATGAGAAACATCAACATCAGGAATTGTTGAATTCAAGGGTTCTAAAGTGAGAAAATGCCCTGGTGTGAGCGGAATTAAATCATTTGGATCTGAGCTCTGAGAACATAATGGCCTCGAATTCAGAACAGCTTCGATTTGACAAATCAAAGTTGTAAATTCTTCATAGGATAGTCGCTGATCTCCTACCACTCGTAGTAAATGAGATTTAACCATTTTTACACCCGCTTCGGCAAGGCCATTAAAATGTGCACCCGTAGAGGGATTGAAATGCCACTGGAAACTTAGAGTTCCAGAAGTTTCTTGAGCTAACTTCAAAAATTCATTTTGAGCTCCAATGAAATTCCGACCGTTATCGGAGTAGCACGCATGAATCATGCCACGTCGAGAAATGAATCGACGGAATGCCGCGATAAAACTACACGTAGAAAGCTCCTGCGTTAATTCTAAGTGAATAGCTTTGGTTGTAGTGCACACAAAAACGCATATATAAGATTTTAAATATTTTGCACCCTTTATGCGATGCATAGTTACGAAGAAAGGTCCGCAGAAATCAATAGCAACGTGAGAAAATGGCTTTAATTTAGAAATTCTGAAACTTGGAAGATCAGCCATTTCAGGTGGTTTGTAAGTATTTGGACGGGCACGAAAACATTGAAAACAATTAGAAATAACTTTTCTTATTGTTCGACGAGCTGATAGTATCCAATATTTTTGAAGAAGTAAATTATGTAACGTTTTTGAACCGGGATGTAAATATTGCTTGTGAACCGACTCTACAATCAAAATCGTTAATTTATGTGAGCTAGGCATCAAAAGAGGGTGTTTTGCGGCATATTCAATATAACTGGATTTCTTTAAGCGGCCGCCCACCCTGAGAAAACCTAGAGAATCTAGAAAGAGTGAAAGTTTCCGAAAGGGTTTAGGTAAAATTTTGTTTTTGTTAATAATTTCTATGATATCAGAAAATACCGAATATTGCGTATGTTTTATTAAACACATCAACGATTCATTCAACTCATGAATTGTTAAAATGCCTGTTTGTTTAAGGGAACCGGGTTTTGAAATTTTCGAAAATCGTAAACAGTAACTTAAAATTCTTTTTATTTTTTCAAGAGAGGAAAATTTATTCAAAAGGTTATCTAAATCGTCCATTGGAATATCTACATATAAAGATATACTTTTTTCTTCGGCAGAGACTACATCATTATTAAGTTCTGAAGCCTGAGCAGAAAAATTTGGCCACTCGGTTTTTGGGCTGGATAGGAATTCCGGTCCATTCCACCACATTTCGAAACGAATCAATTGCAATGGGTTCATTCCTCTAGATGCACAATCGGCAGCATTTAGAGATGAAGGAATATACATCCATGAATCGGGAGATACCAGTTCCTGAATATGGTGTACTCGATTGGCAACAAAAGTTTTCCAACGGCTCGGTGAAGCATTGAGCCAAGAAAGAACTACCTGTGAATCAGTCCAGCAAGTGATTTGATCGAATAAGAGTCGACTAGAAAATGTGTCAGTCACAAATTTGACCAAATCAGCCAAAAGCTTTGCAGCAGTCAGCTCAAGTTTAGGAAGAGTAATTGTTTTTAAGGGGGCAACTCTCCCTTTAGAACAGATTAGAAATACGTGAATAGAATCGCCTCTCTGTAATCTGAGGTAAATTACCGCTGCGTAACCTATGCTTGAAGCGTCACAAAATCCATGTAACTCACATCTCTCATATTGATCAAAGGTGATTCGCCTAGGGAGACGTAATCCAGAGAGTTCTGAAAGTTCACACTTCAATTGTGTCCATGAATTTTTAATGGACTCGGGAAGTTCTTCGTCCCAATCCTTTTTCAAGGACCAAATACATTGCATAATGTATTTTGCTTTCAAAAGAATGGGACACAGAAAACCCAATGGATCGAAAATCCGACCTATATCGGACAAGATGCCTCGTTTTGTGAGGTCTTTTGATATATTTTGGCACTTGTAAGAAAATATATCGAGAGAAGGGTACCACTGAAGACCTAGAACCTTCAGAAATGGTGGTTCATCCTTATCAAAGGACAAAGGAATCTGACAGTCAGAATGGTCTAAGGAAGAAAGCAATGCTGGAGAATTACTAGCCCACTTCCTCAACATAAAACCTCCGCGACTAAGCAGATCGATTAAACCCTTTTGAAGAGACAAAGCTTCAGAATCAGATGATGCACTACCCAGCACATCATCAATATAAGTTTGATCCTCTAGTATCTTACTAGCCATTGGAAAGTTTTCTCTCTCTAGGAGAGCTAGCTCACGAACGGTACGCATTGCCAAATACGGGCTACAATTGAGTCCGAAAGTAACTGTATTTAAGGTATACTCTGAAAGTGAATCGTTTGGATTAAAACGCCATAGAATTCTTTGGAAATTTCTATCAGAAGGAGATATTAAAATTTGTCTGAACATTTGCTTTATATCAGCTATGAATACCACTGCGTCTAAACGGAAAAGTAAAAGTAAAGAAACTATATCCTTTTGTAATTTTGGACCAGGAAGTAAAGTGTCATTTAAGCTCACACCTCTCGAGCCTTTTGCCGATCCATCCCAAACTACACGAAGTTTTGTGCTTACGCTCTCAGGCTTCAGAACACAATGATGGGGTAAGTAACAAAAATTATCATTGGGTATAGCTTCCGATGTGGCTAAAGACATATGTCCACTGTCAAGATATTCTTTCATGAAATCGGAATAAGAAGAATACAAAGATGGATTTTTTAATAAACGTTTTTCAAGTAAGAAAAATCTACGATAAGCTTGAGTATAAGTATCTCCTAGAAATGGTTTCGAATTTCTGAAAGGAAGCGAAACTATGAATCGACCGGTGGAATCACGAGTGGTCGTTTCTTTGAAAAAGGTCTCACACTTTTCATCTTCGACGGAGTAAAAATGCTTATCAGGAATTTGCTCTAATTCCCAGAACTTAGGAATACAGATGTCGACACGAACATCGGATTGAAGAAGAAAAGTTTTTGTTTCTGAACTTGTAGACGGATTGTTAACTTTACCCAAAAGAACCCAACCGAAAATAGTTTCAAGGGCGGTAGGCTGGCCTAATTTTCCAACGATACGTCCATTGAGTAAAATATGAGTGAAAAGCTCAGCACCAATCAGAATGTCTATTGGACTTGAGAGAAAATAATTTTCATCTGCGAGAGGTAAACCCTGTAAATGGTCCCATTGTCCCTTTTTAATAGAAAAAGCAGGTATATTAGAACATAATTTTGGAACAACAATAGCATCGAAAGAAAGTACAGGGCTGTCGGAATTTGTAGGTTTGATATCGCATGCAGTAATACCTTTTGAAGAAAATGAAGTCATTTCGTTCAAACCAAAAATAGTTGTAGAAAATTGATGTCTCTGTAACCCAAGATTACGAAAACATTTTTCGCTTATGAAATTTGATTGACTTCCTGAATCAATAAGAACGCGAACACGTTGAAATGTGCCATATCTATCACGGATATCTACCGCCGCAGTAGCCAATAATACTGTATTTTGTTCGGAAAAGGTGTTACCTGATACAGTTGAAGAATGTGGAATATTTTCTATGATAGTTGAACTATTAATATGGATCAGAGAGTGATGACGGTTATTACAAGTGCGACATTTGTACGACGAAAGACAATTATTTAGATTATGCGAATGATGTAAGCAATTCAAACACAGTTTATTTTGTTTGACGAAAGAAAAACGATCATTCGGAGATTTTGACAAGAAATCAGAGCATTTCGACAATCCATGTGAACCTTTGCAAAGGTAACACTTAACATTGGAATTATAATGAGTATTTTTTGTTTGTAATGAAAAACTATTGCTGGTCTTGGAATTATATTTATTATTACACTTCTCTTTGCTTACTGCAAATACTTTATTTTTAGAAGTAGTCAAATGTTGAACGGATTCTAGGGCCTTGCATTTAATTTCAACAAAATTATAAAGTTCCTTATATTCTGGAATTTTGCTAGAATCAGTTTGAATTTCAAAATTAGTTCGAGTCTCAATATCTAGTTTCCCTAGAAGTATATAGAAAAGTAAAAAATCCCACTGATCTGTATTGAAATTTAAAGCATTAAGAACTGCCAATGATTCGGAAAAGGTATTGAGTAGAATACGAAAATCTTTTGCAGTATTGCCTTTTAGTGAAATGAAAAAAATTGAATCTAATGCATTCGAAGCTATAAGTCTTTTATTTTGATATCTGTCAATAAGTTTTTTGAAAGCGGTGTTATAATTGTCGTTATTTATGGCGATACCATTTAGTAATTTCAAAGGCTCGTCTTTTAGGAAGGAAAATAAATATCTGAACTTTTCAACATTTGAAAGATTGGAATTATCATGAATTAATTTCTCGAACAGATCATGAAAAGTTGACCAAATTTTTGGATCACCGTCAAAAGTGGGTATATTAAGAGGTGGGAGTTTTGCAGAAGCTTCAACACTAACCGACGACGAATTAGAAGTATCATTTTTACTCATGTTATGATAAATAGACAAACCTTCATAATAAAAGTTTTCAGTCTCCCTTCTTATTTTCTCATGTGTATCAAATTCCGCCTCATCCTCAATCAGCATTATAATCTCATTATGACATTCTGAAAACCGCTCAAATAATTTTTTAATATCATCATACCTAGCCTTTAATTGCCCTCTTTTCGACGTATCAGTTAAGCTTTGCTTTGCAATAATGTAAAATTCCGAAATTCGACTAACGTATATTTTACGTTTGCTTTCAAATCTTTTGATGTTACTCATTTTTTGTGAAATATTTTATTGAATGAATGTAAATATAAAGTGATATATGTAAAGAACCAAATTATGCGAAGAAAAGATAATATAAAGAAAGTTTATTAGAACAGAAAGGGTGTCAACGAAAATTTTGGAAGTTGTAATCGTATTTGAGTTTTAATTATTTTCCAATATGAATTGAAAGAAGAAATATGCGGAATGAAAGAATATGTTTATATCGATTGAAGTGAACCTAAGTTGAACATATGGTTTTTTTGTATGAAGCGATAAGCGTATACTGCTTGTACGGATTTATCGATTTCCTACAATCGATATGAATGAAAATTAATAATAATTTGATGGTGACCCACGTGGAAATCTCGAAATGAAAAGAAAGAAAATAAGAAATCACTAGTCAACCGGTTCGAATGGACCAAAATGTTAGCACTTCGGTAGAAAATTAGCAGACTGTATGTGTAAATTTGATAATGATTAGAAATACACCACAAATCTCAGATGGACACTCACCCTCATCCACTGAATTCCTGGTTAGTTGGGGATCCCCTTGTCTGGAACTCTGACACCAACACCTTGTTGAACTATCGTTCTTGTAATAAGAAATTCTGAACACTTTTTGCTTTGAAAGAATTAAAAACTCATAAGCCGGAAAAATATCGAACGTAATGTCGATCCGTGATCATTAAGATTCTGGTCGAAGAAGAAATCTCTCGCATGCGCACAGTGTCATCTGAAAGATGAGTGGTGCATATATGCGCAATTTCAGAAATAAATTAGGGAAACTTGAATGCTGCACTAACAAATAGTAATAGTCGCGATTTTGATCGAAATTGAATAAGGGAAGCAGTAGGTTTGAACAATTTTCAGAGAATACTCAGAATATATTTTTTTTAGAAACATTTGTATTAATCAAACCGATAATGTGTTTTCTATTTTACAAAAAAGAAACAAAGATATTCTGAAGACGAGAAATTTACTACACACAACATTGAGTAAAATACGTTAATTTAGGAGTAACAGTACTTATTTTGATACAATTTATAAAAAACTGGATATCGCAGATTTATACTCAAAACGTCGCAACGGAGTTGAAATGGCAGATAAAACACATCGAGTGAGACAAAATCTCTTTGAAATTCTAGATATAATAGCGACTCAAATAGAGATTAGGTTTTGCTACATTGAAAAACTACATTTCTTCGATCTATTAAATAGTTCAAAATTCACCATTTATGAAAAATAATTTCCTCACGAGCTTTTACAAGACTTTACAACGCAATACACTATTTTTGTTACATATCAACTAAAAAGTGAATTAACTGTTCTATACGGAAACGATATAATAGAAAATTGCACAAACCCTTATGAAATGTTAACTTTTTTCCACGATACTGACTTAAAATTTTGTATGCCAGAACTCTTTGAATTATTATGTCTTGTTGTTGTTTTGCCAGTGACATCTGCTTCTATACAGAAAGAAATTCATCTATTGGGGCATAAATACTAAAGGATTTTTTCTAAAACTGACAGTTAGTAAAAAATTGTCATTGTCGATAAAGCCATAATATGATGAGGATTTGTTTTTGTACTCAATAATTCAATTACTAATAAAATTTTTTACAATGATCAATATGCAACTGACAAAGTGGAGTTCACTAAATAAACTTTGTCCGTAAACTTGAAATATATATATATAAAAGTATATATATATATATATATATATAATTTTACAATAATAATTTTTTTTCTGATGTGCTTCAACATCTCATACTGCCACGAGCCGCCACTGGTTGAGTATGCGATTCGTGAAAAATTCTTCGGTGTTCAGTTGTCCAATATAAATAGTTATGACGATTGACATTTCCATTCTTTCAAAATGATTATCCTGGTGAGTTTGGTGAGTTATCCAGTACACACAAGAGAAGTAAATATTAAAAAAAAAATTATCAGTAATATATTTCAAATTAATTTATTCATATAGAATAATAGCATAGATTTAATCAAAGGTCTCTTCGCTGATATTTAAACACATTTTCATATTTCATACAAAATAAAGTAGTTTTTGACAAAAAATTCCATTTGGATCGAGTGTCCAATAATGCAGTTCTTTAAAATTTACAATATAACAATACATATATTTCAAAATAAATATAGACATAAAAACGGAGATACACAATACTTTTTATTATTTTTTACATAATAATTACCAAGTATATACAATAAATAAATATTCATGTTGAACGATTTGAATGTTAACTCAAAATTTTGCGGGAATAAGAATACTAAAAGCATAGAAAAACGCATTTGAATAAGTTGTGAAAATCTTGGGTGTTCCTTAGATTTAGATGTTAATTTATCCCCGGCAAATGCAAATAAGAGTTCCTTTTAATTAACTGATGCTATCAACATAAAATCTAAGTATTGAATTGTATCAGTCCTTACTTGGTGAAAATCCATATTAAATAATTTGAAATAAGGTTATTCTGATTTTCACAAATTTTTATTGTTAAACTCACAACAATTGTTTCGCTATCACAGTAGCATCATCAGGCAAGATCACAGTTATTCAAAATGTGATCTTGCCTGATGATGCTACTGTGATAGCGAAACAATTGTTGTGAGTTTAACAATAAAAATTTCTGAAAATCAGAATAACCTTATTTCAAATTATTTATAAAATCTAAGCATTAAAATGAGCTTGTAATAAATATTTCATATTACATTCTTCATCACTCCTACTTTTTGGTTGTGTTGCTGTTTATCGAATTTCACTTCGGTTGCACTTCGTAAGGAATTTAGTCTGAGTAAACAACATAAGATCCTTCTCAATCACAAAATGAACATTACGTTCTAAACAATAAATAGGTAATATGCTTTTCTACCATATTGTTTGTAGCATTTCGCTTGTATACTGGCTGAAATTGACACTGTTTCTTCCTTCCCTCTAATATTGCTTTATATTCAGCGTCAAGAATACTCTAATGCTTTTTTGTTTTGTAGCTGATTTTTGGATTTCATTCTAAGTTACGCTAAGTTAGGCATCTAGGTTGAGCTTCCTGAGGTTTCTTTCTATACCGATGAATTTCGAAAGATCCTCATTACTTATAAAATTAGCAATACGGTCCAAAATATGGATAGGTATTATTTTTTGTGTTGAAGACATCATGAAATTGAGGAAACAAACTTCTGATTTTCCTCTTCTCTTTGCGGAAATTATCTTTTTATTCAATATTTTACCATAATGCTTGTATTCTCTCGTTCGGTTACGGTTTAAAACGGATGCTGTTTTCTTCCTTCTAAGATACGTCGCTATTTGTCCTATGTTCGATTTTATTATTCTGAAAAAATTCCAAGTTGTTCCTTCAATTTCTTGTGCCCTCATATGTTCCAGTTCTTCTTTGCATTCCTTCTGCATCGCTCTAAGTTTGTTAGATGCATTTAAAGTAGAAATGAATCTATTACTCAATGAGAATTTGGTTGAGTGATCTTGAAGCAATATGCAGATGTGTTTTAGCATTACTATAGAAACTTCTTCACTAAATTCGCTGAATATATCCGTGAAATCTTTTCCCGCGTTATTTCTTATAGTTATGTCAGCACCATGATGCAATAACGTTTCGACTAAATAAGGGAGCCGTTTCTGAACAGCGTAATGCAATGGTATGTTTCCACGGTAATCTTGATGGTTTACAGAAGCGCCATACTTGATCAGAATTTCAGCAATTTTTGAGTCTCTTGAAGTTGCATATCCAGATTTAATTGCTAAAAGATGTAAAGTGTTGTATCCACAATTTGTCAAACGATTTGGATCGCTGCCATGTTTCAAGAAAGTTTCTATTAAGAATGTATCAAATCTTCCTTCACTTATTGCAAAGTTCATCGGAGTATAGCCACAGTTGTTTGTCAAATTGACATCCGGGTTGTATTCTAAGAATATTTTTATCATTTCCTTCGCAAGTTTCAACTTATTCATCAAAGCACAATGAAGTGGTGTGACACCATACTTTGCCTGCCAGTTAATATTCGCCCCATGTTGGATCAGTAATCTGACCATGGCATCACGAAGTCCTTTTTTTGGATTTACTACTCCTACTGTACTATATAAGGCCGTATATCCAATCCCATACGTCCTGTTGGGATTAGCTCCCCTTGAAAGGCAGTATCGCATGCCTGATAAATCTCCTTGTGCTGTATAGTAATGCAGAGCACATTGTTTGTTCTTGGGATTTATGATTGTATCAATATTTTTCAGGGTCTTCACAAATTCTGTAGTTATTTTGGAACCTGAAAAGAACAATAACTTTGAAATAATTTATTTTACATTTGATATAATGAAAGTAATGAAATGAGATGAACTCGTAACTATAATTCAAAAAACCAAAACAAAAATTTGATTAAAACAAATTTTTATATATTTCTATGCTTTACTACAATGAAAATACAAAGTTAAATTTTTGATACCGACAAATTGAAAAGTGGTTATTTGCGTTTCAAAATTTTATATCAATATCACCTTTAAACCACAAAATAAAATATAATCCTTATAATTTAATGTGAGAAACCCAATCTCAAATATACATAAAAGAGGAATTTACTAATCAACATATTCCACTTGCAATAGAAAATATAAAGAGGAGACAGGACATTCACTCAAAACTAGATGTAATGACCTTCAAATAAGCAAACTTCCAAATTAGCAACCCATTATATAAAAAATGGCTACCCTTTTCCTATAAAAGACAGTTCAAAAATCTTACACGTAGAATAAAAAGGTAGGGTGCTATTTGGGGGTCTGTTGAAATTTTCAAATTTATCCATTATAAAAATAATCTAAATATAATGAATGACTATTCGGATTTATGGAAATAAAGAAGCGTATTCAATATACGTATCGTATAAAAATAACATTTTTAGACCATGTCTCTTTAATATGCCGTTATTTTATAACAATTTTATTCTTGTTATCTCTCAAAAACTTTGGTTAATTTTCAGTTTTCTGAAGAGGAGGTCGCAAAACATCTGTAAACTATCAATTCTTTATAATAAACATAGTAATTTCTAAAAATAATTTCAAATGTGTTTAACTGCGGAATTTTTGAACTGAAATTGCTCATTAACGAATTCAACCGAGATATTTAGGTCCCAAAGCTACCTGAAAGTTTCAAGCTTCTAGCTCTTTCTGTTTGAAAGTTGAGTAGGCGACCGGACAGAACATGAAAATAAGTGTAAAAGCTTTCGACTTCACCTCAGTGCATTTCACCATTCGTTTATTATAACTACGAGTACTTACAGTGATGTATGAATGTGTAATATATAAGAATTCCTTTATCTCCTTCCTGTAAAGGATCAGCCCCGTTCTCGAAAAGAAGCTTCAGTACTTCCACATCTCTGTTAGATAGTTTTTTCTTATATGCCATATATTCCAGTGCACTGAGTCCATTAAATATTCTTTTGTCATCAATATTCGCCGCTGCGGGTTTTGTCATGAGACTTTGTTTCACTGAAGTGACGGATCCACATAGAACTTGTTTATGAAATTCGATATACCACTCGCTGTTTGCCATTTTCAAACTTATTTTTAATTTAATTTTATAACACTAAAAGTAACTACACAGGCACTAAGAGCTCACTACAAGTAACAGTTGTAGAAAGTTCATTCCTTGTATCCGAATTTTGTACTTTTTTTCTGTGTCTGTAATTCTTCTTGGGCATCATTCTTCTTCTTCGTCCTGGTCATCGTTTTATTTTTCTTACTGGACATCAATTTTCTTCGGAACCTTTTAATGCCAATAGTTTTTGTACAGCTGAAGTTCTTCATTGATATATTTTCATTTATAATTTGAATAAAACAGTTATCAGGAATCGGACTATATATTTTATCCTCTTCTACAGCTTTTTTCGGCCAACGTTTCAAGACAACACTGTCTCTTTCTCAAGGCTACAATTATTAAAAGATGATGAACACACGTTCTAATAGATCTCTACTTAACCTTACCTTCAAAAACTACTTTTACAGAGACATCAAAATAAGTTTACAAAACATCAAGGTGGTGAACAAAACAGTCAAAGACATATTAAAATAGCTATAGCAAATTGAATAAATTAGTTAAAATTGGATAATAATCCTTAATGTATAGATAAAATTAAATGTGTGACAGGCACAATTACAGTCTAAAATCTAAATCAGGACAAAGTGACAATTAATCTGTCAATGTCACCCACACCGGAAACAAAGTACCAACTGTAGTAACAAAACTGGTTAAAATGGACATTCACATAGTATGTAAAATAGAAAGTCAAAACTAGAAGAAAATGGGTTTCAAGTTAAACCCAGTAAACAATCATAAAAACCACTTAAACTCTTAACATCTTCTCTGAAATTGACACTTAATGAGCTTCTAATGTGTATCATCTCACTAATGTTTCTCTTATACAGGTGTTTTTCTCTGTCTAAAATAGATGTGTCTGAAAAGTTGAAAGAATGGAGTTGGGTGTGCGCATGTGCCGTGAGTGCAGTCTTATTCTGGTTGTTAATGTTCTTTATATCATATTTGTGTTGTTTAATCCTTTCTTTGAGGTGTTGTCTGGTTTGACCAATGTACGATTTATTACAATCATTGCAAGGAATTTTATAAACTAATTCCGACTGCCACTCATTGGGAATCTTATCTTTAATTTTAGTGAAAAACTTATTCGTAGTACAGACATTATAAGAAGCACAGGCACACTCAACTTGATTGAAAATTTTATTAATCCTGTACGACAGATCAGGTATAAACGGGAACTTGAAAAATGTCTTCTCAGGGACGGTCAATTCATTTGAGACACTTGTGTTAGATCTACTATTGAGAAATCTGTTTATGGTTTTATCAATAAATTTACAAGGGTAGTTGTTTTCTATTAATATGTTCCTAACCTTGAGGAGGTTTTTTTCTTTATATCTTTCATTACTTAGTACAGTGGCCCTGTTGACTAAATTCTTTACAACATTGATCTTCTGAGTAATGCTGTGATTACTATAATAGTTAATAATTCTATCTGAGCTGATATTCTTCGTGTACCAATCTGACTCCAAATCCTGACCCACCCTAATAACCAACAAATCTAAAAATGGTATGGTGTAATCAACTTCAACCTCCATTGTAAATCGCAAATTACCATTATAGGAATTGAATAAATTCAAGATGTATTCGGTCTTATCATCAGGTATCAAAAGAATAGTATCATCTACATAAACCTTCATAAGTGGAATATCAAAATCCACACTCGCTCTCACATACTCAAATAAATCATTCATAACTAAGGACGCAAAACTTGGACTCGTGGGAGCTCCCATTGGGGTGCCAAATATTTGTTTGTAGTATCTAGAGTTAAACAACATATAACTTCTTTCGAAGCAAATGTTAACGAACAAAATGAATGTACTTTTGTCTAAGTCCGTAAAGTTACTGATATATTGCCAACGTCTGTTAATGATGGAAATGACAAGTTCTCTTGGTATGTTTGAAAACAAGGACACAACGTCTAATGACACCAAAATGTAACCATCTGGTACAACCACACGGTTAAGTGTTTCGACCAATTTCAATGAGTTCTTAATGTCAAAAATTGAAGTAGAAAGGACATCAAAGAGAACACTATGTAAGAACTTCCCAATATTATATGTGGGGGCATTTGTGTTGTCAACAATAGGCCTCAAACTTAAATTAATCTTATGTGTTTTCCTCAAACAATAAAGCCTGGGAGGTAAACTGTTAGATCTTGTTAAGGTTTTATACTGACTTTCTGTGATAAGTCCATTGTTCTTGAGTCGTTTCAACGTACTATTGATGTCATCTTGAAACTTTTTGGTAGGATCCTTATCCAAGTGGAGATAAGTTTTCTCATCATCTAACATACGTTTCACCTCAACCATGTATTCGGTTTTATCCATGATGACGGTAGTATTGCCCTTATCTGAGCGTCCTATGATAATATCAGGATTGTCTCTAATGAAGTTAGAAGTAGCCTTTAATTGTCTGGTGTTTGGTTGTTGTTCCTGCCTTGTATCTCTCCTGTCCAAATAATTACAAACAGTTTTCACACATTCGATTCTGTATCTGTTTTTAGACTCCTCCGGTAAAGGTCTAGTGGTCTTTCAACTTTTCAGACACATCTATTTTAGACAGAGAAAAACACCTGTATAAGAGAAACATTAGTGAGATGATACACATTAGAAGCTCATTAAGTGTCAATTTCAGAGAAGATGTTAAGAGTTTAAGTGGTTTTTATGATTGTTTACTGGGTTTAACTTGAAACCCATTTTCTTCTAGTTTTGACTTTCTATTTTACATACTATGTGAATGTCCATTTTAACCAGTTTTGTTACTACAGTTGGTACTTTGTTTCCGGTGTGGGTGACATTGACAGATTAATTGTCACTTTGTCCTGATTTAGATTTTAGACTGTAATTGTGCCTGTCACACATTTAATTTTATCTATACATTAAGGATTATTATCCAATTTTAACTAATTTATTCAATTTGCTATAGCTATTTTAATGTCTTTGACTGTTTTGTTCACCACCTTGATGTTTTGTAAACTTATTTTGATGTCTCTGTAAAAGTAGTTTTTGAAGGTAAGGTTAAGTAGAGATCTATTAGAACGTGTGTTCATCATCTTTTAATAATTGTAGCCTTGAGAAAGAGACAGTGTTGTCTTGAAACGTTGGCCGAAAAAAGCTGTAGAAGAGGATAAAATATATAGTCCGATTCCTGATAACTGTTTTATTCAACTCATGAAAATGGATGATAACCTTGATCAGAAATTAATACCTGGGGGATTTAGTTACATCAGAGCTATGTTTGGTGAACATGTACACAGAGAATGTAAGGTTTTTATCAACTTACACAAGAAGTTGGCTTCTTTGACAAACAGGAGAATATTTCTAATTAGATGTAGACAAGCAGATATTTTCCCTAATCACATCATCAATAATATCAAACAAATTTATACCTTACAATTAAAGGAACATCCTTTCAAGGGACTAGTAAGCAGAGCACTACACAATTTTAGAAGGGCCATATTGAAGATCGAAGTTAAAATCACCATATGGAATATTGAAAGGACAGAGAGACAAATTGAGATAAAGAGAGAATTTATTGAAAGAACTCTGAATTCAACTGTTAGTCTTGGATTGAGACATTTTGCACACCACACTTTTACAGCTAAGTTTGAGAGGGTCAAATTGACTAATACTAGGAAGTTTCAAGTGCTAGAAACCACACAGAAGACCTCAGTAACTCTAAAAACATGTGATAAATATATAAAAAATTATACTACCCTTAACATTCCTGATGATGTCAAAGTTGTATTGGGGTTGGGCCCTAAACATGGTCTTCTACCACCAAAGATACCAATGGTGGAAATAATAAAAGATATTGAAAGTTGTATTTCCACTAGACCTTTACCGGAGGAGTCTAAAAACAGATACAGAATGGAATGTGTGAAAACTGTTTGTAATTATTTGGACAGGAGAGATACAAGGCAGGAACAACAACCAAACACCAGACAATTAAAGGCTACTTCTAACTTCATTAGAGACAATCCTGATATTATCATAGGACGCTCAGATAAGGGCAATACTACCGTCATCATGGATAAAACCGAATACATGGTTGAGGTGAAACGTATGTTAGATGATGAGAAAACTTATCTCCACTTGGATAAGGATCCTACCAAAAAGTTTCAAGATGACATCAATAGTACGTTGAAACGACTCAAGAACAATGGACTTATCACAGAAAGTCAGTATAAAACCTTAACAAGATCTAACAGTTTACCTCCCAGGCTTTATTGTTTGAGGAAAACACATAAGATTAATTTAAGTTTGAGGCCTATTGTTGACAACACAAATGCCCCCACATATAATATTGGGAAGTTCTTACATAGTGTTCTCTTTGATGTCCTTTCTACTTCAATTTTTGACATTAAGAACTCATTGAAATTGGTCGAAACACTTAACCGTGTGGTTGTACCAGATGGTTACATTTTGGTGTCATTAGACGTTGTGTCCTTGTTTTCAAACATACCAAGAGAACTTGTCATTTCCATCATTAACAGACGTTGGCAATATATCAGTAACTTTACGGACTTAGACAAAAGTACATTCATTTTGTTCGTTAACATTTGCTTCGAAAGAAGTTATATGTTGTTTAACTCTAGATACTACAAACAAATATTTGGCACCCCAATGGGAGCTCCCACGAGTCCAAGTTTTGCGTCCTTAGTTATGAATGATTTATTTGAGTATGTGAGAGCGAGTGTGGATTTTGATATTCCACTTATGAAGGTTTATGTAGATGATACTATTCTTTTGATACCTGATGATAAGACCGAATACATCTTGAATTTATTCAATTCCTATAATGGTAATTTGCGATTTACAATGGAGGTTGAAGTTGATTACACCATACCATTTTTAGATTTGTTGGTTATTAGGGTGGGTCAGGATTTGGAGTCAGATTGGTACACGAAGAATATCAGCTCAGATAGAATTATTAACTATTATAGTAATCACAGCATTACTCAGAAGATCAATGTTGTAAAGAATTTAGTCAACAGGGCCACTGTACTAAGTAATGAAAGATATAAAGAAAAAAACCTCCTCAAGGTTAGGAACATATTAATAGAAAACAACTACCCTTGTAAATTTATTGATAAAACCATAAACAGATTTCTCAATAGTAGATCTAACACAAGTGTCTCAAATGAATTGACCGTCCCTGAGAAGACATTTTTCAAGTTCCCGTTTATACCTGATCTGTCGTACAGGATTAATAAAATTTTCAATCAAGTTGAGTGTGCCTGTGCTTCTTATAATGTCTGTACTACGAATAAGTTTTTCACTAAAATTAAAGATAAGATTCCCAATGAGTGGCAGTCGGAATTAGTTTATAAAATTCCTTGCAATGATTGTAATAAATCGTACATTGGTCAAACCAGACAACACCTCAAAGAAAGGATTAAACAACACAAATATGATATAAAGAACATTAACAACCAGAATAAGACTGCACTCACGGCACATGCGCACACCCAACTCCATTCTTTCAACTTTTCAGACACATCTATTTTAGACAGAGAAAAACACCTGTATAAGAGAAACATTAGTGAGATGATACACATTAGAAGCTCATTAAGTGTCAATTTCAGAGAAGATGTTAAGAGTTTAAGTGGTTTTTATGATTGTTTACTGGGTTTAACTTGAAACCCATTTTCTTCTAGTTTTGACTTTCTATTTTACATACTATGTGAATGTCCATTTTAACCAGTTTTGTTACTACAGTTGGTACTTTGTTTCCGGTGTGGGTGACATTGACAGATTAATTGTCACTTTGTCCTGATTTAGATTTTAGACTGTAATTGTGCCTGTCACACATTTAATTTTATCTATACATTAAGGATTATTATCCAATTTTAACTAATTTATTCAATTTGCTATAGCTATTTTAATATGTCTTTGACTGTTTTGTTCACCACCTTGATGTTTTGTAAACTTATTTTGATGTCTCTGTAAAAGTAGTTTTTGAAGGTAAGGTTAAGTAGAGATCTATTAGAACGTGTGTTCATCATCTTTTAATAATTGTAGCCTTGAGAAAGAGACAGTGTTGTCTTGAAACGTTGGCCGAAAAAAGCTGTAGAAGAGGATAAAATATATAGTCCGATTCCTGATAACTGTTTTATTCAACTCATGAAAATGGATGATAACCTTGATCAGAAATTCATTTATAATATTTTCTCTAATGTCCAAAAAATTAAATTTTGAAATATTGGATTTTGACAACTTTATATTCATTTATGCTTTTTTCTTCGATTAATCGAGTGGAAATTCTTGAAATACCGCAGTTCTTGGAATTCTTACGAGTAGAAGATGAAGATGTTTTTTTTCCGCTCGATCGATACATAAGCAAACTGTGAACAGTTGTGGCTTCCTGAAATAGCGCAGTTACGGTATTATGCTTAAGACTGACTATATTATAGAGCGCTGAATTGTTATTTAGCGCTACGTTGGACAAAAATTCGTATTGTTGTTACGGATTATTATTTTATTATGGATTTTTTTGCGTGCATGTTCTAGGTTATATCTCACTATCATTTCGGCCAACTGTAATTTCAGAATTTCAGACCGAAATGGTCTCGAACGACTGCATTCGACTTACTGATAAAGAATCAGAGATCAAATTTAATTCTGTCCGGCCGGTTCGTAAGCACGATAAATGACGAAGGAAAGGAGCTAAAGTCTTCGAATTTTCAGGGTAGATTTGGAGTCAAAATATTTTTACTGAATTCATTAATAAGCAATTAAGTTCTCATGATTTCGAAGTTATTGATATTCGGAATTTTTTCTTATTTTTTCACAATATTTTCGAAACTACAGATATTTTCGATTTGGATAGTGGTATTTGGAACTATGATGCATACGTTTGTGAAAAATTTCGTGGGGTTCATATGAATTGAAAATTCAAAAAAATATATTTAAATCAAGGTGTTCCTATTAAATATTTGATTGATTCGGTCTTTACTTGGTGGAAACTCATTTTAATTAAAGAAATTTATATGAGACAGTAATTTATTACCACAAAAATGTTTGTACTACTACAACAATTGTTTCACCGCGATGTGGCTTCTTCAGGTATTGTTTCATTATAACGCGGCTTTTAAGACAATTAATAACCTTAGTACCTTCATAAAAAACAATTAAGATCGAACAAATAAAGAAAACGAATCCGGAGTCTGAAAGTTGACTTGCCAAGATTGCCCTTTAGTATACATTGGCCAGACTGGTATTCATTCAAGAGACGTGTCTAAGAACACCAAAGGGGTTATATATCCAATTCTGTACATTCGACATATGCTAATCTTCTTAAGGAATTCAGGCATAATTTCAACAATAATTATGAAATTATCCACGTTGAAAGCAAAAGTTCTAGATAAACACTTTTAGAATTTCTTGAAATCAACAGGTATAATGCCCGTAAAATCCTTTTGAACGAACAAACAGATGTTGATAAGTCTCCATTACTGAATATTTTTCTTTAATGGCATTTTTAGCGACAAACTCCAATAAACACCTAGAGTTTTTATGACTAGTGCTCCCATTATTTGGTCACGTACCTAAAAATGTATTTAAACTCGGTTACACTGAATACCATCAGACAGTACAATGTAATACCTGAAGAAGCAACATTCGCTCCTAATACAAGCTGAACGAATACTCCAATCATTGTGCAATCAATAAGGTTTTCATCTATGTTCCGATTTCTCAGAATTCAACGAAGAATGAAAAATGACATGGAAGGTTATTCTTGATTCGGCATCAAAGGAAGTTGTGATGAAGAAACATTTTTTTTAATAGGCACCGTCGTAAGATTAGTAGCTTTTTCGCGCTTGTTCATTCATGAAGAAATTTGTAAACGGCTGGTAAACGGCAGATGTCATTATTCCAATATCTCAAAAAATAGAGATCCAATCAAAATGAAGTCTGACAAGAAGTTAAATAATGATAGCTTGAAGATTTGTGCAGAACCTCAGAAACATCTGAGGCTTCTCAGGTGTTGTAGTTCTTGCAAAATTTTTCTTATGATCCTCAAGAAATTCTGCATAAAATTTCACATTTACTTAACTAAATGGCTTATTCAGAATGTTTTTGCGTGCATGTTTCAGGGAACAGTTTACTCGTTGTGTCCAAATATCTGTAATTTTGAAATGTTTAGCTGAAAAGAATCTCAAACGGATAGGTTGGGCGCATGGACGCATTGGACGCACCTGGACGGGTTAGTTCACGTCAGCGCTTCCGAATTGAAATTTCATATTTGGATATGAAATACATTAGAACAAGTTTTTAGAAATAACTGTTTTACTACCAACTAATTGATATTTTTCACATTTTTTGTGACTCGAGTTTCGGGAAATAATCATCTCTTCTTCAGACCACTGAAAACTTTACAAGCGGGACTGAGTATTTATGCATATACAGTTGAAAGAGGCGTTAAAAAGAGGCTAAAAAGAGAACAAACCCCAACAACAATTGTAATGTCAGCACGCAAAGACGATTCGTCAACAGATGTTACTTATTTGAATTCCTCAATTTTTTTGGATTTAGATAGATCTATCAGACACTCATTATTTTTAAATTATTTTTATGATGAAATTATTCGAAAATTTCAACAAATTCTAATTAGACAGGTTTTTTGTTTGAATTGAATACGAATGCTTACGATTTAATTAATTATAAAAAATCATGAGTTGAACAGGGCCTTCCTCCTTACTTATTATTTAGAAATGAAATAATACGAATAACATTAATTTTTTGATCATCAGTGTTTTCGAAACATTCAGAAGCCGGCCAGCGACATACTTACATGCTTCTGCAAGCCTTAGCCCACACTTTGCTACCGCGTAGCCTTTGTCTCCGCCCGACGTCAACCCATAAAATCCGCGCCGGGTATGTATCTCTCATTCGAGTCGATACGTGTTTAATGCATGCAACTTATATAAATACGATGATATTTTATTTTTATAAGCATTATCGCGAGTAATTTAGAACAATGTTTTAGCAATTGCTGATTTTCTCACATATCGTTAAAGTGCAAACCACACCAGAAGCGAAAAAGAAGAGGCGTTGGTATTGTGCCTAATATATTGAATACGGATTTATCTAAAACCCCACAAATTTGTCATCGCCAAAAATGTGGTTTTTCTACAAGACATGAAGAAGAAATACAAAATTGAGCCAACTATATTGAAGCATTTTTTATTAGCTTTTAAACAGGAAGTTGACGGTCACCGAGCTTCATACAATATATCACTGTTAATAGCTAGAACAGGGAAATCACACACTATTGGGGAATATTCAATTTTACCAGCAGTAAAAGATATAACCACTATGCTCCATAAACCAGCTGCAGATAGTATCCGAAAAAGTCTGTTGGTTAATAATTCTATGCAAAGAGAATTGATGAAGTGACTAAAAATATTGAAAAATCATTATGCAATTAGGCATAGCAGACTAGTCAGTGTTCAATTCAGCTGTATGAGTCCACTTTAGCCACCAATAAAGTATATTTATAGTCCTACATGAGGTTCGTTAGGGATGAGGGTATATGTCACGAATTATTGTTTGATACAAATTAGTGAGCAGATAATAAGAGTGAAACTATGCTCAGTACATTGAAAAAGTTTTGCATCCATACAAAATGAATTAATCGATTCGGTTGCTTTTGTTGTGAATAAAATCATTGAGGACGAAATTTCAAGAAATTTTTGCCTGTCAAATTAATGAAACAACTCACATAAGCTGCCATTCGCAACTTTCCGTCATTTTTCGTTATGTAATAAATAACCAACTTGTTGAGCGATCCATAGGATTTTTTGATGTAAGTTCTGGGCGTTCTGATGAAGATTTATTTCAATTTTTATCTGTCAAATTCGGAAAATTTGACGTTCATTCAAAATTAGAGGCTCAAACATACGATGGGGCTAAAATCAAATATATTGCACCACAAGCAATATCTACTCATTGCTATGCATACTTTTTCAATTTGGTTTTAAATAATGCGTGCAGTTTAATTCCACAGGTTTAAATTTTTGAAAAGGAGTATGAGCTATGGTAATAGAAAGTTGTAGAAATCGAGACAGTGAAACATACATCTGTATAACAATTGTATACTAGAACAAACTCGACAAGGTTTTTTAAATGACAGAGGCAAATTGCAGACATGCGCACGTTTCAAACTGATTGGTTTTTGTCAGTGCAATGTATGCTAGTGACTCCAAATGTGTCCAGTAACTATATTCACTATACACAGAGACTCCAAAGATAATTACTAATACACTAGCGCCATCTAGAGTATTCAAAATACATACACAGAGACTCTAAGATATTAATAATACACGATCGCCACCTAGAGTATGCAAAATAAATACAAGACATCTTATCCCTATTGCTACTCTAGGGTATCATATATGAAATGGGGCAGCTTCTATAGCAGAATTAAAAATAAATCTTGATAAAGGAGTAAGATCATTGATATTTTCTAATGAAATATAAGAATTTAAAAAAGCAAACAAAATTAATATTGAATCTGATACTTATACAAGAAAATATTTAATTGCAACTTCTGAAGATTGCTTTAAATTATCAGAATTAATAGGAGTAATAAAAGCTACGAGATTTATTTCTAGTCCGATTCAAATATTGATTCATGAGTAAGCTGAAATTGAGATAAAAGTTCCAATTATTATAATATTCAAGAATGGAATATTTATTATTTTAATAATAAAGAAAAGGGCTTTACCTTTATTAATGGTGTATGAACCTATTAGCTTATTTAGCTTGTCTTTATATTTTAGTATTAGATGTACAGACATTTATGAGAGTTCAAGTAATAATTTAATTTATTAAATATATTACTATTTATAGTTAATTCTATTTAAAAACCCATTAAAAATAATTTTTATTGTAAATAATAATCACTATTTTTAGTTAACTTTGAGAATCTTGCTAAGCAAACTTTAAAACTTAGAAGCATTTTCAAAAGTTTTATCAATTCGTTTGAAGTTTCTCTGCAATCATTTGTTGTAAATTGCTTAGCAAACTTCAAAACTTGGAAAAATTTTCAATGGTTTGAACAATTCGTTTTAAGTTTCTCTGCAATCATTTGTTGCAAATTGCTAATCAAACTTCAAAACTTTCTAGAATTTTCAATGGTTTGAACAATTCGTTTTAAGTTTCTCTGCAATCATTTGTTGCAATTTGCTAAGCAAACTTTAAAACTTAGAATCTTCAATAGTTTCATCAATTCGTTTGAAGTTTCTCTGCAAATAATTGTTTCAATTTGCTAAGCAAACTTTAAAACTTAGAAGAATTTTCAATAGTTTTATCAATTCGTTTGAAGTTTTTCTGCAAACATTGGTTGCAATTTGCCAAGCAAACTTTAAAACTTAGAAGAATTTTCAATAGTTTTATTAATTCGCTTGGAGTTTCTCTGCAAATAATTGTTGCTATTTGCTAAGCAAACTTTAAAACTAAGAAGAATTTTCAATAATTTTATCAATTCGTTTGAAGTTTCTCTACAAACATTTGTTGCAATTTGCTCAGCAAACTTTAAAATTTAAAAAGAAATATTGGGGTTTTAATCTTGGTTATTTCATTTCTTTACCTGGGTCGTAAAGAAATATTGGGGTTTTATTCTCTATTATTCCATTTCCTTATCTGGGTCATAAAGAAATATTGGGGTTTTAATCTCGATTATTTCATTTCTTTACCTGGGTCGTAAAGAAATAATGGGGTTTTAATCTCGATTATTTAATTTCTTTACCTGGGTCGTTAAGAAATATTGGGGTTTTAATCTCAATTATTTCATTTCTTTACCTGGGTCGTAAAGAAATAATGGGGTTTTAATCTCGATTATTTCATTTCTTGACCTGAGTCGCCAAGAAATATTGGGGTTTTAATCTCGATTATTTCATTTCTTTGCCTGGGTCGTAAAGAAATATTGGGGTTTTAATCTCGATTATTTCATTTCTATACCTGGGTCGTTAAGAAATATTGGGGTTTCAATCTCGATTATTCCATTTCTTTACCTGGGTCGTAAAGGAATATTGAGATTTTAATCTCGATTATTTCATAAAATTTATGATTAATTGTTTGTTTTTTCATTGATATAAAATTAACTTTTGAAACGAAATTTGATGGTTTTTTTTTTTCAAAATTAAGAATTCCTAGTTTTTAAATTCAAAAGAAAACTTTAAAGAAACTTTTTTTTTGAAGCAAATTTCAATTTTTTTTCTGTAGAAACTCCAACAAAATAAAATTCCAAAACGAAATTTGTTGAATCCTAAAATTTTTTTAAATTTATAAAATTTGAAAAAAAAAAATTAAAATAAATTAAATGAAAAAGCCGATGATTAGGGGTGCACACATGATCAATAATATCAAAATGATCCTTTTAATTCAGGCACCCTAATTTTTTCCATCACTTGATTTTTAATCATTAGCGATTATACGCCTAAAAAGACTTTTGTACTTTTTTTCAATGAAAATTTTTTTGAAAAATGAGCAATTCATTAGGTTTTTCATTGAACAGGAAAATCGAAAGAACCCGTTCTTGGCGTTGTCGGCAACTATTTTTCTTACTATTTTAGGGTGTCTACGAGCAAAACCTCATCAATTTGACCATTTTCTTTGGAAAAATTCCTTTTGGTTTTTTTTTAAGTTAAAATTTACTTGTTATATATATATATATATAATTATTTATATATTTATAAAAGTTATATTATTATATACTAATCTATTTATCCGATTCGAGATATATCTCACGTCGTATACGATCATCATAAGGACTTGAGCTGCTAATATTGAGTAAATTGTTAAGAAAATAATATATGAGTATACGAAGAATGATTAATACATCCTATTCGACTGTATATCCGGTCCTAACTTTAGAGAGGGAAAGAGATACAAATAATAAGAGCTTTCAACGATAGCAATACTGGGTGTGTTTCGTATATTTATATATATATATATATATATATATATATAAATTATTTAATAATTAATTTAAATTTATTATGAATATAAAAAGTGAATAAATATTTTAAATGAATTAAATAATTAATGATTGGTATTTATTAATTATTAATAATTAAATCATAATAGATATATAATATAGTAATAAAAATATAAAATTAATGGATTAGTGTAAATGTAAATTTTTTACAGCAAAAACTAATGTATTTTAGTAATGGGAAAAGGTCTATATAATTACTATAAATTATCATTGTGTGAATAGATTTCTATTAGAAATCTATTTTAGATTTAGTGAAAATCAATTGTTATTTCTATATTCACTATTGTTGATTTGTTAAAGAATATTAATTTTCTGAAAAAAAACATTTTCAGAACAGTGTAATAATAAGTCTTTTTCGTTTATACTATTTAAATGATTACTTGTGTCAAAATTTTTTCATTTTTTAAATTTTATTAGTAAAAGTCCATGAGTTCGAATTTTAATTTTTTGAAAAAAGTGGGGTTTTTTTCATTTATTATAGTTATCATAGTTGAAAAAAATGTTAAAAAAAATAAGAAAAAATTGAAAATTTGTTTGAATTTTTAATTGAATTTTTTGAAAAAAAAAACAATGAAAACTTGCAATAAAGTTTTTAAGAATAAGGAAATTGGAAGTCTAATTTATTTTAGTTTTTTTTTCAATGAATTGTTCCAATAAGCACTTTTTTTGTCTCTTGAGGATCGTTTACTACCAAAAAATATATATTACACATTTTCTTGTGACTTGAGTTTCGGGAAATGAACTATCCCATCATCAGACAACAGTTGTCTAAAATATGTACATATTGCCCGTCGCTTTCACTTAATTTGGAATAAGTCGTAACAGTAGATTTACTGGAAAGTGTATCTAGAAGAATTTTCAATTTATTGCTTGGATAAGCATTTTATTTACATTAAAAGGATAATTTATAAAATTTGAATTGAGTTTATTTTTTTATTAAATTTATATGTTTATTTTATATTAATTGAAATATTAAATATTTTATTATTTACAAGAAAAAATTTTATTCATTATATTGGATCAGTACTGAAAAGGAATGGTTGAAAATATATAAAAAGAAATATGTACCGTGTGCATCAGGGTTTATTGAATAATTATTAATAATTTATTTGTTTCGAATTTGAAAGAGCGAATTTATTATAAATTTTATTATATAAAAATATTTGAAATATTAAGTTAGTAATGAAATGTTAATAGTTTTTAAATATATCTAATTTTATAAGAAAAAAATTTAATATTATTAATAAATTTAAATTATTTATTTTATGAAGAATTTAATTTATTATTAAATATTCAAAGGTATAAGCTTTAAATTAAATATTAATAACTAAATTTATAAAAATTTTAAATAATTTATGGGATTAAAAATTTCTATTATTAAAATTCTGTGAAAATTCATTATTTTGTAAATATTATTTTTATATAGTTTCATTTTTTTATTGAAATAAATTATTTAATATTTAAATTATTCAAAAAACGATGAAATTAGTATAGTTTATTGTAAAATTATAATTTATATTAGATGTTTAGTTTAAATAAAGTAATTCGGCAAATATATTTTTCACCCGTTTACCAAAAACATCGCTTTTTGATGAAAAATTAAAGTAGGGCCTGCCCACTGAGAAATTAAAGGGCCGCAGTATTTTGACAAAGGTAGCATAATCACTAGTTTTTTAATTGAAAGCTTGTATGAATGGTTTGATGAGAAAATAACTTTCCATGTTTAATTTAAGGAATTTTACTTTCAAGTTAAAAAGCTTAAATTTTTTTTATAGACGGGAAGACCCTATAGAGTTTAATTTTTTTAATTTAATTGAAATTTTTAGAATTTTAAAATTTAAATTTTTCAAAATAATTTGATTGGGGTGATTGAAGAATTAAAGGAACTTTTCCTTTATTTAAACATTACTTTATGATTTATTGATCCAAAAAAATGATTAAAAGAATAAATTACCTTAGGGATAACAGCGTTATTTTTTGTTAGAGTTCGAATCGAAAGAAAAGATTGCGACCTCCATGTTGGATTAAAGTTTATTTTAGGTGTAGAGGCTTAAAAATTTGGTCTGTTCGACTATTGAAATTTTACATGATCTGAGTTTAGACCGGTGTGAGCCAGGTCGGTTTCTATATTTATAAAAATAATAAATTTTAGTACGAAAGGACCAAATTTATGGTTTAAAATTTTCAATTTTGAATTGAAATATTATTTTGGCAGAATAGTGAAATTGATTTAGAATCTTTTAATGTATAATATTATTAATATTTTTTTCATTAATTTTTAGTTTACTAGTAGGTGTTGCTTTTTTAACTAATAGAACGTAAAATTTTAGGGTATATTCAAATTCGGAAAAGTCCTAATAAAGTTGGTTTTTTAGGTATTTTACATGGTTTGAAATTATTTAGAAAAGAACAAATTTTTCCTTTTATATCTAATATATTTTTTTTTATTTCTCTTATTTTAAATTTAATTATAGCTTTAATTTTATGATTAAGAGTTCCTTTTATTGTTATTTATTTAATTTTAATTCATCAGTAATATTTTTTTAAAGAATTTCTAGTTTAAGAGTTTATAGAATTATAATATCAGGTTGATCTTCTAATTCAAATTATTCTTTATTAGGAAGATTGCGGGCAGTTGCTCAAACTATTTCTTATGAAGTTACAATATTTTTATCTTTTTTAATTTTTCTTTTATCTTTGAATTTTTATGAGTTTCATTTTTTTCAAAAATATATTTGAATAATTTTTTAAAATTTACCTTTAAGTTTTTTATGGTTAATTTCAAGATTAGCAGAAACTAATCGTACTTCTTTCGATTTTGCTGAAGGTGAATCAGAATTAGTTTCTGGGTTTAATGTAGAATATAGAGGATTTGGGTTTGCATTTATTTTTATAGCAGAATATGCCAATATTCTGTTTATGAGTTTAATCAGAGTATTAATTTTTTTAGGTGCGGATTTATATTCTTATTTTTTTTCAAACTATTATTTCTACCTTTTATATAAAAAAAAACCCATCTCAACCTAATGAAATATAAATTAAATTTGGTCTTATAATTATTAATATTATAGAAAACACAAATAATATTACTAATATATTGAATCGAATAAAATTTAAATCTTCAATCATATATTTATTACTATAATAAATTACCATTGAAGAAATTAATAATACAAAAGATATAGATAATCTAGATATTCAATCAACAAATAGTAAATATTCAATTGATAAAGAATTAAAATTAAATAAATTAAATTCAATAAAAAACACTTTATCTAACATTAAATGAAACCTTAAAACTAATATAATAACTAACATTAAAAATAATATAATTATATATTAAATTGAAATTATTTAAAATTAAAAATAATTTCTTTCACTCCACAAATCGATATTTTAAATAAACTATTCAAATAAATATAAAAATAATCTCTTTTTAATAAAATTAAATTTAACGGAAACCAATACATTAAAATAAAATTTAATCACGATTTGGAATACTCAAAAACTAAATATTCCACCTAAATATAACCCATGCTGCCTATAAGAATATAAATATAAACAATAAACAGTTCTAAAAAAAGAAATTAAAATTAAAAAAATATTTTGAAATAAGAACAACCAATTAATCTATTAATTAATATAATTTCACCTGATAAATTTAAGAAGGAGGTGCCGCTATATTTCCAATAACTAATAAAAATCATCATACAGAAATTAAAGTTATGATATTTAATATACCTTTATTAATATAAATTCTACGTCTTATAAATCGTTCATAATTTAAATTTACTAATACAAATAAACTTGAAGAACATTAACCATGTGCCAATATTATTACTCAAGTTCCCATTATTCCTCAAACTCTCAATGTTATTAAACCACCTAATAACAAACCTATTTGAACCACTGACGAATAAGCAATCAAAGATTTTAAATCTCTTTGTCGTAAACAAGTTAAAGAAACAATTACTCCTCCTAATAAAAATAAATTGATTGAAAAAAAATTAATTTTTACCCCCAAAAATATAAATATTTGTAAAAAACGTATTCCATTATAACTTCCTAATTTTAATATAATCCCTGCGGAAACTATTGAACCTGTTACTGAATATGAGCCTTAGGAAGTCAAACATGACACATAAATATGGGTTTTTCAACTAAAAATACTATTAATATAATAATATACAAATACTAGAAAAATGACAAACTAGAAAAGTCAAATCTAAACAATGAAATTTTCGATATATACCATTGCTTAGAATTATATTTGTTTTTTGAAGATATAGTGCATTTTTTAGAGATTTCTGAATTAACTTATTCGAATATTTAAATATATTAAATATTTCAAATAAGTTATATTCTTTGAGAAGTCATTTAAGTGTGTTCATAAAGTTCTTAAAGGTAAGACCAGAAACAAAATTTTGTCTCCTTTAAATATTTATTTATTAATTTTAATAACTTTCGTATATCTGTTGGTTTATTTATTCCATTTGACATTATATATTGAGTTTTGATTATATACGTCTATTAAATGTAAGCGGTGCTTGTTTTAGACATTAATTTAATTCTAAAAGATTTTTGAATAAAAATCTTTTTGAAATTAAAATTGTATATGATAAACATATTTCAATTCGTTTTAATATTCAAATTTTGTTATATTTCTTCTATCAAGTAAAAGGCCTTTCTATTTTATATTTCTGAGTGATGAAGTGTATTTCAGAGAAGAAAATAATCTACTTCGTCAAATGGTTAAGAATAAGGAAATAATAATCAAAGTTAAGGAGAGTTTGATTGTATTACTTGAAGAAAAAATAACTTTCCTCAAAGGAAAATCAATTATGTACAAAAAATATTAGTTCAAGATGAACAACGCGAATCATGAATACAGATAACAGATGTTGGTTTAATTATTCCATTTGACATTATATATTGAGTTTTGATTATAAACGTCTATTAAATATAAGAGGTGCTTATTGTAGACATTAATTTAATTCTAAAAGTTTTTTGAATAAAATTTTTTTGAAATTAAAATTGTAGAAGACTAACAGATTAAATCTGGTTTGATATTCAAATTTTGTTATATTTCTTCTATCAAGTAAAAGGCCTTTTTCTATTTTATTTTATATATAATATAGAATTATTTTTAGGCTTTAATAAATCTCATTATGGAATTCAATGGTTTAAATATAACCTTATAACACCTTACACTTTCCTGTGATTTTGTTGAGAACATAGACTATCTTGAATTTTGAAGTTAGTCTGTTTAAAGCAATTTATCCTGTTAAACACGTTGGAGGTGAGATAAAGTGATAGTTATTTGATTTTGATATTTGGAATATTATTTAGGGCCGATGAAGAGATTACCAGAATTATAATTGTTTTTTGAAGATATAGTGCATATTTTGAGAGATTTCTTAATTAACTTATTTGAATATTTAAATATATTAAATATTTTAAATAAATTATATTTTTTGAGAAGTCCTTAAGTTGTGTTCATGTTTTTGAAAGGCAAGTGGTGTTCTTAATGGTGAGATCAGAAACAAAATTTTGTCTCCTTTAAATATTTATTTATTAATTTTAGTGACTTTTTTATATCTGTTGGTTTATTTATTCCATTTGACATTATATATTGAGTTTTGATTATATACGTCTATTAAATATAAGCGGTGCTTATTGTAGACATCAATTTAATTCTAAAAGTTTTTTGAATAAAATTTTTTTGAAATTCAATTTGTAGAAGACTAACAGATTAAATCTGTTTTGATATTCAAATTTTGTTATATTTCTTCTATCAAGTAAAAAACCTTTTTCTATTTTAAAGGTCTTAAAATAAAAATAAAAACAAATCCATTACAGCTGAACCAAGCAAGACTATTCCAATTAACAAAATTATAGGTATTCGGGCAAATCGGTGTCCCTTGGAACCTGCGCATAAAACATATATGCATTTCAAACAAACTTGAACAAACTGAACATTTCTTGATAAATTCAATGCTGATGTGGTCTGTTTCTCAGATCACTGGCAAAAAGAGGCAGGCCTACCGGATATTGCCACACCTAATTATCATTTAGCAGGAGCTCTGGTATCCATGGAAATTTACTTGAGGGATTGTAACATCTTGGTACAATTACTATTAAATAAGTTGAATCAAAAATGTCACTCTGAGTTTTGCGGTATTGAGCTTCTCAATTACAAACTCAGAACCCTGGCCACTTACAGATCCTGTAAAGGTGACCGGACCCAATATCCTTAAAATCTTGAAAGTCTGCTAGTTAAACACCATCCTCTAGAATATAATATTGTTTTCGCAGGTGACCTCAATATACATTTTTCACAAAACCATTGAGTAAATATTGACTTCAATGATGAATTACTTCGTTCGGTCTCCAAGCAACAATCAGAACCACTAGAATCACTTCTAGATCTAGTACATAAATATGCAATCTTATTGTAAATGCCTAATATTCTGAAGTTGGTGTTCTTGGTCCATGCCTCTCGGATCATTCAGGAAAATATACAGTATGTTGCAAATGTACGGAATAAATTAATTTTCTCTCACAAAACCAATTTTTGTTGAAAATACCGAACAAATCACTCTGAGTACCCAATTTTTAACATTCATGCGTAAGAGATTACGTCATTGGCATGGACGTGATGAAGTCATCGATTTTTTTAATGGGAAAATATGTCATGTGACTCCTCAGTTTGAAGGTCTTTCAATTACCTACTCAATGATATTGTAGGAACTATCTACTGGGTGACAAGAAAAACCTTGGACAAACTTTTTTTCATTTAACTTTATTAAACAGAAGAAATTAAACCAAACAACAACGAATAATAACCTAAACATTTGGTAATAATATATTTAAGCGGTTGCGAAGTGGCTTCCTTTGGCGGCGATACATAGCTTCAGCCGCTTCTTGAAATTTTCGGCAATGGGCCGCAGCTCTTCGGGCGTTAATCAGTCCCATTCCCGGCGCAAGAATTGATTCAGAGACTCCAAACTTTCGTGGTGTTTAGCACACGCCCTGAGCTCCAAAATCGTCCACACGCTTTAGTTCATTCGATTGAGATCCGGCGAGTAGGGCGGCCATTCTGCAGATGTGATAAAACTCGGAAAATGGGTTTTACACCATTCTTGCGTCATTTTCGCTTTGTGAGCCGGAGCGGGATCCTCTTGAAAGGTCCAGTGCGTGTTGCCGAAGTGCTGCTGGGACACGGAAGTACTACGGCCTCGATAATGTCGCAGCGGTAGACTTCTTGATTGATTTTGACACCTTGATCCACGAAAACCATGATATTTTGCCGCTGGCGCAAATTTCGCCCCATACCTGATGGATTGCGGATTTTGACGATGTTCGTCGATCGTCGACGTACCGGAAGCCTCTGCGGACCAGACTCTGTCGTTTTGGTGGTTGTGGGATTGTTCTACGGTGAAAAGCTTCTCGTCTGTGAAGAGAATGTGCTCCCATTGCTGACCGGCTGCGAGACGAAGGAGTTGGCGTCACCTTTGGAGTCGTACTCGCTTGTTGCTTTCACCCATGAAGAGTTAAACTCTTTGGAGCTTGTATGGCTTGAGGTTGAGCTCCTTTTTGGACATTTGACGAACTTATTCTCGGTTGATACCGGTCTCTCGGGCTATTTTCCTCATAGAGGTCCTCGGATTTCGATTGACTCGCTTCTTGACGATGTTGCAATTGCTAGGCGTATTGACAGTGCGTTTTCTCCCACTTCCTGGACGACGACCATCATGGCTAAGATCCTTGAAATGGCAAATTGTATCGGACACGGTTTGTCGAGGTACATTGAGCAAACGAACAATTTCGCATTGACGCTTACCTTGAAGAAGCAGCTCCAAAATTACACTATGTTTGTTTGAAACTCTAACACTGCAAAATAAAGTAATATCAAACTGAAAATTCACATATTAGTACGGGAAAGTATAGAGAATCTAAAAGAATAAAAATTATTTGACTGTGCTAAAATACTTTTGATCCAGAACACAATAAAATTTGTCCAACGTTTTTCTTGTCACCCTGTATACAGATGATTAAAAAAATGTTCATCATCATTGAAATTACAATAAATCGACCTTCAGCAATAACGCAATGAGCAAAATGAGCAATTAACCCTTTTTGAACATTTAACAAGACTTCGGGAGTTATTTGTGTATCTGGCGGATGCGCTGCTTCAGCTGATTTAAATTATCCGGTCGATTTTCGTACCCTTTGCTTTTCAAATACCCTCATAGAAAAAAGTCCAATGAAGTCAAGTCTTTGGATCTTAGGGGCCATTCAATGGGTCCTCTCTTCTCTATTGTATTTGGGAAATTTTTTTAAATAGGCTTGTACGTCAGCCGCGAAATGTGGGGGAGCCTCATCTTGTCGAAACCATAAATCATCTCTATCTGGAAATAATTCATTCAGCTCTGGTAATGGAATTCCTGAAGAAATTGTAAGTATCTGGGAGCACGCAGAGTTTTTGAAAAAAATAGGGGTCTATAATTCCGTTGTTTATAAATCCTGCCCAAACATTCCTGGATATTGAGTATGACACTTCTCCATTCAACAATGATTTTCCCTTGACCAATATCGATAAGTTTGGCGATTCAAGTGACCGTCCAAGAAAAAAGTTGCTTTATCGGGAAAAAGTACATTGTTTGAAAAATAAGCATTTCTGTTGTTTATATTCATCAAAGTCTCGCAGAATTCTATTCCCCTGTCAAAGTCGTCTTCTATCAGCCCTTGCACCAGATACACCTTGTAACGATGAAGCTTTGATTTATGTAAGTTTCTAAGAACTGTAGAATGATGAAGAATGTGTATACTATTGATTGATAAAAGAGAAGTGAATGTGTATAATACACTTTCGTCCTTAAATGTAATTTACGAACGTCTAGTGCGCCAAAGAATATTTTAAGTGAAATTAAAAGATACTGCTTGATTACAAGTATATTCTAATGATTGTAGAATCAAAAGTACTATTAACAATACAAGACAGTAGTTAATGAAAACATAAAACATTTCATTCTGAAATCTTCAAAATCAAATATCTTTATTATTACCAGCATATGCGTGAATAGCTGAGTGATAGTTCGAATAAAGGAGACCACACGACATTGCTGTCAAGAAATTTTTCGAAGAACCTTCTAAGAAGATCCTTGAGGGGATCAATAGGAGCAAGAGCGAACTCAATCTGCATTCGACGCTTACAAGAGTAGATTGCTTTTGAAAATAGAGGAGCAGAACAAAAAGGTTAGAGAACTTGAACAGGAGAACTGTTGTTTGAGAAAAGATTTGATAGACTTGAAACACGGGATAGACAAAATAGCACCACTATTGTCGGAATAAAGAGACCGACAATTAGATATAGACTCCATTCTCCGCGAAGTAAAGCAGTTGGCAGACGTGGATCTGAAAGCGAGCGATACAAATGATTTTTGTACTCTGGGCAAAAAGGAAACATCGCCTATTAAAATAGAGTTGATATCGTATCTGAAGAAGAGGAGCATCATGAATAATTGTGGGAAACTGAGAGGAACCGTCATTGTGATTTAGGAAGATTTTTCACCCAGTGAACGGCAAGAATATAAGTGCTTATTACCACATCTGACACAGCAGAGAAAATCTGGAAAAAACGAAAAGTGTTATATTCGAGGAGAAAAGCTGATCTTAGACGGGAGGGGATATATGCTAGAAGAACTACTGGAAGCAGAGAAGGAACAAGTCTCAGTGAGTGCACCTTCAACCCCTTCGTTGCCGGATAAATATGTGTTCGAAGGAAGACAATAAAAATCTAATAACACCGAAAATTTCAAAAGAGATTGGAACAATCAAGAAACCGACAGGAAGGAAGGTAAAAAACAGATTAAGACACGATCAACTTCCCATAGGTAAAATAGATTGAGAAAATACACATAGCGATGGTCCATCTTCTTTAGTTAATTTCATTTGAGTCATTACTTTACACAATCTCATGGTGCAAGATTTTGTGAGTGTGCTACACCATTCTGGTGTAGCCGAGTGGAAATAATATAGATTTCTGGAAGAAAAAAAACTGTTAATCGATATTGTGTTATCGGTTCATGTTTTGGTGGCTGCAGAAACTTATGTATTCGTTTAATGCTGGAGAATGGATGACTTGAATTTTGAGGGCAATATGCTGGAAACCAAGATGATTCAGGATTGTTTGGAGTACATGAAAATATTGCAGAAGACAGCAAATAAGTTCTCGCTCATCCATAACAATATAAGAAGTCTACAGAAAAATTTTGAGAACCTCCAAGTCCTTTTGAAACAACTATCGGAAAATTTCTGTTGCATTGTGCTCACCGAAACTTTCAGGTTATATGACAAGGAATTGTACAGTTTGGATGGATATGATTTGGTATACAGTGAAGGGAACTTCAATAGGAATGATGGTATTGTTATATATGTGAAGAATACTTTCAATTACGAGTATGGAATATAAAAATTCATAAGTCCTCAGTAGTGAGGTTACGAGAGGCAAATAATAACGAAAGAGATCTTATTGTTACAGCAAGGTACCGATCAGCATCAACAAGTAATGAAAACTTCAATAACGAGCTTTTCAAGTATTTGAAAAAACATGCAAATAATGGTAGTAGACATATATGGGTGGGTGGTATCAACATTGATATCTTAGAGATCAATGATGATGTCCATAGATACTCGAATATCATGAGCGAGGAGGGATTCGCGTCATGTATAATTGGTGAAACTAGAATAACCTTGGATACCAGTTCGTGCATAGATCACTTATTTGCGAAAAATATGGATGACGACCCTGAACCACATATCCTGAAGTCCCATCTAACAGACAACTTTTCTATTATATTTAGGTTTACATTCAATACTAATACCAAAAAAATAGACATAGTCTTCAAAAAAGTTGTTAACTACCCCAAACTGAAGCAGGAGGTTTCATCGGAGGTATGTGAGAAGTTATATGAGTGCCATGATGTAGACGAGGCTACGATTATGATTACAGACATGATCACAAAATATGTTGAGAAAAACACAAAATTTATTGAAAGAAAAATACTGAAAAAGAAAATGTGGGTAACTTCGGAAATTATAAGCATTATACATTCTGTCAAGAAAGTACCGGGAATTATCGATTTAAATCTGGCGGGGCAATGAGGCAGGTAAATATTTTTTTTCCTAGGTTGGTACCACTGTCCTTAATTACTATGCCAAGCTTGAGCGGGATCTGTCAACTAGTGTGTTTGCAACAGCTGATTAAGTCAGTCGATGTCAGAGTGCGTGCCGATTTTTACTATGGGTGATTACGTTGAGCAAAGAATTTGTTTAAAGTTTTGTGTTGCAAATGAATTTTCGTGTGCCGATGCATTGAAAATGTTGCAAAAGGCCTTTGGTGATAATGCTCTATCGAAAACTCGTGCATATCAGTGGTACAGAGCCTTCAAGGACGGTCGTGAAGTGGTCGCCCATCGACGGCTTCGATCGAAGATAACGTCGATAAAATTAAGGAAAGGGTCCTGGAAAACCGTCGTACCAGCTTGAGAGAGATAGCACATGATCTTAAGATATCCCACGAGTCCGCACGTACGATTTTGATTGATATTTTGGGCATGAGAAAGGTGGCCGCACGACTCGTACCGAAAGACCTGAATTTTCTTCAAAAACGTCATCGCGAACAGGTTGCTTCAGACAAGCTGGATCGCTGTAATTCCAGTTCTACATTCATGGAACGCATTATAACTGGTGATGAGACCTGGGTCTACGAGTACGATATGCAAACAAGCCAGCAATCATCGGAATGGGTGGCAAAAAATGAGCCGAAACCGAAAAAACCACGCCAAAGCCGCTCGAAAATGAAGGTGATGCTCATTGTTTTCTTCGATATCCGTGGTGTGGTGCACTACGAATTCGTTCCAGAGGGTCAGACGGTAAACAAGGAGTATTACCTAGGCGTTATGAAACGTTTGCGTGAGCGTATCCGTAAGAAGCGGCCAAATTTGTGGGCAAACAACTCATGGATTTTGCATGACGATAACGCGCCTTCTCACCGAGATACGATTGTGACTGACTTTCCCGCCAAAAACTCAACAAACGTGCTTCAGTAATCACCGTATTCGCCGGATTTGGCTCCGTGCGACTTTTTACTCTTCCCAAAACTAAAATTGCCCCTTCGTGGCACCCGTTTTGAGTCGATTGAAGCCATAAAACAAAATTCGGCGCGAGAGCTAAAGTCCATCTCGAAAAGCACCTATAAAAATTGTTTCGATAATTGGAAGTGCCGTTGGCATAGATGTATTGGAGCAAATGGAGTCTATTTTGAAGGCGACCCAATAAATTTTGACGATTAAATGTAAAAATGTTGTTTTAATTGAAAATTCCCGGTACTTTCTTGACAGAGTAGTATAAAAGATGGCAAAATAATAGGAGGGATACTAAACTATTGCATGACTTCAGGATATACCGTAACAAACTGAACTCAATAATCAAAAAAACAAAGCGTGATTACTACAGGAAAATTGTTGAAAAAAACAAATACAATCATAAGGTGCTGTGGAAAGGAATAAGTGAGGTATGTTTAATAAGCAAAAAGAATGAAAGGAGAGTTAATAAGTTGAGAGACGAAAATGGAGAAATTATTGAAGATGAACTGGAGATTGCAAACACACTGGTTAACTACTTCACTGATATCGGACAAAAATAAGCAGCTCAAATAGTACAAGCAATAACGAAAACTTTCATGAGCACGAACTCCAAAATTCGATCTTTATGGAGGATGCAAGTGAAGAAGAGGTGAGTGAAATTCTCAAAAATTCAAACCCGATAAAGCTCCAGAACCTGACCAAATAGCACCTAAAATAATGAGAGAAATCGCAGAATATTAACAAGACCTCTATGCTTCATCATAAATAAAATATTTAATAAAGGGGTATTCACTCAAAAATTGAAGGAAGCTTCAGTGAAACCCCTATAGAGGCGGAGACAGGTTGGAGTGTGCGAATTATAGACCAATTTCACTGCTTTCATGCATTGCAAAAATCGTAGAAACGGCCATTAAGAAAAGAATTGTTAAATACCTAGACAAATATGAAGTTCTCAGTGACAGACAATACGGTTTCAGACAGTCTACACAGGACGGCTCTAGAGGAGAGTAAAGTTGGAATATGTGTGTAGGTGGATCTGGAACAGGCATTCGATGCAGTTATCTGGGCTTCTTCGTACTTTGGAGGGGACAGGATTCAGAGGAAGTGTGT
The DNA here is from genome assembly GCA_034642435.1 of Megalocaria dilatata. Lineage (NCBI taxonomy): Eukaryota > Metazoa > Arthropoda > Insecta > Coleoptera > Coccinellidae > Megalocaria > Megalocaria dilatata. The sequence continues at coordinate 60,417,217 of CM067857.1, forward strand.
TGAAGCTGATGAGGAGTTATTTATCTGACAGGACGAAGTCTGTGGAAATAGATGGGGTAAGCAGCAGGAAGAGACTTTTAAAGTATAACGTTCCTCAGGAAACGGTTTTGGGACCTACACTGTTCAATGTATATGTTTCAAACTCATTTGGATAAAACTTCACAGGACAAAACATTTGTCGATGATACGGCAATTTTGTCCACATGAGATAATTTTTATGCTGTTTATGTTTACTTACAGTAAACTAAGGAAAAACTAGGAATTTGCCGTTTCATATGCAGGATATCGACGAGGACTTCCCCTCAATACGGATAAATCATCGTGTGGTAATTGAACCTGCGAATAAGGTGAAATACTTGGGAATCAGGGTTGATAGTAAACTGAAGTGGGACAAACATATCACGACACTCGTATAACAATTCAGGAGCTGTCTTTCTGAATTCATACTCCGTAGGCAAATGATGAGTATTAAACAACTTCGGCTGATGTACTATGCGTTCGTCGAATCTCTTTTGAGATATGGCATCATATCTTGGGGAGGTGCCTATAATAACTGTATTGAATATTTAGAAATTGCCCAGAAGTGGATTTTGAAAATTATGTATAAAAAAGCAATTGATTTTCCCACAGATACTCTTTATGCGATGGCAAATGTCCAAGATATTAGACAGCTGTTCTATAATACTATAATTGTACATCAAAAATACAGCACGAGCGGGGTCCCGATTGTTCATGCATATCCTAGGAGATATAGAGAAGTCTCCTTTCGGATACCAGTAGTGACAAAAATACTCACGCAGAGATGCTTTTCCTTCTTGGGACCACGAGTTTATAACATGGTTTCACCTGAAATTAGAAAAATTAAATATATATTTAAATTTCACCTTAAAATTCAATTCATAATTTTTATAATTTTCTATTAATTAAAAACTAAAACATATATTAAATTTGAATATCAAAACAGATTTAATCTGTTAGTCTTCTACAATTTGAATGTCAAAAAATTAAAAGAAAAAACTTTTAGATTAAATTAATGTCTTAAATAAGCACTGCTTATATTTAATAGACGTATCAAAATCGAAATTCACTATACAATATCAAATGGAAGAAGAAAACCCAAAAAATAAATTATTTATTAAAATTAAAAATAAATAACATCCAATGTTTCAATCCAAACATACGCACCTGAACTCGTCAGAAAGGCACGTGGTACGTATGTTCTGCCCTTGACAAACATTTGAAAACATGTTCAGTTTCTGGTCTTATATTTATGAAAACTAAATCTTTTTCAAAAATGAACAACATAATTTTAAGAACTTCTCCAAAAGTAATTTATTTGAAATATTTATAATATAATAAAATATTCAAATATTTAAATAAGTTACTTCAAAAACTCTCAAAATCATATAGCTGTTAGTCTTCTACAATTTTAATTTCAAAAAATTAAAAAAAAAAACTTTTAGAATTAAATCAATGTCTTAAATAAGCACTGCTTATATTTAATAGACGTATAAAAATCGAAATTCACTATACAATATCAAATGGAATAAAAAAACCCAAAAAAAAAATTATTAATTAAAATTAAAAATAAGTAATATCGAATGTATCGTTCCATTATTTAAGACATTAATTTAATTCTTAAAGTTTTTTTTTTAATTTTTGTAAATTAAAATTTTAGAACACTAAGAGTTTAAATCTGTTTTGATATTCACAGTTTGTAATTATTCTTCTATCAAGTAAGTGCCCATCATTCCTTTCGATCCAGCACGTCTCACAGATACTTTGCATTGTAACTCCAAGTTCTTTCAAAAAGTTGAATGCATTGGCCAATGCCACAGCTCTTCTCATCGTGCCCGAGGTGTTGCGGCAAGAAATAACTTTTGATGACGTGGGTAATGTATTAGGGACGTGAATGCTGCAGGGGCAACGTTTGGCATATATTTTTTTGACAACTCCTGTACAGCAGCCCTTATATCTGAGGCCACAATCGAGCAGCTGTCAGTTTAAACTCACAAACCATGTTAAATCTATAGTAAATTTGAGACAGAGATTTTCAACGATTTTCGCCAGTGCTACACCTGTCAACCGAGGTTCTATAACGTGTTTATTTTCATCCACTTCATCACACCTAAGAATATCGTACGTATCACAGAAAGTCACAAAATTTCCCTTCATGATATCACTGTGAATATATCTAAATAATAGGCTCAGCTGCGAGATATTTGATATATCTGTTGTTTCATCGAATAAAAGTGAAAAGTATTCAGCTTCCTTCACTTTCTGTAATATTGCTTCCTGAATGATTTCCTTGCAAACATCAATCTTCTCATTTTGCGCAGTTTTGCTGATGAATGTTGCGTTAGATTTAGAAGTTTAATCAATAAGAATAGGAAAATTATCATTAGTCTACCTAGATTCAGCCCAGAGGGGGTCATGACCCCCATGACCCTCTTCTGCATCCGCGCTTGTCCGCAGTTATCCACATTTGAAATTCTCTCTCATTTTTTCTAATAATTCTGAAACAACAGATTCAAACGAGCAGGAATTTACTATGTAGAAGCAGAATGATGACGGATATTCCTGCAAAATTTCGTGAGAATCGTATGATCAGAAGATTCAGAAAAGGTTAGTAGCACCGACGTGAAGTCAGTGCTCGCTGTTTCATATCACCCAAGATTGTTACAAATTATGTTTTCCTTGGTCTTCTTAGAATAAGATCCTCACGAAATTTAGCGCGAGCATGAGTGTATTTATTCTACTTCTAAATAATAATAATTTCATATCGGTCGAATTTGGAGTTCATAAAATATTTGAAATAATATGAACATTATCGAACTCTTGAACCGATTTTGCCAAATAACGAACTTAGTCGCCGAAGATCCCAAAGCTTGAGTTTCCTGAAGTTTCAAGGCTCTAGCTCTATCCGTTCGAAAGTAAACGCTTGACGGCCGTACAGAATTACTTTCGACCTCGGATTTTCCATAAGTGAGTCCAATCTAGTCGTTTTAGTATATTTTCGGTTCAAAATGCGAAAATAACAGATATTTGGGCCAAACAATAGCACGGCGTTTCCCTGGAACTAGGGCACAAAAACAATATTTTGTGTTGTAACGTTAAAAAACGCTCCACTGTTGATTTGAATTTCGACCGCTAAAAAACGCTCCAAAAATGTGATTAAACTAAGACCAATAAGAAGTTTCGAGTTTCCGCAATGAAAGTCGACGCTGTTAACACATGCGATGTAGAGTTGCATTGTTCTCAAGAAGCGTACAATTTACCAGATTTCTTTTTTTCATATTTTGAGGTTACACGAATTAACGTACCTAGTCCATGGTCCATAGTCCATATTGAATTTTTATTGTTTCTTATAAGACGTCTAATCAGAAGGCGGTAAGTAATACGTAGATCCCGATCAAAATTTTCTGCTTTTATGAATGCCAATTATTATTTTTGATTTATCTCATTTTCTGTAGGTTACACGGGTTAACATGTTTCTTTATATGATATGCATTTAATATCCCTTCTCATGCTCATGTTCGAATAACGTGCCCTTATTCCTGTGTTCTGGATGTTTTATCTCATGTTTATTACCTTGTAAATAATTTTGATAATATCTTGTAACTGGGAATGAGATCAAGTGTTACAGGCACTATCTTACAGATTTTAAATTTACAGTCTTAGTACCGGAGATCTTAGTATCGGAGGGCTTAGTATGGAAGATCTTAGTACCGGACGATCTTAGAACTGAACAATCTTGCTGGAGTGCCTTTTTGCTTGTATTATCTTAAAATAATAAGAATGGTACCAGAAACCAACATTTTCTGGAAGAATTCTCAATTTTCACTTGAACCATAATATGACACAAAAAATAAACATCATAAATAATTTGAAACATAGAGCGTTAAAACTTTCGGATAGCAAATTTCACAAAAATAACATCACTGAAATACAATCAATTCAAGAAAATAATGACTATCCCACCAAGTTCATGAAGAAAATTCTTAACAAGGAAGAAATTTCGCAAAGCCAACAACCAGAAGAAAAGGAAGCCCAAAAATATTACAAAATAATTAACATAGAAAATTTGGTAGAAATAATTAAAAAATTATTCACCAAAATAAACATAAACGTACCATTCAAATCTGACAACACAGTTGAACAACTTTTAAGGAAAACTAAAAAAGCAACTCCGAAGGAATTCATTAGTGATACCATATATAAAATATTCTGCAACGTACATTGCAACATGTTCAACATACATTGGTACACTGGTCGGTATCTAAAGGACAGGATGTCTGAACACAAAAGAGACTCCTCGAATATACTTCTGAAAAACAAAAAGGAAAACACCGCTGTAGCAGATCATTTAAAAACACCCTTAATTCCTTCAATTTCGATCCAGGATCTACCAAAATTTTAGGCAAACAAAAAATTTGAAAAATTGTTTAATGCATGAGATGATATATATCAAACAAGACCCAAACTCAATTAATAAGAGAACCGACATTGAAAGTCTAAATACATATTGTTATTCAATAGAAAATATAGAACATAAATGAAAAGAAATATAAAAAATGAAACAATTTTCGAAACAAAATTTAAACTTCTTATTCTTTAGCTCTATCAGTGACCAGTAGTTGTCATTTCCAAAATTTTACATTTTCCATACGACAAAATCCAAACGAGGTAGAAATGTAAGTTGAAAAAGTCTATTTGATCCATCAATAAAAAATAGAAAATATTTCTCACTTATTAAAAAAAAAATTATATTTGTTTTGTATTGATTTTGAAAGTGTATTGTAATATCGTAACTTCAGGCAACTCAAAAGGATTTTGTAACTGTAGTTCATGTTTTTCATTTAAGATTCCTAATGAAGATTTTGTATTTAAATATTTTAATATTAGGCTTCCACATATTTAATTTTGAAAAAAATTATATTTAATAATTATAACTTCAGGAATTAAATTAAAATATTGTCATATAAGTACCACTTATATCAAACGACATATAAAATAAACATCCATTATAAGACATCCAAATGATATAACAAAATCCAATAAATAAAAATTTTTAACCAAAATCCTATAAATTGAATATTTTGAATAGACAAAATTTTGTTTCTGCTGATCAATCTCATGAAAACAAATATCTTTCAAAAATGTTTAACATATTCTTAAGAGTTTCATCATAAAACTATCTTACTTAGAATATTCAATATTATTGGATATCTAACTGAGCTACTTTCTATAAAATCTCAAGATATGTAAAAACATCACTGAAAAAAAAGTTTTAAGAGAGACTTTGCTTCGTCAGTATTCGAATAATTCATATTCGATAAAATATAATCAACAACAAATATTTACTCACACTTCAACAATTTAGAAAACTTCTGGTAAATGAATACTGAAATATTTAAATGGAGTGTAAGGTTAACTACAAATTTATAATTCTGTTGTTTACCCTTGATCTAAAAGATTGAAAGACAATTTAACGGCCTCTGTTATAGCACAAGGACTATCTGTATAAAGAATGTTTAGAAAACCAAATAATTATATATTATGAATAGAGAGAGAATAGAATAATATAAATAGAGGTTAATACTTGATAGAAGATACATAAAATTATTTAAATATTTTAATATTAGCCTTCTACATATTCAATTTCAAAAAAATTATATTTAATAATTATAACTTCAGGAATTAAATTAAAATAATGTCATATAAGAAAGTTAGTTTTATGATGAAATTCTTAAGATTATGTTAAACATTTTTGAAAGATATTTGTTTTCATAAGATTGATCAGTAAAAACAAAATTTTGTCTATTCAAAATATTTAATTTATAGGATTTTGGTTATCAATTTTTATTTATTGGATTTTATTATATCATTTGAATGTCTCATAATAAATGTTTATTTTATATGTCGTTTGACATAAGTGGTACTTATATGACAAGTATTAACCTCTATTGATGAAGATTTTGTAATAAAATCGAAACTAGTTGGCCCTTTTCTTAAAAAATTGGTGTGATTAAAATCCTGGACCTAGAACCTGTTAAATAATTATTTGGAACAATTTGAAACTGAAGACGTACTTATTATACGCAGAATAGGTACTACTCTTGGAGAAAGCACTATCATTCCGACACCTTGGAAAACAATATTCCAGGAGAACCTTAAAGATAAGTTCTTATGTAAATCTCAGACCTCAAGCTAACTGTAAAACTGTATTATATTGTAAATAAGAGTCACTATTTTAGTTGTAAAGTTTAAATAAATAGATAGGAAGTAAGAATTTTAATTTTCACTATCAGATTGACAATTTGGGAAAACAACAGGAAAACAAGTTTTATTTATCTTTCGATTGGCGCGCTATGACGCATTGTATGAAGTAGAATGTTTCATGTGCGGACGAAGAAAATGGCTAACGCAAGCTAGAGCGTTTTAGTTCCACTTTCTTTTTTCATAGTCTTCGCTGAAGTGGTTTAGCGATTTTGGTTTCAGTGTGTAGCAGTGTTAAGTATTACCAACTGTGCTTTGATAGGGTTCCAATTAGGCATTTAGATGTGAAATAAGCTAATGCAAAATTTTGTGAGATAATATAATAAGAAGTTAAAAAAAATTATTAGTAGAACAGCATTGAGCGCTACCGAAACCATAGTATCAGTCCTAAGATTAAATTTAAATTTAGTATTTAGATGTAAAATAATGAAAAAAAGTGTAAACAAAATTTCGTGAGCAAAAGCTCCTGACTTTGCTTTTCACCATTTTTGTGTGTTGGTCTCATTTCCTTTCACTTCCCAGTAAAGGCGGGAATTAAGATTTACCATTTTCATTCATCATATGTAGCTTTCTAGAGATATTATTCATAGATTCAAAATTTTAAGGGAACAAGCTCATAAAAGCTTCCAACTTAACGTTAGTGCTTTACACATTTTTTTTGTATTATGTATAATTTTTTATGTTGTGTTAATTTCTTTTGGTAGAATTAGTGCTGTTGGGATGAGAGTATAGTATGGCATACATTCTGTCAAGAAAGTACCGGGAATTATCGATTTAAATCTGGCGGGGCAATGAGGCAGGTAAATTTTTTTTTCCTAGGTTGGTACCACTGTCCTTAATTACTATGCCAAGCTTGAGCGGGATCTGTCAACTAGTGTGTTTGCAACAGCTGATTAAGTCAGTCGATGTCAGAGTGCGTGCCGATTTTTACTATGGGTGATTACGTTGAGCAAAGAATTTGTTTAAAGTTGTGTTGCAAATGAATTTTCGTGTGCCGATGCATTGAAAATGTTGCAAAAGGCCTTTGGTGATAATGCTCTATCGAAAACTCGTGCATATCAGTGGTACAGAGCCTTCAAGGACGGTCGTGAAGTGGTCGCCCATCGACGGCTTCGATCGAAGATAACGTCGATAAAATTAAGGAAAGGGTGCTGGAAAACCGTCGTACCAGCTTGAGAGAGATAGCACATGATCTTAAGATATCCCACGAGTCCGCACGTACGATTTTGATTGATATTTTGGGCATGAGAAAGGTGGCCGCACGACTCGTACCGAAAGACCTGAATTTTCTTCAAAAACGTCATCGCGAACAGGTTGCTTCAGACATGCTGGATCGCTGTAATTCCGATTCTACATTCATGGAACGCATTATAACTGGTGATGAGACCTGGGTCTACGAGTACGATATGCAAACAAGCCAGCAATCATCGGAATGGGTGGCAAAAAATGAGCCGAAACCGAAAAAACCACGCCAAAGCCGCTCGAAAATGAAGGTGATGCTCATTGTTTTCTTCGATATCCGTGGCGTGGGGCACTACGAATTCGTTCCAGAGGGTCAGACGGTAAACAAGGAGTATTACCTAGGCGTTATGAAACGTTTGCGTGAGCGTATCCGTAAGAAGCGGCCAAATTTGTGGGCGAAAAACTCATGGATTTTGCATGACGATAACGCGCCTTCTCACCGAGCTACGATTGTGACTGACTTTCTCGCCAAAAACTCAACAAACGTGCTTCAGCAACCACCGTATTCGCCGGATTTGGCTCCCTGCGACTTTTTCCTCTTCCCAAAACTAAAATTGCCCCTTCGTGGCACCCGTTTTGAGTCGATTGAAGCCATAAAACAAAATTCGGCGCGAGAGCTAAAGTCCATCCCGGAAAGCGCCTATAAAAAATGTTTCGATAATTGGAAGTGCCGTTGGCATAGATGTATTGGAGCAAATGGAGCCTATTTTGAAGGCGACCCAATAAATTTTGACGATTAAATGTTAAAATGTTGTTTCAATTGAAAATTCCCGGTACTTTCTTGACAGAGTAGTATACAATTGTGTTAAATCCGAGGAATATCCAAAGACAGTCCCAGAAACGATGCTAAATCTATTTAATTCCGTTTGTGTACAATAATGCTACTGGTGTTATAAGTTAATTTTTAGAGTATATAAACTATTTTATTTGATAGTTATAAAATCACACTAATCACTTGAAAACAAATTGACTGCGAGATATCGATTCTGTTCAACCAGCCTCTTCATTTGTTGTAACAAATTGAGCAAGCACTGCTGCCATTGAATACAGACCCTTAACAATCTGAAAAAAAGAACACTATTAAATAAGTCATCGCTTGATTTTTATATTATAGATGACTCAATTTTCTATTCTATCTTCAACAAGCAGATTTTCAGAAAATGTGTTCACAGTATAAGACGCTTATATTGAACATTTTCAACAAACTTAAGTAACGAACAGATGACATCACAATTAATTAATAAACAATAACGCTTTTTGATAAAATATTTCCTACTTCTATGGAAGTTTTGGTAGTAATTTTTAAACGAAACTCTGTTGAATCTGTGATGGTCAACTTCACCTATTGGATTCGTCAAATGCTCAGGCGCCAGTTACAATGGGTTTTAAGAGGGATTGCTAGGGATTTTCAGATTTATATAGCATAAACACAATATATAACAGAATATTCAAAATCCAATGTAAAACTCAATGATGAAGATAAATTTACGGCCTCCTGTATAAACTACAATGGAAAATTGATGGGATAGGACCAATTTCTTAAGGACATTCAATTATATAGAAAGCCGACGTTTCGCTTTAGTCAGAACCTTCCTCAGGGCTCTGGAAGAGCGACACAAAATTACTGTGAAATTGAAAGTCACACTAAATATTACAACTCAAGAATCATAAACTACTTTAATTTGAACAATTAGAATTAATCAAGATTACAAAAACAAATTACAATCTCAGTTCTGAGAGACAAAAATTCTCTTATGGAAAATAAAAACTGAAAACACAATGTTAAAAACAATACCTGATATGTGAGAAAATTAAAAAATTAAAAAAAAACTTGAATAAAAAGCAATCAAAGTAGTCTAAGTAAGACTTGAGGGCGTGAAAAGTAAACACTCACTTACACTATCAGTTGGGTTCTTTTGTCAATTTGGATAAAAGCATCAATTCAAAGACGCACCAGAATGAATAACACATTTCTTCCTTTGTTTACAATTCAACTAACATTTGTACCAGATATTCGATATCATACGGGAATATGAACTGGTCGTCAGTTGGAAAAATATATTATCAGAGACAAATGGTGGTCATGAAGCCGACAAATGAAGTTGTTATTTATTAAATTTAATCAATTGTTTATTTCATCCCTTATTTTTCCCTCTTTAATTTTTTTAATCAGACCAAAGTATGCAGTATTCAGATTTTTTATGTCGGACCTTTTATTTATTGAGTTGGCATCTTGCACTATCGATACCATCTCGTGAAGCAACCTCTTTTTTAATATACTTTTATGGCCAAGTACGGACACCCCAGCGAAGTCGAAAGAGCGCAATTCCTTGAAAGAGTGCTCTGCAAGGGCGGTATTATTATCTTTCACCTTGACTGGATTGTGTATATTTATGCAGTCTCTGCGATGTTCAGTCATTCTTGTTTCCAGATATCCACCTGTCTGACCAATATAAACCTTCTCGCAATTTTGACAGGAAGCCGTTAATTTTGGTGTTGTAGATTTTAATTGAGAAAAAAGCTCTTGACTGTATTGCAAGGTTTATAAGTGATATCAATACTAGTTGACTTTAGCACGGAACTGACTCTCTGAGATAGACCCTTTAAATATGGTATCGTGAAATATTTTTTATAATTAGTATTGTTGTCACAGGTATTAGTTCTTTTCTGTACTTTGTCATTTTGTAAAATTCTTCTGATAACACTCAACGAATAATTATTTTTCAGAAGGTATGATTTTATTTTGTCCAGGTTATCATTATGAAATCTTACGTCAGACAAGGAAATTGCTCTGTATTTTAGATTTTGTATTAAATTAATTTTGTGCGAAAAGAGGTGGCATGAATTAAAATTGAGAAATCTCTCAGAGAAAGAAGGTTTTGGTACCAATCTGTCTCTAACCCATTGCTCGTTTTTATCACCAAAACATCTATAAATGGTAAACTACCATTTTCCTCCAGTTCAACAATAAATCGAAGTCGTGGATGAAATTAATTGAATGCTCTCAACCTCATCAGATGGAACCGAGGTAAATATGTCATCAACATATCTGAGAAAAAAGGGAACTGTGATGGGTATCTTATGGAGAGTAAAATTCTGTAGTTTACTCATCACAATATTAGAGACGACTGGCGCCAAACAATTACCCATCCCCAGACCGAATATCTGTTTATAGTATTCATTGTTAAAAATAAAGTAACAAAATCCAAACAATTGCAAAAATTCAGCAACCGGCAGTGAAGTATGAGTCTCGATTTTACCCCAGTCCATTCGAATAAGATCACAAGCTGGCTCTACCGGTATATTCGTGAAGAGTGAAATGACATCCAATGAGATGAGGGTATAATTTTTGGGTAAGGTCAAACCCCGAACTCTTTCAACGAACTGGAATGAATTTTGTATGAATTTGTCATTCCTCTCAAAAATATGCGGCAAAATTCGAGCTAAAAATTTGCTAAGGTTGTACAAAGGACCTCACATAGCTAACTATTGGTCTAAGTGGGACACCATCCTTATGAATCTTCGGCAAGAAATACATTTTCGGACAAATACCATTAAAACAACGTAAGTACTTCTTTGTTGATTCATCGATAAATTTTCGTTTGTAAAATTGACACACAATCTTATTGAATTTATTTTGAATGCCCTTGGTGGGGTCTGATGACAACTTTGTGTAAGTAGTTTCGTCACTCAGAGCTAAATTGGCTTTGCAATCATATTCCTCTCTCATTATAGCCACCGTGGATCCTTTATCTGCTTTCAAAAACAATATTTCTTCATGACCTCTCAAGAACTCTTCCTCATGCAGTTCGAGACAAAAATATCTTTCTCTCGACTGAATGGTTTGCCATTAATATAATAAGTGAGCAAATTGATGCATTTATTACGTTTCTCGATTACGTCATTCTCATCTGCATGAAAAGACAGAACATACTCGGTGTCAATCAGAAACTTCTTAAGGGGTGGTGGTTTGTTTTTATTATAAGGAATGTTATATTTCTCACTCAAACCTAACAACCACCCCTTAAGCAGTTTCTGATTGACATAATATACATAAATACAGTAATGAACTAATTGGTAGGCCACGGCAAAGTGTCGCCTTAAATGAAAAATCAGCAACGGGAATAGCAACGGGTCCTTACCAATCTGGAAATCTTCCTCGGTTCATTGCACTAATGTTAACACTAACCGCTCTATCTCAACTACTTGTCGAAATTTGACTTCTGTCTGTTTTAACAAATTCACCGGATGAATTTACTTCCTCAAAAACTTAATTACGAATCGAAAATGTAACGGTTTCAATATCCGGAAATATCTAAAAATAAACGAAATAATTGCAAATAATTTCAAACTTAACTGTCTGAATATTCCTGAAAGGATCTGATTAAACTCTACTGTCCGAATATTTCTAAAAATATCGGATGTTTTTTTAGAGCGATAGAACTTTAAATTGAAATAAAACACATTTAAATTGAGATTGAAGCCAAAAATTTTTTTTTATTTGAAAGATAATTTTATGACATTCATGTTTTAAAAATAATTTCCGGCATATGTCCACCACGACTAGCTCTGAGGAACCGCATTCGACCAGACCAATTTTGGACCACTTTTTCGAGTAATTCAGGCCTTATTTCATCAATGAAACGACTTATAATGTCTTCCAAAGCATCTATTGTTTCTGGTCCATCAGCATAAACCAATGACTTGACATAACTCCAAAGAAAATAATCCAGTGAAATTATGTCGCATGATTGGAGGCCAATTAATTGGACCACTTCTCGAAATAATGTTATCGCCAAGTCTTTCTTTCAATAAATCAATTGTTACGGTAACAGCATGAGGTGTTGCACCATCTTGTTGGAACCGACACACTTCTGGGTCGATACCATTCAAATTTTGAAACAAATAATCATTGATCATCGATCTGAAACGAGCATCGTTCACTGTAACATTCGCTCCAGCTTCGTTTTGAAAGAAATATGAACCCATGATGCCTACAGCGTGTAAAGCACACCATACAGTGCATTTTTCAGGATGCAATGGAACCTGCAGAACTTCGTGAAGATTGTTTTGACTCCCTGTACGGCAATTTTGCTTGTTCACATAGCCGTTCAACCAAAAATGAGCTTCATCACTAAACACAATTTCAGGATAAAAAAGATCAACTTCAAGCTGTTCTAGGGTCCACACAGCAAACAAACGACGTTTATTATGATCAAGTGGCTTTAGTTTTTGAACTAATTGGATCTTGTATGGGTGTAGATCTTTACGCAAAATTTTCAATGTGGTAGATGCACAGAGTACAACTTGTTTTGAACGTCGACGAATAGACAAATCTGAATCATCATCAACACTATGATTTACAGCAGCGATATTTTCTTCTGTACGTACAATTCTTTGTCTTGTTGTTGTTGCATCGAGTAGAGAAAATGTCCGAAATTTAGCGATAGTTCGAAGAATAAGCTGCTCTGATGGACGATTATGTAAACCATAAATTTCATGAAGTGCTCTATAAGTTTGACGAATAGAACACTGATTTTGAAAATAAATTTCAACAATTTGTAAACGTTGTTGTGGCGTGAGTCTTTCCATGATAATTTGTCAGTGCTTACTGAACAGAAATGTCAAAACAACATGGCTTCTGCATTCTGTCAAATCACAGTTATCCCTATCGAAAGTCCTATCACTCAAAAAAAAAAAAACACTGGATATGTAACTCAACTGTCTGGATGCTACCAAAAAAGATTCCAAAACTCAACTTTCTGAATATTTCTGAAAAGATGCTCCTCTTCCGAACGGCAGGTCTATTCAAACCCTCGGTAAAAATTGACTTGCCCACGTGATAAATAACTCGTGTCCCCTTCTAGTTGGAGTTGGAGAGTTGGAGCCGTAATCCGTTGTCTGATTGGTGGGACTTCATATCAGATTTTTCTAGCACGCGATCGAAAGAATTCCTTATTACGGCCTCACCATCAATTTCGCGTCTTTTCTCCACCTAACTTATAATCTTAAAAAACGGTAAAAAAACTACAGATAGCATTTTCATATTTGCGGAATATAAAACTTTTATGCGTAGATGCATAAAAGAAGATAAAAACACCAATTATTTCGATTATAATTTAACATCGTTCCGGTCGAAAACAATTAACCCATATAGGGTCCGCATGAAAATCAACGCGCTTTGACTTTTCCCGTACACAGATACTCTTTAGAAACCGCTGCCACTCGATTGGAATTTAAGATCTTTCCGGGGGAAAAACCTTCGTATATTTTTGCAGATATATAATTTTCTGTTTCGTAGTTGATATGATCGGATTTTCTGAGCTCACGATGTCCGTGTCTGTTTTTTATATTTATATGAAGAATTTTTCCTTTCATTATGAATTGTTCCTTGTTGCCCCAAATTTTGGAAATGCTCCAAAATTTTCATCCAACTTCAAGAAGATCTATTATTATTACAAATAGAACGAGTTTAGGCAGTGACTATAAACTCACAGAAATAATACAAATTAGCATGTATAAGAGAAAAAAAGTGCTTGAAGAGCAGAAAGAAATCAAGAATAAACATCTTCAAAAACCACATATAGTCGGTCACTCACGGCGGTGTCAGCTGTAGTAGCCATTATTCAACGAGTTTACCGATACTGTCATCTACAAATAGATTACATTTACTCACCGAGAGAGTCCCAAGTAGGTCAGTCACTTGAACATCAGAAGAACACAGACGTGAACGATATATGCAACCGATGGCGAAGCAGCTGGAGCCCTCACTCAGGAAATCGATGAACAAACAATCAATTCCAAGTAAATCAGGACTTAAGAGCTGAAGTGTGAAAGAGTTAAACATTTCAGTAGCATCACAGGCATAAACTCCTCTATCACCTATGGCAGTCTTGCTGTCCTGTTTGTATATAGAGTAGCCAGGTAATTCAACCAAGTTGTCTAGAATTTCACGCCGCACGCAGCCAAGACTCGGCAACCAGGATAGAAGTCGGATAGTGAAATTTAACATACGCTAGAAATTCGAGATATTTGAAAGACATAGACTGGATGTTAGTGTTGACGATATACCCCTTGCATAAACCCATCAGTTTTTTGACTGATCATCGTACAAGATTGTTGACGAATCCGGCTGGGATGAGAAACCAGTCTTACTACAAAGGGCACGAGCCTCCATCCTACAGAACTCACAATACCAATTAACACCCAGTAAACTCAACTCCTCGAGCGACCTATTGAGACAATCAAAATGAAAACAGTGTCTGCACTTTAAAACAATCAGCACAGCGAGTAGAAGTCCCTTTTTTTGAACATAGATTACACTTAGTCATCTGTGAATTGATGTCGATGGAGTGGAAAAACGAAATTTTCAGGTGTTTTTATTTGGGAGGGAATAGGAATCAACAGATTCAACTCTCCTGGAGAGCATTTGGTGATCCCCATAACCGTAAATGAACCACACAATTATTCCATCGCCTCAGTGACTCCTATCTGTCTAATTGGTTGGCCTCGCAAGAAGAACTGGTTGGCGGCGTAGGTGAACAGTCTTTTTCCAGGGGCAGTGTTGACGGCCAATTCAAAACACTTATCCACACTTAAGGTAAGATGTCCGAGATCCAAAAAGGATTGTGCTTTTCTTAGGAGCTTTCTTGCTTCTCGGACGGTATTGGCCATGTGGTCATTGGCATAACTCAGACGACTAATGGAAATTTCGCCTATGGTAGCGACTTACATGTTTTCTAACTCTTCCACCAATGATTGGGGTGACGGTGGCATCTAGAATTCAATTCCTCAAATACCTTTTCAATAAATTGTATATCTCCACTTCGTAAAAGATAATCGAAAAATCACTTCTGCTCCCTTGGGCTGTTTACTCGTGGAGGATGCGTTAATACAGGTGGAGAAAACTGCCTTCTACTCCCACCACTAGTTTTTTTTCCTTTAATATTTAATTTTCAGGTGTTCCTCGCTTGACCACTCGTTGAAATCTCTGGGAAATTAAGGTTACTCGCTTAACCAGTCGTTGAGGTTTCCATCACTGTACAGAACAGAACATTCTAACATACAGCAAAATCATAGAATAACATATGAGATAAGTCAAGCCTTAGAAAATAAAGAGTACTGTCCATCTGTATTCTTAGACGTCATTCAGGCATTTTATAAAATCTGGCATCCAGATTTGTTGTTCAAAGTAAAGAAGTTTCTCCCCATTATCTACTTCCAACTTCTGAAGCCATATCTGAGTGACAGCATAGATAGATAGGACTAGGATAAACTTCAGATTATCTGAAAAGTAGCCAATAATATCTGAAGTACCTCAAAGTAGTGTACTGGGCTCATTTATATCTCTGCTTCATGAAGCAGATCTGTTTATAAACAGGTAGACCATCATCACTAAAAATTAATGAAAATAAGTCTACGAAAGTAGATTTCAAAATGCGAAAAGATCGATGCCCACCCGTGTAAATAAATTAAACACAGATACTAGAGTCCACATCTACCAAATATTTGGGAATGCATATGGACAGAAGACTTATCATCTGGAAAGACCACGTTTGCAAAAAACGCAAATAAATTAATTTGAGAATTAAAGAAATATACTGGTTAATGGAAAAAAAGTCCAATTTATTACTAGAAAGCAAATTTCTAATATACGAAACTGTTATCAGACCAATGTGGGTATATGACATAGAATTGTGGGAATGCATAAGTAAGTGAAACATTAAGAAGAACAAAGAAGCCAATCAAAAATACTATATATGATAGCAAATCCTGTTACTAAACAGACCTGAAGGTGCCACATGTGGACATCATCAGAGAAAAAAATGAAAAGGACAATGAAAAATGACATTATCACAAAAATACTTCTCGCCAATCACTACTTGATCCATGGTGATATAAGACTCCAAAGGGACTGGCTATTTTATTTAATGGAAGATTGAACGAGGATTTATCACTGGATAAGCCTTCACCACATCATTGAGGGTACGCAACTCCCAAGCTGCCGCATTAACCCAAAAGAATAAATGTATTGTAATTCCTAATGACATATCAAATGAAAAAAATGTAAATTTGAAAGGATCCTGCTAAATCGTTTGATTGGCATCACTGAACTCATATATAGATAATGCAGTTCTGGGAAGCTACTGCAATGGTCTACTCCTGTCAAGGAATTTTTTTCAGCCTCATCAATAAGTTTATAGTTAAAAATATTTCCATATCTTTCAGGTCTATGATCTTAGAATTCGTGCATGTTTGTTGATGATATAAGTAGGTGTGGAAAACTATATACTTCAAAAATTTGTCATTTAAAGCAATTTATCGGCTGTAGGAGACTCCAAATTTTTTATAATATCCCTTACACCAGACTACAACAAAGTCTCCTGTTTTTATGGAACTGCTTTTCTAGTGCAGTTGCGTTCCTTTGGCGTCATCTTCAATCTTTGTCTTCTAACCCTCCAAAATAAGAGCATTAGGAGGGTCAAGAGGGACTTGTGGGGCAATTTCTGTGAGGGTATGAATAATGCCCCCGGAACTGCCAGAATACATAAGATTCTCTCCAGAGAGCCAGTGGGAACAATTGGAGGGTGGTTTCACTGGTACCAGAAAAGAAACATTAGAGCTCCTTGCAAACAAACACTTCCCTGGATATCAAACCTTGGAATCGTTTATCTTGACTTAGCCAAGGCTTTCGACAGGGTTCTAGTGAGGGGCTAATGCACAAACTTGACACTTTCGGTATTCGGGGCCAACTAAACCTTTGGATTGAAAATTACATGACAGAAAAAACTTTCACAGTCAAAGAGGGTCACTCTTTTTCCTCGAGCAGACGAGTTACAAGTGGAGTTCCCCAGGGGTCTGTTCTTGGTCCATTCCTCTTTGTTGTCTATGCAAGTGAACTTGCTCTTCATATAAAATTCCGCAAGTCGTTTTATGCCGATGATACTAAACTGTATGGAAATGCCTTAGTTGAACATCAATTTCTTCAAGAAGACCTCAACTCGATTAATCAGTGGTGTGAGGATTAGCTGTTACTTCTTAACGTCGATTAATGCGTCGTACTTCATCAAGGAAAGAACAATCCACTCGACCAAGAAATGGTCAATCGTTACGTATAGTGTCCTCACATGTAGGCTTGGGATTGACTATTAATACTGACCTAACTTGGTCCGAACATATCATATGGTGGGACGAATCAAGCCGGAAACCTCATCGTTCAGACCAATAAGTTTGACATTGTTTTTACTGAAGAGTCTGGAAAAGGTAATTGATGTCCATATCAGGGAGAAGGTGCTAATTGAGAGTCCCCTTAGCACTCACCAATACGCCTAACAGGCCGAAAAGTAAGCAGAACTTGCATTACACAATTTGGTCGGAAAATTAAATCAATCTCTTGATAATCAAGAGATAGCACTAACAGCGTTTCTAGACATTGAAGGAGCTTTTAACGATACGCTACCGGCTTCTCTCGCTGAGGCTATCTCTACGAAAGGAATTGACCCGTAATTTGTAGATGGATACAGGCAATACTATGCGGCAGAGTAATAATGACCTCATACCAGGATAAGCCCTTCGAGTTCAAGGCTGCGAAGGGCTGTCCGCAGGGAGATATTGTCTCACCCCTACTGTGGACCCTTCTCGTTGATGACCTGCTAGCGATTATTTCGCTGCAGGGAGTCGACGTTCAAGCATTTGCTGATGAGCTGGAAATCATAGTGAAAGGTAAATCGGAGGCGACGCTATCGGCTGTCCTTCAAGAGATACTGATTACTATTGACAAATGGTGTATAAGGGAAGATACGTCTCTTAACCCACAAAAGATAGTTATAGTACCATTCACCGAAAAACGGAAGTTAAACGTGGTTAAACAATACACTTCTCATAGGAGGCAAAATACCAGGGAATAGTCCTTAACAAAACTCTCAGTTGGAATGCACACCTAGACATAGTGTATCATAAAAATAGAATGGGATTCTGGACTGATAGTCAGTCAGTACTAATAGCTCTAAAATCCAGCTATTGTACATTGAAAACAGTCTGGAGTTGCCGCACGGCTTTAAACAGGCTCGGTATGTGTCACAGAATCTCTCTTGTTTGGATACGGAGCCACTAAAACTATTTGGGTAACGAAGAGGCAGATCGGCTGGCGCTTGCTGGAGCTGCGCTGCCTCTGGAACCATTCTTGGGAATACCACATGACGTGGCTAAGCGGAAGATAACAGGCAGAATGAACTCAAGAATCTTTCTGGCGGAGCCATATTGACCTGAAACATTCGAAGCTGTTCCTTGGAACAGCTTCTAACAAAAAAAAATGGCGGCCTAGCGCTAGGTCTGGATAGGGCCAAACCTAGCGCTAGGTCTGGATAGGGCCAAACTAAGAAAACTTGTCGGAATTATGACCGGTCACTGTAGGCTGAAGACGATGAAAGCAGGCTGTTTTGCCGACACTGAAACAGCCATGCACATCGTCTGAGAGTACCGAGCGGTGAGTCGCATCAGATTCCAGGTCTATGGTCAGGCTTTTATGGCCCACTGCGAATTGAAAATATAACCCCTGAACCTGATTATCGGTTTTATCCAAAAACTGGATCTCGTCGGGGAAATATAAATTAGAGGTAAATCACAATAATCCGTGCGGACGCAGAGGTAGGGTGGACAGACGCCCACTCACTATAATAATAATAAATAAAGTCGTCTAACCGGAAGAGCAAATTCTCGTCGGGGTCAGAATAGCTCTCAGATAGTAAAATAACAATATTGATATGTACTTTTTCATTTTCTGACTTCTTTTCCACCACTCATTCAGAATCGGAGGGTATGGGATCATCATCCACATTTTCTATTTTTTCCATTAATTCTTCATATTTCATACTCATTAGTTGAAATGGTAATGATTTCATGATACAACCCGTAAAAATAAATAATTGAAGAGCAGTGGTACTAATAACGTATCACTACAGTACATAAAAATGTACAATGAAAAATGAATGAAGTTGGAAAATTTCAGCAACAACATACTCTGGCTTTTATCTCAATATAGCAGGAATATATCAAAAGAATATCATATTTCTTACTTCCAATACTTCTAGAAGAACGCAATTTATGATAAGCACCAGCAAACATAATCTACCACGAAAACATGGTCAAAGAGTGCCGTCACACACACACACACACACACAAAATATGGTCCTTATGACTCTGAATGCCTTAATTACAAAAAACTAATTTCTTGTAGGTGTATGCTCTTTTTTTATGGTCTGTATGTGCGATAATGTGCTACTGCATTCGATCGGGTGTTATGTAATATTAGTTATGGATGAATTGTCACGATCATCAATAAGGAGTACGAGCTATGGTAATAGAAAGTTCTAGAAATCGAGACCGTGTAACATATATCTGTATAACAATTCTATACTCGAACAAACTCGACAAGGTTTTGTAGATCACAAAGGCAAATTGCAGACATGCGCATGTTTCAAACTGATTGGTTTTTGTCAGTACAATGTATCCTAGTGACTCAAAATCTGTCCAGTATCCATATTCGCTATACACAGAGACTCCAAAGATATTACTAATACACTAGCGCAATCTAGAGTATGCAAAATACATACACAGAGACTTTAAGATAATAATAATACAATAACGCCATCTAGAGTATGCAAAATACATGCCAGACATACTTTTGCGTGTTTATTCAAGTAAAGAAATGTTTTCTCGATATTTTCACGTTACCAACGCAGAATAAACTTTCCTCATCCTCAAATCAGACCATAATTTGCCTAATGTTCAAAAATTAGCCTATTCATATTAAAATAAATTAATTCGGCTGATCTGTACCAAAAATCATTAATTAGGAGTATGATGTATGGTAATATAAAGTTCTTTAAGTCTGATTTGCGCATGAGTAAAGTTTATTCTGCGTTGGTAACGTGAAAATATCGAGAATTCATTTCTTTACTTGAATTAACTCGCAAAGCTATGTCTTGTATGTATCTTGCATACTCTAGATGACGCTAGTATATTATTAATATCTTGGAGACTCTGTGTACAGCGAATATAGATACTTGATAGATTTGGAGTCAGTAGCATACATTGCACTGACGAAAACCAATCAGTTTGAAACGTGCGCATCTCTGCAATTTGCCCATGTGATCCACAAAACCTTGTCGAAGTTGTTTGAGTATAGAATTGTTATACAGATGTATCTGGTGTTTTTTTAGAGTGATATAACTTTCGACAGGGATAACTGTAATTTGACAGAAGGTAGAAGCCATGTTGTTCTGACATTTCTGTTCAGTAAGAATTGACAAATTATCATGGAAAGACTCACGCCGCAACAACGTTTACAAATTGTTGAAATTTATTTTTAAAATCAGTGTTCTATTCGCCAAAATTCGCCAAATTTATAGAGCGCTTCGTGCAATTTATGATTTACATAATCGTCCATCAGAGCAGCTTATTCGTCGAACTATGAATAAATTTCGGACAACATTTTCTCTACTTGATGCAACAACAACAACAACAAGACAAAGAACTGTAAAGAAGAAAATATCACTGCTGTAAGTCATAGTGTTAATGATGATACAGATTTGTCTATTCGTCGACGTTCACAACGAGTTGGATGCTCAAAAATTAGCATATTCATATTAAAATAAATCAATCCGGCTGATCTATACCAAAAATCATGAATAAGGAGTATAAGCTATGGTAATAGAAAGTTCTAGAAATTGAGACAGTGTAGCATACATCTGTATAACAATTCTATACTCGAACAAACTCGATAAGGTTTTGTAGATCACAGAGGCAAATTGCAGACATGCGCACGTTTCAAACTGATTGGTTTTCGTCAGTGCAATGTATGCTATTGACTCAAAACGTGCGCTTGTATGTGATCTACAAAACCTTGTCGAGTTTGTTCGAGTATAGAATTGTTATACAGAGATGTATATTACACTGCCTCGATTTCTATAATTTTCTATTACCATAGCTCATACTCCTTATTAATGATTTTTGGTACAGATCAGCCGGATTAATTTATTTTGATATGAATATGCTAATTTTTGAGCATTACGGCAATTTATGGTCTGATTTGAGTATGAGGAAAGTTTATTCTGCGTTTGTAACGTGAAAATATCGAGAATACATTTCTTTACTTGAATAAATACGCAAAGGTATGTCTGGTATGTATTTTACATACTCTATATGGCGTTAGTGTATTATTATAATAATATCTTAGAGTCTCTGTGTATGTATTTTGCATACTCTAGATGGCACTAGTGTATTAATAATATCTTTGGAGTCTCTGTGTATAGTGAATATAGATACTGGATAGATTTTGAGTCACTAGTATACATTGCACTGATGAAAACGATTCAATTTGAAACGTGGGCATGTCTGCAATTTTGCTCCGTGATCTACAAAATCTTGTTGAGTTTGTCCGAGTATAGAATTGTTATACCGATGTATGTTGCACGTTGTCTCGATTTCTAGAACTGTCTATTACCATAGCTCATACTCTCCTTATTAATGATTTTTGGTACAGTTCAGTCGGACATGCGTTTAGAAGACGTACAACTTGAACAATTAGTATGTTGATTTAACGAAGGATTAACTCAACAAGAAGTTACTAATCGTCTCCGGGTTTCGCAAGTTATAGTTCGTAGAGAGTGGAAACGCTATCGTGTTTGTGGAAGTGCTGCATATAGTTAAGGGAGTGGAAGAGCAAGAGCTACAACCGTTGCACAAGATCGGCTGATACGGCTAACTGTAAGACGAAATCCCTTCTTCACAGCATCCCGAATAGCTCATTCCGGAGAGCTACCGGTAGGACAGTTTCAGGTCAAACAATCCGGAATAGGTTGCATAGTTTCAATTTGGGGGCGAGAAGATCCACCAGGCATTGAGTATCTAGCACCGAGCTGTGAGATATTGTTAGGCTCTCGAAAATGAGAACTGGAACGCGTACAGATGGAGATCCTGCTTGTTCACGGATGAGTTCAGATTTAGTTTGTATCAGTGTGAAAAGAACGGGGTCAATGAATATATATATATAATGAATATTTTATGACGCCAACAACTTTTTTCGGTGTCAGCTCGGTGTGCGTTTGGGAAGGCATTTTTTTTAATGGTTGCACTGATATTATTATCCTTATTAACGCAACCATGACAGCAGTAAGGTATCGTGATTTGATTGTAGAACGAATTATTGTTCTCTTTGCGGAAGCCATTGCCGGCAAACTTATGTTAATAGAGGATAATGCTCGTCCACACCGGGCAAGAATTATCAATGACCGCATAGAAAGCATGACATTACCGAATGGATTGGCCCGCTGTCTCTCCAGACCAAAATTGTATTGAACATGTCTGGTCTGCAGTGTCATAGCAATTACACCGCTCACCTGACCAATTACAGACATTGCTACAGCTGGTCATTGCTTTGGCGGACATTCCTCCAGCTTTGATTGATAACCTCATTGACACAATGCCTAATTCCAAAGTGTTTCTAACAGAAGGAACCTATTTTTAAACCTGCAGGCTCCACCAGGTAAGTTCATTTTGTTTATTTCTTTATTGAAGGGTCTTTCAATGGAAACGCCCCTTGAGGTGAAAATTTAAATGATGTTTTATTTCATGACTAATGGTATCCATTGTAATTCATAATTAAATGAAAATTTCAATAATTTTCTAAAAAAAAATGTACTCTATTTGCAAAACAAAATGGGGCGCTGTTAATGAAAATAGCCTTGCTCCACTGCTTACTGTTGCCATTTCAGGCAGTTTGACTATATGTAGTCACTTAACTTAATACATCTGTGCATATACAAAATCGCTTTTTTATTTCCCTTTATATATTATTATGTTATGTTATTCTGCACGCGAGTTATCCCCTTCAAGTTTTGATCAGTCTAGTTTTAAAATCATGGTGTTCTGCGTGACGAACCTGGATGATTAACGGTTTGAAATATTGGTGTATTGTTTGTGGTAAATTGGAGAGCTCACTACCATACTTACTTGATGAAGTCATGTTATGACGAAACAATAATTCTTGATCTGAACGAATGCTAACGGAAATTAAAATCATAACTACGAAGAATTTCCGTCAAGTAAGGACTGAGACCATTTGATATCTACGTAAAGTATAAAAAAACTGGTGATATGTTTTAATATTTGCAAAAGTAAAATTTTATATTAAGTACTGAATTATTTCATAAAAAATACTTACTCTCACCAAAAGCTCATAGTCCATTTGTACAATGTTGCTAGATAATACCAGGTTTTTCTTCGCTCTATCCAAAAATATGGAATAAATTTTTTTATTCTCTTGATTCATGTCATACCATGGAAGTTGAGTGAGTTTATAGTTACATGCTTGCGACTGAAATGATAATCTTTTTTCAGAGTACGTTATTGTAGCAACATTTGAAATGGTGAATAATAATTCGCAATCAATATTTCACAAGGATTTTCAGTATTTGATATACCAACATATACAGATGCTATTAAACACAATAAATCAAATCATCCTATTAACCAAAAATTTTCAGCATTTAATTTCATGATCCACAGAACAGTTAGCATATCCATGAATCGAGATAATTACAGTTTAGAGCTAAACATCAATAAAAAATAGCTTTTTTTATGATAGATTGGGCCGTTGCTTGGTAGAAATCAGTTGTAATTGTCATTATAAAATAAAGCATAATAAATAAAAAATAAAGTAGAAAATGTAAACAAGTGTTTTATTTTATAATGACAAAAAATAGCTATTAATAATGACTACAATCCTATACTGATAGATAAGTTGTTGACGAATAAAAATTCTAAAATAGCCTAAGTAGTGTATATCTGAACACAAAAGAAAATTTTAAATACATTTCCTTAAAATATAATAAAGGAATTTCTGGAGTAATTGCTACATACCACAAAAATAAATATTATTTAAGAACTCATTCAAAACTTATTCAAACCTCAGTTATTTTATTGAAAATAATGTAAACATTACACCGGAAGATGATAAAGTGGGAGATTATAAGTTAACCTGCGCTGATTGTCAAAAAAGTTACTTAGGACGGACGGGAAAAACTTTCTGACAGAGAACTGTAGAACATTTGAAGAGTTTCCTCAATAACAAAAGTAATTCCACTGATTCAAACCATTTGTTAAAAACGGGCCATTTTTTCAACCATAATTCTTAAATTTCACATATAGAAAGTAAAATTTATGGCTTGAACCTCTGTCACTAGAGATGAATAAATACAACAAAAATGGAATAGTACTCAGAGAACAATTATACCTAAATAACTCACCACTGTTGAATGTATTCACATGATAGTGATTTCTCGCATATCATTTGGTGAAACATTTTTAAATTAATAAAGTAAATAAAAACAACTTGGCTTAAGTTTCACTGTTTATTTGATGTCTGTTGACATATGTGTATATAAATTTGTTTAGCACATGGAAAGAAGCTACCAATCACAAATGAACAACTTCAATTTCATTGCTCTTATCTGTAAAAGATTAGGACCGAACTAACACCATATTTTTACTCTTCAAGATTGTACCTGTTATCTAATCTACCATTATAAATAGTATTCTAAGTTTTGGTCCCTTAAGTTTTGTAGCGAACAACTTCTTCGCTATTCGTCCAGAAACCTGCCTTGCTCTGTCGCAGCTTGACCAGCGTATCAATAGAGGACCCGACCAGTCAACAGAATCGTGACTAACGGTCCTCGCCAGGTTCGAATAGAGCAAGGCACTGCGTTTGAAGATCAGCGTTCCAAGCGAACGCATGGTTACCGGCGTCACAGGCAAAGCATGCAAATCACGCCTATTTGACGAGTTTCAGATGCGCATGCTCGAAAACGAAACGCCGTCTCCCTAACTAAGAGGTGGAAGCTCCCTCGCAACACCGCATTCACCGAGAGCTTCTTTGGTGACCCCGACGTGATTGGAAGGGTTTGCTTCAAGAGCGAACCAACCCATTCATTAGGTGGCCCTAATTGCTCCGTATCTATATTTCCGAGATGGTCCTTTCCTTTCGTTCCATAGATCTCCGCTGGAGATTGCACCACGACCAGCCCAGCGGCGGACTGTATCCTTGCCTGCTCCCAACGCCCGAATCCGTGACTTTATCGACGCTCACTGGAGGGAAAGTGTGTAGCAAACGACTTCTTCGCTCTCCGTCCAGAAACCTACCTTGCTCTGTCGTAGTTTGACCGGCGCACCGATAGAGGACCCGACCAGTCAACAGATTCGTGACTAACCGTCCCCGTCAGGTTCAAATAGAGTAAGGCACTGCGTTTGAAGATCAGCGTTCCAAGCGGACGAGGGTCACAGGCAGAGCCTGCGCATCATGCCTGTCTGACGAGTTTCAGATGCGCATGCTCGGAAACAAAACGCCGTCTTCCGAACTAGGAGGTGTAAGCTCCCTAGCAACATCCACATTTCACCCGAGAGCTTCTTTGGTGACCCCAACGTGATTGGAAAGGTTTTGCTTTAAGAGCGAACCAACCCATTCATTAGGTGGCCCTAATTGCCCCCTATCCAGCATTTCGAAATGGCCCTTTCCGCTCGTTCCACAGTTCCCCGCTGGAGATGGCACCGCAACCAGCCCAGCGGCGGACTGTATCCTTGGCTGCTGCCAACGCCCTCTTTCGTGACCATATCGACGCTCACTGGAGGGGAAGTGTGTAGCGAACAACTTCTTCGCTCCTCGTCCAGAAACCTGCCTTGCTCTATCGTAGTTTGACCGGCGTATCAATAGAGAACCCGACCAGTAAACTAATCGTGACTAACCGTCCTCGCCAGGTTCGAATAGAGAAAGGCAGTGCGTTTGAAGATCAGCGTTCCAAGCGGACGCATGGTCACCGGCGTCACAGGGAGAGCATGCGCATCACGCCTGTCTGACGAGTTTCAGATGCGCATGCTCGGAAACGAAACGCCGTCTCCCTAACTAAGAGGTAGAAGCTCCCTCGCAACACCGCATTCACCGAGAGCTTCAGTTTTGAAAATGGGCTAAAAACCCAAAAATGTATGTCAACAGATATAAAATAAACAGTGATAATTGCATATGACGTTGAAAGCTAGAGTTCTAGATCAATACTTTCAGAATTTCTTGGAATCAATAGGTACAATGCTCTTAAAATCCTTTTGAACGAACAAACAGATGTTGACAAGTCTCCATTTCTGAATATCTTTCCCTAATGGCATTTTTTAGCGGCAAACTCCAATAAATTCCTTGAGTTTTTATGACTTGTTCTTCCATTATTGTCTCACGTACTTGACAATTATTATCAAGAATTATTATTTTATCCTGTTTGTATTTAAATTCGGTTACACTGAACACCATCAGTCAATAGAATGTAGATACCTGATGAAGCCACATCGTGGTGAAACAATTGTTAAGTACAAACATTTTTGTGAGAATAAAATACTGTCTCCTATATATTTGTAATTATAAAATGATTAAACCGATTTGTAGCAATAATCGCCTACTTCAAATAGAAAATTTAGGCAAATATATAACATTAGTTTGTCATACTAAAATTATTTAAAAATAATTTTATTTCCATAAATCATCTTTTGAAATTGACTAGCATTATTCAGTATTTTCCCTTTCTCTTGCCTTACCTTTATAATTGAGGTTTATAATTTATGGATGATTAAAAAACACTTTCATATATTTTCACAGGTAATACTCGAAGGAAATCCTCCTATTTTTATATTACTTTAATTGCTGCACATTAATAACATTAGGAAATAGTAATTATAATTTTAATTATTAATTAAATAATAATTAATTAATAATTATAATTACTACTTCCTTATGTTATTAATGTGCAGCAATATATAATATATCAGGAGTACAAATAAGTTTCCGCCGTTTTTCAACACAAATCAAATATTTATTATAGAAGAACGATGTGAGACTGCTTGTGAGTGATTTCTTATGTTAGAGCAAGTTCGTTTTATGTTTGAGATGAATCTTCCTCCAATAATTCCTCCAATTCTGCATCCTCTTAAATTTTTGGCCTTCCACTGCGATCTTTGTCTTCTACGTCGAAATCACCGTTTTTAAACTTTTGAAACCACTCTCGACACGTTCTCTCACTCAAAACACCCTCAGCATATGCTTCTAAGAGCAATTGATGCGCCTCAGAGGCAGATTTCTTTAAATTAAAGAAGTAAACTAATATTTCCCGCAAATGACGCTTACTTGGCTCAAATTTTGACATTTTCAACTTATAAAAATTATATTTTACCAATATAAAATCAATGATATTAATAGGTGATGTTGTTTTTGAATGTCCAAACTATTTTTTAAGCCGGTTATCATCTGAGAAAGCTAACCGAAACTCCGTGCCGCGCCATCAACAAAAAAACGGCGGAAACTTATTTGTACTCCTAATATATATATATATATATATATATATATATATATATTATACATTTTGAGAACTCTTTATTCTAGAGAACTTTAATATGTCAGAAATCCATCCCTTTCATTTAGTAGATTATAGGCCTAAGCCTATTTTAAATGCATTAGGGGCAATAACAACTATAATGGAAATAACTGAATGATTCCCTTTATATAACATCTAATCTCTCAATAATAAGAAATATAATACTATAATATTAATTAAACAATAATTAATTTAACATTTAATTTCCATTCGAAGAATACTGAACTTCAGGTTATCTTGAATAAGAAGCAATTTATGCATTTACTTTAGAAGTTATATCCTTATTCAATAATTAATGGAAACCAGAATAGGGGTAAATCACTGTTTATAATTTCAATGAATATTATCCGATTAAAGAAAATATCATTCTTGAGCTCATAACTTAATTATAATTTTCATAATAAAAAACGATTTTATCCTATAAATATTTGAAAATTACTAATTTTCTTATTTGCTTCAATATCTTGTTCGTCATAGGCTGATTAATAAAAAATTTAAAAATAATAAAATGAAAACTCATCCTATAATCATAATCATAAAATTTCATTAAATATAATCAAAGAAATATCGTTCTACAACCGAAGAATTTTTTATATAATTTAATAAACCCTGTCTACCATAATATTCGGATCACACATCTACCATAATATTCGGATCTTACAATTATGATAAAAAAACATAATTGTAATTCATTGTTTCCTGAAAATAACAAAAATAATAAACATCTTAAGTTGAGAAATTTGGTATATTCCACATATGGAAAAACTCAATATATTGAAATTATAAATATAAATTTATAAGTTAATCCGAATTTTGAAATCTCTATTCAATAAACATTCTTCACATAATTATTAATGAAAAAGAGATAAATTGATTAAAAAGAATTTTTGAATAATATTCACATCAAACTCCCTCCCACAAGAAACAATTTGATAATAATGGTTCTTCTTTAAATTATATAATTATTCCTTGACTATTTTTCCAAATATATTAAATAATAAATTAAACGTAAAGTATAAGAAACAGTAAATCCTAAAGATGAATATTTTATAAACTAAACAAATAAACTTTCACTCAAAGTAGATAATGCAATAATTTTCAACATCATATCCAAAATCTGCACCTAATCCAGACATAAATATAGCTATTAAACCAATAAACAATAAAATTTCATTAAAATTTATTATTATTAAAAAATGAAAACGAATCAATAGATCTTTCTACACCAGCAGTAACAAGAGTAGAAGAATGAACTAAAGCTTACACAGCTGTACAGCTGTAGTAGCAACTATTTTGCAGGAAATCAAGAGAAAGCAGCAACTACTACTAAAACTCCTTCCTACTAACCTTAAATTTAAATCTGAAATATAATATTTCAAATAAATGAAAAAATTTCATCTTTTATGTTCAGTATTCAAGCTATACTGTCGATCTCCAACTCGATTTGATAAAGCTGGCCCTATAAGATTTCAAATTTTGGTAGAAAATTACTGCGCAATATGAAACTAAACCTAACCCATCTCAACCTAATGAAATAGAAATTAAATTTGACCTTCGATTGTCAATATAATTGATAAAACAAATACAATACCTAATATAAGAAACCGCATTAAATTCAAATGTAGTTCCCTATATTTTTTATTGGGCTTTGCTACTAAACCCCTACATTTTTGATCAACCTGCTTCCAAGAATAGACAATTGCAGGCCACTTTTCAACTATTTTGCCCTCTATATCAATGAATTAATATCAGGTCATACGAGAATTCTAATTTATTGCGCTTGCGCACAACTGATAAAAGGTGCTGTTATTTCACAGACAATATGTATTCTCTGTATAAATTTATCATACCTGTAAATGCCTGAGACCAAAAAAAGGACATCAGTACGCTACATTTAAAGAGTCTATAACGAATATCAATATTTATTAAAGTGTTAAAATAATGAAAGCAACAATTATGAATTTTTTCATATTGTTTTTGAATGAAACTGGGCAAGTTTGTTGATACCTATACTGTAGGTACTATAATTAAGAAGAACGACATACTTTTCTATGAACACTAACGAACGTGTTAAATATTCAAACAGTTATTTCAAAAACTTTATTGTGTTTAAATATTGGAATATGGATTTCCAATTGGTAACGAGGCGAAAGCAAATTATAGGTATTGTAAAAATACCTACCTCACAAATTGGAAGAGTAATAGGTAACGCATATAATTAAATATTTATTATTTTTATCATCTGAAAAATTGACATTGATGTTATTTCCGTTCTTGAAATAACTCAAATCGAGAAAGTAATCCCAAGACAGTGTAACCAAATTTTATATCTACAATATAATAGATCAGAATTCAATCTGACATTAAACGTTAAATTATATAGTTTTAAAGCTAGATAGTTTCTCAGTAGTTAAAATCTGCAGAAGCTACTGTGAGGCCAAATTATTATATATCTATTTAAATAAACATATAGTTATTTTGAATTGCCTTGTCAAGTGATAAAACGTTTGAAATTATTTTCCATTAAATGATGATCGACCCAATTCAATATTTGAATTTGAAAAAATTAGATGAATTTATTAAAAATAATTTGATATTTTAGGTCGTGGAGGTTGTGTAATTCAAAAAATTGAGATGGAGACATGTACAAAAGTGAAGATTATTAAAGATGAGGGAGGTGAATGGACAATAGTGCGGATCAAAGGAAAAACTAATGATGTAAACAAAGCTAAAGATACTATTGAATCTTTAACCAAATGATTGAAACAAATCATTCAGTTTCAAACTTGTTTTTCACTGTATTGAACTCATTGTAATAAATAAGAAACAACATTATTATTATTTTTTTATTATTATTATAAGGATCTTTTGTAAAGATCCCTCAGAAGCTTTTTCAGCTTGTGCGGGTTACTAGTTCAGTTGTGTTCTGGGTAGGTTTGTTACTGAAATCTTGCGCCACTTTAGGTCACAGCACTGTTAACTTTTGATTCAACAATGAAATGGTAACAGACACCCGTCAAACTAGAAAATTTCTTTTCTATATGAACAGAATTCGAACCCGGACCTCCCGGTCGCGAGCCCGATGCTCTCCCACTGAGCTGTCCACACGATAGATTTGTATTATTCAATTAATAAACTTTTGAAACCAATAAAATCGGAGTTGATTCAAAATAATATGTTCTTTCGATGAGCGAAACAAATATTTTGTGGAATTTCCATAAAATTCATTCGAAATCAAAGGGAATATTATATAAATTCAAATATATAAGAAAATATGTAAGCAGTCAGAAACATCCATATATTCTATATAATGCCTAATGTCTAAGACGGCCACAAGCGAAGGTTGGATATATTGCAAACATTTTTCTTGAAATAATACACAAAAAAACTAACCTTACCCAGCAAAATTTTATACGAACTAACTGAGGTACCTGATATTAGATAGATGTATGATAAAAAAATTAATGGACATACACAAGAAAAGATCGATCTAAAAGAGGTAGAACACCAATAGCCAACAAAAGCTGCTGAAAAAAAATTTGAAAGACATATGTCATTGAAGAGTATAAACCAAAAATGTTTTATTTATATAGCATCGAGACTGTTTTCCCTGGTGCCCTATGAACTAACACAAATAAAACACAATATATCTTTCAAAAAAAAAAGGTAATAACCTGGATCATGAACCAAAGAACAGAGATTAATAAAATAGTCAATCAAAACTAAATTTTATGAAAACCGTAAAGGACAATGCCACAAATGACAAATACAGATCCTCGATGAAGACAATAGGAGTACACCGATCACGACATTTTACCCAAATTTGACTGCTAACCAATTTTTTTTTGTACTTTTCTGTTGAATTATCAGAATAGAAAGAAAATGTATTTTTTGTGGGTTTTTAAATTGTTATAAACTGCACAGTTAATTAATGTTATTAACTCAACAGTATTATATAATTTATCCGTTGTACATTTCTTGAATAAACTCTTTGAATTGAACTGATTGAGCGAAGGATATTGTTGACTTCAATATATGATTACTTAAAAAAAAGCATAAGTAGAATGACCGAAATGTTTCAGTTATTTAGCCCACTAGAGATAATATTTAAATCAAATGAATATGTTTTTAAGGTTAATGAATAATCATTGTAAATAATTAGGTCATTTTTATTGAAATTATTTTTTTTAATAGAAAAAATATATTTTCAAAGTAACAGAATTTTTGATCACCTTCAAACTTAAGCTGTCCACTGAATTGAGTTAATCTTTCACTTTCAGCTGAGATTTTAATTTTACTGAAAAAAAACTCGATCAGTGGACAAGACAAAATTTGTTTGGATAGGTATAAAACATATTTCCATGAAATCAGTCAGTATCCAATTTGGGATAATTTTTCGAGATAGAAATAGAATCATGCTGAAAATTTCATTTTGAAACAATATTTAACTATATAACTAAATATAATATAGAATCCTTGAAGAGCACAGGTTATTCTGTATATACCACTATACAATATACAAAATAACCTATGCTTACTGCCCTTCCTTTTATATAGAGATGACCAGCTGTTAAGCAAATGAAAGATTCAATGAACACGTAAAAAATCGACGAAATTCACCGTTAGGAAATCATCTGATAGAACCACAATAGAAAATTCAAGAAACTATCGGAGACTATTACTCCTTGAACAATATGAAATTCTAAAGAACAAACAGAACGAACACCTATTAAATGAAATCTCAGAATTTCCAGATAGAAATCTCTTTAAATTCCTTGGAACGCTCCCATAGTAAATGTTTTAGTTTTATTCATATTTCGCGTCGTTTGAATAATATCCATCACATACCAGACGTTAATATGCGCATCTTGTTATCTATTCCCTGCTCTTCGATATCTCATGTGTATGTTTTCACCGTTGTTTACTGTTTTCGAGGGTTATACATAAAATATTTCATCAACAAAAAAGTTATCCCTCTATATGTGTGTACGTCTGATATGTGTATATTTTTTGAATTTTTGACAATATTGTATTTTATTGTTGACGGTGAATGAATAACAAAAGGACAAAAATGAATAAAATCTGAGAAAATTCCCACAAAATATTTGTAATGATTAAGATATTTATCTATATTTTCATTGTAAAGCGTAAATTCTTATATTTTTATATATTTATGTATGTGTTTATTTCAGCTGGCCTGATCATGGCTTAAAGACGAAATCGTTAGCCAATAGATTATTTTAACAAAAAAAAACGTGCTTTTGTATTGATCCTTATTATAACGTTCATACACTTATGGAAGAGTTCACAATAAAATATATCACATTATTTTCCCATAGAAAAAAGCTCAACTACATTTAGATTTAAAAATAGTTATTACAGTAAAAGAACTTATATACCTCGTCAACAATTTACCGGATTGATTTCTTTCAAGAGGTTTTCTCTCCCTCTTGGGTCTTTCAGTTTTATCATTTGTTACATTTCTGAATTTATCTCAATTTCCTGTTTAAAATTTCTAGCAATTTTTTTAGATGGACATAAAATCTTTTCTGAAATTTTTCTTAAACGGTTTGCATGACCTTTTCAACAACTATCTTATTCTGGACTAAATTTGTTACTTTTTGCCAATTTTTCCCTTAATTTCCAAATCGTTTCAGCAGGTTTACAATGATCTTCTACTAAATTTGAATCATCAATTTTGATATCAAGAGAATATTTACTTTTATAATATTTATTTCGTTTCATACAAGAATCGTATTAGTGTCTTCTACTTTTGATACTATTTTTAATGGTGTTACCTCAATTTCCGTCATCTTCATTAGATTCAGACTGATAAGTGGAAATGAAAACTTAGTTAATATGATTTGTTGAAATGGCGAAAAATTCGTCCTAGAATTTTAATTGAATGGTTGCTTCAGAACTTGTGGTTCAAGTTTCAAAAATATAGACCCAGTTCGAATGTGCATCTCACAAAGTCAGGTAATACTTCTTGGAGCAAGGTACGAAATAATGAATATGTAATCTTTTCCAAACATTTCCAGGCAATGACCAATATGCTAAAGGAACCTTAGAGCCTTAAGTAAATTTGTATAACGAATTTGACGCCGACTAGCACAAATCTCTATGTCCTTATTAGCATTTATCTACCAAAATTGCGCTCTCTTGAAACACTTTGATTTAACTATACCAACTTGGGTCATATGTTGTGTACTAAGAAAGATAGGCCAAACTTTGATAGAACGACAATGCGATGGTTCCAGAACAAATATTTAAAGACACTACAAATTCTGAACGTCTCCACAAATATGGTTCGATTTTTATATCATTGACGTACTTTCGTCAACCATTCTTCATGAAATTAATGACTCGACCCAACACTTTATCTTTTGAAGTTTCTTGTTCAACCTCTCAAAATTTTTTAAGCATTTCTTGATTATCTGGACGATGTGTTTCGGCAATACCATTTTCAGATTAAACGAAATCGTCGTCATATTGATGATTTGATAAGCTAACTACACTACACTATTATATTAATTAATACCAAAAAAATAATTTTTTTTCTAGGACAGAAGAACCCATCTTCAAAGTGCCTAGGTATAATCCTAAAGTCCACTGGGGCAGAAAGAATAGTTCTGCCCGAAAAAATCCAGCTCCCTCAAACCTGGAAATTGATAAAATGCTAGAGGAAATGCTACTGATAAGATCTCTTATTC
The DNA here is from genome assembly GCA_034642435.1 of Megalocaria dilatata. Lineage (NCBI taxonomy): Eukaryota > Metazoa > Arthropoda > Insecta > Coleoptera > Coccinellidae > Megalocaria > Megalocaria dilatata. Next base: position 60,451,916 of record CM067857.1, read on the forward strand.
CAGGTATTGAGGAAGAGGACAGAAAGATCGGGCAAAATAATTTGTCTTTTTCCAACCAAAAAAAAGGGTAAGTGAACTTCAAATATGCATTATATTCAAAATGAATTCAACACATTTATTTTTATGTGAAAACATTGAACATTGAAATGAAACACATTTAAATTAGGATCGAAGCCAATTTTTTTTTATTTGAAAGATAATTTTATGACATTTATATTTTAAAAATAATTTCCAGCATATGTCCACCACGACTAGCTCTGAGGAACCGCATTCGACCAGAACAATTTTGGACCACTTTTTCGAGTAATTCAGGCCTTATTTCATCAATAACACAAGTTATGTTGGCTTCCAGAGCGTCTCTATTGTTTATGGTTTATCAGCATAAACCAATGACTTGACATAACCCCAAAGAAAATAATCCAGTGGAGTTTTGTCGTATGGTCTTGGAGGCCAATTAATTGGACCATTTCTCGAAATAATGTTATCGCCAAATTTTTCTTTCAATAAATCAATTGTTACGGTAGCAGCATGAGGTGTAGCACCATTTTGTTGGAACCAAAACACTTCTGGGTCGATATCATTCAAATTTTGAAACAAATAATCATTGATCATGGATCTGCAACGAGCACCATTCACTATAACATTAGATCCAGCATCGTTTTTAAAGAAATATGGACCGATGATGCCTCCAGCGTGTAGAGCATAACATACAGTGCATTTTTAAGGATTCAATGGAACCTGCAGAACTTCTTGAGGATTGTTTTCACTCCATCGACATCAATTTTGCTTGTTTACATAGCCGTTCAACCAGAAATGAGCTTCATCACTAACCACAATTTTACGATAAAAAAGTGGATCAACTTCAAGCTCTTCTAAGGCCCAATCAGCAAACAAACGACGCTTATTATTGAATTGTATCAGTCCTTACTTGGTGAAAATCCATATTAAATAATTTGAAATAAGGTTATTCTGATTTTCACAAATTTTATTGTTAAACTCACAACAATTGTTTCGCTATCACAGTAGCATCATCAGGTAAGATCACATTTTGAATAACTACACTTATTATGGTCAAATGGTTCTAGTTCTTGAACCAGTTGGATCTTGTATGGGTGTAGAGCAAGATCTTTACGCAAAATTTTCTTACTTACAGTAGCAGCGATATTTTTTTCTGTGCGTACAGTTCTTTGTCTTGCGGTTATTGTTGCATCGAGTACAGAAAAGGTTATCCGAATTTTATCGATAGTTCGACGAATAAGCTGCTCTGATGGACGATTATCTGAAACCATAAATTTCACGAAGTGCTCTATACTACTCTGTCAAGAAAGTACGGGGAATTTTCAATTAAAACAACATTCTTACATTCAATCGTCAAAATTTATTGGGTCGTCTTCAAAATAGGCTCCATTTGCTCCAATACATCTATGCCAACGGCACTTCCAATTATCGAAACAGTTTTTATAGGCGCTTTCCGGGATGGACTTTAGCTCTCGCGCCGAATTTTTTTTTATGGCTTCAATCGACTCAAAACGGGTGCCACGAAGGGGCAATTTTAGTTATGGGAAGAGGAAAAAGTCGCAGGGAGCCAAATCCGGCGAATACGGTGGTTGCTGAAGCACGTTTGTTGAGTTTTTGGTGAGAAAGTCAGTCACAAACGTAGCTCGGTGAGAAGGCGCGTTATCGTCATGCAAAATCCATGAGTTGTTCGCCCACAAATTTGGCCGCTTCTTACGGATACGCTCACGCAAACGTTTCATAACGCCTAGGTAATACTCCTTGTTTACCGTCTGACCCTCTGGAACGAATTTGTAGTGCACCACGCCACGGATATCGAAGAAAACAATGAGCATCACCTTCATTTTCGAGCGGCTTTGGCGTGGTTTTTTCGGTTTCGGCTCATTTTTTGCCACCCATTCCGATGATTGCTGGCTTGTTTGCATATCGTACTCGTAGACCCAGGTCTCATTACCAGTTATAATGCGTTCCATGAATGTAGAATCGGAATTACAGCGATCCAACATGTCTGAAGCAACCTGTTCGCGATGATGTTTTTGAAGAAAATTCAGGTCTTTCGGTACGAGTCGTGCGGCCACCTTTCTCATGCCCAAAATATCAATCAAAATCGTACGTGCGGACTCGTGGAATATCTTAAGATCATGTGCTATCTCTCTCAAGCTGGTACGACGGTTTTCCAGCACCCTTTCCTTAATTTTATCGACGTTATCTTCGATCGAAGCCGTCGATGGGCGTCGACTTCACGACCGTCCTTGAAGGCTCTGTACCACTGATATGCACGAGTTTTCGATAGAGCATTATCACCAAAGGCCTTTTGCAACATTTTCAATGCATCGGCACACGAAAATTCATTTGCAACACAAAACTTTAAACAAATTCTTTGCTCAACGTAATCACCCATAGTAAAAATCGGCACGCACTCTGACATCGACTGACTTAATCAGCTGTTGCAAACACACTAGTTGACAGATCCCGCTCAAGCTTGGTATAGTAATTAAGGACAGTGGTACCAAATTAGGAAAAAAAAATTTTACTTGCCTCATTGCCCCGCCAGATTTGAATCGATAATTCCCGGTACTTTCTTGACAGAATGTAAGTTTGGCGAATAGTACACTGATTTTGAAAATAAATTTCAACAAATTGTCAACGTTGTTGCGGCGTGAGTATTTCCATAAAAATTTCTCAATGCTTACTGAACAGAAATGCCAAAACAACATTGCTTCACCTTCTGTCAAATCACAGTTATCCGTATGGAAAGTTCTATCAATATAAGAAAAACAAATGTTCCGCTATTTTATTGATTTACACAACAATTGTTTCGTCATACCATGACTTCATCAGGTGAGTATTATATTCAAACTGAGGTATACAATGCAAAACATGACCTTAAATACACAGCTCTGGAACAAAAAATAGAGGGGTGGAAAGAGATGGTATACAATTAATGAAAAATATTAAGTAGGGGGGATCTATTTAAATCTATTTGATCATTCAATGAAATTTGTCTTTTATTATATCTATTGATTTCTAAAGTTTCTAACAGATTTAGTTTCTGACTTTTGTTTTCAATATGTAATATTTTATAGTTCATATTAAAATTATGGCCAGTCTCTAACAAATGGTTGGCATAAGTTGAATTCGGTTTATTATTGATGTAACATTTTTCATGTTCTCGTATCCTTGTTTGGCCTGTCTGTCCCACATATACACATGGGCAATCACTACATCTTAACTTGTAAACTCCTGATTTTTTGTTTTTAGGAATGACGTCTTTATTATTTTTTATTTAGCTGCCTAAAGAATAAATAGTTTCAAAAGAATTGTTATATTTTTCTTTTTTCTTTAAATATCTGGCAATTTTTTTCAGATTTTTGGCCTATGTAAGTTAATGAAATAAATTTGGTTTCGTTATTTATATTTCGTGATATTGCTTTCTTGTAATTTATTTTATCAAGTAAATTGTCTACAGTTAACGGATTAAAATCATTATTGAAAGCTATTTGTTTAATCGTTTTATACTCTTTGTCCAAATTTTCTTTCGTCATGGGTATGTTAACCAATCTATAAAGGATACTATTATAAGCTGACAATTTTTGTGAAAATGGATGGTTTGAAGTATAATGAATCGTACCATCTGTATGTGTAGGTTTTCTGTATATGGAAAAGGCATGTCTATTATTAATTTTAGTGATTTTTAAATCTAAGAAATTGATGCTATTATTTACTTCATCTTCCTGTGTGAATTCAATTGTTGGATATAATTTATTGATAGATTCCAAAAATGAACTAAGTTGTCTATTTGTGCCATTAAATAAACAAATTATGTCATCTACATAGCGGTATAAATAAACGAAATCTTTAAAATATGGGAGTTTTTGGATATTGGTTTCTACGCGATCCATAAATATTTCTGATAATAGCTTTCAATAATGATTTTAATCCGTTAATTGTAGACAGTTTACTTGATAAAATAAATTACAAGAAAGCAATATCACTTGTATATCCAAAATTTCAAAATTCAAACGAAACCAAATTTATTTCATTAACTTACATAGGCCAAAAATCTGAAAAGATTGCTAGATATTTAAAGAAAAAAGAAAAATATAACATCTCTTTTAAAACTATTAATTATTTAGTTAGCTTAATGAAAAATAATAAAGACGTCATTCCTAAAAACAAAAAATCGGGAGTTTACAAGTTAACATGTAGTGATTGTCCATGTGTATATGTGGGACAGACAGGCATTATCATTCATCGTTCATTCCAAACAAGGATACGAGAACATGAAAAATGTTACATCAATAATAAACCGAATTCAACTTATGCCAACCATTTGTTAGAGACTGGCCATAATTTTAATATGAACTATGAAATATTACATATTGAAAACAAAAGTCATAAACTAAATCTGTTAGAAACTTTAGAAATCAATAGATATAATAAAAGACAAATTTTATTGAATGATCAAATAGATTTAAATAGATCCCCCCTACTTAATATCTTTCATTAATTGTATAGCTCTCTTTCCACCCCTCTATTTTTTGTACCAGAGCTGTGTATTTAAGGTCATGTTTTGCATTGTATACCTCAATTTGAATATAATACTCACCTGATGAAGTCATGGTATGACGAAACAATTGTTGTGTAAGTCAATAAAATAGCGGAAGTTAACATTTGTTTTTCTTATATTGAAGATGAATTTTCGTGAAGTAAAGACAGAGACAATCAAAAAAAAGTTCTATCACTTAAAAATAAACACCCGATAGAATGAAATTTCGAAGCTTGAACATGCATTGTAAAAACATGGTGAAAAGCATTGACGTGAAGTTAGGAGATTTGTGCGCTAGTTCATATTACCCATTATCCTGACAAAATATTTTCCTTTGGTCTTTGGTAATCGAAAGATCAAAAAACGATCGTATAATTACGATCAACAAGAAATTTTGCACGAACAAGGCTCTGGATTCCCCGTGAAAATGGTAGTGTGTTTATGGCCGTCCGGAACGACTGGAAATAATTACTTTTGTCCTAGGATTCTTCATCAGCGAGTCCAAACTATTCGTTTGATACCATTTTCGGCTCGACATTCAAAAATAACTGACATATCGGCGAAACGATAGCACGCAATTCCATGGAACTAACGCGCAAAAAACATGAACATATGTGATTACTTCTATTTGGATTTTTGGTTGGAAATCTTATTGTCAATAATTTGTCATGTAAATTAATTTGTTTCTCACAATCAAATATCACTCGTGCATTCTGAAACAGTTTCTCCTATAATACGATTACAATAAAAATATTAGAAAACGTTTTCTCGCCGATTATGGATAATTGCTATACATTACTAAATAAAATTGTCTCAAAGATTGAAGAATGCCAAAGTCTTAAACCTCAATAGACTATCGTAAGTATGAGGTATTTTGATTGGGAGTCGAATATCGGTTTCAGTCAGTGGCGGCTCGTCGTATGAATTAACTGAGACCGGGCCTCAGATGTAAAAATTAATAAAATGTGAAATTTTCGACACATTATTTATTTAAATACATCTAACTAATTTCCAGTCACCGAAATAAATTATCAAAACATCGAATTACCATCAAAGTTGAAAATATTACCTTTCAAATTAAGCGCGCACCCCTTTCCACTATCCAACTTTAATTCTAAACGCTGAAATCGTTGCCCGATCGCATAATAATCATAATTGAACATATACTATTGTTGTTGAAACTTAGGTCTATTGGATTTTGGCACCAGTTGTTGGTGTTGATGCAGTCATATTTTTCGGATCGTCTTCAATATGTTGAGTATGGGGGATGTGAATCTGCACCCTATCCTGCCACATCCGGTGTACCGCAGGGAGGCAATTTGGGCCCATTATTGTTTCTCATTTATATCAACGATCTGTCTCTTCAACTTGACTGTATGCATCTGCTCTTTGCTGATGATTTGAAGATATGTGCTGAGATTGATGATCGTTGCGATTGTCTCAGGTTGCAATCTTCCTTAGACAGGGTCAATTTATGGTGTTCTAACAACGAACTTAAACTCAATATTGGTAAGTCTAAAGTGTTATCATTCTCTCACAAACTGTATCCTATTCATTATGAATATACGTTGGGTGGTCAGATCCTGGACAGATGTGTTGGGTTCAGGGATCTGGGAGTTTTTTTGACCATAGGCTTTCCTTTTCGAAACATATAGGTCAGCCTCTAAAACACTGGGTTATTTTGTCAGAAACTGGAGTGGCTTTGTGAACCCTTCCACGATGAAAACGCTGTACTATTCTTTCATACGTAGTAAGTTGGAATATGTCTCTGTGATTTGGACTCCACTATATAATAATTCTGTCGTCGACTTGGAAGCTGTTCAAAGACGGTGTTTGAGATATATCTATTTCAGATGTTATGGGAGGGGATTCGACCACTCTGTCCTCACCATTAATTTCGGAGTTGAGGTGTTGAAGTTGAGACGTGAACGTTTCGCCTTGACTTTCCTTTACAGGATTTTGCATGGTACTATTGACTGGCCATTTTTTCTAAGCAAAATAAATTTTCACGTACCTAGGCCTGGTCTGAGGCGGAGTTATACCTTTTATGTTGATTACAGCAGATTAAATGTTATGTTACGTTCTCCTATAACTTTTATATGTACTATATATGATCGATATTGTTGTTAATGTGATATTCGTTTTGATAAGTTATCTTTAATTTTAACCTGCCATTTAGAACGGAACACTGGGATATTGTAGATGTTTTTCTTTATTTATTTCTATTGTGTAGACGTGTTTGAGCCGTGGATGCTATTTTGATTTATATGCGCATATGTTTATGTGGGTATGTTCATCATAGTTATGTGTTTTTTACTCAAGCAACGAATTTGATGGGTTGCTTATGATTTTCTTCATTACGTTAGTATAGGAGTCTTTTATACATATATTTGTTTTTCTATTTTGTATTTTCTATTTTGTATTTTCTATTTTTTATTTTAATATTTTCTCTGTAATTGGGTCAAACCTGTGAGGAATAAATGTATTATTATAATAACATTATAGTAACCCCAGAAATTTGAAGCTTCATATACGTCATAAATCTCTAGTCAAACGTCCTGGTAGCTGCCACGCACCCCCATCGCTTTAGTACCTCTTGGCGGGCATAATACGGGAATTTTCGAACGGATTGAGGCCCATGAAATTGGGCTTACTGCGCGCACAGATTGCAAGACTGTTTGACACGATTTAAATTTTCTGTCGTTAGTAGATTCTTCCAAATTTACTGAATATACAAAGAATTTTCCCGATAAATCATTTAAATCTTTGTAAGAAGTGTATCCTTATGTCTCCGAAATAGATCGGCTGAAAAATGAACTAAGTGTTTTATACAGGGAAGAACAGTTTAATAATCTAGATGTTCAGAAAATATTAGAGATGATATACAAGGAATTTAAAATTAAACATACAAGCTTTTTTGCCCAGTGTTAACTATTCCTGCAACAAGTGTTTCGGTCGAAAGAAATTTTTCGTGTCTTAAGCGCATAAAAACGTATTTAAGAAATACAACACAAGAGCGCCTAACCGGTTTGTCAATCCTGGCTATAGAAAAAGGAATAGTATGAGGTGTTAGCGAGGATCTCCAATTTCATGAATATATTATACATAAGAGTAAAAAATGATGAAACATGTTTTTATACCGTTTTGTATTTTATTCAAGTAAATAACAAATAAGCAGCATTTTGGCCTCCTTATTTGTTACTTATTATTTTTTGTATATATGTTCATAATATGTATTTATAATAAGGAAATTATTTTGTGTTTTTTAACTTTTCATTCTACTCCAAAGAAGCAGAAAACGTTATATTTGTTAATTTTATATATACACAATGTTATGTTTTTTCAATTATTAGTTCTTGTTAATTAATTATAGAATTTAAAAGTTTTTTTTATGGTTTTAGTAGGGCTATTGGCGATGACCTCCATATGAAAGGTCAACGCGCCAAGGAAAAATACCTCAGGTGTCTAAGCACCAAGGTGGCGTAGAAATTTATTCCTTCTTCGGTCCTCACCTGTTTTAAGTAACACGAGCTGCCACTGGTTTCAGTAAGATACCGCCTTAGGTATTGTACTGTTCTTCACTTTAAGGAGTCTCCGAAAACTGTTGCTTTTCTATCGTGATAATCTAATGTGGGGAGAAAAGTACTCTTCGTTGTGTAGACAACCCAAATTACACCTAAACGAGGATAAGGAAATAGTGGCGTGGCCTTTTTGAAGAGGAACTCTAACATACCACGAGTCAGCCGAAACCGCAACTATCAAGAGGATTCTATCTAATCTCACTGGGATGTCAAAGGACCCGAGAGACTTAGATATCAATATAAAAAACGCAAACACTACCTGAAGGGCTGCACAAACTAATACTGGGGAAAGCATAATACCACAGGATCTTTCACTCGCATATTTCATACAGCAGCGTTGAATATAAGGAGAAGTATTTGTTTCTATATAATACTTTGGCCTCTACCAGGACTACCCAAGAATTCCCCTTGAAGGATATTGAAAACAATTTACACAAACTGACTAGGAGATTATAACAAAGATAAAGCACTCCATCACCTGGGCGTGTTTAGTGAATATTACAATGAAAAACAAAGAAATAGGCAACTATGAGAGCACACAATAGTAATTGCGAATCAGATATATGCCAAGCAGCGTGAATAAGATGAAAATCATAAATGAAAATCTATTATTAAGATATAATAATATTTAAATAAGGTTATTCTGATTTTCACAAATTTTTATTGTTATGTTTACAACAATCGTTTCGATATCAGAGTAGCATCATCAGGCAAGATTACATTCTGAATAACTAAGCTTGTTTCCGAAATCCGTTGCTATTTATATTACAGTAAGTACAATAAATTTTTATTAAGCACTAAAATTCAAAAAAGGGTCTCTGCAAATTCCAGCTTATCTGAATATATTTAACAGAGGTGAGTTATTTAAATCTATCTGTTTGTTAAGTAATATTCTAATTTTATTAAATTTATTTATATCTAGGGATTCTAAGAGATTTAAGGCATAACTTCTACTTTCTTTATGTAGAATTTCAAAATTATGGTTGAAAGTATGTCCCATATCTAACAAATGGTTGGAATATGTAGAAATGCTTTTTTTATTGAGGAAACTCTCCAGATGTTCACAAATTCTATGTCGGAAAGTTCTTCCAGTCTGTCCTATGAAAACTTTAGGGCAATCACCAGAGGTTAACTTATAAACCACCGATTAATCATCTTTATGTGTAATAATAATAATAATAAAAATAATATTAATGATAATAATAATAATAAAATATAAATATATTGATTGTATTTCCATATTCGACATTAGATCAGAATTAGAATGTCAAATATGTAATAATCATTTTGTGATACACCTTACGGTCTTCTGACAACAGCCATTCTTTAACAGCTTTTTTATATTGGTAAAAATTTCTTGAATTTTTCCGGTCTTTGGGAAGATAATTATATAATTATCTAACTATATAGTTTTGAACTTATGTACTGGCAGCTGTGTCGACCTATAGCTTTATCACATTTATTGATGGCCGTTTTGAAATCTTTATTCCTAGTATCATATCCGTGGTTGATTTGCTGTATTGGTATCTTTCTTTTGGGTACGTTCATCAAAATTTTATAAGCGAATAGCTGTCTTGTATCATATATTTGACCATTTTCATATAGTGCATCACTGGGATATCTTATATCTTTGTTAAAAATTATTCACAAATTCCATTTTTGAACAACCAGTACCTTATCTAAGTAATTGTCTGTAACCCCGCCCCAGCCTAAAATACCATATGCCAACAAGCTTTGCACTAATGCATAGTGAACAATTTTCAAGTGGCGAATGTCCAAATAGTCTCTCAAGATTTTAAATTTGTTTAATAACCCTCTGACCCTGTTCACTAACTTATTAACATGAATATTCCAACGAAGATGCCTGTCAATGATTAATCCCAAATTTTGATTGATTCACAGTTTGGTATAGTTACTGTGTCACTTAAAATTAACTTAAAATTAACGGTCCTAGGTTAGGTAAGCCAGTAGTGTATGAAGAGAAGGGAAGATATTTGGTTTAAGGTAAGTAAATTATATTCGATTCATTTTTTAATATTCTTAAAATCTTGTTCTGCTTCTTCTTTCAGCAAGTTCCACGATTTATTCTTATAAAATATTGCTGTATCATCAGGGAAACTCAGAACAGTACCTTTAGTATTCAACAGAAGTAGACCATTTATATATATCGTGAATAAAATCGGACCTAGTACAGTTCTTTGCGGGATACCGTACTTAACCGTTTTAGTTTCACCGATGATATTATACAAACTTTTTGCTTTCTATCTGAAAGGTAAGTAATTCTTCATAAGTTTATAAGCATTACTTCGAACTCCGGTATGAATGGATCTTAGTCAATAGTTTGTCGTGACAGACAGTATCGAACGCTTTAGAGAGGTCGGCAAAAATACATATTGCGGGAGTTTTTTTGTCTAATATATTATAGATTTCCGAAGTTAATTTTAAAACTGCATCCTCGGTCGACATTCCTTCTCTGAAGCCGTACTGTTCGTCACTCAGTACTCTATTTTTGTTTAAGAAGTTCATTAGCCGATCTCAAAATTTTTTCTATAATTTTGGCTATATTAGATATTAGAGATACGGGTCTATAGTTTGACACGTCTGTTTTCTCCTGCTTTATACAGTGGTTTAACCAAGCCTATTTTCAAAGCGTTGGGGAAAACTCCAGTTTCGAAAACTCTATTAATAAGGTAAGTGAGAGGTCTTTTAATTTCTTCTTTTATTTGTTTTAGTGTTTCCGATATAATTCCCTCTTAACCAGGAGCCTTTTTATTTTTTATTGAATTTATGATGTTGCACACTTCTTTATAGTTTTTAGGGATAATTATTTCGTATGCTAGAGTTTCTCCCACTTTAGTGTAGTACTTGTTAAATATATTGCTTATATCAAGGGGGTCTGTGTATGTTTGACTATTATGGTTAATTTTTTCGATTTTATTGTTGTACTTTCCTTTGTTACAAATTTCATTGACGGTTTTTCATACTCTCTGTGAATAATTGTTACATCCTTCGATAATCTTCCTTGAGTGTAATTTTTTACTTATTGTGATTATTTTTTCTGATTTATTTTTGTAAGATGTGTATTTTTCAAACTGCAATTGTTTGGATCATTTCGTAGTTCCATATACAAATCATTTTTTGTTGTTATAGACGTAAGAAAACCTTTTGTCTTCCATGGTTTTTTGAATATGGTATATTTTTGAAAATTTTTTTGTGCTTGTTGGTTTATGAACATGAAATATGAACTTTTCAGTAAATTTTTCCGCCATTAAGTGAATATTCGTTTCGGTATACAACTCTATCCATGTTTCCCGTTTTAGATTAATTTTTAGGTCCTTGTAATTTATACATTTTTTCTGTCTAATGTTTTGTATGTAAGCTTCGATTGTTTTTCGACAACTTGATAGAGCAATTGGAGAGTGGTCCGTAATATCATACCTAAATATAAAAGATTGGGCAAGCTCATCTGTATTATTTCTTTTCACGAAAAAATGGTCTAAACATGTACTATCTAGTCTTGTATACTCATTTATATAAGAAATGAATCCATAGGAGCTGAGGATGTTTTTATAGTCCTCCACATCTTTATCATTTTCATCCAATAAATTGATATTTATGTCATCTGTTAAGATATGGTTCTAAGTTTTATTATTATTTGAGAGTAAATATTCATTCAACCCTGAATTGAAAGTTTTCGAACAAGTGGCTGGTGATCTACATAATGATGTTATTAGATACTTTTTCAATGGCGTTTCAATCCTCAGTTGAATACATTTTATCTCACTAATATTCAATATTTTACGACTACTTTTCAATTCTATTCTAGAAAAATAACGACACCATCATTTCTATTCAAGTTTCCTGCATTGTATATCGTGTCATATCCTTTGAGCGAAAACAGGAAAATATCTGTAATAGTACGAATTTCTGTTAACACTATTATATCTAAGTCTACATTTTAAGTGACCAATACTAGTAATAGTTCATCATAATGTTTTTGTAAACTCCGTATATTGAAATGAATTATTGTCAAATCATCTGTTTTTGTGTGTCGATTGAATTCTTTGAGATTGTTAATAATTTTACTTTTTATTGGATTGATTTCTTAATCTATCAGAAATTGATTCATTTTTTGCTCATTCTACCTCATTACATAATTATTTTTTCTTTGGTTGCTGGGAAATTGAGTTTGATCTAAGATGTCTCGCCTTATCTAATATTTTGTCTTCTTTCTTTTTACCTAGTTCTACTGCTTTGGTCCTTCTTGGGGTTTCTTCTTGCTGTTCTGTACTGTCGTATAGAATTATCTTGCTTTGGGTAGGAGTTGCCGGTTCACTATTATTCTTGTGTAATCTGTTGGTTGTCTTGAATCGAATCAAAATCGGTTTCTTCAAGTTGTTTCAGACTGAATTGATTGCTGTCTACCACTAATGTATTACCTTTGATATAGCTTATTGCATTTGAGTTTTCTTGTCTTGCTCTGTCGAGGTACTGTTTGGGCAACTTAAATTCTTTTTTTTGTTTGATAGTCAGATCGTTTGAGATACTGATTCCAGTTCCTTTCAGCTTCTTGACACTTCGCAAAATAGGATTTTTGGCAAGAAATGTGTTGAATTCCACTTTAACGGGGCAGTTAAACTGTTTTCCCAAACAGTAGAAATCATTTACTTCATTTTCTTTTCTATCAGTTTCGAGTAGACTTTTTGATTTTTTTGTAATAAAATCCAAAGTGATATCACTACGTGATGTTTTCAATCCGAAAATTACAATATTGTTTTTCTTGTTTCGTACCTGCAGCTTCTCAACTGTATCCTTGAGTTCTTTATTTTCGTTTTCTAGATATTTTATTTTTGAGTTCGATTCTTCGATTTTCAATAATGATCTTGTCTCGCTAGCGATAATTACATTTTTCAAGTCCTCTTTAGAATCCTGGATATCTTTCCGAATCAGCTTAATATTAGCTTCATTCATATTTTAGAATTCACAAGCTCTTACTTAGACTCAGGTGATCTGGCAACTGTGTATTTTGGTTGCTAACTATTTCCTTAACCGAGGTTGGTGGATAATTTTGTTCCTCTTTGTACTCACTTGCCAACTACTTGACCTCTTTTTCCTCTGGTTCACTATTTGAGATTTATTTTGTAATTGTTCAGTATGAATTTGATAATAACAACACTGAGAGGAAAACTCTGCTTTATCTCGCGACGTTGTATTGATTTATCAATATAATCGATTATCAATAACTTTTATTCGGCTAATTCATAAACAGGTAGCACATTTCCAGCAATTGCTGTGATCTCCAAAAACGCGCAGATTCGTACGGGAGTGAAGATGCTTCTATTAGGTAGATCAGTGTCTCGACTTTTGATTTGTGTTCACGTTTTTCTGCATCATAACATCAGCCTTTTCTTTAGGAACAACACAATAAACCTTTTCCTCTTTGTATCGTCATAGCCAAAAATCTACTGCTGTCAGATCTATTGACTTGGGTGGACACGGTAGTGGTTTACTGTACTGTTTCTGCCGGAGAGGGTGATATTATTGCCCGGATTCAAGAAGCTACAGGAGACTTGAACGAAACTTATTTCGATTCTATTGCTGGAACATTTCGTGACAGGTTGCCAAAATTATTAACAAAAATAGTCATGCTTTTGAGTGATAACACGATCTAGAAAGCTTTCTATTCCCGATGTTTCTACTGACATTCAGTATTTTCGAATGTATTAATTTTGAAATGCCAACGAAAACATTTCGATATTGAAATGAAATAAATCTTTTCCATATACGTTACGAAAATGTTGGAGAAAAATTCATCAGACTGTATACCAAATTGCTTTCACTTAATTGTGACTTCTGACTCATGGTTGCGAGAATATTATTTCGATGGATGACCACCAAATTTTCACCACACAAATTAAAATATAATACATCAATCTTAAATTTAAAAATTAAATATAAAATTCTACCAAACAGTATGAAATTATCTTGAGGTACTCTTCGCTTGTATTTTAAAAGAATGATGTAAAAACCAAAGCATATCATCAAACGCATGTTTTCAAAGGTACAACTACTGTACTGTTTCCCTCCAGAAATCCTCTATATCAATAAAAGTTTTTGATTTGATTTTCTTTAATTAATTGTATTGTTGTTGAATGTTTCAGAATTGTAGATGGTGCTACATCTTGTCTTATACATTGATAAAATTCAATCCAATGAGTTCTCTCTTGGTAAAAAGTCTTAAACTTTCCTTTAACTGAAGGCCTCTAAACCTTGAATTTCTACCATGTATCTCACCTGCAGGGAAACCAAAAGTATTGTTACGCATATGTTGGAACAGAAATAAAGCCTATAATTTTATCCTACCTACAATGGATCCGAGGTATATATTCTTAAAATCGTCCTGAACTTATCGAACGGTTATCTTCAATTACATTACTGAGCAATATACTACAGATCTAGATTTAAATATTGTGTTTTTATATATTTCTGCATTTTGAAAGTTCTCGTCACTTTTACCTGCATTATAAGGTATAACATTTGTTGTTCATATACATCACGGGGATTTTCGTATAATTAAACGATCAATGTGACACAGTCACAAATATGTATTGGTGAGAGAATCGCCAGCAGCTGAAGAATTCATTGAAAATAGTACAATTTCTACAATATTTTCATCTTATATTCCTTAATGTACAATTTATTGTACATTAAGAAAATAATCCAGTGGAGTTATGTCGCATGATCTTGGAGACCAATTAATTGGACCATTTCTCGAAATAATGTTATCGCCAAATCTTTCTTTCAATAATTCAATTGTTACGGTAGCAGCATGAGGTGTAGCATCATCTTGTTGGAAAGAAAACTCTTCTGGGTTGATATCATTCAAATTTTGAAACAAATAATCATTGATCATCCATCTGTAATGGGCACCATTCACTGTAACATTAGCTCCAGTATCGTTTTTAAAGAAATATGGACCGATGATGCCTTCAACGTGTAAAGCACACCATAAGTGCATTTTTCAGGATGCAATGGAACTTGCAGAACTTCTTGAGGATTGTTTTCACTCCATATACGGCAATTTTGCTTGTTTACATAGCTGTTCAACCAGAAATGAGCTTCATCAGTAAACACAATTTTACCATTAAAAAGTGGATCAACTTCAAGTTGTTTTAGGGCCCAACCAGCAAACAAACGACGCTTATTATGGTCAAGTGGCTATAGTTCTTGAACCAGTTGGATCTTGTATGGGTGTAGACCAAGAACTTTACGCAAAATTTTTCATGTGGTGGATGCACAGAGTCCAAATGTTGTGAACGTCGACGAATAGACAAATCTCGATCATCATAACACTATGACTTACAGCAGTGATATTTTCTTCTGTATGTACAGTTCTTTGTCTTGTTGTTGTTGCCTCGAGTAGAGAAAATGTTGTCCGAAATCTATTCATAGTTCGGCGAATGAGTTGCTCTGATGGACGATTATGTAAACCATAATTTCACAAAGCGCTCTATAAGTTTGGCGAATAGAACACTGATTTAAAAAAAAAATTTCAATAATTTGTAAACGTTGTCGCGGCGTGAGTCTTTCTATGATAATTTGTCAATTCTTACTGAACAGAAATGTCAGTACAAAATGGCTTCTAGCTTCTGTCAAATCACAGCTATCCTTGTCGAAAGTTCTATCGCTCTAATAAAAATACCAGATACATCTGTATAACAATTCTTTACTCAAACAAATTCGACAAGGTTTTGTGGATCACATGAAAAAATTTCAGACATGCGCACGTTTCAAACTGATTGGTTTTCGTCAGTGCAATGTATGCTACTGGCTCCATATCTATCAAGTATCTATATTCGCTGTACATAGAGTCTCCAAGATATTAATAATATACTAGCGTCATCTAGAGTATGCAAAATACATACAAGACATACCTTTGCGAGTTAATTCAAGTAAATTAATGTATTATCGATATTTTCACGTTACCAACGTAGAATAAATTTTACTCATGCTCAAATCAGACTTCTAGAACTTCATATTACCATACATTTGCTTTAACACTTGGGTACGCTTTGTTGATTTGGAATGATATGATGAAAATCCTGAAAGGGTTGAGAAAAAAACTTTAACTTAAATTAAAATAAATTAATCTGGCGGATCTGTGCCAAACATCATTAATAAGGACTATGAGGTATGGTATTAGAAAGTTCGAGAAATCGAGACAGTGTAACATACATCCGTATAAAAATTCTATACTCGAACAAACTCGACAAGGTTCTCGCCAGTGCAATGTATGCTACTGACTCCAAATCTGTCCATTATCTATATTCGCTATACACAGAGACTCCAAAGATATTACGAATACACTAGCGCCATCCAGAGTATGCAAAATACATACACAGAGACTCTATGATATTAATAATACACTAACGCCACCTAGAGTATGCAAAACACATACAAGACATACCTTTGCCTGTTAATTCAAGTAAAGAAATATAACTCATACTCCTTATTAATGATTTTTGGTACAGATCAGCCTAATTAATTTATTTTAATATGAATAGGCTAATTTCTGAACATTATTGCAAGTTATGGTCTAATTTGAGAATGAGGAAAATTTATTCTTATATCTTATATTCTTCTTCTATCTTCTTATATCTTGATGACTCTGTGTATAGCGAATTTAGTTACTTGATAGATATGGAATCATTAGCATACATTGCACTGACGAAAACCAATCAGTTTTAAACGTGCGCATGTCTGCAATTTGCTCTTGTGATCCACAAAACCTTGTCGAGTTTGTTTGAGTATAGAATTCTTATACAGATGTATGTTAATGATTTTTGGTACAGATCAGCCGAATTAATTCATTTCAATATTCTAGTTTATTCTGTGTATATTCAATTTTCACTCACCTCATCTTTGAATACTTGGCCAAGTATCAAGTAGAACATCGCTGAAATAACACCAGAAACCATGAAACAGAAAATGCCAATATATATTTCATACTGATCTCCAAAATTCTGATGTTGATTCTGTAAAATGAAAAAAAATGAATGAGCAATTAATGATTAAGATTAGGAAATAATACAAATTTGAGAATATAGACTTCGTGGTCGGTATATTGGGCTGGTGCATAATTACCAGCCCTTTATACTGCCAAGTTTTTCGTCAGAGATAATCGGAGCTTAGTTTATTTCTTTCACTGAAAGTAAACTTCACCATTTCCCTCAGAAGATGTGGGTCGAAAATACTACTTGTGTCATATATACTGCACCACTACGAGAAGGATGGAAGGCATTATAGTTAATTTGCGATCCCAACGAACTTTTTGGTGAAGGAAGAATTAGCGGAAGATATTTTGGGAGAGGTTGGGAGAGGTTTCACATAGAAAAGAATAGAATAGAATTTTATTTGCATTCGAAACATTACAAATAAATAAGATTAACTGCAATAAATTACAAGGTGCGTCAAAGGTGGATACAAGTATTTAATAAAAATGTTAAAATCCACAAACGTGGAATAAAATTCAACAAACTAACTAGATTAGAAAAAAAAAAAAGATAAATATTTAAAATCCAAAAATCTGGCATTAAAATTTAAAAACTCTTGTATGGAAGAGAATATATTATTCGTCAAAAACAGTTTCATTGTTTCTGGTTGTATAATCATGTTCGAATGACTCGGTTTTGTGAGTTTTGTACAATGAGCATAGGCAGGTAAGAATATATATTGTTGGTCACGCCAAAATTCTATATTTAGCGAACAGCTTCCTGTAGCTCGATCCCTGTGATAATGCAGCGATAGCTCTTATTTTTCTCTTCTGTTGCAGGAATAGTGCAGAAGCATCTGCTAAAATGCTATAGAATAGTGTGAAATATGTTTTATGTTTTACTGCTGCTTCATTTGAAAAACTTTTAATTGCTCTCACATTGTACACCGCCCATGATAAACATTGTCAGCTTCTGTATGTGGGGATTCCAGCAAAGTGAACCGTCCAAAGTAATACCCAAAAGAATTGCGGTTTCGTCAACTGAACTTTGTTTTGTCCTGAAGATTAACCTCCTTGTTTTATCGACATTCAACTTCAATTCGTTCGCCTGGAACCATGTTTGTGCCTGCTCTAAACATCTCTCCGACCTATCTGTATGCCCGCCACACTCGAACCCCTCGCATCGAAACTCGAGTCCTCGGCATAGAGGCAGTTTATATCACAATTGACATTGTCAAAAAGATCATTGACATATAAAATGAAAAGCAGTCACCGGAGAATAGATCCTTGGGATACTCCGATCATTATGCCTCCTCCTCTTTCAGATGTCACATTTCCCAGCTCTACAGCCCGACATCTTTCAAATACGATCTATGCAAAGTGAATACTGAACCATAATATTCCAGCTTTTGAGTAAAAGTTCATGCATAAAACTGTCCAACGCTTTGCTCAGATCTAAACAGCGTAATTCAACCAGTTCTTTTCCATCAAAAGCTTCTATTATAGGTTTTTGGTTGTTTCGTCTTTTTTTACCTTCATAATAGTGTGTATGGCGTCCAGTCTTTCCTGATATTCTTTTACCATCAGGTAATACCAGCTTGAAGGACAATCCAAGAAGAAGTCGACCATCGGATCCTCTTCTGGGCAGTAAGTTCTCTATGTCGTTTCTTCAAATTCCCAAGTATTTTTAGTGATAAGCATTCATTATTGAAATTTACCATGTGGCGATTTAACTTCAGCAGCGACATCTACGTAGGTCTATTCAAACATCAGCATGCAGCAATCGACAGGAAAAGACCACATAAAAAATTCATATTTTCTTTCACAGTGACAATGTACGTTTGCATGTTAAGCATCATATCGTTGAATCCATGACCAATAGAGGAAAGGATCTACTAACACATCCGCCATATTCACCAATCAAAGCTCCTACAGATTATCACTCCCATTACTCGCTAAAAAAATTGTAGGCTCATGAAATTTATAACAATCTGGATGACTTGGTGACCGATGTTGAAGCCTCTAAGAGCAACAACTTCTTTGCCTGCGGAATAGACTCTATGTTTAGCTAATGAGAAGTAATAACTGAATAACATGGTGAGTAGGCTCTAGAATAATTAATCAAATATATTTCTGCTGAATTTTTTTGTTTTTTTTTCCATATTGGAATGAAAGTACGGTGGATAATGACCCACAATATCAATAATATGACTGAAATCCTGCTTGCTACATCACGTACTTAGCTCACTTTTTGAGATTTCACTTACATTCTGTCAAGAAAGTACCGGGAATTATCGATTTAAATCTGGCGGGGCAATGAGGCAGGTAAAATTTTTTTTACTTAGGTTGGTACCACTGTCCTTAATTACTATGACAAGCTTGAGCGGGATATGTCAACTAGTGTGTTTGCAACAGCTGATTAAGTCAGTCGATGTCAGAGTGCGTGCCTATTTTTACTATGGGTGATTACGTTGAGCAAAGAATTTTTTTAAAGTTTTGTGTTGCAAATGAATTTTCGTGTGCCGATGCATTGAAAATGTTGCAAAAGACCTTTGGTGATAATGCTCTATCGAAAACTCGTGCATATCAGTGGTACAGAGCCTTCAAGGACGGTCGTGAAGTGGTCGCCCATCGACGGCTTCGATCGAAGATAACGTCGATAAAATTAAGGAAAGGGTGCTGGAAAACCGTCGTACCAGCTTGAGAGAGATAGCACATGATCTTAAGATATCCCACGAGTCCGCACGTACGATTTTGATTGATATTTTGGGCATGAGAAAGGTGGCCGCACGACTCGTACCGAAAGACCTGAATTTTCTTCAAAAACGTCATCGCGAACAGGTTGCTTCAGATATGCTGGATCGCTGTAATTCCGATTCTACATTCATGGAACGCATTATAACTGCTGATGAGACCTGGGTCTACGAGTACGATATGCAAACAAGCCAGCAATCATCGGAATGGGTGGCAAAAAATGAGCCGAAACCGAAAAAACCACGCTAAAGCCGCTCGAAAATGAAGGTGATGCTCATTGTTTTCTTCGATATCCGTGGCGTGGTGCACTACGAATTCATTCCAGAGGGTCAGACGGTAAACAAGGAGTATTACCTAGGCGTTATGAAACGTTTGCGTGAGCGTATCCGTAAGAAGCGGCCAAATTTGTGGGCGACAACTCATGGATTTTGCATGACGATAACGCGCCTTCTCACCGAGCTACGATTGTGACTGACTTTCTCGCCAAAAACTCAACAAACGTGCTTCAGCAACCACCGTATTCGCCGGATTTGGCTCCCTGCGACCTTTTCCTCTTCCCAAAACTAAAATTGCCCCTTCGTGTCACCCGTTTTGAATCGATTGAAGCCATAAAACAAAATTCGGCGCGAGAGCTAAAGTCCATCCCAGAAAGCGTTGGCATAGATGTATTGGAGGAAATGGAGCCTATTTTGAAGGCGACCCAATAAATTTTGACGATTAAATGTAAAAATGTTGTTTTAATTGAAAATTCCCGGTACTTTCTTGACAGAGTAGAATTGGAGCAAATGGAGCCTATTTTGAAGGCGATCCAATAAATTTTGACGATTAAATGTAAAAATGTTGTTTCAGTTGAAAATTCCCGGTACTTTCTTGACAGAGTAGTATATCGTCAAAATAATATTGTTTATACTATTAAAATAAAGAGTAGTCGCAGAAGCGCAATCCAGCACGCGACTGATAATTTGCCAGAGTATACACTCTTTAGTTCAATAAAAGAAAAAAATTCTACCAATCATTTCAATCTCAAAGAAAAAAAGAAAAATGAAAATAACATTAGAAGGAAAACACAAATGTATTCAACATTATGTCTTCTTCTTAAGAAGTCAGTCGGACATATGTCAACTGAGCTATTTCCATAGAAGAAAATCTTCTTTAGTTTAGATACATATGTGGAGAGTAACTTTAAGTATCCTATCAAGTTTGATAGGATTTATAACTGAATTTGCAAACATTCTCCCTCTCCCCACCACCAATGTTTCATTTCTCCTTATACGTTCTATGATTCTCTTCAGTTCACTCGCAATTATGACGTCTGTCTATAGATGGGATAAGGTGAGTGATTCATTTGTAACGCATGTATTCGCTTTCCAGCTCTGGACTGGTTAACTGGTTAGTCTTATTTCTTGTATCATCTGTATTTAGACATCTGGAGTAAAATTTTGTGTGAACTTAATGTAAGCATTATTTGTGATATCAAACAACAATATACAAACAACTGATGAGGATTTAGAATCCTGAAGTCGTCCGATGGACTTTCCATAGATGATATGAAGTGTCCATTTCTGCATTACCTCAAGTCTTCTCATGTCATGCATATGCTCCACCCAATTATACCATATTTCATTTCATACTGGCATAGTGCAAAGTAAATGTGTTTTGAATGTGTTATATCTAGGTACTGTTATGGAATTATTTATATTGTATTTTATATTTTTTATTTGAATTTTGATTTTGATTATTTAATCCATAATTCCACTCAAGATTATGCAATTTAGTTTTGAAATTTCTCAGTTTCGAATGAATTTTAAATCACCCTTGACAGAATTAAACATTCAAACTTTTAATCACTAATGATTATATTTTAGATTACTTTGATATAATATAATTTTTTTCAAAATCAATCTGAAAGAATTCAAATTTGAACCCTGCTTTGAAAACAAATCAAAATTTGAAAAAAAAAAATTGAATATTAAAACAAATTGAAATATGTTTATCTTTTACAATTTTAATTTCAAAAAGAATTTTTATTCAAAAAACTTTTAGAATTAAATTTATGTCTAAAACAAGCACCGCTTACATTTAATAGACGTATATAATCAAAACTCAATATATAATGTCAAATGGAATAAATAAACCAACAGATATACGAAAGTAATTAAAATTAATGAATAAATATTTAAAGGAGACAAAATTTTGTTTCTGGTCTTACCTTCAAGAACACCAATTGCTTTTTAAAAACATGAATACACTTAAAGGACTTCTCAAAGAATATAATTTATTTGAAATATTTAATATATTTAAATATTCGAATAAGTTAATTCAGAAATCTCTAAAGAAAAAAATGCACTATATCTTCAAAAAACAAATATAATTCTAAGCAATCCCGTCTTCAGCCCTCAGTAATATTCCAAATATCAAAATCAAAAAACTAACCTATATCTCTCAACACGTGTAAAAGGATATAATCAAAACTGTGAGTTTTGATTATATACATCTATTAAATGTAAGCGGTGCTTGTTTTAGACATAAATTTAATTCTTAAAGTTTTTTGAATAAAAAATCTTTTTGAAATTAAAATTGTAGAAGATAAACATATTTCAATTTGTTTTACTATTCAATTTTTGTTATATTCCTTCTATCAAGTAATAGGCCTTTCTATTTTATTTTATATATAATATATAATTATATTTTGGCTTCAATAAATCTCATTATGGAATGTCAATGAATTTAAGTAAACCTTAAAATAACTCACACTGTTCTTTGATTTTGTTAGAACATAGATCAATCTTGAATTATATAGTTGATCTGCGTCTCGAAGCTTTAGTCCTTTTACACGTGTTGAGAGATATAGGTTAGTTTTTTGATTTTGATATTTGGAATATTACTGAGGGCTGAAGGCGGGATTGCTTAGAATTATATTTGTTTTTTGAAGATATAGTGCATTTTTTTAGAGATTTCTGAATTAACTTATTCGAATATTTAAATATATTAAATATTTCAAATAAATTATATTCTTTGAGAAGTCCTTTAAGTGTGTTCATGTTTTTAAAAAGCAATTGGTGTTCTCAAAGGTAAGACCAGAAACAAAATTTTGTCTCCTTTAAATATTTATTTATTAATTTTAATTACTTTCGTATATCTGTTGGTTTATTTATTCCATTTGACATTATATATTGAGTTTTGATTATATACGTCTATTAAATGTAAGCGGTGCTTGATTTAGACATAAATTTAATTCTAAAAGTTTTTTGAATAAAAAATCTTTTTGAAATTAAAATTGTAGAAGATAAACATATTTCAATTTGTTTTAATATTCAATTTTTGTTATATTCCTTCTATCAAGTAAAAGTTCTTTCTATTTTATTTTATAAATCAAAATTTAATAATATTACAAATTTTCAATAAAAATTATATGAACTATAGAGCTAGCTGGGAACCCTCGAACAGATCACTTAAGTGATCTGTGTGTATTTAACACTTTATTTCCGCTAATATTTATTGTTCCCACAACAATTGGTTCGTCAATTACATTTTGACTTCATCAGGTAAGTGTGGTAACTAACTGTAAAAATTACTTACTTCACGGAAATAAAGTGTTTTACTTCAAATCATATAAAAATATACAAATTTGAATATAAACATGTACCTAAACAATATACAAATTTACCTCATTCATTTCGTATAATATTCTCAATTAAAATTTTCAATTATATTTAGTCAAATATTTACTCACGCTCAGAAATTCTATCATTAAAGATCCTCCTAAAATCAAACTCCCCACGGCCATCAAAAACAACGGCCCTTCCACTATACCAGAAGCGACTGCTTGAAACCTGTAATCAGAATTATTTACAGAAATAGTCGAAAAAAAAAAGCTATTGGGTTAGAGTGGTTTTTTTTACGATTTTGTTCTAATCGAAGAACAATCGAAGATTTCGTTTGTATAAGGTAGTCCCAACAAGTAAATAATTATTTTATTCATATCATTGAGTTTATGACGTGAACTTTTTCTTAACCCTTGAACATTCGGAGCAAAATTCAGTGACAGTCATTCTGTGTAATTCGACGACGTTTTGACGAAAAAAAAAACAGTAATATGAATATCAACGGGGCCGTACCGATCTGGAAATCCTCCCTAAGTTTACTAAAATAAAATTTGCACCAACTTGCGGCGAGTCCTACATCAATTACTTATATAAAAAATGATTGTCTTTGATTTTATTACTTTTTTAAATATGAAAATATGAATGTCAGTATTAACAATTTTTATCAGTTGGAAAAACAACTCTTCTGTCGGAACTTATGATCATTTACAAACCATTAAAACACCAATTGAGAAGTCTATAGAGCAAAATAGATGGCGAGTACTAGCATTTCTGGATTTTCACAATTCATTCGATAGTGTCGAATTGAATGCTGTTATGAAAGCCTTACAGGAATACCGCGTTGATTAACTCAGTAAACTCAATGAAAGTGAACAAAAGTGAAAAAGCTCATCGATATACTCCTCTACGAGCAATATAGTGTTGTCGCCGCATTTAGAGTTCCATACTACATCGAAACAATTCACTCAACTTTGTGGTAAAACAATTCCAAAACTGTACATTTCTAACATATATATTGAGGCTGCAAATAAACCAGTTAAAATCAAATATACATCCTTCTCAATTTCCCCATTTGAAGTATGCTTCTCCTGGAATTTGCATACTAATTTTTTACGTTAATCAATTTCTACGAATGATAAATAAAGGTATATCTACATACCATGTAATTCTTTCAACAATCAATAAACCAAGTAAATAACCAGAATATTGTTTTAGAAGAAAGATAAAACCGATCTGAACAATTGAAGAGTAATAAGTCTATCGAGACATCATCATAAATAGTTTAGTTAAATAATAAACACAAGACCAGAAACAAACAAACAACTTGATTTTTATCAGTTAGAAAAACAGCTCTTCTGTCGGAAATTATGATCATTCACAAACCATTAAAACACCAATTGAGAAGTCTATGGAGTAAAAAAGATCAGTAGTTCTAGCATTTCTGGATTTTCACAATTCATTCGATACTGTCGAATTGAATGCTGTTATTAAAGCCTTACAGGAATCGCGGACAACATCTATGGAAATGCCACTACGACTGCAAATCTCCACGTTGTCAATGATTCTTTACCAATTAGAAGAGGTCAGATTATTTTAATCCAGATATTGAGAGGGTCAATTTAAAAGCACGATCTTCCAGGAAGTTTGTCGTGATTTTTGCTGTGTGTGTATTATCATGCATGAGACAAATGTCTGACTCAACGTACAACAGGTTCACATCTTGTGTAATTGTTGACCGTCTAAAAACGATCTAGCACGAGTTGAGTTCTGCAACTATTATTGTGTTATCCCTATAGCTGCGCACTTCTCAAACATTAGGAATTTATTATCTGGCACCCAATGATCTCCAAACGTATACTCTTCCAGAATCTAGATACAAACCAAACCGAGATTCGTTGGTAAATAAAATGTTACCTCTTTGATTCTGGTCCCACATCACAGGTTTTTGAGCCCATGTTAGTCGAATGGCGCAATTGCTGGCCTATTGACTAGATTTGTTGCCCTCAAAATTTTGGATGATATATCTCAAAACACGATAGTATGAACCATTCGAAACGAAATACGGACTTGAAATTCAGGCGCAACGCTACTTGATGGTGCTTCTAATTGAACATATTGGTTCATCAAAGAGAAGTCATCTTTGACGATCAGAATGTCTTTCCCTTACGAATTTGTACGATATCTATTTCAGAGGCTAGTACTAACGCTTTATGTTGTCTCCAAGACAACGGCAACATTGAGGCATTGCTGCCTCAAGAATATCTCGTAACACAATGTTTTGTGTGAAGTGAAGTGGCATCTTGAAAATAATAATTGTTATAATATTCCTAGATCTTGAGAATAGCTCAGTAAAAACCATAGCATATAAAATTAATTAACATTATTAAACATTGGACGAAGCTTCCGCAAGATATTCACAGAATTTACCCTTTAGCAATATAGAGAAGAGAACACCGAAAATACACTGTTTGTTCTGCACCAGAACGTATTTCATTCAAATGTATTCAGAAAGTCACCCAAAACTCCCGATGGTGGTCTATACAAACTCACAACAATAAGTTGACGCCCGCCGAAATTCAACTTGATCGCACAACATTCACAGATCATTTCATCTACCAAATTCGCAACATTTTCCACATTAACCTCAAAATAACTTTTACAGTAGATTGCAGAACCTTCATGGTCTTGTATGGATTTGCAGAATGAGGCCAGTATATCCCGGAATCATAATTGAACTTATGCTATTTTCGTCACACCAGTGCTTCACAACTTCCGCTGCGCCACTGGACCCTGGCCGTCGTTTTGATTAACATTGAATTTCGTATCTCTCCGACTGTTTTTTCCATACCTATGTCTAGTGAATAAGGAACAGATGAAAGTACATATTTCCAGTGTATCTTGAAGAAGCTCGAAACAGCTGTCAATTTTTGAGGAAATACTCTCAGATTTCCAACTAATAGGAAAATTCTGAAAAACGTCAGATGGAGTTGATAACCTTAGATTATTTAGAATCAAGGATCGTAATATTAGTAAAAAATATAAAGATTTCAAACTTTGAATATCAAAACATTCTACAATTTTAATTTCAAAAATAAAAAAAAAACTTTAAGAATTAAATTGATGTCTTAAATAAGCACTGCTTATATTTAATAGACGTATAAAAATCGAAAAGCACTATATAATATAAAATGGAATAAAAAAAACCCAAAAAATAAATTATTATTTAAAATTAAAAATAAGTAATATCGAATGTTTCGTTCCAAACATACGCACCTGAACTCGTCAGAAAGGCACGTGGTACGTATGTTTTGCACTTGACAAACATTTGAAAACATGTTCAGTTTCTGGTCTTATATTCATGAAAAGAAAATATTTTTCAAGAATATACAACATAATTTTAAGAACTTCTCCAAAACTAATTTATTTGAAATATTTAATATGTTTAAATATTTAAATAAGTTATTTCAAAAACTCTCAAAATCATATAGCACATCCTCAAAACCAATTATTAATTCAGATGAGGTCAGTTCAACTTCACATTCATAATATAAATTCAATTAAAAATAAATAAACTTGTAATTCCTGCAAAATCTGTGAACGCAAATAAACTAGGTAGGACATCCAAGGTAATCTATGTTTTATGCTAAACACAGAAATCACACAAAGATTGTAAGGCATTTCATGGTCTTCATTAAACCACTGGAAACTGTATAATAAATTTCAGTATTCAAAAACCTAATATAATTCTATGTTATATATGAAAAATAATAATAAGATGCGGTTTTTTACTTGGTAGAAGAATAATTACAAACTTTGAATATCAAAACAGATTTAATGTGTTAGTCTTCTACAATTTTAATGTTTTAAATAAATTTCATATATATATAAGACTAGAAATTGAACATGTTTTCAAATTTTGAATATCAAAACAGATTTAATCTGTTGTCTTCTACAATATTCTACAATATTTTTTTATATGTAAAGTTGAACTGATCTTATCGTAACTTTAATTATTTCTTGAGGATGTGCTACATGTTTTGAGATTTTTTGAAGTAATTTATTTAAATATATTGAATATTGCAAATAAATTAGTTTTTGAGAAGTTCTTGAAATTATGTTTTATATTTTTGAGAAAGAGTTATTTTTCATTAATAAAGGATCAGAAAACAATACATTTTGTAACAAACAGGGCTTCGTACGTTTGTCTGAAGAGTTCAGTACGTATGCCTGGAACGAAACAAAAAAATGTTTGCTTATTTATATTTTAATTTCAATTGTCAATTTATATTCGTTGGTTTTTCTTAATTCCATTTGATATTGTATGATGAATTTTGATTTTATACGTCTAGTTAATATGAGCAGTGCTTATAAAGACATTAATTTAATTCTTAAAGTTTCTTCAAAGAATTTTTTGAAATTAAAATTGTAGAAGACAACAGATTAAATCTGTTTTGATATTCAAATTTTGTAATTATCCTTCTATCGAGTAAAAAACCGTTCCTTCTTATTTTTTTTTATGTTTTCAAATGTTTGTCAAGGGCAAAACATACGTACCACGTGTCTTTCTGACGAGTTCAGGTGCGTATGTTTGGAACGAAACATTCGATATTACTTATTTTTATGATAGATTGGGCCGTTGCTTGGTAGAAATCAGTTGTAATTGTCATTATAAAATAAAACACTTGTTTACATTTTCTACTTTATTTTTGGTATTGACGTACGTTTCGTCTTTGCTAGAAAGACTTCATCAGAATACCTGATGAAGTCTGATGAAGTAATTTGATATGAATGAATAAAAATTCATATTTTTTTATGTATCCATTGTGATATATGCGTTTAACGTGAATTTTCAATCGAGAATCTTCTCATACAAATCCTGTAGATTTGATTCTTTCATGAATATATTTTTATCTATATTGAGGATAATTTAAGACATAAAATAGGCGTCTTAGACATATTCTATAGAGTGTTTTGTTTATACTATATTTTATTTTTATATTTCTTTTTTCTACTTCAAATAACGTGTTCACTATTAAATATTATGGATCTGTGTAAATGTAAATGCAAATAAACTATTATTATTATTATGTATTAAGTTGTTAACGCTATGTGAATTTTTTGCGATATGTGAATCTAAGAGCTAGGTTGATTTATTTATGTTTAATGTAGATCCGCCAGCTGGGTGGATCCACCCTCTAGTTATATCTACCAATTGATTAGTCGGTTCCATTGATCTACTGATTGATTGGTCATTAGGTCATTTCGTAAAAATATTGATCTGTTCCTGCAACTCACCTCACTATGTATTCATGGGTCATTATAGTAATAATCATTTTCTGCTTGACAGCTTCTTGGTACAATTTTGAGTCATGTCTTAGTTTTTGCGGAAGTTCACTATTTGATATTGCTGTAATCATTTCGTGTACTAGCCATAACTGAGTTATTGCTGTGAAGGAGCCGTGAACCCAACCGACAGAACATCCTGAAAGAGCAAGGGCGACAGGCAAACTTGTCCAGTGAACAATTTTCAACATCACATTCGAATAATCTGGAAATGTTTCTCGTATCCATACACATAAATAAGTTTTCTTGTCGAAGTATTCTGGTGCTGCTATAAATCCAAATCCGGCCATAGTGGCGAAAGCCATGTTAAGAAATGATGTCAATTTAAGAACTTTGGCGGCAAATAGAAGCTTCTTTGAGGTATCTTCATTCAATAATTCAATTGGTATAACTGCTTCTGATAATTTCCTCTTGAATTCGACGAGATCTTTAGACATGAAAAGTAAAGAACCTAAGTTTATTAGTACCTGAAAATAGACTTTGTTAATTTTTAACATTATGCTGCACAAAAGTAATAATCAAACGTGAAATTTTAAATTTAATTATCTAAATATAAATATATATATATATATATATATGTATATATATATTTTTATATATATATATATATTTATATATATATATATATATATATATTTATATAATATATATATATATATATATATATTTATATAATATATATATATATATATATTTATCTATATATATAAAAATGAAACCCGTTTTCCGTTGTCACGACATAACATGAAAACAGCTTGACCGATTTGGCTGATTTTTTTTTGTAGTTTTCTAATACTATGTACAAGGTTCTTACGGAAAAAAATATAAAGAAAATCCCTCAGAAAGATTGAAAAATATACATTTAATTTTGCATATTTTAAAAAACGCGCGTAACGAATGTCAACGTCATTCAATTTAAAACAAAAAATCTGTGGTAATATGTGACACCACATCGATAACCGCGCTGACAAATGTCAACGTCATTCAATTCAAAACAAAAAAATCTGTGGTAATCTATGGCAACACATCCATAATGCGGCTAACAATAATTTTATTAAGTTTTTGATAAAGTTAGTTTTGTTTTAATGAATAAGAGGTTTTTTGTTTGCTAATAAGTGTTTGTTAATCACGGTAAGTTCACTTCACTTCATATCGATTTTTGGTGACTACACAATATTACAATTTTACATGGTTATACAGAAAATATATTTTCAGTTGGATTTTCGTTTTTAACAATGCCACCAACCAGACGTACAAACTTAGGCCGCCGAACTCGAAATACGGCAAGTCAAAGAAATATAAGAGCAAATCAAACTGATGAGCAACGCGAAGCGCGAAATGAACTTCAACGGAATCGAAATCAACATAGAAATGTTGTGTTTAATCCCCACAGAGCTGCATTCGGTTATAATGTTGCAATTGATTACAGTTCAGAGAAAATTGTTGCTATTGGACTAATGAATATTGTGTGTCCACATTGCAGTGCATTGAAATTCAAAAATGAAGCCGCTGGATTGTGTTGCGCCAGCGGCCAAGTCAAATTGACGCTATTGGTACCACCACCAGAGCCACTACATTCATTGGTTTCCGGAAATGGGCCAGATTCTAATTACTTTTTGACTCATATCCAGCAATACAATAATTGTTTTCAAATGAGGTCATTTGGCGCAAAAGTTATTCGAGACAATTTTATACCTACTTTCAAGGTAAGTAAGTATAATGGCCAACAATTTTATTTAGTTATACAACCATGTAGCTGGTGCAAAATATGCTGAGCCAGTATTGTGTAGACATGTTTATTTTGTAAACAATAAGTGAAATACATAATAATAGTCTATAACCCAATGACTTAATCATTTTATAACATGTTGTATTTCATAATGGCATGAGCAAGGTGTCCCAATACTTGGTAAAGCCTACTACCTATAACTGCCATGGAAGGCTGCTGTTCAATGTCAAGGTTTAAAGTAGTTTTAATTTGAAATGATCTAAAGTATTGTGGCAGTATTTTGCGAACCACATGGTGGTACAAACAATTTGCTATACAATTACCTAAATACATATTTATATTCTTGCAGATTCAGGGTCAAATATATCATAGAACAGGTTCCTTATTGCCAGTGCCTGATGAAGACTATACATTTTTGCAAATATATTTTATGGGAAATTCAGCAAGAGAAGTCGATCAGCGTTGCGCACACAACAACTCAGTCAAAAGATCCATTGTGGAACAGCTTCTAACATTTTTCCATCAACACAATGAATTAGTTGCATTATTCACAACTGCATTAGACCGCATGCCATCAGATAATCATAAAATTGTCATCAGAGCCGATAAGGCGCCTGCAGGACAACATACTGGACGTTTTAATGCGCCAACAATTGATGAAGTGGCTATTGTCGTCGTAGGAGAAAATTTAGAAAACCGAGATATTGTTTTACATCGGCGGAACGACCAACTTCAGCGTGTGTCTGAAACACATCGATCTTATGATGCCTTACAATATCGTATTCTATTTTGGCAAGGTGAAGACGGCTATCATTTTTCAATTAAGATGATAAATCCAGTTACAGGTAAATCTATATATTTAAAAATGAAACCCGTTTTCCGTTGTCACGACATATAACAATATATGTTTACTACATTAAAATATATGTTTGCTAACTTAAAATTTATATTATTAACACAAAAAATTGTTTACAGGTGCTGAAACGAACAAAAAAGTTAGTTCAATGAATTATTATTCATACAGACTGATGGTTCGGCAAAATGAGGACAATCACATCTTAAAGTGTCGGCGTCTATTTCACCAATATGCTGTGGATATGTATGTGAAAGTTGAAACTGAACGATTGACATTTATCAGGTTGAACCAGGCAAAACTCCGTTCCGAGGAATACATTCATCTTCGGGATGCCATTAATGCTGATGGAAATGCACAGAGTGTCGGCAGAACAACTATTCTACCAGCAACATACGTCGGAAGTCCGCGCCATATGCATGAATATGCGCAAGATGCGATGTCCTATGTACGACATTATGGCACACCAGATTTGTATATCACGTTCACATGCAATTCAAAGTGGACAGAAATTCAACAAGAATTATTTACTAGACAATCACCTATTGATCGCCACGATATCACTGCAAGGGTGTTCAAAATGAAATTAAAATCACTCATGGATTTCATTGTTAAGCATCGCGTGTTCGGCGAGAGGCGCTGTTGGATGTACTCAGTTGAGTGGCAAAAACGCGGATTGCCACATGCACATATCCTCATTTGGTTGGTTGAGAGGATAAGACCAAATGAAATTGATAATGTGATATCAGCAAAAATTCCCGATAATTATGAAGACCCACTGTTACATGAGGTTATTACAAAAAATATGATACATGGTCCATGTGGAATATTAAATCCCATTTCTCCGTGTATGGTTGAAGGAAAATGTTCAAAACGCTACCCAAAACAATTAGTAGCAGAAACTATTACTGGAAATGACGGATATCCACTTTATCGCCGCCGATCCATTGATGACAATGGAAAGTCAACAATAGTCAAAGTAAATCGACAGGACATTGAAGTCGATAATCGTTGGGTTGTTCCCCCAAGGCATATAAAGCACACATAAACGTCGAATTTTGCCATTCAGTAAAATCTATTAAATACATTTGCAAGTATGTGAACAAAGGTAGTGACATGGCTGTCTTCGGAGTTGCTGCCGAAAATTCAAATGATGAAGTCACTCAATATCAAATGGGCCGTTATGTTAGTAGTAACGAAGGCATGTGGCGTATATTTTCGTTTCCTATACATGAACGACACTCTACTCTTGTTCACTTGGCCGTACATTTGGAAAATGGTCAACGGGTATATTTTACAGATGCAAACGTATTACAACGAGTTGACAGGCCACCATCGACAACATTAACCAGCTTCTTTGAAATGTGCCAGAATGATGATTTTGCCAGAACGTTACTTTACTCCGAAATGCCAAGATATTATACCTGGAATCAATCATCAATAAAATTTGAACGACGAAAACGAGGACAGCCAGTTTCAGGTTACCCACGAGTATTTTCCACCAATGCACTAGGCCGTCTTTATGCAGTCCATCCCAGTCAAGACGAGTGTTTTTATTTACGTTTTATGTTAGTCAATGTTCGTGGTCCAACATCATTCCAACATCTGCGAACTGTTAATGGTGTATTGTGTGGCACATACAGAGAAGCCTGTCAACATTTGGGATTGTTAGAGAATGACACTCATTGGGACCACACTCTCGAAGATGCTGTGATTTCGTCAAATGCTTAACAAATACGAACATTATTTTCTATAATTTTGTCTACATGCTTCCCATCAACACCGACTGATTTATGGCATAAATACAAAGATCATATGGCGAAAGATATATTGCATCAGATGCGTCTTAGAACATCGAATGCAGATTTGCAAATGAACGAAGAAATTCACAATGAAGCATTAATTTTAATTGAGGACATGTGCTTGATGCATCCAACAAAGTATTAACACAAATAGGAATGATAGCACACAATCGCCCAATGCACGACTCATTTGATCAAGAATTGAGACGCGAAGCCCAATACGATTCCGAAACATTACGAGAAATGGTTGATAGAACAGTTCCCCTTTTAAATCAACAACAAAAATATCCCTACGATACGCTCATGAAAGTAGTGAACGATGGATCTGGCGGATTTTATTTTTTAGATGCTCCCGGTGGAACTGGGAAAACTTTTTTGTTATCATTGATTTTGGCAACGATTCGATCCCAAAATGGAATTGCACTAGCCTTAGCTTCATCAGGTATTGCAGCTACGTTGTTGGAAGGCGGTTGAACAGCTCATTAAGCTCTCAAGCTGCCGTTGAACCTTCAAATTAATGAGACTCCAACTTGCAACCTTTCGAGGAATTCTGCGATGGCCAAAGCGCTGCAGCAAACCAGATTGATCATTTGGGATGAATGTACGATGGCACACAAAAAATATTTGGAGGCATTAGATCGCTCGATGCAAGATTTACGAAATAACAAAAAACGGTTTGGTGGTGCAATGATACTATTGGCAGGTGATTTTCGACAAATATTGCCAGTTGTTCCACGCTCAATGCCTTCTGATGAACTGAATGCATGTTTGAAGTCGTCCATTTTATGGAAATACATTAAAACACTTAAATTGAGTATAAACATGAGAGTCGAATTTCAGGAAGACCAGTCTGGAGAAGTGTTTTCCAAACAACTGCTCGATATTGGTAATGGTATTATTGCTGTTGATACATCATCTGGATACATTACATTCCCTACCAATTTTTGTAACTTTTGTGAATCAAAGACCGAACTCATGGAGATGGTTTTCCCAAACATTGCTCAAAATTACTTAAATCACGTTTGGTTAAGTGAACGTGTTATATTGGCAGCAAAAAATGTTGATGTGAATGAAATGAATTTTCAGATTCAAGAGAAAATAGCTGGCCAATTGAAGAATTACAAATCAGTTGATTCCATTACTAATGAAGATGAAGTTGTCAATTATCCAACAGAATTTTTAAATTCGCTGGAATTTCCCGGCTTACCACCTCATAATCTGCAATTAAAAATCGGATCAGTAATTATTATGTTACGGAACATAAACCAGCCACGTCTGTGTAATGGTACCCGGCTTGCGGTGAAGAAATTATTGAACAACGTCATCGAAGCCACAATTTTGAAAGGGAAGTACAAAGGCGAAGATGTTTTAATCCCACGCATCCCTTTGATACCGAACGACATGCCATTCAGCTTTAAACGTTTACAGTTTTCAGTGCGGCTTGCATTTGCAATGTCAATAAATAAATCGCAAGGGCAGTCGCTAAGTGTATGTGGCATCAACTTAGAAAATCCATGTTTTTTACATGGCCAATTATATGTCGCCTGTTCCCGTGTCGGAAAACCAGCAACATTATTTATTTACGCGCCAGAACATAAAACTAAAAATATAGTTTATCAAAAAGCATTAGAATAGAGAGAAGCAGTGAAGGGTATGGAGGCTATTAGTTGCTTTCTAGAGCGCGCGTGGTGTTGAGCTCGGTGTTTACTTCAAAATGCAAAGTTGTTCAATAGAGATTTGTAAAAATATGAGTGGAATTGAACCCTATGGAATAAACACTATCATGAAAATATATATGTTGTTTTTTATTCAATAAAAATTAGTAAAGTCCTCAGGTATGGGGAGACCAGGGAAATAAGGATTCATTTTTATATGGAGGATATTATAGATTCCAGTTCAAATTGAATAGGTACTCATATATATATATATATATATATATATATATATATATATATATATATATATATATATATATACTAGCCGACCTGGTGAACTTCGTATCACCTAGTTCGTTACTTACAACTTTTAGTTAAAGATGTTTCGTTATTTACTAAAATAAACAAAAATTTGGAAAACAGTCGACTTGACGAGCCATCCGTGCAACTTCTATTTATTTTTGGACATTAAGTGCATACAATTTTGTGAATTTTATTGCTTTTGACCTCACAAAGGTTTTAATTAAAAAAAAAGATATTTTTTGTAATTTCAAATTAAAATAAGCTGACTGGGCAAACATTGTTTCGTCAATTATATTATCCTTAACATTCTTTATACAGATAGTCCTTGTGCTATAACAGAGGCCGTTAAATTGTCTTTCAATCTTTTAGATCAAGGGTAAACGACAGAAATATTTACATATAGTTAACCGTTACGCTACATTTAAAGATTTTTCAGTTTACCAGAAGTTTTCTAAATGGTTGAAAGGTGAGTAAATATTTGTTGTTGATTGATGTTATATTTATAGAATATGAATTAATTGAATACTGACGGAGCAAAGTCTCTCTTAAAAATTGTTTTTCAGTAATGTTTTTACATATCTTGAGTTTTTATATAAAGTAACTTAGTTAGATATCCAATAATATTGAATATTCTGAGTAAGATAGTTTTATGATGAAATTCTTAAGATTATGTTAGACATTTTTGAAATATATTTGTTTTCATAAGATTGATCAGCAGAAACAAAATTTTGTCTATCCAAAATATTTAATTTATAGGATTTTGGTTAACAATTTTCATTTATTGGATTTTGTTATACCATTTGGATGTCTTATAATGAATATTTATTTTATATGTCATTTGATATAAGTGGTACTTATATAACATTATTTTAATTTATTTTCAGAATTTATAATCATTAAATATAATTTTTTGAAATTAAATATGTAAACGGGTAATATTAAAATATTTAAATAATTTTATATACCTTCTATCAAGAATTAATCTCTATATTATTTTATTCATAATATATAATTATTTGATTTCCTTAACATTCTTTATACAGGTAGTCCTTGTGCTATAACAGAGGCCGTTAAATTGTCTTTCAATTTTTTAGATCAAGGGTAAACCACAGAAATATTTACAAACAGTTAACCTTTACACTACATTTGAAGATTTTTCAGTTTACCAGAAGTTTTCTAAATGCTTGAAAGGTCAGTAAATATTTGTTGTTGATTGATGTTATATTTATTGAATATGAATTATTTGAATACTGACGAAGCAGAGTCTCTCTTAAAACTTGTTTTTCAGTAATGTTTTTACATATCTTGAGTTTTTATATGAAGTAACTTATTTAGATATCCAATAAATTGAAAATTCTAAGTAAGATAGTTTTTGATGAAATTCTTATAATGTTTTCATAAGATTGATCAGCAGTAACAAAATTTTGTCTCTTCAAAATATTTAATTTATAGGATTTTGGTTAACAATTTTTATTTATTGGATTTTGTTATACCATTTGGATGTCTTATAATGAATGTTTATTTTATATGTCATTTAATATAAGTGGTAATTATATGACATTATTTTAATTTTTTTTCAGAAGTTCTAATCATTAAATATAATTTTTTGAAATTAAATATGTAGAAGGCTAATATTCAAATGTACTTAATCAGTTTGGCAAGTAATTTCAAAGGTTAGCACATTCAATAAGGATTCTAAGATGATATAACACTAACTACATTCGTTTTATGACAAGATTCAATAAATTCACAAAAGATGTTCAAACTGCCCTCCTTCAGCCGCAATACATGCACGACATCTTCTTAAAAAAGATTGGGATATCAGACAGGCGAATCTTCCGTTATTGATGAATTGCATTGCTTCCCTCATTCTCTCCCGAAGCTAAACAACATTTTCAATTTGTTTTGATTGAATTTTTTCCTTCACTGCTTCCCAGTAAAAAAATCTAAGGAATAACGACATTGCACCAGATCGCCCCTTCCATCTGGCCGGATATTCTTCATTTAGATATTCTCTAACTGAGAGGTCATAGTGCGCTGGGCAGCCATCTTGCTGAAACCATATTTCTCTGAAAATTCTAATTGGCACGTCTTAAAGTAAATTTGGCAACTGATTTCGTGAAAAGCTAAATGAATTTCAGCATTAAAACCTCTGGCAACTCATATGGTCCTATGACTCTTCCTTTCAAAATTCCAGTTCCCATGTTCAATTTAGAACGGTAATGAGATCTATCTTGTCTCATTCAATTCGGATTTTCTACATGCCACTTGTGTAAATTGTGTAGGTTCATGTAACCATCTTTTTTAAATGGTGATTCATCCTGTCACAAAATTTTTTCTACGAATTGTGGGTCTTTCCGGTTCTTTTGTAGCATGGTTTGGCAAAACGCAGTCCGAGGTTCATTATCCTGAGGTAACAGAGTTTGTACTCGCTGTAAATGATTTGGTGGAGCTCATGTTTTTTAAATAGTCTGTGAGCTGTACTTTTGGGCACTCCTGTGCTTCGCTGAATTTCACGTAGCGAAGTTCTCGGATCTTCCTTAACTGCTTGAGGCACAATATCGTCGTAAGGTGAGGAAATGCTTCCTTTATCATGCAGTTTGGTTGGAAGTCGGCCCACTGTGAAGATTAAAAGGTGCACATTCGTAAAAACTCGCTGATCTGGATAACGATCAGCATTAAGATATCTCTCACGATACATTCTCGAAACTGCACTAGCGTTACATCTGCATTCCCCATAAATAAGGTGCATGTTGGCATATTCCTGTGTGGTATACACAACATGATGGCAATACATAATCACAGGTTAGTCCAGGTAAAATGAAAGTTCTTCGTAAAGAGATCAAAACTATCCAAATCATAAGCAAACAAATCTAATAAACGGAGCCAAAAGTCATAAGTACACAAATAACACAATGAAATACGGAATGCACAGTAGACCAAGGGGCGTAGCGTACTGATCTATATTGCGTTTA
Source organism: Megalocaria dilatata (assembly GCA_034642435.1). Lineage (NCBI taxonomy): Eukaryota > Metazoa > Arthropoda > Insecta > Coleoptera > Coccinellidae > Megalocaria > Megalocaria dilatata. Next base: position 60,490,072 of record CM067857.1, read on the forward strand.
CGTGTGCCAATACGAAATAGTACTATCTGTCGAACTCACACTTCATGGAAGAACTCAGCCCATCTCATCAAACCAGATTCTTAAAGTATTGGATTCACTAGAATCATTTTTAGAAAGTTCGAAGAAATTGTTGGAAAGGGTGGTTCTTTAAGAAATACCGTTTTATTTGACCGATCTAAGAAATAAAGTAGTGAGTGTTGTACCATTTTAGGATTCCTAATTAATGCGCTAACTTTTGAAGTAACATCCAGACTGATGTAGCACAGTTTTTTTTCAGTACAGTCAGTTAAATTTGTGTGAAATATCAATTTTGATTTTTTGGTTCGACAAAAAGTGACATTATTTTCCCAGCTGGAGTAATTGGCTTTGAATTGAAGATCACAGGTTACAGAAACACTATTCGGGATAATACTCGAATAATAAAAGATGCAATATAATTTGAAAAGTAGAGGATTTAGCTTTTTTTAAAATATTTTTCTGATGACTACTATGGCTCATCCGGTTACCCGATTCCGGTTTGGCGTCAACTTCTGGGACACCTGTATATGAATTATATGAGTTCGAAGTTCGGAAGTCAAAAAAAATCACAAGTCCCTTAAATGTTTACATTGAAATTGTAGTCTCGATCCAGTGTTCAACCATGCTATTATTCGAGGTCGCATGTTGGCCTCATCATACTGGCGTCACCAGAACCGACAAATCCGGACTTAAATCGAAGTGTTCCTATCACTGTTCCTTTAAATATTTTATTCAGAGTAACTTTATGAATTCTATATCTTCCGTTGAAAGTGTTTCACCCTTGAAAAAATAATGAATGAATAATGATGAAAGTAATGTGTTTATAAAAAAGCATCAATCAGATATAAAACAATTTCACATTTCACGTTGAGATACGCTTACAACGAGGTAAAACAACTGAAGGGTCTTCCGCACGCATGGCAGCCTTTGTGCATTTATGACATTGACAGTTGTATTTGTCAATATGTACCATTTAATCATGGAAAGATACACTTTCCAGCTACGTTCACAAATAATCCAAATTCATTATTAACAATCGCGATCTGTTACTGCAACTTTAAGGTGCTTTAACTCCAATTTTGTTGAACGTTTAGTGGAGAAGTTTGAAATAAATTTTACACTTCATGATGCTACAGTGCCACTGAGACAAAGAAATGCAAGAAGTGAAGAGAATATTGCTGCCATACGTGAAAATGTTCGTGAAGACCAAAATTTATCGTTTTTCCCTAGTTTACAAGAACTAGGCATCTCCTAGACTTTGTGGCGAATTTTTCGTACAGAGCTTGGTTTACATCCATACAAAGTTGTTTCAACCCAAGAACTCAAACTAACAGATCATTTAAAGCGTCGTGTATTAAGTAATTGGTGCTTAGAAAAATTCGGAGGAAATCTAACGATAAGTTATTCGCCTCGTTCCTGCGATTTAACTCCATTGGACTTCTTTCTTTGGGGTAACATTTTAAGTTGGTTCACGGCAATCATCCAGCAAATTCAGAAGATTCACGGATCAGTATTGAATGAGTTGTAGCGAACAATTTCTTCGCTCCTCGTCCAGAAACCTGCCTTCCTCTGTCGCAGGTAGACCGGCGTATCAATAGAGGATCCGATCAGTCTAAAGATTCATGACTGACCGTTCATGCCGAGTTAAAATAGAACAAGGCACGCAATGTTTGACGACCACCGTTCCAAGCGGAACACCTGGTCACCGGCGTCACAGGCAGAGCTGCGCATCACGCATGTCTGATGAGTTTCAAATGCGCAGACTCCGAATGAAACGCCGTCCGAATTAAGAGGTGGAAGCTCCCTCACAACACTGCATTCCCTCCGAGAGCTTCAGAGTAATTGTTAACATACGACCGATTTGTGTGAGAAAGTCATAGAAAGTTAGGTTCAACGACATCATTCCTGTGAGCGTTTCCGTGGTGGACATTGAAATGATGTTTTATTTCATAACTAATGGTATCCATTGTATCTTATAATGAAATAAAAATTCCAATAATTTCTGAATAAATAATGTGTTTCATTCACAACACAAAATGGGGCGCTGTTAATGAAGGACCCTATACTTATACCAGACGAAAATATACCTGAAAAGAAATATGCACCAAGAATGATGAAAAGTACTCACATGAACACACAAGTATATACTCACGAATGTCTGAATTCCACAAAATGATCCATAATCCAATAAAGTTTGACTATCAAATTTTCTCAATAAATATGTAATGGTCAACGCAGTTGCGAAAGAGTATTGACAGAACACATAAAACATGCATATCCTTATAGGTGGATTGACAAGCTGACGGAATGTGAATTCAAACAGGTACTTCAGATGGTCTTTGCTTCGTTTCTTTCGTTCTGAAAAAAATCTCAATGAATATAACACTTAAAATCATAATATTCTTGATGTACCACGAGAAAGTTTTGATACTCCTACCATATACAGGGACCATCGTCATTATTACGAAATGGGTACTAGGAAATGTCTCTTTCCTACTAATCTATCAGGTGATTTATAAATTATGACTGAAATTTCTTTGGTTTATATTTCTGTAATTAAAAATGCCACGATATTTTACAGAAATTAAATTACTTTAAATTAAGAATTACATATTCTATCCTCCACAATATATATTGAAACTATATACAAAAAATATCAAATTGATATCCTTATATATAAACAAAATAAAATATTTTTCAATGTCTACAAAGAAGCTTTTTACATCCCGACTTGAAATGTATTAATACGAATGTATTAACAAAAACTATATTATATAACATATAAATACAAGAAAATCCACTATTCCAAAATTATCAAAATAAAGGATCAAATAAAAATAATTGAACGATACACAAAAACTATCAAATAGATATCCTTATATACACAATCAATATAAAATACTTATCGAAGTCTCCGAAAAAAACCTTTTTACATCCCGATTTGAAATGTATTAATACTATTAATACTAACATACAAATACAATAAAATCTACTATTTCAAAATTATCTAAAATTATCAAAATAAAGGATTGAATAAAAAATAGGCCGAAATAGCTATAAAATTTTTGAGTTCTCGTTCAATTATTTTTATTTGATCCTTTATTTTGATAATTTTAGATAATTTTGAAATAGTAGATTTTATTGTATTTGTATGTTAGTATTAATAGTATTAATACATTTCAAATCGGGATGTAAAAAGGTTTTTTTCGGAGACTTCGATAAGTATTTTATATTGATTGTGTATATAAGGATATCTATTTGATAGTTTTTGTGTATCGTTTCCATATATATTGTAGAGGTTAGAATATATCATTCTGAATTTAAAGTCATTTAAATTTGACTTATATCAAGTATTGACTCACATTGAAATTGAAATTAAATGATTTAAAGTAAAATAAAATAGAGAAAGGCATTTTACTTGATAGAAGAAATATAACAAAATTTAAATATCAAAACAGATTTAATCTGGTAGTTTTCTACAATTTTAATTTAAAAAAAAATTTCATTAAAAAAACTTTTAGAATTAAATTAATGTCTAAAATAAGCACCGCTTATATTTAATAAACGTACGTAATCAAAACTCAATATATAATGTCAAATGGAATAAATAAACCAACAGATATAAAAAAAGTCATTAAAATTAATAAATAAATATTTAAAGAAGACAAAATTTGTGTTTCTGATCCTACCATTTAGAACACCAATTGCCCTTCAAAAACATGAACACAACTTAAGGACTTCTCAAAAAAATATAATTTATTTAAAATATTTAATATATCTAAATATTCAAATGAGTTTATTCAGAAATCTCTCAAAACATGCACTATATCTTCAAAAAACAATTATAATTCTGGTAATCTCTTCATCAGCTCTAAATAATATTCCAAATATCAAAATCAAATAACTATCACTATATCTCACCTCACACGTGTTTAACCGGATAATTGCTTTAAACAGACTAACTTTAAAATTCAAGATAGTCTATGTTCATAACAAAATCACAGAAAAGTGTAAGGTGTTATAAGGTTATATTTAAAACATTGACATTCCATAATGAGATTTATTAAAGCCTGAATATAATTATATATTATATATAAAATAAAATATAAAAAGGCATTTTCATTTGATAGAAGAAATATAACAAAATTTGAATATCAAAACAGATTTAATCTGTTAGTCTTCTACAATTTTAATTTAAAAAAAAATTTATTCAAAAAACTTTTAGAATCAAACTAATGTCTTAAATAAGCACCGCTTATGTCTAATAGACGTATATAATCAAAACTCAATATATAATCTCAAATGGAATAAATAAACCAACAGATATAAAAAAATTCATTAAAATTAATAAATAAATATTTAAAGGAGACAAAATTTTTGTTTCTGATCTTACCATTAACACCAATTGTCTTTCAAAAACATGAACACAACTTAAGGACTTCTCAAAAAATTTAATTTATTTGAAATATTTAAATAAGTTAATTCAAAAATCTCTCAAAACATGCACTATATCTTCAAAAAACAATTATAATTCTGTAATCTCTTCATCGGCCCTAAATATTATTCCAAATATCAAAATCAAATAACTATCACTATATCTCAACTCCACGTGTTTAACAGGATAAATTGCTCTAAAAAGACTAACTTCAAAATTCGAGATAGTCTATGTTTATGATAGATTGGGCCGTTGCTTGGTAGAAATCAGTTGTAATTGTCATTATAAAATAAAACACTTGTTTACATTTTCTACTTTATTTTTGGTATTGACGCACGTTTCGTCTTTGCTAGAAAGACTTTATCAGAATACCTGATGAAGTCTGATGAAGTCTTTCTAGCAAAGACGAAACGTACGTCAATACCAAAAATAAAGTAGAAAATGTAAAGAAGTGTTTTATTTTATATTGACAATAGTCTATGTTCTTAACAAAATCACAGAAAAGTGTAAGTTTTTATAAGGTTATATTTAAAAAAGTGACATTCCATAATGAGATTTATTAAAGCCTAAATATAATTATAAATTATATATAAAATAAAATAGAAAAAGGCTTTTTACTTGATAGGAGAAATAAAACAGATTTAATATGTTAGTTTTCTACAATTTTAATTTGAAAAAAAATTTTATTCAAAAAACTTTTAGAATTAAATTAATGTCTAAAATAAGCACCGCTCATATTTAATAGACGTATATAATCAAAACTCAATATATAATCTCAAATGGAATAAATAAACCAACAGATATAAAAAAATTCATTAAAATTAATAAATAAATATTTAAAGGAGACAAAATTTTTGTTTCTGATCTTACCATTAACACCAATTCTCTTTCCATTGCCTATAATACCTTACACTTTTCTGTGATTTTGTTAAGAACATAGACTATCTTTAAATTTAAAGTTAGTCTGTTTAAAGCAATTATCCTGTTAAACACGTGTGAGATGAGATATAGTGATAGTTATTGATTTTGATATTTGGAATATTATTTAGGGCCGATGAAGAGATAACCAGAATTATAATTGTTTTTTGAAGATATAGTGCATGTTTTGAGAGATTTCTGAATTAACTTATTTGAATATTTAAATATATTAAAAATTTCAAATAAATTATATTTTTTTGAGAAGTCCTTAAGTTGTGTTCATGTTTTTGAAAGGCAATTGGTGTTCTTAATGGTGAGATCAGAAACAAAAATTTTGTCTCCTTTAAATATTTATTAATTAATTATAATGACTTTTTTATATCTGTTGGTTTATTTATTCCATTTGACTTTATATATTGAGTTTTGATTATATTCGTCTATTAAATATTAGCGGTGCTTATTTTAGACACCAATTTAATTCTAAAAGTTTTTTGAATAAAATTTTTTTTGAAATTAAAATTGTAGAAGACTAACATATTGAATCTGTTTTGATATTAAATTTTTTTTAAAGATTTAAAGTAAATTTTGAATTTCCGGCATCGTGACTTGTTAATGACATTTCACTTGCACAATTGAAAATGACCACCCATGAGACATTCTATGAAATATTTTAGAGGTTTATTAGAGCTACAATATCACACAAAAAGAATATACTCCTCCAACTTTTTGTCACAACTCAGAAAAATTTTTAACGATCCAAGGAATTCTGAAGATGTAGGAAAATTGTTAGATTTGATAAGCATGTATTGAGTAAATTTCATCATGAAATCATCACGATATTTTCGCTTGAATTCATGTTCCTAAAAAAAAACAAGTATTATTGTTTTTCGTTACATTTTCTGAATTTTAAAATGACCTTCTCAACAAGAGGTATTGCAGTAAGAAAATTCTGCTGTTTTCTTTCAGCATATACAACATTCTGTGTAACAATCCTTGTCTGAGAAGTAAAAAGACCCTAGGATTTGACGGCATTAAGGCTGAAGAGCTGAGATTGCTATTCAAGTGACAATAACATGCGATTAACAACATATTGTATACGCCCATTTTGAATGGATGAAATACCGACAAGATGGATAATTATAAAAATATTCCTCTATTAATAATAAAATATTCGAGAAATGTCTCAGTGCTTCACTGATGCGATTTGTTGACCGGTTCGAAATAATTTCTATTAAACAGTTCAGATTCAGGTAAGGATTTTCAACAAATGACTTTATAGCTGCTCTGACATTTTGACGCTCGACGATCGTTAATGTGTTCGTTTCTGGACCTGTGAAGGCCTTCGGCAGTGTTTAGCATGCTCAGTTATTGGATGTCTTTGACGGTTTAGGGATGCGTGGGAATCCAAGAAGTTATCAGAGTGGTAGAAAACAGGCAGTAAAAATTAACTCCGAAATAGCGATAACCTACGGTATTCCCCAGGATATCATGATCGGACCTCGTTATTTATGCTGCATATTAATGAATTTCTTACTCCAGATTCAGATAGTTCGGTTTTCAGTTTTTGCCGACGCTACTGATATACCTTTCGCAGCAAAAAATTGGGAAACCATATCACTCAATGACTGATTTGACCATATATCTCTAGCAATAAATTTTGAGAAGTCACAATTCATTCCATTCGCTATGTCACTGTTTCGAGGACCCTGAGGTATATGTGTTACCAATTTAAATATTTAAGTTCTCTTCTAGTTAAAATTTTCTTCCATGATCTAGTGCAATTCCGACTGCAATGCATACTAGATAAATATTCAAAAAAGATGGATGTAACAAAGAAGAAAAAACTGAAGATTATGTTTTACAGAAAGTAAGTTTATTCTCCAGATTTTATATTGAGAGAATTATAAGTAAAATAGAAAGGCCTTTTACTTGATAGAAAAAATATAACAAAATTTGAATATTAAAACAAATTGAAATATGTTTATTTTCTACAATTTTAATTTCAAAAAAATTTTTTTATTCAAAAACCTTTTAGAATTAAATTAATGTCTAAAACAAGCACCGCTTACATTTAATAGACGTATATAATCAAATATATAATGTCAAATGGAATAAATAAACCAACAGATATACGAAAGTCATTAAAATTAATAAATAAATATTTAAAGGAGACAAAATTTTGTTTCTGGTCTTACCTTTAAGAACACCAATTGCCTTTTAAAAACATGAACACACTTAAAGGACTTCTCAAAGAATATAATTTATTTGAAATATTCAATATATTTAAATATTCGAATAAGTTAATTCAGAAATCTCTAAAAAAATGCACTATATCTTCAAAAAACAAATATAATTCCAAGCAATTCCGTCTTCAGTCCTCAATAATGTTCCAAATATCAAAATCAAAAAACTAACCTATATCCTAACTCTCAGCACGTGTAAAAGGACAAATGCTTCGAAACACAGATCATCTTTATAAGTCAAGATTGATCTATGTTCTAACAAAATCAAAGAACAGTGTGAGTTATTTTTAAGGCTTATTTAAATTCATCGACATTCCATAATGAGATTTATTGAAGCCAAAATATAATTATATATTATATATAAAATAAAATAGAAAGGCCTTTTACTTGATAGAAGAAATATAACAAAATTTGAATATTAAAACAAATTGAAATATGTTTATCTTCTACAATTTTAATTTCAAAAAAATTTTTTATTCAAAAAACTTTTAGAATAAATTAATGTCTAAAACAAGCACCGCTTACATTTGATGGACGTATATAATCAAAACTCAATATATAATGTCAAATGGAATAAATAAACCAACAGATATACGAAAGTCATTAAAATTAATAAATAAATATTTAAGGGAGACAAAATTTTGTTTCTGGTCTTACCTTTAAGAACACCAATTGCAATAAAGAATTATAGGTGCTTTATATTCCACACACACCACACACACACATATATATATATATATATATATATATATATATATATATATATATAAATATATATATATATATATATATATATTATATATATATAAATGTATCACATATTTATATAAATAAAAATATTTTGAAGAATATGGAATATAGCTATATACCTTGTTGTAGATCTAGCGGTGACGTAAATAGTGGGATAGAGCAAACAAATCCATTCGACAACAATCTTACATTTTGAAAAATAAAATTTTTGTCCGAAATGTATAAAATTCATATACCAATTTGAACAACATAAATAGAGGTTAATTCTTGATAGTATATAAAATTATTTAAATATTTTAATATTAGCCTTCTACATATTTAATTTCAAACATTATTTTATATGTCATTTGATATAAGTGGTACTTATTTGACATTATTTCAATTTATTTTCAGAAGTTATAATCATTAAATATAAATTTTTTGAAATTTAATATGTAGTAGGCTAATATTAAAATATTTAAACCAATTTGAACAACCTAGATTTTCCAAAGAAATTTTTCTAAAGGTATTTGCTTGACCTGAATGGGAGCATTGCCATGATTTAATAAAAAATAACTTGTGCCTCTAGATTGCTTTGTTCTATTACTGTAAAATGGTTCAATCATGTGTGATTCTGAAAAGGAAAACTGTTTATTTTTGATAATTCATGTGTGAGTTGAATAGTTTTTACAAAGCATTATAATAATTATTACAATAGGCCTTTATTGAACAATACACTTAATATATTACATATTTTACGTATAACTCGCGCGGGGCGGAGTTCACATGGATGTGATCCCTCCACTCAAACCTTGAAGAAATTATAAAAAGCAGAAAAAAAATCAATAATTTCTTGATTGTTTCGGTCTCTACTTGGCGGAAATTCATTGTATATGATTTAAAGTATGACACTTTATTTTATATTAGCGGAAATGAGGTGAGTGTTAATCACATAAAACAAATGAGCACTAAGTTTAACAGTAAATTGAAAAAAAAATTAAGAAAAATGACTTCATATTAGCTGACATAATAAAGGAGAAAAAGGAAAAAAATAAAAATTAAAGTGGATTCATAACATTCATGAGGCAAGAAAAAGACAATGAAGATTCAGCATACTGGCACGCATACTGTTCATTGAATAAAAAGTCTTGGATACGAGGCACAATAGTAAATAAATTAATGAATTGATTGTAATGCTTGTGAATATTCAAAGTGAAGGATCTCTCGAATAGGATAAGTCTTTGGGAATGAGCAGATATAAGACAACGACTCTTAATGTTGAGATTATGTACATTATAACGATATAGAACCTTCCTGAAGGTTGAAATTTCTCTATGAAGGGACTTCGGCTGAAATTACGATATGATAAAGAACCACTGCTGACGGCTTGAAGCTGTTTATCATATTGAGCCATCTAATTTCCTTAAGTTTAGGACTTATCCTGTCAAACTTCCTTATACCATAAATATATCTCTGACTATAATTCTAGATTTTCCTATATTCTCTTGGTCAAAACATGTAAAATTAACTGAAGAACAATAGTTGAAGTTGGAAAGAACTATAATGAATTGCAGAAGGTAGATTTCAATTCATTAGGACGGGTACATCTGTAAGGATAGAGCCGGCGCCAACAGATTTTTGTACATAGTCCGAGGATGTCGAAGAAGATCCAACGTTTGGATTGTATACAATTGTTTGAATCAGTATGGTGTATTTTCTAAAGAAAAATTAGGAAGACATGTTGGCAACCACTCTGAAGAGAATTTTCGAATACTGTGACAGCGGATCCTAAAATCAGTACGAGAAGAATAAGTGTACAAATAGCAGAGTGCTGAAGAACTATTTCCACAGTGTTCGTCTTACAAACGTTGGTTTACATCATACTTTCCTCAATCAGAGCTCAGTTGACGAAAAGTGGAATAAATAATTGCCTCGATTCACCTGGGCCCAAGAAAACCGACATGCTATCAGAAGTGCAACTTACAGCAAAGATTTTCGGTTAACACATGGATTGATGTTATTAATAGTTGCATAATTGGTTCCCATTTCTGCAATGGTACACTTACTGGAAAGTTTATCTAGAATATTTTCATAATATTCTTCCAAATTCAATAAAAAGTGTTCATATGTAAGGTATTCATTTTTAGCATGAAGGCACAACAGCACATGTCTTTATCCAGTTGAGGAATCACTAAAATAATGTATATGGAATTCCTTGAATGGGACGTTGTGGTCACATCGCAGAGCCCTCCCGATCTCCAGATTCGAATCTTCTAAATTATTTTATTTGGGAACTTTTTAAACTCTTTGGGACAGTTATCAAATAGGTTCTCTTCAGATCTGTGGAATCGTTTGGGTTTTGATTCCATTCGGAAGTACGGCAATTAATCAGCTATTATCTATTCGCTGGATGAAATTTTTATTGGTGGATACCGTGTATTGCTTATATGTTCCGGAACCTTTCTTCAGTTGAAGTAGTTGGAAAACACAGGTATTAGTTTCAGATTCTTTAATTAACACATCGTCTTGTCAATAGAAGATCGAATGAAAATTGATACAAAGTGGAGAGGTATATAGATAAGATTCATCATTTTTTTCAGATGGGATTTTTTTGGAATAATAATGGTTGGGATTAAGTAAAGGTGGCAATAAGAAAACGTTTGTGAACGAACAATAGAAAAGTGTAAAATAAAGACTATTCTAGAATCTATCGAAAAAGCATCAACCTTTATAAGCCCATAAAAGTTATGATACAGATTTTCATCAATAAATTTAATTGAGAATATTTCTCAGAAACTAATTAATAATATATTACAGTTGTTAAAATTTTATTACACTATGATGCAATGTTTCTAATTTCGAAAAACTTATGGTATTTTCAATTTCATTGATAAAGTCCATCACTATTTTTATGAATGTTCCAATTTTCTCCATAACATTTCTTATTCCAATGTAGGAATAAAACTTATATAGATTAGTGAAATTTCCAGTAAATCTTTGAAGTTGGGAAACAATTGTATTTTGATTTTGTTGAAGTACTGATACAATTTTTGAATTTTTTTATAATATTTCTTGTAAGTGTTACATCATTATTCAGATTTTTCATAATACCATTCTGATTCGTTTGAAGCTGTTTTATTGCTGTTTCGTACTGGATTGGCATTTGCCTCTAAATTACCTGAAATGCTTTTTATGACGCTTCCTAAACCATCTATCAGACCTCATTTTGATCTTACTGTAGGATCAAACCTTTCTATTTTTGCTCGGCCAAATCTAATTGATGAACATAATATTTTTCATGATTTTCTCATTCTTTACGAAAGCTAGGTGCTGTTTGGTTTGTTGAGTATGAAGATATACTACTCTGTCAAGAAAGAACCGGGAATTTTCAATTATTCAATTAATTTTTACATTTAATCGTCAAAATTTATTGGGTCGCCTTCAAAATAGGCTCCATTTGCTCCAATACATCTATGCCAACGGCACTTCCAATTATCGAAACATTTTTTATAGGCGCTTTCCGTGATGGACTTTAGCTGTCGCGCCGAATTTTGTTTTATGGCTTCAATCGACTCAAAACGGGTGCCACGAAGGGGCAATTTTAGTTTTGGGAAGAGGAAAAAGTCGCAGGAAGCTAAATGCGGCGGGCGAATACGGTGGTTGCTGAAGCACGTTTGTTGAGTTTTTGGCGAGAAAGTCAGTCACAATCGTAGCTCGGTGAGAAGGCGCGTTATCGTCATGCAAAATCCATGAGTTGTTCGCCCACAAATTTGGCCGCTTCTTACGGATACGCTCACGCAAACGTTTCATAACGCCTAGGTAATACTCCTTGTTTACCGTCTGACCCTCTGGAACGAATTCGTAGTGCACCACGCCACGGATATCGAAGAAAACAATGAGCATCACCTTCATTTTCGAGCGGCTTTGGCGTGGTTTTTTCGGTTTCGGCTCATTTTTTGCCACCCATTCCGATGATTGCTGGCTTGTTTGCATATCGTACTCGTAGACCCAGGTCTCATCACCAGTTATAATGCGTTCCATGAATGTAGAATCGGAATTACAGCGATCCAGCATGTCTGAAGCAACCTGTTCGCGATGACGTTTTTGAAGAAAATTCAGGTCTTTCGGTACGAGTCGTGCGGCCACCTTTCTCATGCCCAAAATATCAATCAAAATCGTACATGCGGACTCGTGGGATATCTTAAGATCATGTGCTATCTCTCTCAAGCTGGTACGACGGTTTTCCAGCACCCTTTCCTTAATTTTATCGACGTTATCTTCGATCGAAGCCGTCGATGGGCGTCCGGAACGAGGCAAGTCTTCGACCACTTCACGACCGTCCTTGAAGGCTCTGTACCACTGATATGCACGAGTTTTCGATAGAGCATTATCACCAAAGGCCTTTTGCAACATTTTCAATGCATCGGCACACGAAAATTCATTTGCAACACAAAACTTCAAACAAATTCTTTGCTCAACGTATTCACCCATAGTAAAAATCGGCACGCACTCTGACATCGACAGACTTAATCAGCTGTTGCAAACAAACTAGTTGACAGATCCCGCTCAAGCTTGGCATAGTAATTAAGGACAGTGGTACCAACCTAGGAAAAAAAAATTTTACCTGCCTCATTGCCCGACAGATTTAAATCGATAATTCCCGGTACTTTCTTGACAGAATGTAGATGACGTAGATGTTTCAATTCGTCATTAAGAGGTGATAAATCATAGAAATGAACGAAATCATGAAATTTGGATCTGACTTTTGCGTTGCCAAGATGTATCGGAAGAATTCCTGGATTGTCCTGAAGGTTAGATACTTTTATCTCCTGGGGAGTAGCTCAGTAGCTAGGAGCAATAGAAGCATCCTGAAAAATGATTTTTGTTTCAACTTTGGGCTTTTTGAGATTTCGTTTATGAAGAGTTTTGTTTTCGCTCAGAATTTGATATTATCGTTACGAACGACCTTTTCTCTAGAAAATTTTGGACAGAGTTTATTTCTATTATTGGACTTAATTTTACGATAAAAGGTAGAGTTGGGTTTCTATGGAAGGGGATCATTTTTTTATTGATTTTGGTGGTAATTGATTGTTTTCTTCTCATCATTTTCTCGTTTAATCGTTTGTAATGTTTCTTTGTGGACGAAATTAAGGGATGAGCCTGTGCATATTGAGAAAATGCATCTAAAATCCGCCTAGCAAGTATCCGGATAAAACTAATCTCAATTGTTTTTATTAAGATTTTATTTTTAATTCTTGAATTAGAAAATTAATCAAATATTCATCCTATTTACTTATACCACCTTCATTCAACTGTAAACACTTGACTAAACGTCGAGGTAGACCCCAAACTAGATCGCCTACATAATTTTCGGTTTTTTTTAATTTGAGGACTGAAGAAGGAATTGCTTAGAATTATATTTGTTTTTTGAAGATATAGTGCATGTTTTTAGAGATTTCTGAATTAACTTATTCGAATATTTGAATATATTAAATATTTCAAATAAATTATATTCTTTGAGAAGTCCTTTAAGTGTGTTCATGTTTTTAAAAGGCAATTGGTGTTCTTAAAGGTAAGACCAGAAACAAAATTTTGTCTCCTTTAAATATTTATTTATTTATTTCACTGACTTTCGTATATCTGTTGGTTTATTTATTCCATTTGACATTATATATTGAGTTTTGATTATATACGTCTATTAAATGTGAGCGGTGCTTGTTTTAGACATTAATTTAATTCTAAAAGTTTTTTGAATAAAAAATTTTTTTGAAATCAAAATTGTAGAAGATAAACATATTTCAATTCGTTTTAATATTCAAATTTTGTTATATTTCTTCTATCAAGTAAAAGGCCTTTCTATTTTATTTTATATATAATATATAATTATATTTTGGCTTCAATAAATCTCATTATGGAATGTCAATGAATTTAAATAAGCCTTAAAAATAACTCACACTGTTCTTTGATTTTGTTAGAACATAGATCAATCTTGAACTATAAAGTTGATCTGTGTTTCGAAGCATTAGTCCTTTTACACGTGGTGAGGGTTTGGATATAGGTTAGTTTTTTGATTTTGATATTTGGAATATTATTGAGGACTGAAGAAGGAATTGCTTAGAATTATATTTGTTTTTTGAAGATATAGTGCATGTTTTCAGAGATTTCTGAATTAACTTATTCGAATATTTAAATATATTAAATATTTCAAATAAATTATATTCTTTGAGAAGTCCTTTAAGTGTGTTCATGTTTTTAAAAGGCAATTGGTGTTCTTAAAGGTAAGACCAGAAACAAAATTTTGTCTCCTTTAAATATTTATTTATTAATTTCAATGACTTTCGTATATCTGTTGGTTTATTTATTCCATTTGACATTATATATTGAGTTTTGATTATATTCGTCTATTAAATGTAAGCGGTGCTTGTTTTAGACATTAATTTAATTCTAAAAGTTTTTTGAATGAAAATTTTTTTTTAAATTAAAATTGTAGAAGATAAACATATTTCAATTTGTTTTAATATCCAAATTTTGTTATATTTCTTCTATCAAGTAAAAGGGCCTTTCTATTTCATTTTATACATTCTGTCAAGAAAGTACCGGGAATTATCGATTCAAATCTGGCGGGGCAATGAGGCAGGTAAAAATTTTTTTTCCTGGGTTGGTACCACTGTCCTTAATTACTATGCCAAGCTTGAGCGGGATCTGTCAACTAGTGTGTTTGCAACAGCTGATTAAGTCAGTCGATGTCAGAGTGCGTGCCGATTTTTACTATGGGTGATTACGTTGAGCAAAGAATTTGTTTAAAGTTTAGTGTTGCAAATGAATTTTCGTGTGCCGATGCATTGAAAATGTTGCAGAAGGCCTTTGGTGATAATGCTCTATCAAAAACTCGTGCATATCAGTGGTACAGAGCCTTCAAGGACGGTCGTGAAGTGGTCGCCCATCGACGGCTTCGATCGAAGATAACGTCGATAAAATTAAGGAAAGGGTGCTGGAAAACCGTCGTACCAGCTTGAGAGAGATAGCACATGATCTTAAGATATCCCACGAGTCCGCATGTACGATTTTGATTGATATTTTGGGCATGAGAAAGGTGGCCGCACGACTCGTACCGAAAGACCTGAATTTTCTTCAAAAACGTCATCGCGAACAGGTTGCTTCAGACATGCTGGATCGCTGTAATTCCGATTCTACATTCATGGAACGCATTATAACTGGTGATGAGACCTGGGTCTACGAGTACGATATGCAAACAAGCCAGCAATCATCGGAATGGGTGGCAAAAAATGAGCCGAAAATGAAAAAAACACCCCAAAGCCGCTCGAAAATGAAGGTGATGCTCATTTTTTTCTTCGATATCCGTGGCGTGGTGCACTACGAATTCGTTCCAGAGGGTCAGACGGTAAACAAGGAGTATTACCTAGGCGTTATGAAACGTTTGCGTGAGCGTATCCGTAAGAAGCGGCCAAATTTGTGGGCGAACAACTCATGGATTTTGCATGACGATAACGCGCCTTCTCACCGAGCTACGATTGTGACTGACTTTCTCGCCAAAAACTCAACAAACGTGCTTCAGCAACCACCGTATTCGCCGGATTTGGCTCCCTGCGACTTTTTCCTATTCCCAAAACTAAAATTGCCCCTTCGTGGCAACCGTTTTGAGTCGATTAAAGCCATAAAACAAAATTCGGCGCGAGAGCTAAAGTCCATCCCGGAAAGCGCCTATAAAAAATGTTTCGATAATTGGAAGTGCCGTTGGCATAGATGTATTGGAGCAAATGGAGCCTATTTTGAAGGCGACCCAATAAATTTTGATTAAATGTAAAAATGTTGTTTTAATTGAAAATTCCCGGTACTTTCTTGACAGAGTAGTATATAATATATAATTATATTTTGGCTTCAATAAATCTCATTATGGAATGTCAATGAATTTAAATAAGCCTTAAAAATAACTCACACTGTTCTTTGATTTTGTTAGAACATAGTTCAATCTTGAATTATAAAGTTGATCTGTGTTTCGAAGCATTAGTCCTTTTATACGTGGTGAGGGTTTGGATATAGGTTAGTTTTTTGATTTTGATATTTGGAATATTATTGAGGACTGAAGAAGGAATTGCTTAGAATTAATTATATTTGTTTTTTGAAGATATAGTGCATGTTTTCAGAGATTTCTGAATTAACTTATTCGAATATTTGAATATATTAAATATTTCAAATAAATTATATTCTTTGAGAAGTCCTTTAAGTGTGTTTATGTTTTTAAAAGGCAATTGGTGTTCTTAAGGGTAAGACCAGAAACAAAATTTTGTCTCCTTTAAATATTTATTCATTAATTTCAATGACTTTCGTATATCTGTTGGTTTATTTATTCCATTTGACATTATATATTGAACTTTGATTATATACGTCTATTAAATGTAAGCGGTGCTTGTTTTAGACATTAATTTAGTTCTAAAAGTTTTTTGAATAAAAAATTTTTTTGAAATTAAAATTGTAGAAGATAAACATATTTCAATTTGTTTTAATATTCAAATTTTGTTATATTTCTTCTATCAATTAAAGTGCCTTTCTATTTTATTTTATAATTTTCGGTGATAGTAGTCCAGGACTGTAAAACTGACTGAGTTAAATCATCTTTATTTCGTGACGCTGCCTGTTCAAATTCAGTCTTCATTAGTCCCCATATGTTTTCAAAGGGACGAAGATCTGATGAAGCTGCTGTCCATGAAATGGTTGTCACTTGGTGTTTTTGCATCCAAGCTTGAGTATAGGCCGAAGTATCTTGCATTATCCTACTAAAAAACGCCACCCCTCTGGATATAAAGCGTGTGTCGTTTCAAGGAGAAAGTCGTTTAGAATGCCACAATACTTTCCATTATTAATGGTACCATCAATTATACACAGAGGCGTAGCACCAGTCTGAGGTATTGTTTCCCAAACTATTATTTTGGTGAGAAATTTGAACGGTAAGAGATTGTTTTGATAGGATTCTTAAGTGATTTCCAGCAGGTTGGAAACAACTTTCATCAAATATAAACACATTATTAAAATTACTTTCTTGAAAACGTTGACAAATTTCTCTCCTTCGTTCCTTTTATAAATGTGTTAATATAGGGATTTTTCTGGTTTCCTTGATATGTAGGCTTGTCTTTTCAGTGACATATGGACGGTTTCTGGACATACTTTCATATTTCGTTGATTTCCAAATCTGTTAGCCAATTTGCGAAACCCAGGCGTGGATTGTGTCGTCCATTTTTAATCTTCTTTATTGTCTCATATACAGCACCTTTTTCCAATTCATTCAAGCACGCTAATTTTTAAAGTTTCAAAAAACTTTAATATACAAATATTCTACCTGTTTTCTTTTCTCTAGTTGTCACATTATTTCATAAATTGTATACCTGTTGAAAATCAACAATATTTGACCAAAAGTGTTGCCATGCAACTTTGGCCATAGCTGACTACCTGCACAATGTATTTTATACATTACTCATATCTTAGAATGTTACAAAAAAAAGTATATTAAAATTATCAAAAATAACAAATCCGGACTGACTATATTATTGTGAGGAATGTTTTGTTTTGGGCATGAAAAGTATCTACATGAAGGTGCAGGGGTGAGCATTAATTTTTGTTGGGAGGATCTCTATCATATTTGTTAATTTGGCATTATTCGCAATTATTTATATATTCGGATACTTCGTTTTGAATGCTTGACCAATAATATATTCTTTTAATTCTAGAAATTGTCTCGGCAATTCCCCTGTGGTTTGTTTTTGTTTCATGCATCATAGTTTGTTGATCTCTATCAATAATATCTTCTGAAATATGATTGAATTTCACCAATTTGAAAGCTGATTGTTTGAAAGTTTTCCTAAGTATTTCACAGATCTGATGGTAATATTTATCTTGCTCGAAATGTAATGCATACAGTTAGTTCTAAGCCTATAAATTGAACAACATACCTTGAAGTTTCGACTAATTTCAAGTGCGATTTTGTTTCTTTGGTTACTTCGGCTCCGATGGTAATAATTCTAATCCTAAACGACTTTAGTATGAACATAAACAATCCATTGATGAATATACGAGACGATATAGTAAATTTTAGATTTTCGTGGATTAATTGAAAGATAATTTTTCGAATATTGAATATTTGGATAGTTCAAACAAAATGTAGCGTGAAGATATTCGCAAATTTAGTGAATGAAGTAACACTTCGAACAACATATGTGAATAAATTGAATCTTTTTATTGGCGAGTATTGAACATAATTACTTACAATTTTCTGATACGGAAGATTTCAAAAGTAAGCCTCTTTCTTCATCATGAAATCAGTTAAATCAATGACAAATTGAAAAAAAATTGCCTTATAAAAGTTACAAGATAAGAAAGACATGGGTATTTAAATTTTCCAGTCAAATTACCTTAAGTTAAACAGTTAATGTTCCGCGGATGGAAGTGAATTAAGTTATTTCCGATTTTACGTGGACACACGTACAGGATTAGTAACTATTTCATCGATGATTTTCTCAATTTCGTCACTTTTAAAATTTAATTAAATAAAATAATATAGGTTATTTATTCAGTTAAGAAAAATTGTTTAGCCAATAACTTAGTAAAGTTCACATTTTGAATTTCTGAACTTAATACATTGTGGAAATAATAATCTATGTTATTTTATTGGATTAAAATGAATTTCCATAAAGTAAGGACCGATCAAGTAAAGACCAATAAAAAAAATATATATCTATATATATAAAAATGAAACCCGTTTTCCGTTGTCACGACATAACATGAAAACGGCTTGACCGATTTGGCTGATTTTTTTTTTGTAGTTTTCTTATATTCTGTACAAGGTTCTTCGGAAAAAAATATGAAGAAAATCTCTCAGAAAGATTGAAAAATATACATTTAATTTTGCATATTTTAAAAAAGCGCGTAACGAATGTCAACGTCATTCAATTTAAAACAAAAAATCTGTGGTAATGTGTGACACCACATACATAACCGCGCTGACAAATGTCAACGTCATTCAATTTAAAACAAAAAAATCTGTGGTAATCTGTGACAACACATCCATAACCGCGCTAACAATAATTTTATTAAGTTTTTGATAAAGTTCGTTTTGTTTTAATGACTAAGAAGTTTTTTGTTTGCTAATAAGTGTTTGTTAATCACGGTAAGTTCACTTCACTTCATATCGATTTTTGGTGACTACACAATATTACAATTTTACATGGTTATACAGAAAATATATTTTCAGTTGGATTTTCGTTTTTAACAATGCCACCAACCAGACGTACAAACTCAGGCCGCAGAACTCGAAATACGGCAAGTCAAAGAAATATAAGAGCAAATCAAACTGATGAGCAACGCGAAGCGCGAAATGAACTTCAACGGAATCGAAATCAACATAGAAATGTTGTGTTTAATCCCCACAGAGCTGCATTCGGTTATAATGTTGCAATTGATTACAGTTCAGAGAAAATTGTTGCTAATGGACTAATGAATATTGTGTGTCCACATTGCAATGCATTGAAATTCAAAAATGAAGCCCCTGGATTGTGTTGTGCCAGCGGCCAAGTCAAATTGACGCCATTGGTACCACCACCAGAGCCACTACATTCATTGGTTTCCGGAAATGAGCCAGATTCTAATCATTTTTCGACTCATATCCAGCAATACTATAATTGTTTTCAAATGACGTCATTTGGCGCAACAAAAGTTATTCGAGACAATTTTATACCTACTTTCAAGGTAAGTAAGTATAATGGCAAACAATTTTATTTATACAACCATGTAGCTGGTGCAAAATATGCTGAGCCAGTGTTGTTTAGACGTGTTTATTTTGTAAACAATAAGTCAAATACATAATAATAGTCTATAACCCAATGACTTAATCAGAAACATTTTATAACATGTTCTATTTCATAATGGCATGAGCAAGGTGTCCCAATACTTGGTAAAGCCTACTACCTATAGCTGCCATGGAAGGCTGCTGTTCAATGTCAAGGTTTAAAGTAGTTTTAATTTGAAATGATCTAAAGTATTGTGGCAGTATTTTGCGAGCCACATGGTGGTACAAACAATTTGCTATACAATTATCTATATACATATTTATAATCTTGCAGATTCAGGATCAAATATATCATAGAACAGGTTCCTTATTGCCAGTGCCTGATGAAGACTATAAATTTTTGCAAATATATTTTATGGGCAATTCAGCAAGAGAAGTCGATCAGCGTTGCGCACACAACAACTCAGTTTAAAGATCCATTGTGCAACAACTTCAAACATTTTTCCATCAACACAATGAATTAGTTGCATTATTCACAACTGCATTAGACCGCATGCCATCAGATAATCATGAAATTGTCATCAGAGCCGATAAGGCGCCTGCAGGACAACATGCTGGACGTTTTAATGCGCCAACAATTGATGAAGTGGCTATTGTCGTCGTAGGAGAAAATTTAGAAAACCGAGATATTGTTTTACATCGGCGGAACGATCAACTTCAGCGTGTGTCTGAAACACATCGATCTTATGATGCATTACAATAAATATCCTATCCTATTTTGGCAAGGTGAAGACGGCTATCATTTTTCAATTAAGATGATAAATCCAGTTACAGGTAAATCTATATATATATATATATATATATAAAAATGAAACCCGTTTTCCGTTGTCACGAAATATAATAATATATGTTTACTACATTAAAATATATGTTTACTAACTTAAAATTTATATTATTAACACAAAAAATTGTTTACAGGTGCTGAAACGAACAAAAAAGTTAGTTCAATGAATTATTATTCATACAGACTGATGGTTCGGCAAAATGAGAACAATCACATCCTAAAGTGTCGGCGTCTATTTCACCAATATGCTGTGGATATGTATGTGAAAGTTGAAACTGAACGATGGACATTTATCAGGTTGAACCAGGCAAAACTCCGTTCCGAGGAATACATTCATCTTCGGGATGCCATTAATGCTGATGGAAATGCACAGAGTGTTGGCAGAACAACTATTCTCCCAGCAACATACGTCGGAAGTCCGCGCCATATGCATGAATATGCGCAAGATGCAATGTCCTATGTACGACATTATAGCACACCAGATTTGTTTATCACGTTCACATGCAATCCAAAGTGGACAGAAATTCAACAAGAATTATTTACTAGACAATCACCTATTGATCGCCACGATATCACTGCAAGGGTGTTCAAAATGAAATTAAAATCACTCATGGATTTCATGGTTAAGCATCGCGTGTTCGGCGAGACGCGCTGTTGGATGTACTCAACTAGGCCGTCTTTATGCAGTCCATCCCAGTCACGATGAGTGTTTTTATTTGCGTTTACTGTTAGTCAATGTTCGTGGTCCAACATCATTCCAACATCTGCGAACTGTTAATGGTGTATTGTGCGGCACATACAGAGAAGCCTGTCAACATTTGGGATTGTTAGAGAATGACACTCATTGGGACCACACTCTCGAAGATGCTGTGATTTCGTCAAATGCTAAACAAATACGAACATTATTTTCTATAATTTTGTCTACATGCTTCCCATCAACACCGGCTGATTTATGGCATAAATACAAAGATCATATGGCGGAAGATATATTGCATCAGATGCGTCTTAGAACATCGAATGCAGATTTGCAAATGAACGAAGAAATTCACAATGAAGCATCAATTTTAATTGAGGATATGTGCTTGATGCTTACCAACAAAGTATTAACACAAATAGGAATGATAGCACCCAATCGCCCAATGCACGACTCATTTGATCAAGAATTGAGACGCGAAGCCCAATACGATTCCGAAACTTTACGAGAAATGGTTGATAGAACAGTTCCCCTTTTAAATCAACAACAAAAATATGCCTACGATACGCTCATGAAAGTAGTGAACGATGGATCTGGCGGATTTTATTTTTTAGATGCTCCCGGTGGAACTGGGAAAACTTTTTTGTTATCATTGATTTTGGCAACGATTCGATCGCAAAATGGAATTGCACTAGCCTTAGCTTCATCAGGTATTGCAGCTACGTTGTTGGAAGGCGGTCGAACAGCTCATTCAGCTTTCAAGCTGCCGTTGAACCTTCAAATTAATGAGATTCCAATTTGCAACCTTTCTAGGAATTCTGCGATGGCCAAAGTGCTGCAGCAAACCAGATTGATTATTTGGGATGAATGTACGATGGCACACAAAAAATCTTTGGAGGCATTAGATCGCTCGATGCAAGATTTACGAAATAACAAAAAACGGTTTGGTGGTGCAATGATACTATTGGCAGGTGATTTTCGACAAATATTGCCAGTTGTTCTACGCTCAACGCCTGCTGATGAACTGAATGCATGTTTGAAGTCGTCCATTTTATGGAAATACATTAAAACACTTAAATTGAGTATAAACATGAGAGTCGAATTGCAGGAAGACCAGTCTGGAGAAGTGTTTTCCAAACAACTGCTCGATATTGGTAATGGTATTATTGCTGTTGATACATCATCTGGATACATTACATTCCCTACCA
The DNA here is from genome assembly GCA_034642435.1 of Megalocaria dilatata. Taxonomy (NCBI): domain Eukaryota; kingdom Metazoa; phylum Arthropoda; class Insecta; order Coleoptera; family Coccinellidae; genus Megalocaria; species Megalocaria dilatata. The sequence continues at coordinate 60,512,958 of CM067857.1, forward strand.
ATTTTTATAACTTTTGTGAGTCAAAGACCGAACTCATGGAGATGGTTGTCCCAAACATTGCTCAAAATTACGTAAATCACGTTTGGTTAAGCGAACGTGTTATATTGGCAGCAAAAAATGTTGATGTGAATGAAATGAATTTTCAGATTCAAGAGAAAATAGCTGGCGAATTGAAGAATTACAAATCAGTTGATTCCATTACTAATGAAGATGAAGTTGTCAATTATCCAACAGAATTTTTAAATTCGCTGGAATTGCCCGGCTTACCACCTCATAATCTGCAATTAAAAATCGGATCAGAAATTATTATGTTACGGAACATAAACCAGCCTCGTCTGTGTAATGGCACCCGGCTTGCGGTGAAGAAATTATTGAACAACGTCATCGAAGCCACAATTTTGAAAGGGAAGTACAAAGGCGAAGATGTTTTAATCCCACACATCCCTATGATACCGAACGACATGCCATTCAGCTTTAAACGTTTACAGTTTCCAGTGCGGCTTGCATTTGCAATGTCAATAAATAAATCGCAAGGGCAGTCGCTAAGTGTATGTGGCATCAACTTAGAAAATCCATGTTTTTCACATGGCCAATTATATGTCTCCTGTTCCCGTGTCGGAAAACCATCAACATTATTTATTTACGCGCCAGAACATAAAACTAAAAATATAGTTTATCAAAAAGCATTAGAATAGAGAGAAGCAGTGAAGGGTATAGAGGCTATTAGTTGCTTTCTAGAGCGCGCGTGGTATTGAGCTCAGTGTTTACTTCAAAACGCAAAGTTTTTCAATAGCGATTTGTAAAAATATGAGTGAAATTGAACCCTATGGAATAAACACTATTATGAAAATATATATGTTGTTTTTTATTTAATAAAAATTAGTAAAGTCCGCAGGTATGGCGAGACCAGGGAAATAAGGATTCATTTTTATATGGAGGATATAGATTCCAGTTCAATTTGAATAGGTACTCATACATAAGATAGGTCAGCTATACAAAATAAAGTAGTACATCAAAGCTACGCTAAGGCGGTACGAAGATCGCCGGGTCAGCTAGTAGGCAATATTTTTTGAAATGGTTTATTTCGAAGAGTTCTACTACTTGTTAAAAAAGTGGAAAGCACTGACTCGAAGTCAGGAGCTTCTGCGTACAAGTTAATATCACCCACGATCCTCACAGAATATTTATTTTTGGTCTTCTAATTATGCCATCCTCATGACTTTGCGTAAAGATGCGCGTTATTATTCCATTAGCTGAATTTCATATCGATCTAACATGTAGTCTCCAAATTATTGGGACAAATAGGAAAAACATTCGAACGTGAAAAACAACGAATTCATTTACCCCATTTTGTCCATTAACGAAAGACCCGCGGCATTTAGATCCCAAACTTCCCCTGAAAATTTCATGGCTCTAGTTTTTTTCTTTTCGAAAGTTAGCGTGCTTACGGCCGGCCGGACTAAAGTTCTTTTGATCTCGGATTCTTCATCAGTGAGTCCATTCTAGTGGTTTAAGACCATTTCGATTCAAAATTTAAAAATGACAGACATTTGGGTGAAACAATAGCGCGCTGTTTCCTGTAACTTGCGCGAAAAACTCACCAATAAAAGTTATTTCGATATGAGGAGGGGCACCTAACGGTCAAAGTACTGATTGCCATTTTCTTATTTATCATAGAGTTCTGTTCTTTCAATAACATCATTTCGTCCAGATTTCTTCCGTAGACCTCGTACCCACAATCATTTCAAAACAATTTTATTAGAACTGATGACAATGAATTTCATTTAATGTACTCAATGATTATGATGAGAAACCTAAGATGAAATTTGATGGTTCCTGGAGATTAATAAAAAAATTCGCATAAAAAGATGATAAAAGCACACTATTTCGTTAGAAGCTTTCCTGCGCTTTGCATCTGTAGTAGAATAACTATTAAAGTTCATTCAAACCTGAATTCAAGTTAGGTATTCTTTTGTGAGAATATAAAAAATGATGTCAGAAAATAAAAAAAAATTTTTTTTTTTTAGATTTGAAAGTGCGAATGTTTCAATTTCAGGAAATTATTGAAATAAAATATTCCTCATTTTTTTCAAATAATTATAGATTAATCGAACTGAAGGCTCGATACATCATACAATATTATTCAAGATGAATTTTCACACTATCAACAATAATTGCTTCTCCAACACCGGCTTCTTCAGGTTTACATTTTAAACCAATTCTAAAACAGTAAAATCACATCTTATACAGGTGTGGTTTAGGACGAAACTTACTTGAACAAGGGACACGTATAAGAGTAAAATATCTTGGGGTCAATTAACTAAGTAAAAATATTCAACGGGGCACATCTGTCTACATCTGTTTTCTCATTCAAAATAATTTCAAGAATTTTGTACCTGTTAATCTGAAGTGATTCTAACAGTGTTATTCTGGTAGTTTCACTTTCATAATCGTAGTTGTTGTTCAATGTGGTCATTGGACTCGGTTACAGGCCCTCTGCACTGCGACCAATAAGGTTTTTCGTGCGTTACAATACTACTAATGAAGATTATCTCCTTCGTGGAATTAATTATTTTCCCGAGAGACTTGTCTGATATTGGCGTGAGTAATGCTATCCATTAGTTTCTAGTTTGGGCAAGCGCTTTGGTCAATATTTTGTTGAAATTGAGTCCAAATTCTTTCGATTGACTGGCGTATATCAATTTTTATGTGTCCGACGTATAACTCCTCTGGTATTCATGTATTCTTCTCTTCAAAGTCATGTCAGTTTCTATTCGGTAGGGGACATCTTTTGATTGCGAGAGTGTACGATCATACCCCTGAGCGGGATGGCAACTACCTCAAGAATCTCCAAAGCAATACAGGTAGAGTGACACATCATGTTGAAGGCTTTGCAATTCTATTTACCCAGAAAAATTTCGGTTTCGTGTTCGTTTGGTGTAAAAAACTCGTTAAAAGGGATAAGTGAAGTGAATTGAGTAGCCTAGTTTCTAACGATTCTCAACGAATAAGATTTTCAAATTGTCTTCCATTTATTTCTTAAGAGTAATGCCTTTGTTCAACTTTTTCTCTTACATTCTGTAACATTGCAGATGTTATTTAATTACATGCCAACATTATTCTCTAGTGAAGATCTAAAATAGTAGGTACTGTCTCAAACACGAAACTCTTCGAATGACCTCACAAAATTCTAAAGGTTCACGATCAGAAGATCCTGCAATGACGGCTCGTCGTATGAAGCAACTGAGGCCGGGCCTCACATGTAAAAATTAATACCGGTTTTACAACCCGGTTGGACCGTTTATTAAGATTTATTTTGTGTAGGATTTTTCCGTCTTTTAAAGATTTTTGTGTCGGGAGTTCATATCCTTTATTCCACACTCACATCACGATCAACCCTGACGTTTGGCAACCGACCAAATTTGAAGATTTAACCTTTAAAATTAAAGAAGGAGTCAGTATATTCAAATAACATTCAAGGCTTTTTATATTTTTACGGCCTGTTAAAATCCTTGTTCCTTGCAATTACTTGTTCACACATTCATTTCAACCAATTATTCACTCGTTTCGAATCTTCAGGACTTGCAGCCACTTTATTGTATAAAAGGCTCATTTTCGTCGAATTGTATCACTAAGTTTAAATGCAATTAATTTCGTTTTTGTTATCTTAGGTTGACAAACAAGAAAATGTATTTAAATTGTTTCTTTTAGACTTGAAACCTATTCCTCTCATCGATTGGTAATTTAAGTAGATAATCGAAATAACTACCCATCAATTCTAAACTCCACTAAAATTAGTGTTTCAGTACAACACCAAACAAAAACGATTTTTTATCAATATAACTGTTCGAAGAAACAAGGATTAATAGCTGACATCAATCGAAAAACTGTATGAATTTAAAAAAATACCCCTAATTATGTGCAAAAAGCGATGAATTCAAATGTGGCTTCACAGTTAGAAGGCGACTGCTGGAATTATCTACTCGCACGGGGTCTACTGGATCACCGCTGTCACGTGAACACTAAACACTGCAAGACTGAATTATGCACAAGAATATTTGGCTTGAACAAAAGAGGATTGGAAATTTTGTATTATTTACAGATGAATCGCGATTTTATATTATGGACTTGGACCAAGAGACCAAGTGTGGTGATGACAAGGCAAGAGATATGCTCAAGCGTGTATTGCTAAATGGTTTTCATTTAGAGGCTCATATATGGCATCATGGAAAGGCATAACTTTTGAAGCTTCAACGGAGTTAGTTTCTACCCAAAATGGAACTTTGTCATAGGTACTTGACAGAGATTCTAGAAGACCATTTTGTGTTCTCTTGGAGAAAACGCAAACTTTATGCATGATAATGAACGGTCCCAGACTGGTCGGATAGTTACTGCTTATTTTGATGAGGTTCAAATCACGAGATTTGTTTATCATACTCATAGTCCAAATTCAAATCCGATAGAACATGTTTGGATTAAGATGCGAAGACACTTACGGAGACAAGTGTCTGTTCCCAGAAGTTCTAGAGATCTTCGCGATTTGCTGGTGAAGATGCTCGTTTCTAAGTTGTTATCACTGATTAAGGGGGAAATTTCCGCTGCTGTAGTTCACAATTTTTTTTGTTTGACTTAATAGCATATCAAATTAAAATTTTAGTTTCCATCATATTCAATAAACTTTGAACAACACAACAAAATCATTTTTTATTGTGGTAATCACAATTTCTGAAAAAAATATAAATTACGAAAAATGAGCATAAAATTATGACAGTGTAATCAACAAAACTATAAAATTACAGGGGATACCTTCTAATATATTAATGAATACCTAAACCTGTGAACCTTGTTTCACATCAGTTTTTTCATATTTTCGCATATGTCTTTCCCGAAAATTCATAAGACCAGACGGTTGATTGAGATTACGAGTGAAAAACTACAGAAAAAAATATTGTGAGGTAGTTAAGATTAAGTCAATAATATAATGAAATGCTGTAGAATTATTCGAATATTCTGTGGTTGAAAAATTGTAATAGTTACCTCTTAATGTTGATATCTCCCCAAAAATATCGAGAACATCTTCTCTTACAGCCATTTTCGAACTCAATACGAATTTCTCTGATAGAAATACATAATGATTATTGCGATAGAGAGAAACAACTTGAACAGTAATATAAAGTGGAATATTTAAGATAGTCGTCAAGTCCCTATCAAAAATAAAGTTTTAACAAATAGGGTAATAATGTGAAGAGTTTCATAAATTGGTAATGGAGCCTATCAAGAAAAATTAGATTCACTGTATCTGAATGACATTTTTGGATAATATTTATACGAATTTCTTATAAGGATTCCTTTTTCAGTTGCTTCTTTGTAAATGGGATCTTTCGCACCAAACACTGGAATACGAATTTCAAATATTCGACAGAGTTTTGGAATATATTTAATTTGAATATCGCATGAGAAATTAGTGCATTACGCTACGCTCTTCCGAGGTTTTCTTCACTCCTGAATGAAAATTCAAGAAATTTGTAGATTGAGGTTCAGAATATTCTGAGGAGCTTTGAAGGATGTTTAATATTTAAAATTAATACTAAGTTTAGGATAATCTTTCCCCACTGAACTTTATCAAAAATTCACAGAGATATAAAATTGACCATTGTTCAATTATGTGAGTTCAAAAAATTCAAAGTATTTATGATTTAAATAAAAATCTTTGACATACATTCTGTCAAGAAAGTACCGGGAATTATCGATTTAAATCTGGCGGGGCAATGAGGCAGGTAAAAAATTTTTTTCCTAGGTTGGTACCACTGTCCTTAATTGCGGAGCTTGAGCGGGATCTGTCAACTAGTGTGTTTGCAACAGCTGATTAAGTCAGTCGATGTCAGAGTGCGTGCCGATTTTTACTATGGGTGATTACGTTGAGCAAAGAATTTGTTTAAAGTTTTGTGTTGCAAATCAATGTTCGTGTGCCGATGCATTGAAAATGTTGCAAAAGGCCTTTGGTGATAATGCTCTATCGAAAACTTGTGCATATCAGTGGTACAGAGACTTCAAGGACGGTCGTGAAGTGGTCGCCCATCGACGGCTTCGATCGAAGATAACGTCGATAAAATTAAGAAAAGGATGCTGGAAAACCGTCGTACCAGCTTGAGAGAGATAGCACATGATCTTAAGATATCCCACGAGTCCGCACGTACGATTTTGATTGATATTTTGGGCATGAGAAAGGTGGCCGCACGACTCGTACCGAAAGACCTGAATTTTCTTCAAAAACGTCATCACGAACAGGTTGCTTCAGACATGCTGGATCGCTGTAATTCCGATTCTACATTCATGGAACGCATTATAACTGGTGATGAGACCTGGGTCTATGAGTACGATATGCAAACAAGCCAGCAATCATCGGAATGGGTGGCAAAAAATGAGCCGAAACCGAAAAAACCACGCCAAAGCCGCTCGAAAATGAAGGTGATGCTCATTGTTTTCTTCGATATCCGTGGCGTGGTGCACTACGAATTCGTTCCAGAGGGTCAGACGGTAAACAAGGAGTATTACCTAGGCGTTATGAAACGTTTGCGTGAGCGTATCCGTAAGAGCGGCCAAATTTGTGGGCGAACAACTCATGGATTTTGCATGACGATAACGCGCCTTCTCACCGAGCTACGATTGTGACTGACTTTCTCGCCAAAAACTCAACAAACGTGCTTCAGCAACCACCGTATTCGCCGGATTTGGCTCCCTGCGACTTTTTACTCTTCCCAAAACTAAAATTGCCCCTTCGTGGCACCCGTTTTGAGTCGATTGAAGCCATAAAACAAAATTCGGCACGAGAGCTAAAGTCCATCCCGGAAAGCGCGTATAAAAAATGTTTCGATAATTGGAAGTGCTGTTGGCATAGATGTATTGGAGCAAATGGAGCCTATTTTGAAAGCGACCCAATAAATTTTGACGATTAAATGTAAAAATGTTGTTTTAATTGAAAATTTCCGGTACTTTCTTGACAGAGTAGTATATATACTTTAGTCTTTCAAGTGACAATTGGTGTCAGGTGTGGGGTTTTTGTGTGTTTTCAAAGTGAATGTTGATTATAATGTGGACATTATCATGGACATTTTTGTGGACGAATTAGAATAAACGAAGGCTCATCCATTGGAGTTTGAATCAGTGAAATAAGTGTCACAAAAAAATTATACTAAGGTTCGACGCACTGTTGACAGGTCATTGACGACTAAGTGTAACGAAGAAATGGTTCGTCGAAAGGTTGAGGAACATCTCAACTCTCCAAAGGACCTAGGTCTTAGGATTGTGGTGGATTTGGATATATTCGCCGGCGTTGTAAGAAGCCAACCAATGGAGACAAACCCGATAAGAATAAGGTGTAGTGCTTGAGGACAACGATCGTGAATACCAATGAAGACAAACCCGATAAGAATAAGGTGTAGTGCTTGAGGACAACGATCGTGAATACGATTGGCAGCTGGAAAGGCTGAGGGAAGATAAAGAAAATGATCCAGATTTGAAACTACAGATAAAATGGAAAAAAGAAGAACAAAAGTCAAAAGTGAGCCATCTTAAGCCTAAAAGTCCTACTGCGCACAGTAGACACACAGAAGCCGAAGTACTTAAACGGTTACATGATGGAACTTCTGGTGGATATTTTGGTGTCAAAAAGACATTAGAAAAGGTCAATGAATATTTCCACTGGGTCAATTTTAAAAATGACGCAAAGAAATGTTGCCAAAAGTTATATGCTTCAGCCAACGGACCGGAAAAAACTCGTAAAGCACCTATGAGGAAATACAACGTAGGTAGTACTTTAGAACGGGTGGCTATTGGTATTGTGGGCTTATTCCCAGAAAATGAGGAACGAAATAAATACATATTAGTGGCGATGAACTGCTTTATTAAATGCCATCCAAATTCAAAAATACACCATAATTGCAGCTGTCTTGACAAAAAAGATGTTCAGCCGTTTTGAAGTCCCACTGTAGCTGAATTCTGACCAGGGATGAAACTTCCAATCAAAGCTATTCCAAAGTGTTTGCAAATTATTAGGGATCCGTGAGACCAGGACAACAGCTGTCCATCCAAAGACAGATGGCAACCATGGTTGAAAAAATGAATAGAACTGTGGGAAAATATCTGACTAAGGTAGACTCTGACCACCAAAGAGACTGGAATAAATACCTCCATCTGTTTACAATGACTTACCGATCATTAGTGCAGGAATCGACAGGAGAAACTTCACCATGTTCCACCGGGAAATGCGATTGCCATGCGATATCGAGTTTGGATGCAAACCAGGTGAGGAGATGACTGATGAAGAATATGTAAGCTGTCTTAAGGGAAGATTACATTTTATTCACGAGAAAATTAGACCAGATGGCGAATGATCGGATAAAGACCCATTACGACACCAAAGCATCCGGAGCAGGTTTTAACACCGGTGACTTAATATGGTTGTGATACCCTCACAGGAAGCGAGAACTGTCACCCAAGTTTCAAGGAGATTGGAAAGGCCAGTGTATAAGGTAGTCAAGAGATTAAATGATGCTGTGTATCGTATTCAGAAACTTTCCAGAGGTAAAAGGAGGGTCATCCATGTAAACCGCTTGGCGATGTACGAAGCAGAATACGATATCCAAGACGATACTCGAATAAGAAGAGCAACTAGTCAGGAAGTTGATCACCAAAACATAAGTTTATATACCTTTATGTCTAACTTTAATGCAACTGGTAAAGCAAGATTTAATATTACCGTACAGGAGCAGCAAGAATTTTTGTAAGTGCTAGGAGACTATTCACTAGCCCACTGTGTATCAGAAGATCTGGGTATGACCAGAGGGATAGCCGTCGTTTTCAGGAAAAGTTTGGTCGTGTGAACTACCTCAATTCTACTGCTTTTTGGCTAGCCTCGTTCTAAAACGAATAGGATATTACTAGAAGTTCGAGGAACTATATTCAGGTATATTAGCGTACGGAGAGACACGACGGAGAGGTAGTATCGTAACAGCGTCGTAACAAATAGTTCGATGAAAATAATTCTGTGTAGAAATAAATTTTGTATAAATAATTCAACTTTGTGGAGAATAAATCCGTATAATGAAAATTAGAAATTTAATTAACTGAGTGCGTAAAAATATCGTTAAATTCAAAGAAACATTGATGTGGAAGGAGTTTTCTTCCAAGCAAATAAATTTCAAGATCATAATCTTTTTAGAATAAGAAAAAAATATAATATTATACAATAGCAAATATGAATATGTATATGAATAATTAGGTAGAAAACTATTATATAATATATTACAGATTATATTTGAGAAAATACATTATAGAAGGAAGAAGATGCCAATATAGATGCTCCACTTTAAAAGGTTGCCGAATACCTACTTAAAGAAAATTAAAAATAAGATCTGTATGCTGCAGCCAAACAGTACTTCCCAGAGCTATTAGAACACCTTGAGATACTTTAAGTCGTTGAGATACTTCAAACTGCGAATTTTGAAAAATCGTCAAATTACATGTTTAGTACATTGAGCCCGTACATGATATTATATATAATGGATTCACAGATATCACCGTTATATCGGTTGATTCATTTAGAGGTAATTTTTTTAATTAGGAAAATGAATAAAATCAATTTATTTCATAATCTTTATTATTACACGAAAGAACCATTCTTCACAATTATTTTTGAAGATAATTTCTTTCAAATGTTGTCCGCGACTACGGTTAACAACCTCCATTCTGAAGTTCCAATTTTCAATTACGCGTCCCAGTGTTTCTAGTGGCATTTGGTCAATAACACGAGTAATATCCAATATCCAATGCCTCAACTGTCGCTGGCTTATTCATATAGACTTTGGACTTTACATAGCCCCAAAGGAAAAAGCCGAGAGGTGTGATATCACACGATCTAGCCGGCCAATTCGTTGGTCCAAAGCGTGAGATGATCTGTTCGCCGAATCGCTCTCGCAGTAAAGTCATGGTTTCACGGGCTGTTCTTGCATCAATTGAATTTTGTAAGCTGTTGAAGAAAGATCCTTACGTAAAATACGCCAAGTTGTTGAATATGACAGGCCAAGCTGTTGAGAACGGCGACGAATCAGCACTTCACGGTCTTCACGTACACTCTCCGCTATCACTTCTATATCTTCTTCACTACGTGCTGGGTTTGGTGTATTTGGTCGAATATTATCCAATAATGAAAATTTAGTTTCAAACTTACGGATGATAGAGCTAATTGTACGTTCGGTAGGCCGATTATGTGGACCATAAGTTGCTCTAAGCGCCTGATCCACATTCCTCGTAGAACGCCCATTTTCCTAATAAAACTGAACAATTTGTAGACGCTGTGCCAGGCTAAGTCTTTCCATTATGAGTTATCAAACACTACTGAATAAATATGGCACTTTAGTTAACACGAGGCATGCGCAATCTGCCATTAAATCCCTACCACAAAAAGTACCCCTAAATGAATAACTCTTTATAAGTGACGATATAGAAACAACATGATCTCGTTAAATTTCAAAAAACGCAGATGATGGCGAAGGATCAAAAAGAAGGAAACTGAACCATACCGAGTGTGTTGGAATATTTGAATCAGTACATAATCAGTAATGAATGGATGATAAATATCATGTATACTCAAATGTAAATCTGTGTTAATCTGAAATTTTCAATATATTCAAATAAAATCTGTTGAGAATTTCTCTATACATTTTGTAACATTTGCTTATTTGTTATCAATTCGGGTACCTCCTTACTTCAAACACTTTTTACTTTTTGTTCAGTGTTCCGTTCGTTGAAAGCAGGGAAAATGTGTAAATTTTTGAATATATTGATAGTAAAACAAAATAATTTCAATAAACTTCTTGAATGATATTTACATAAGGTAATTCTGATTTTTACAATTTTTATTGTTATGTTTACAACAATTGTTTCGCTATCTCAGTAGCATCATCAGGCAGGTTTACATTTTGAATAACTAAGCTTGTTTCCGAAATTCGTTGCTATTTATATTTCAGTAAGAACAATAAAATTTTATTGAGCACTAACTCTCAAAAAAGGGCCTCTGTAAATTTCAGCTTATCTGAATATATTCAACAGAGGTGAGTTATTTAAATCTATTTGTTCGTTAAGTAATATTCCAATTTTATTGTGTTTATTTATCTCTAGAGGTTTAGGGCATAACTTTTACTTTCTGTATGTAGAATTTCAAAATTATGGTTGAAAGTATGTCCTGTTTCTAAGAAATGGTTAGAACATGTGGAATTATTTTTATTATTGAGGAATCTTTTCAAATGTTTACAAATTCTATGTCGGAAAGTTCTTCCAGTCTGGCCTATGTAAACTTTAGGGCAATCACCGCAGGTTAACTCATAAACCGCCGATTTATCATCCTAATGTGTACAGTCTTTATTATTTTTAATGGATTTACTCAAGTACTCAAGTTCTAAAATCATATTTATTTTTCAGGATTGTAGCAATTTTCTCAGAAATATTTTTAGTGTATTTCTGAGAAAATTGCTACATACCTCAAAAATAAATATGATTCAAGAACTTCGCTTAAAACCGATTCAAACTTGAGTAAATTCATTAAAAATAATAAAGACTGTACACATAAGGATGATAGATCGGGGGTTTATAAGTTAACCTGCGGTAATTGCCCTAAAGTTTACATAGGACAGACTGAAAGAACTTTCCGACATAAAATTTGTAAATATTTAGAGAGTTTCCTCAAAATATAAAAGTAATTCCACATATTCTAGCCATTTTTCAGAAACAGGATATACTTTTAACCATAATTTTGAAATTCTACGTATAGAAAGTAAGAGTTATGCCTTTAATATACACTAAAGGTATTTCTGAGAAAATTGCCACATACCTCAATAATAAATATAATTCAAGAACTTCATTTAAAACCTATTCAAACTTGAGTAAATTCATTAAAAATAATAAAGACTGTACACATAAGGATGATAAATCTGGGTTTTATAAGTTAACCTGCGGTGATTGCCCTGAAGTTTACATAGGACAGACTGGAAGAACTTTCCGAAATAAAATTTGTGAACACTTGAGGAGTTTCCTCATCATAAAAGTAATTCCACATATTTTAACCATTTGTTAGAAACAGAACATACTTTCGACCCTGATTTTGAAATTCTATATATAGAAAGTAAAAGTTATGCCTTAAATATACACTAAAAGTATTTCTGTGAAAATTGCTACATACCTTAGAAATAAATATTATTCCAGAACTTCATTTAAAACCTATTCAAACTTATGTGAGTTCATTAAAAATACTAAAGACTGTACACATAAGGATGATAGGTCGGGGGTTTATAAGTTAACCTGCAGTGATTGCCCTAAAGTTTATATAGGACAGATTGGAAGAACTTTCCGACATAAAATTTGTGGATATTTGAAGAGTTTCCTCAAGTAATAAAAGTAATTCCACATATTCTAACCACTTTTTAGAAACAGAACATACTTTCAACCATAATTTTGAAATTCTACATATAGAAAGTAAAAGTTATACCCTAAACCTGTTAGAATCTCTAGAGATAAATAAACATAATAAGATTGGAATATTACTTAACGAACAATTAAATATAAATAACATAGCCCTGTTGAAATTTTAGATAAGCTGAAATTTACTGAGACGCTTTTTTGGGTTTTAGTGCTCAATAAAAAAATTTATATTATTTGTTGTAACATAAATAGCAACGGATTTCGGAAACAAGCTCAGTTATTCAAAATGTAAACCTGTCTGATGATGCTACTGTGATAGTGAAACAATTGTTGTGAAGATAACAATAAAAATTGTGAAAATCAGAATAATCTTGTTTAAATATTATTTAATATGGATTTTCACCAAATAAGAACTGATTCAATTCAGCATATAATAAACTTGATTTTAAATATGACCAAAAACAGTTCAATATTTTATTGATTTTTCGATTGGAATTATTGAAGCTTAATCAATGAGAACTGAACTCACTTCTGATATAAGGAAATTGTTGAAGTACATAAAGAAATTGCGGATTTCTGCTAAAAATCGATAAATATAGCTAACCAAAGTTCTCGGTTTATATCGACAGTGATCATTGTGTGAGAATATTCCACTCTTATTCGTAATTACTCCGCAGAAAAATGATGTCCCTATGCTTTATGCCGTAAATAATAATTTCTGGATACAAATATAATTATTAGAAGTTGGTATATTATCCTGACCCAAAGATCACAATATTTAAGTTGTAATTATACCAGTTCTTTATTAAAGGTTTTTGACATGCCGCTGTTGATGACCTTCAAGGATATCAAGTGTGAATTTCTCGTTCAAATGTTCCACCAACAAGACACACCCTCTCGAAAAATTTATCTAAAAAGTTCGAGTATAAAAATAGAGAATTTATTTCGAAGCGAGTCCGATCGGGTGATCACCTGCTTAATATGCAACATGGTCAAAACAAATCGAGTTTGGCATTATTTTTTTTTTATCTTTTTCTTTGAAGGATCGATTTCTTGTTATGTTCTGAAATCTTTCAAACAAATATGACCATAAAACAAACAGTTACCGAAAAAAGAAGTTCCGTATTTTCTAGATATTTGATTCTATTAAAAACTATTGCCATTACCCTTGGATATGTAGTTTTAGTGCTAAAATGGAAATTATTATTGCGAATCAAAAATTTCACAAATAGAAAAATTATTTCGATTTAAATCTTACATAGCAATATACATTTAATTGTAGAAATCAGAAAGGATACAGAATCAACATTGAATTTATATTACAGCGTTGAAGATTCTATTTAATTTGATTTTGCTTGTAAGGGATTTTATTGAAAATTATAAATATTGGGTTGTTCAGAAAGTAATTTCGTTTTTTCTGGGAAAATGAGAAACAATTTTCGTATAATGAATAAGTAATTTATTGAATTATATATTGGCCATTCTGGTCCAACACCTTTTGCCACGTTTCTGGTAGTAGCATGTTTCTACGCTCGTGAAATGTTTGTTCTTTGATGGAAAAAAAATGATCCAGGTGATTTTTGACCTCTTCATTTGATGCTAAAGGTTCTACCGTCCAAAAAATGTTGCAATGACCGGAATAAATAATAATCCGAAGGCGCCAGATCTGAAGAATATGGTGGATGTGGCAGTGTATCCCAATCAAGTTGTAAAAGCTTTTGGCGGGAGACCAGACATGTAAGAGGTCTCGCATTGTCTGGGTGCAGCACTATACCTTTTCTGTTGATGAATTCTGGCCTTTTCTGTTGAAGTATATCATGCAGTTTGTCCAACTGATAACAGTAGACCTCCAAATTAATTGTTGTGTTATCCGATAAAAGCTCAAAAAAACGATTCCTTTAAAATCCCACCAAACACACAGACAACATCACCTTTTCTTGATGGATATTGGCTTTCGAAGTGCTTTGAGCCGGTTCATCTTTTTTGCTCCATGATCTTCTACGTTCGACATTGTTACATACAACCCATTTTCTCCCGGTAATGATGCGTTTCAAAAATGTATCATTTTCCTGACGTTTGAGAAGCGAATCACAGACGTCAATGCCACAACATAAATTTCACTCCGTGATAACATGGGGAAACCATAAATAGAGCTTCGAGGTTAAACACAGGCCTTTCGACTGGTCATAAACAGTTGAATTCGATAAATTTAACCTCTCAACGATATCACGTGTTGTTATTTGCCGATTTGCATCAACTAATGCCCTTATCGTATGTTTATCAGCTTCAACCGGCCTTCCGGAACGTGGTCCATCTTCGACATCAAAATTGCCGGATCGAAATTTTGCAAACCAATTCTGGCACTGGCATACTGCCAACACATCTTCTCCATACACATCGGTCAACTTCTTTCTGGCTTGAACAACATTTCTACCTTTTCTATCGTAAAAAAGTAAAATATGACGAAAATGCTGCTTATTGCTCTCCATATTTAAAAGAACACCAACCAAAAACTACTGTGTAGAATCAATTGAACTTTTTCCCACACACGCCTTGCTATATCAGCTCTCACTACATATAATGATTATGCGGCTCAAGTGTGAAGTTGGTTCGGAAAATATAATTAAATTCTCTGTCGGGAAAAAATCAAATTACTATCCGAACAACCTTATATTTGCTTCGAAAAGATTTTAAATGTAACAAAGAATTCAAAATTATTCCAGGTTTCGTAAATCAAGAGATATATTTGGAAGCTAATCTCCCAAATTTTAATTAGTTTAAAAAAACCGTTGTTATCATTTGTATGAATTCCTGAATTATTAACCGTTCTTAAAGTTGCATTCAAGTCAAAATCAATTTTGAAATACTTGGCAATATTATCTGATATTTCATTCACGTAACGAATGGAAATGTATCCTTAAGTCAGATCTTTTGTAACAGAGTAAAGCTCTGAAACGGGTGTATTGTGAGGGAGCTTCAACATCTTGATTCGGGAGGTGGCGTTTCGTTCCAACTTGCGCCCTCAACTTATCAGATTGTCGTGGGGTGCCAATGATGCCAGTGACCTTGTTTCACGTCGGAACATCTGTTGTCGAACGCTTGAAGTCTGCTCTATTTGAATCCGGCGAGGACAGAGAGTTAGATATTATCAGGAACCGGTCGTGTCTTGTATATGATACGCCGGGTAGCTGCAGCCAAGCAGAACAGAATTTCCGGCTAGGAGCGGGCATGTTACACACTCCTCTCCCAGTGAGCGTCGGTAGGGTAATGGAATTTGGCGTTAGAATCTGGCAAGGAGCATTTCTCCGCTGACAACTCCCAAATGTCTCTGTACCTTGTAGTGGTGGGGGTGCTTGTCATGATTGAAATCCTAGTTTTAGTATGAAATGGAGGATAGGGTTATGATGCCCAAAAGCAGACTCTCGATCCAACTTCCTTACTTTTTTTCTTTCTTGCATACCATTCTATCATGTTGTGCCAACCGTCGATATCTTTCAGCAAAGCTTGGAATCGTACGGGGTAGTTGTGGCTCAGGCTGACGACGGAGTCACGCAATCCTGCGATCGATTAGAATTTTGTAATCTATACAGGGGTGAAGATGAAACCCTGCTGAATCTCAGCGTGGGCTTTCCAACCTTCGTCCACTAGAGGAAAAAGGGAGACTACGATGTTTCGACCGGAGTGAGATCTCGACAGAATCGCTCTATTCGTCCCCAACTTTGGCCCCATCTTTAGATCCTTAAGCTGCCGCTGCGGGGTTCTGATTGGTGCCCTGGAGGAAAAAAGGAGACTACGACGTTTCGACCAGGGTGGGATCTTGGAAGACTCGCTCTGCTCACCCCTAACTTCGGCTCCATTCGTGGAACCTTAAGCTACTTATCCGCTGCGGGGTCGGAAATGGTCCGTTGAAGCAAAAAGGGAGACTACGACGTTTCGACGTTTCGGAAGACTCGCTCTGCTCGCCCTCAACTTCGGCCCCATTTGTAGATCCTTAAACCAATCCTCTACGATGCTTTGGGGCCGCGCTTTTAGCAGTCGAACAGCAACAGCGGTCCTTCGGGATGGGGGATCCAAGCTGTGAAGCTGTTACTTATGTTGTTTCGATGCTTTGGTCTTTCACAACCACCAAATAGAGACAGTCTGCACAAGCGGCTGAGTGCTAGGGTCGACACGATGATCCCTTTCGAGGGGGGTGACCTATGCTGGTTCCTCCTTGGTTGTACTGGCGCAAGTTTTCTATTATCTTCCTTCAAAAATCTTTTCTTTCTCTTTCAGCTTATCGGGAGTCTGCTGGAGTGTCAAAACTTGAGGAGAAACCCGGGACAGCAATGATGACAATGGTACTTTAACATCGGTGAAGAGCTCTGCTCATTCGGTCGATCTTCCACCACACGGGTCCAGTGACTGGCGAGAATGGAATTTATTTATGCATCAAGACTTAACCCTCCATTTCACCGGGATTAAACTAGGGCCTAGTCAGGACAAGCGCCCCCAGCGCATCAAGCTATAATGCTATGGGGGGGCGGTGAGTTAGGTATTATCGCAAACCGGTCGTGTCCGAGTTATCTCGGAAGTTTAGATAGGATAGTAAGGGTCACCAATGAAGCTCCATAGGAATGCGGTGTTATGTGAGGGAGCTTCAACCTCTCAATTCGGGAGGTGGCGTTTCGTTCCAACTTGCCCCCTGAACTCATCAAACTGGCGTGGGGTACAAGTTTGCCAATTATCCCAGTGACCTTATTCCACAACGGGACGTCGGTGAGGACGGTGAGTTAGGTATTATCGGAAACCGGATGCGTCCTCTACGTGATACGCCGGGAAGTTGCAGCCGACCAGAGCAGAATTCTGGGCAAGGCGCGGGCACGCCACAAGAGTAAACTAAATTCAATGCAATTTTATTTTGTTCTCTGTTTAAAATTTTATCTATTATAATTTGACTATAGTCGTTATTGAGTGTTATTCACCTAATCATATTCAATTCTATAAAAAAGTTATCGCGATTCATATGTACATTAACCAATCATTGATCATACTGTGATATGCAGCCATTTTCTGATTAATAAGAGGGTTCGGTGTTTGATGAATTATGATATCTGTGTACGTCGGTATACAGAAAATTCTTAATCCTTGCAAATCATCTCTTCTCAAAATTTTAAGATCAAGGAAATTCATACTAAAATTCCACCCTTTCTCAAAAATGAATTTAATGTTGGAATTAATTTTATTAATGAAATTATTAAAATTACAGACCTGTCTATCAGTTTTATTAAAGCAACAAAGCGAATTTTTAAATTGGACTTACTGGATTTTCCATAATTAATCCTTTATCTGAACTATAAATAGTATCATTAAATCAAAAATGGTTTTGTTCTAAATAAATCTCAAGACTATTTAAAATACCCTTCCTTCTTACTGAATCACTGTTATTATTATCAAAACTTTTCCAATAATATTATCAAAACTTTTCCAATAATATCTTTAGTTTCTCTAAATGGAATAAAATGAATTTAGAATATTTTGGTAATTTAATATTTTCAATTTTGTCTATAAGTTCAAAACTATTTTTAATTACATATTTAGCAAGAAATGTTGTCTCTGTTTGGATAATGGAAATTAAATGAAATAATTACTAAAGATCCTACTGAATATTTTCAAAGACAAACGAAAAAAGTAATAAATCAATCTGCTAGCATTATTTAGAATATCCCATTATATAAACTCACCCTTAAGGAACCCCCAAACTCCAAAACTTTATTCTCTGATAAAACTCCATGAAAAGAATATCTCAATAAGACCAGGAGTTTCTGATATAACTTCGCCTAGCGTTAAATTGTCCAAGGATTTAATTTCCATTATCCAAACAGCGACGAAATTTCTTGCTAAATATGCAATAAAAAATAGTTTTGAACTCATAGACAAAATCTTCTTTAATAAAACATATAGACAGCTCTGGCTGAATTTAAATAATTTCATTAATAAAATTCATTCGAACATCAAATTCATTTTTAAAAAAGAGAAGAATTCTAGTATAAATTTTATTGATCTTAAAATCTTGAGAAAATCTCATTTGCATGACCTAAGTATTTTCCGTAAACCGAGGTATACAGGTATCACAATTCATCAAATATCGAACCATCCTTTTAATCAGAAAATAGCTACATATTACACTATGACCAATAGATTAGTTAATGTACCTATGAATCGCGATAACTTCTTTATAGAATTGAATAAGATTAGGCAAATTGCATTCAATAACGGCTATAGTCTAATTATAATAGACAAAATTTTAAACAAAAACAGATTGCATCGAATTTAGTTTACCCTGTTACAAAAGATTTGACTCACATACATTTCCATTCCTAACATGAATAAAATATCACATAATATTGCTATGTATTCTGAAATGGAATTCAACTTGAAGAACGGTTAATAATTTAGGAAGTCATATAAAAAATAACAAAGATGAAGCAAATAAACATAATAAATCTAGTCTATAAGTTGATTTGTAGTGATTGCCCTATGGTATATATTGGTCGAATATGAAGATCTTTTGAGAAAAGAATTCACGAAACCTAGAAACCGTTTAGTTTTCTAGGAATTAAATGAGACATATTTGAAAGGCCTAAATTGTTGAACTCTGGGGATCATAATTATTATGTACCTGCATAGTGAATTAAAAATTTTTTGTTAAAAGTAAATTTGAACAACTTCTGAAAATACAAAACATGCTGTCTGATCAGATTTATAGGAATTCGTTGAAAATCAGGTATGACATCCATATTGCAGTTCCGCTGAAATTATACTATCATTATCTTGTACCGTCTAAAACAAGAGTTTGCGTGCTCCATATTAGCGTGGTATGTACGTAATATTAAAACTTGCTGTACCTGCTATGTATAATCGACGCAGTATTATCGACGTAGCAAAGTAGTTTTCCCTCAATTAATTTCTGGTAGTTTTTGTTTGATCAGATGTAAGATGATGATGAATATTGAAAACATCTCTTGTTTCATGCTTTTCCGTTACTAAATATCCGTGGGTTTTTATTTGTCACAAAAAATTAAAACTGATCAGGGTTGTCCGCAAAATGCATATACTGATAAATTTCAGATCTACTTCAAGTGCCTGGAAATGCTAGATTATCAAAAGACCCTGACGCAGGGTCTTCAATTTTGTATTAGCCGTAATCCAATGAATACGACGACACTCTGTCGTTCAATCTGTGAATCCTTTGAAACGCTTGTTTTGTGAATTACTGGACATAATAATGAATAAAATATGTATCAGATTCCAGAATTTATGTTATGTACTATTTTGTAAACTGGTTGATATATCTCAATTTCAAAATTCCGAGAAGAAATTTTCAATTTATTACCTAGATGTATCATATAAAAATCATGTTAAATTTTTTGATTAACAAAAATCAGAAAATGATTTGAAAGTTTTTTAGGCACATCCAGAAATTATTTTACCTGTGATAATCTTAGCGATTTTTTTAATTTCATTTTACATATTCTCCTTTAGATGTACCAGAAACAAACACATTATTGTCATTAATTCTTGCCTACCAGCAACATTTGAATCGGTGGAGAGATTTTTTTCAGCTTTAAAAAGAATTCAAACGTTTTCCAGGAACACCATAGATCACAAAACTTAGCATTTATTGTTACCGAACAAGAATAAGTGAAGGAATTGGCCGATCATAACGATTTTCGAGATCATAATGCTTCTCAAAAATAACGACAATTAGATGCAAATTATAACAACTAGTATTTGCCGATATTTGATGCGAATTTATTCACTTATGATTCTGCAGCGCACCTAACAGTGGTAATTCAATTCAGATTTGAAAAATATTTGACAGATTTTCGTAAATGCATATTAACCTGTAACTAATATCGTTATTGTTCGTTTTCTTCGAAATTGAACAAAGTATGGTATTTGGTAAGAATTTGAGCCTGAACACTAGCTAAGGATCGAAATTATTTGTCCTTCATATTATATTCATATATTTCGTAGAGGTCTTAAAAACCAGACCCAGAAACGCATTCAGACGAACGCCGTTTCAAGATGGGGGGTCAATTCTTCCACTTGCCCCACTGTCCTACGACTCGTAGTACAGTTGATTTTTACCACCCCGTACAAAACATCTTATAGTGTCTCATTGGCGCTCGGGCAAGGCATATCGACGTAGACTTTCTCGTTAAACGGTCACGCAACATCCTCTACTCCTCAAGCAATTAAGTTCTATTCACACACATACACTCTCTTTTCTCTCTCTTTTTGCTCTTGAAAGTTCTATTCTCTCTCTCTCTCCTCTATTTCTCCTTCCCCTCTCTCCCTCCTCTATTTCTCCCCCCCTCTATCACCTCTATCTCTCTCCCCACTATCTATCACCTCTCTCTCTCGCTCTCTCTGTTCTTGAATAAGTAAGTTCTATTTACACACACTCTCTCCCTCTCTCTGCTCTTCAACAAGTTTATATTTGCATTCACTATTAACTTCTCAAGGAACATCCTTTCGTGATAAGACAATAACGCATTAGAAGATCTTGAACTGAATGTATTATCTACATTATTTACTTGTAATTACATAGTAAATTTGTAAAGTGAACCGAAAAGAGAACCTCATAAAAGTGAACCCCCTAAAAGTTAACCCAATGAAAGTGAACATGGGTGAAAAAGCTTTCTACAAGCAAAATTCAAGTTCAAACCTACAAGGAAATTTTGTGTCAAACAATTCAAATTCGTGCATTTTTAAAATATATATTCAGGCTGTAGATAAACCCATTAAAGTCTAATTAATATATATGTACTGTCCACATGAAGTGTGCTCGTCCCAGAATTTGCATACTAATTGAGTAATGTTCAATCATTTACGTTGAAGAATTCAGAAATATTTCTCCACATACGATTCAATTATTTCAGTTACATAGGTAATAAAATATTGTACTAAAATCAGATATATTCAGTACATCGATCACATGGATACTCACTTCCCTAATGGAATTCACTGGCTTACAAATCTTCCAGTGCACGGAGACCTCCCCAATTGATGTATTTCTTCGTCGATGATATAACGATGTTGCCCTAATTTCAAAAATTAGAATCAGCAGAACTTTTAACCTAAGTCTAACTACTTTTGTTCTTCCAAGCTTCCTCTACAGCGAACATTCAATACTCCTAATCGGTAATAACAACATAAAATTTTCACACGTATAGTAATGCTCAATATACCAAAATTTCAGGCACAGCGATATACACATATAATACTAAAATTTACATTCAGCTTAACGTGGTTGAAAAAAGATCGCTGAATAATTCACAAACTCTGATATGGACTGGACCAGAAGATTTCCAATAACTTCAACTCGAAACAGCTTCCAAAAACTCTTATCAAGACGTTTCTAACTGAAACAACTGATGAGAAAATTCAAAACTGCCTAAGTCTAACTACTTTTATTCTTCCAAGCCTCCTCTATAGCGAACATTCAATACTTCTAATAGGTCATAACAATATAAAACTTCCACACGTATAGTAATGCTCAATATACCAAAATTTCAGGCACAGCGATATACACATATAAGACTAAAATTTACATTCAAGTTAACGTGGTTGAAAAAAGATCGCTGAATAATTCACAAACTCTGATATGGACTGGACCAGAAGATTTCCAATAACTTCAACTCGAAACAGCTTCCAAAAACTCTCATCAAGACGTTTCTAACTGAAAAAACTGATTTATTTCTTTCTACACCGAGAAAATTCAAAACTTCCAACGCCGAAAGTCGGAGTAAGCACATCCACTAACCCACCCTAGAGATCCTATTCTCTTTTTGAATCCGTCAGAATTAATAACATATTGAAAAAATAATCAAATTAATAGATTTCGAAAGATGTACAATGCATGAAGGAAACAGGAAAATTTGATAGCATTCACAAAATTCTCTTCAATTCCATCAAAGCCCTTTCAATTCC
Organism: Megalocaria dilatata; assembly: GCA_034642435.1. NCBI lineage: Eukaryota > Metazoa > Arthropoda > Insecta > Coleoptera > Coccinellidae > Megalocaria > Megalocaria dilatata. Next base: position 60,535,410 of record CM067857.1, read on the forward strand.
TCATATGTCACGTAAAGCGATGCCGATTTCAAGGCATCGGTCCAAAATTGATGAATATATCACAGTTTCTGCAAGGACACTACCGGACAAAACAGTTTCTAACTCTTCAAGATTATTCTTTTGACAGTCAATAAAGCACAGAAAATCATTATTTGAATTATTGCTTAAGTATTAGCGTTTTTCAGTTCCTTCTCTACGCTACTGAATTTCATTCCACGTGTCATCCTTTTACAACCGGAGACTGCGTGGTTTTATTATTGTAAGTGTGGAAACTTTCCGTTGGAATGAGTGGAGATCACGAATGGAACAGCTACTACTTCTAACCTTTCAATATAGTGGATATTTTCTGTTATCTTACCATCTGATATTTTTACGAACCAGTTGCAGTGATTGTCTGGAATTCGGATTCATTCAATATCATTTACAGAATTTCTCTACCATTATGTGAGCACTTTCGTTTTCTGTATGTACTAGTTCATGAATAGTTCTCAGAATTGTGCCACTTGCCGACAAGGAGGATATGGGTTCCACATGGTAACTGAAAATGAGTCAAGATCGTCCTCCTTATCGGTACGGAGCAATAAGTTTTCGATGAATAATAGTTTTGTCGATCTTTGGGAATTTATAGATCCCGGTGTATTTGTAATTGTCAAACCGTTAGAAGTATTCATTTTGTGTAACATTTTCGAACCTTTTATCATTCTTTCCTCTGGATGTCTATCTATTTATTATGATCAACCCCTAAATCAACAACAGTCACGTTCCACGATTTCCCACATTCCAAATTAAGGAAGGTTCAACTACTTGTTCACTTGTTATAATACCAGTTTTCTACTTGTTTACATTAACACTGTATATCTTTAGAACTAGTAGTCCCTTTCTTTTGTAACGATCAAGCTTTTAATGCTACTGATTGTTTCCCGATACTCATTCGGGCACGGTCTGGATGTTCGAGAGTATTTGGGAAACTACGGCCATCTACTCGTATATAAAAGGACTGAAAAACCCGATTGGGTTGTTCAGTCATATGCGAGTCATCTTGCAGTGCCGTACCAAGTAGTGCAGTAGAGATGCATTATGTGTAGAAATAAATCCTGTGCAAATAATTCAACTTATTATTATCAAATATATCTGTTATATAGTGCATATTAATGAATACATAGAGCAAATTAGACAATTAAATCACCATAAAACGTAACACTTTATATAAAAGGATCATTTGTGTGGAATTGTTATCAGTGAGTTTATACACAATTAATTTCGTTCTTCTTATGTCAGATTGGGAAACAAGAAAATATTAATTTTTTTCGAAAGTGTTACAATCTCATCATCTTCAATCGGTTGGTTAACTGGATAATCAACGCAACAACTCAACACATACAGGTAGGGGGAAGGTAGTCGGAAACATAGGAAATTCAGTGTTAACCAAGAATGCAGTGAAGTAGTGGAAAAATCAAAAACTCAGCGCGATGCGATGACGAATAAACGATTGTTCTCTCTCGGTGGTAGTGGGGAGTGAAAGCAAACTGCACTGCGTTGAGAGAGAACAATCATTTATTCGTCATCGCATCGCGCTGAGGTTTTTCTTCTTCTTATGCTCTACTGCATTCTTGATTAATACTGAATTTCCTATGTTTCCGACTGCCTTTTCCATACCTGTATATAGTTCACTGAAATTGGTGTTTAAGTACAGCAGCAATCAACAACAGGCGTGATAAAAATCAGGATTCATCGCCAAGATTAATCAAAGCACACTAATTAATTAATCGTGTGAAGAAAGATATATTAACTAGATTGTTAATTCTAGTGTAATTTAAAAGTAAGTTGAACCAGTTGATTAAAATAAGAAAGATGAATTATTCAAATAAATTAATTCGGCAGATCTGTAGTAAATATCATAAATAAGGATTGAGCTATGGTAATAGAAATTTCTATAAATCAAGACAGTGTAACATACATATGTATAAAAATTCCATACTCAAACAAATTCGATAAGGTTTTGTTGACCACAGGGGTAAATTGCAGACATGCGCACGTTTCAAACTCATTTGGTTTTCATCAGTACAATGTATACTAGTGACTAAAAATCTGTCAAGTATCTATATTTGCTATACACAGAGACACCAAGATATTAATCATACACTAGCGTCATCTAGAGTATGCATTTATACATACAAGACAAACTTTTGCGAGTCAATTCGAGTTAAGAAATGTATGCTCGATATGTTCGCGTAACATACACAGAAAAAACGTTTCTCATGCTCAAATCAGACTATAAAATAGTATATTAGTATATTCATATTCAAATAAATTAATACGGCTGATCTGCACCAAATATCATAAAAAAGGATTGTGAGCTATTGTAATAGAAAGTTCTACAAATCGAGACAGTGTAACATACATCTGTATAACAATTCCATGCTCGAAAAAACTCGATTAGATTTTGTTGATCACAGGGGCAAATTGCAGACATGCGCACGTTTCAACTACTATCAAATTGAAATTTTAAATAGCAAAAAAAATTCGGCTACCTTGGGGAGAGTATTGAAGGTTGCATTTTGAGGGAAAATGGGTTGGATGAAATCCGGTTGAGAACAGGATGTATTTCTGCAAATGAATATGAAATTGCTGAGGAATTCTATGTGCAATTTTCCACCATGGGAAGGAATTTGTCTGATTTGATAAAACCGAATATAGTCTAGTTAACAAGTGCCTTTTGGGTAAACTTTTTTCAGCAGTCTCCGAAAATTATGATCAAGTTGTCATTCGATTCGGAATGGCATCTAGATGATTTTTGAAGAAAATGAAGTTCCGCTTGCAAAAATTGCGAAAGTTATTAACAATTAACTAAAAAAGGAGGGTTTGGTTTTTTGTAAATATCTCAAAAACTAATAAAGATAAAAAAAATAATCAAGAAGAGGAGGACATTTCCCAAGAAAAGTGTTGACTCCCGGAATTGTAGTCCCAATATTAATAATTTTCCCAGAGGGATGAAAATACGGCCGAAAACGGGTACTCTGGCTTTCGTAAGCCAGAGACTTTGGACACTTTATTGATAAAAATTATTTTAACTGATTAAATATGAAATATGAAAAAATTCAGGGGCATACTGGATAGATCAATGAACAATAATCCGCCAAAAAAATGTTTTTTCTCAATTTTTCAATTAGTTATGCAATAGTTAATTAATAATTTTTTTCTGCTTGGACATGAATATTGCAAGTTTGATAATTGTTAAACTATTAACAGGAGATTTTTTTCCCCTCTTGGAGCAATATTTGGAAGACTTCAGAATAGATCCCCGTTGAAAAAACTTAAAAATGTTTATTTTTCAGTTTTTTATTGACAATTCTTGTTGTTGCAATATTAAAAACTTAGATTAATTATCGAAAAATTTTTTTTTTCAAAATATCATTAATGGTTAGTTTTTATGATGTAGGAAGCTACATAGAAATATTTTTTTTTAAATTTTCATCTCTTATGGTTTAAAAAATTGTTATAAACAAATGCGTTCAGAACTCGGAGTATAATAAACTGAGATTAGAATGTAAAAGGTAAAAATGTTTAGTAATGAACAATTAATGACAAGATACTTGAATGAGGTAATCATATTTTTAAAAGTTGATGAGATTTTTAAGAATTAGAGCAAAAAAAAATTTTTGCCGAGAAATTTTTCATAAACAATCACTATAAATTCAATAAATAAATTAATAACAACTGAAATTTTTAGCTAAATTTATTCTTTAACTAATGGAGAATAAATAAGTCTCAAGTTTTTTTATCGTATCTCCATTAGTTTATAAATTATAATAATCTTAAAGATGAAAAACCAGGTAAGGATGACGAAATTAAAGAGAACTTATATTAAAAAATAAGAAAAAAATAATAAAAGAATTAATAAAAAAAAATAAATCATGTCTATTTTTGTGGCAGTAAGAAGAATAGGGAAAAAATATAAAGTAAAAATTTATTTGTTTATAACAAATTGTTTATTATAAAAACAATGAAAAATTAAACAAAACGAAATTTTTTTTTATATGGAGAAGAAAAGTAAATCATGATTTTTAAAGAAAAAATGGTTCCTTAATATTAGTTAAAAGTGGGAGCAAACGATTGTTAATTAACAAATGCGTTTTCAAGCAATAAAAAAATTTTTTGAGGAAAATTTTTTTTTCAAAAATCATTATTTGCATCAAGATTGATATTACTCAAAAAAATTTTCAATTATTTTATATACAAAGCAGTTCTGAACGCATTTGTTTATAACAATTTTTCAAACAATGAGAGATAAAAAGTAAAAAAAAATATTTCTATGTAGCTTCATACAACATACAAACGGACCATTAATAATATTTTGAAAAAAAAAATTTTTTCCATAACTAATCTGAGTTTTTAATTTTGCAACAACGAAAATTGTTAATAAAAAACTGAAAAATAAACATTTTTAAATTTTTCCAACAGGGATCTATTCTGAAGTCTTCCAAAAATTGCTCCAAGAGGGGAAAAAAATCTCAAGTTAATAGTTCAACAATTATCACACTAGCAACGTTCATGTCCAAGCAGAAAAAAATTATTAATTAACTATTGCATAACTAATTGAAATATTGAGATAAGAATTTTTTGGCGGATTATTGTTCATTCATCTATCGAGTATGCCCCTGAATTTTTTCATTTATTGAAATTCATATTTAATCTGTTAAAACAATCTTTATTAATAGTGTCCAAAGTAGGCGTGGCTTACGAAAGCCAGAGTACCCGTTTTCGGCCGTATTTTCATCCCTCTGGGAAAATTATTAATATTGGGACTACAATTCCAGGAGTCGACACTTTTTTTAGGAAATTTCCTTCTCTTTTTTTTTATTTCAAAAATCCTTATTAGTTATTGAGATATTCACAATAAACTAAACCCTCTTTTTTTTAGTTAATTGTTAATAACTTTTGCAGTTTTTGCAAGCGGAACTTCATTTTTTTCAGAAATCATCTAGATGCCATTCCGAATAGAATAACACCTTGATCATAATTTTTGGAGACTGCTGAAAAAAGTTGACTCGAAAGGCACTTGTTGACTAGACTAATAGGTATATAATGAATTTTAGGGAAGCATCAAGTAGAGATTTTTTCATTTAGGGGAGGTTGAATAAAAAAAAAATCGAAGCGATCGATCAAATGAAAATCAAGAAGTCAACAGGTCCGGATAGAGTTACCTCTGAAATATTGAAGAACATACAATATTTTATCACCAAATCATTGACTCATATTTTACACTTACTTTTTGAGGGTGGAATATTTCCCTCTGCTTTGAAACATGCGATCATAAAATGTATCTATAAGAAAGGTGGTAGACTACAGGGCAACTACGGACCAATATCCTTTACAAAGAAATTATCCAAAATCTTCGGAAGGTTATTGATCAAACGTATGGATTGCTATTAACAGAAAAATGAATATTGTTGAATAAGCTGTTTGGGTTCAGGGAGTGTAAGTCTACAGAGGATACAATAGCGCTGATCTTGGCTATGCTTTATAGAAAATTGGACAAAAAGTGTCCTACCTTGTGTGTGTTAATGACCTGGCTAAAGCCTTTGACACGGTGAGCCATAAGCTGTTAATCCAGGTGCTTGAGAGGACGGGTTTCGGGGTGTAGCATACAAGCTCTTAAAAAATTTCTTGAAAGAAACCAACAAGTACATATTGGAAAATCCAAAAGCAATACATAAATGTCGAGTGTGCGATAGGGTACAGTTTTGGATCCATTGCTTTTTAATCTTCATATGAATGATCTGTTTAAACTTAAACTGGAAGGAGACATAGTGGGATTTGCTGATGATATGGTGGTGTACAGTGCGTTGAACTGGAACATGTTGAAAATGAAATAAATTTTGTGAATGTAGTGAACTAGTTTAATGGTAGTCTTTTATCTGTCAATTTTGACATGATATGTTTCATTCCGTTCACTTTATATGCACGCTACTTACCCGGTTATCACACCCTGGAAATTAATTGTGGTGGGTCGGAAGTCAAAATTATTTCAGGTACCTTGGAGTATATCTGGATGCGCACTTGAGGTGGGATACACAAATAAATCATGTTGTGATTAAGTTGGACTCCATTATATTAATATCTCAATAAGATACTCACATCAGATCAAATGAGGCTGCTTTATTATGCTCTGGCGGAAAGTCACCTCAGGTATGGTATCATAGCATGGGAACCAGCTTCGAATAGAAATCGGAAAATACTTCAAATCATCCAAAGGTATTCATTGAAGATCATCTGCCGGAAGCCTATTACTTATCCTACAGATCAGTTGTAGCTAACTTCGGGCATTTTTGACTTAAGGCAACTCTATTTCTTTACTGCAACATGAAGACAATTTAAATACAGGTTTGAGCTTGTCTACATGGAACACAGAGATGACACAAGAAACAAACAGAATACTATCATAACATCTAAGCCTGAAAAATGCATCATCCCAAGATGTCATTCATATTTTTGATTGTCAAAAAAAGTGGAAAATAATAAATTTTGTATATAATTTGCTCCAAGAATGTTTCTTGCAATCTTCTGTTTATTAATAATAGTAATAATAATAGTTTATTGCCATCAAAAATTTACATGGTTCGTTCCCTTAAAAATTTCAAATAATATTATGACTCAAAAACTCTTCTGTAGAATAAAAGGTATTTGAAATCAGTATATTATTTATTCTCTTCTTGAAAGCTCGTTCGGGTAGTTCCCTTATTTCTGGTGCTAACTTGTACATTTTAATTCCCCAGTAGGTTGAGAAATTCTGAGTGTTCTTCTTTCTATGCAGCCGTGTATTAAGATCGTTTTTGTGCCTTGTGTTGAACGTGTGATGTGTTCCATTCCGCGTAATGCTGGTTCTGTTCAGATGCGTATATCTCAAGCATTCCTTGATATAAAGTGATGAAAAGGTGAGTACACCATAATTTACAAATATTCGCTTAAAGGAGTCTTCATTCTCTTCTTCATTCCATGTATGATTCGAATGGCTCTCTTCTGTAGAATGAAGGCTCTGGAATCATCAGATGCATTACCCCATAGGAGCATACTGCAATATACTTTGAAAAGTTGCAAAATTTGCAGTTTTCATCATTTCGTGAGTACCACTTTTCTTCAGTTTTTTCAGTAAATAGAGACTCTTTGATAGTTTCTCACAGATGTAATCAATATGCGAGGCCCAATTCAGTCTGTTGTCTAAGATAATTCCTAAAAATTTGGCACTCGCCTTACTTTGCCTACTTCCAAATGTCAATTTTATAGTTTTATCCGAATTCAACTTAAGCGAGTTCATTGTGAAACAAATTCTCAGCTTTCTCCGTAGCACGTTCTATTTTATTTAAAAAGTCACCTGAGTCTTTTGAGCTTATTACCATAGAAGTATCATCGAAATAAATGCATAAGCTGCTGCAACACTGAATGTTTATATCATTTATGTATATTAAACAGAGAATAGGTCCCAGTACCGACCCCTGAAGTACTCCACAATAAATTTTTTGTTCATTAGACATTTTTCCATTCCAATGATCACTTTGATATCTGCCCTCCAAATACGACTGTAACATTTTGAGTACGGTTCCTCTGAAACCACACAATTTGAGTTCTCAGCCAATAATTTCATAGGGTACAACATCAAAAGCCTTGCTCAAGTCGAAATTCAGCATCTCAACAAATTCATCATTATCCATGGCTTCAATAATTGTGTTAATTGCTTCCATCAGCGCTGTAGTTGTACTTCTACCTTTTCTGTATCCGTGCTGACATTTATGCAATAAATTCTTTTTCTCCATCCATTGCAGCATTCTGTCTTTTATAGCTATCTCAAAAATTTTTGATAGGAGAGGTAGAATTTCTATTGGTCTGTAGATGGTACAATAATTTGTATCTCCATTTCCTTTATAAATGGGAATAACTTTCGCAGTTTTCATCTCATTCGGAAAATAGCCTTCCTGGAAGCATTTATATCAATAAATGCAATACTAATCATAGTATTGAAATTGGATAACTAATATCCTCACTCAAGACTTTCTAAATTTCAGGTTTAATATCAAAAACATCTGACGAGTCTTTTGACTTTAAAGATGATATTATCTTTTTGATCTCATTAACGGTGCACTCAAAAAAAAACAAAATTTTTCACTTTTTGATGCCAAAGTTTTTGGTAATTTGTGGCTTTGGTATTTTGTTATTAATTCTTCTCCAATATTTTTGCCAATACTTGCAAAATAGTTATTTAGTATATTGGGATTGAGTTCCGTGGTCATATTGTCCTTTATTTTTTTTTTGAATTTTCATTTCTTATCACCTTCCATAACGCTTTCGGTTTATTTTCGGCTCTATTTACGTATTCTTCATTCTTCTCTTTTATAGTTTTATTTATTCCTTTGATATATTCTTTCTTATAAGACATGTTAGCTGATAAGGATATTTGATCTCTTTTTACTTTGGCTATAGTATCTAACGCGTTTAAGGTGTTTTTCATTTCTACTATTTCTAGTGTTTTCCAGATGAGTTTCTTTTTATTTACTTTAATCTTTTTTCCTCCAAAAGTATTGCTTGGTAGATTATTTGCAACAGATATTTATGATAAGCTCAAAAAGCTTCTTTTACATTTTTTTGGAAGTTGGAATTCTCAGCATAACCCTCAGCAACTGTATTAGACTTCCATTTCCCATGCTGTTTGATTATCAGCAAAGCAGCTCCAGAATTCGCTAAGAGAGTCGTCGATGAGCCCCGAAAACCAGTACGGAACTCAACTTTGAAAACTAGGCGATCGTTTTCGGCAAATTTCCAAATTTGTTAATACCTACAGCTTGCACCCCTCAATTGCCATTCAAATATTGGTCGCAAATTAATGCTGAACAGAACGCTTTTTTGTCAGCTGGAATCCATATCACTTATTGTTCAGATTGTGTTATTAATATTTATAAATAATTCTGTTATTGAAGTGTTGAAATTTAATAAATTATAAATCTTCCTAATATGTGCTATATCAAATTGAATGACAAAAAAAAGGTAATTCAAGTAGTTCAGTCGTACAATTTTTCTGTATTTTTCGCAATCAATGGTAAATCAACTTTTCATTAACAATTGCGAAATGTTTTACTTTTCGCAACTATTTACAAAAAGTAAAAGGTTTCAAAATGTCAATGAGTTTTGTTAAGTGTCATTTTATATGTCAAAATTAGAAAAATACATTTTTGTTGATTTTCGCATGCAAACAGCATGTTATTGTTTCGCCCAAATGTCTGTAACTGTCGAACTTGAAGCTGAAAATGGTCTCAAAAGACAAGGTTCAAATCATTGATGGAAAATCCGAGGGTAAAAGGAGCGGGTATTTTTTTTAGAGTGATAGAATTTTAAATTGAAATAAAACACATTTAAATCAAGATTTAAGCGAAATTTTTCTTTTCATTTGAAAGATCATTTTATGACATTTATGTTTTAAAAATAATTTCCGGTATATATCCACCACGACTAGCTCTGAGGAACCGCATTCGACCAGACCTCTTTTTCGAGTAATTCAGGCCTTATTTCATCAATAACATGAGTTATGTTGGCTTCCAAAGCGTTTATTGTTTCTGGTTCATCAGCATAAACCAATGACTTGACACAACCTCCAAAAAAATAATCACTCTATATATTTTGGCGAATTTGAAAATAAGTTTCAACAATTTGTAAACGTTGTTGTGGCGTGAGTCTTTTTATGATAATTTGTGAAAGCTTACTGAACAGAAATGTCAAAACAACATGGCTTCTACCTTCTGTCAAATCACAGTTACCCCTATCGAAAGTTCTACCACTCTAAAAAACACCCCATAATTCTGCCTCTCTTACTTCTGAATGAAAAAATCTGGAGACTTCAAACTTCCATGGTAGGTTTGGAGCCTTAATATCTCGGTTGGGTTTATTAATGAGCAAATAGGTCTAATGGTTCTTCAGTTGTTCAAATCTGGTAATCTTTCTCATTTTCCAATAGTTTCGAAATAATTGTTCCGATTGAAATCAGATTTGGTATCCAGGTGTATAATAAAGACACAGAAAATTGTGCAAAATTTCGTGAGGATCTGCCTTCCTTGCGGGCGACTGGAGGTATAAGATCTAGAGACTTAAATTTTTCAGACGATCAATTATGTTCGAAAATTGAAAGTTTGTTCCTCGAATATTTTCGAGAATGAAAATCCGATCGAGTTCAAATTTAGCATTTCTAGTTGAACACGAAGGCTCATGCATAATTCCGTGAAGATAATTTACGAGAATTTCTGGAGTTTTTTTTTCAACGGATTTCGAAAAAAGTATATGAAGTTCTGTTCAGGAGAACAGTCTATTTGACTTTCGGGTAACGGAACACAGAATTCTGTTTTTCTGTTCAATATATATAGTTTTTTGGAGAAATAATTCACTGATGTGAACTTTTCAGGGTAAATGGTCTGCTAAATAAACGCAAGAAATCTTCTGACTTCACGTCAATGATTCTCACTCTTTTGAAATTTCAGTTTTTTGATATAACAAAGTTTTAGTTTTTATATTGCAAAAAAACTACCAGATAATTCTTCTTTTGGGTCCGTCATTTCAATCACTAAGCTGACAATATATTTTGAGTTTTGATTATATACGTCTATTAAATATAAGCGGTTCTTATTGTAGACATTCATTTAATTCTAAACGTTTTTTGAATAAAATTTTTTTTTGAAATCAAAATTGTAGAAGACTAACAGATTAAATCTGTTTTGATATTCAAATTTTGTTATATTTCTTCTATCAAGTAAAAAGCCTTTTTCTATTTTATTTTATATATAATATATAATTATAGGCTTTAATAAATCTCATTATGGAATGTCGATGATTTTAAATATAACCTTAAAAATACCTTTCACTGTTCTGTGATTTTGTTAGAACATAAGACCATCTTGAATTTTAAAGTTAGTCTATTTGAGGAAATCATCCTGTAAACACGTGTAAGTTGAGATATAGTGATAGTTATTTGATTTTGATATTTGGAATATTATTTTGGACCGATGAAGAGATTACCTAGAATTATATATTTGTTTTTTGAAGATATAGTGCATGTTTTGAGAGATTTCTGATTTCTTAACTTATTCGAATATTTAAATATATTGGAGATTTCAAATAATTTATATTTTTTGAGAAGTCCTTAAGTTGTGTTCATGTTCTTAAAAGGCAATTGGTGTTCTTAAAAGTAAGATCAGAAACAAAATTTTGTCTCCTTTAAATATTCATTTATTAATTTTAATGACTTTTTTATATCTGTTGGTTTATTTATTCCATTTGACATTATATATCGAGTTTTGATTATATACGTCTATTAAATATAAGCGGTGCTTATTGTAGACATTAATTTAATTCTAAAAGTTTTTTGAATAACATTTTTTTTTAATTTAAATTAAAATGGAAAGGCCTTTTACTTGATAGAAGAAATATAACAAAATTTGAATATTAAAACAAATTGAAATATGTTTATCTTCTACAATTTTAATTTCAAAAAAATTTTTATTCAAAAAACTTTTAAAAATAAATTTATGTCTAACAAGCACCGCTTACATTCAATACGTCTATTAAATGTAAGCGGTGCTTGTTAGACATAAATTTATTTCTAAAAGATTTTTGAATAAAAATTTTTTTGAAATTAAAATTGTAGAAGATAAACATATTTCAATTTGTTTTAATATTCAAATTTTGTTATACGTCTATTAAATGTAAGCGGTGCTTGTTAGACATAAATTTATTTCTAAAAGTTTTTTGAATAAAAATTTTTTCGAAATTAAAATTGTAGAAGATAAACATATTTCAATTTGTTTTAATATTCAAATTAAATTTAAATTGTAGAAGACTAACAGATTAAATCTGTTTTGATATTCAAATTCAGTAAGCTACCGACTAATAAAATAAAGTGCCCCACAAGGTATGTGCCCAGATTATCGAAAAATATTGAAATAAGGTACTGATGAACACTAAGACTAAGAAAATTACAAGAATTTAATGGATGAATTTGGTTTATAACTATCAGTTTTGTATAAACTCACCGAGACGAAAGTTTTGGATTCTGTTGTTGGAGAAGCATTTTCACTTCTTCAACCTTTACAACCTCCGGAAAGCATGTAAGGCGTAGATTAATAAAACAAGGTTGAAGTTAGGATTAGATAAAACACCGATAAGGTAAACGAATCTGGAGAAGTTGACTGAACAAAGATGTAAAAGTTTTGCCCATTACAGTTAACTTTTTGTATGTTTATGCGCATCATTAATATTCATATTAATGTACTTACTGAAAAATAAAACTTATAAAAACATAAAAAATTTAATTGAATCAGTTCTTACTTGATAATTCCATTTGATTAACTAAAATGACATAGATTATTTCAATAATTTATTGATTAACGACAATTGCTCAAAATATTTCGAGATGTAAACATGACGAAGCCACAGTGCAATATGAATCATTCAGAATTTTTTATGTTCATATTGATGAACTTGTACTGTATATCTTCCTTTCATAAAAAACATTGTGATTTCCTTTAATTTGTAATGAAACCTTTTTTTGGAAGGAATAACCACTTTCAACGGTTCCAACTGTTTTTCGACGATCAACATGAATCTCTAGAAAAAAATTGATCTGGTTACTCATATAGAAAAGAGTATTTTTCATCTAACATACTACTCTGTCAAGAAAGTACCGGGAATTTTCAATTAAAACACCATTTTTACAAAAATTTATTGGGTCGCCTTCAAAATAGGCTCCATTTGCTCCAATACATCTATGCCAACGGCACTTCCAATTATCGAAACATTTTTTATAGGTGCTTTCCGGGATGGAATTTAGCTCTCGCGCCGAATTTTGTTTTATGGCTTCAATCGACTCAAAACGGGCGCCACGAAGGGGCAATTTTAGTTTTGGGAAGAGAAAAAAGTCGCAGGGAGCCAAATCCGGCGAATACGGTGGTTGCTGAAGCACGTTTGTTGAGTTTTTGGCGAGAAAGTCAGTCACAATCGTAGCTCGGTGAGAAGGCGCGTTATCGTCATGCAAAATCCATGAGTTGTTCGCCCACAAATTTGGCCGCTTCTTACGGATACGCTCACGCAAACGTTTCATAACGCCTAGGTAATACTCCTTGTTTACCGTCTGACCCTCTGGAACGAATTCGTAGTGCACCACGCCACGGATATCGAAGAAAACAATGAGCATCACCTTCATTTTCGAGCGGCTCTGGCGTGGTTTTTTCGGTTTCGACTCATTTTTTGCCACCCATTCCGATGATTGCTGGCTTGTTTGCATATCGTACTCGTAGACCCAGGTCTCATCACCAGTTATAATGCGTTCCATGAATGTAGAATCGGAATTACAGCGATCCAGCATGTCTGAAGCAACCTGTTCGCGATGACGTTTTTGAAGAAAATTCAGGTCTTTCGGTACGAGTCGTGCGGCCACCTTTCTCATGCCCAAAATATCAATCAAAATCGTACGTGCGGACTCGTGGGATATCTTAAGATCATGTGCTATCTCTCTCAAGCTGGTACGACAGTTTTCCAGCACCCTTTCCTTAATTTTATCGACGTTATCTTCGATCGAAGCCGTCGATGGGCGACCACTTCACGACCGTCCTTGAAGGCTCTGTACCACTGATATGCACGAGTTTTCGATAGAGCATTATCACCAAAGGCCTTTTGCAACATTTTCAATGCATCGGCACACGAAAATTCATTTGCAACACAAAACTTTAAACAAATTCTTTGCTCAACGTAATCACCCATAGTAAAAATCGGCACGCACTCTGACATCGACTGACTTAATCAGCTGTTGCAAACACACTAGTTGACAGATCCCGCTCAAGCTTGGCATAGTAATTAAGGACAGTGGTACCAACCTAGGAAAAAATTTTTTACCCGCCTCATTGCCCCGCCAGATTGAAATCGATAATTCTCGGTACTTTCTTGACAGAAAATGTATTTCTCATGATTGATATCTTGATATAAAAAAGATCTGACTGTCCAGAGCGTATTAGACTGGTTGTGTTTGTAGTTTCTGAGACATTAGGAAAATAAAATTTCTACTGAAAATATTTGTGAATACCATGTAATCCGTCATTCGAAAATATTCTGAAAATCTCTCATTTTGGATTTATTCTTTTTGAGAATAACCTCGATTATGGGTGCACAGAAGGTCGGTAAAAAAATATTTTAACCGCTGATTTTTTCCAGTGATATGGCTTTAGGCGCCATAACTATCTCTGTTTTCGGTCATCTGTAATTATAGTATATCTAGCTTATTTATTATACACAGCATGAATTTTACGCAAGATCTTAATTAAATGTTTTAAATTGGTTTTGGAATATTAAATTAAAATTAATTGGGTCTGTATATTTAACACGCTCTATTAGTCCTGATTATCACAAATATAACATCATACTTAATGAAATATATTTATTCATTCATATAAAAACAATTTTGGAAATTATGGCATGAAATTTCAATCTCTCAGTGAGACTCGCCGCTTAGACACCTACATTATTTATTCACATAATAGAGCAAAATTGTACTCTTTACTGTGTTTGTGAATGATGATTCCATACATGGATGACATCTTTAAGGACTTCATTAGCTCTAGCTTCTATTCGTTTTCGATGGAGATTGTATCTAGGGCCAAATATATATTCTGTTCTTATAAATGAATTCGCCATTGGACAACTATTTCCGACTTGTGTAAGCCATCGATTTTGTAACACTGCTTTTTACTGGATTTCTCTCAATATGCCTTGAACCACGTCTGGTTTACTCAAAGAACGTTTTCTATGAGTTTGAGGAGATAACTGAGCGATCAGATCATTACTTTTGGATGATGCTTGATAATCCGGATGACGCAACTGGTATGAAATTTTTTTCCATAGCGACGACGTACGTAACTGAGGTCTTTCTCAAAAAAATGCTCTCATCGCTGAAGTAGACTCAATAAAACGAAAAATTAACGAACTAAGAATAAAGCTGCATTTTCATTATTTTATGGTAAGTGATAAATTTAATGTCAAATTATCGATCTCTGGAACTCCATATATTTTTTCTATTTAGCCCATTTCTACCACTTTACTTTCACTGTAGCTGTTAACTTGGATTTCTGTGTTTATATTAATCATATGTAGCTTCTTTATGAATTCACAGATATTAATTTTCCAGAAGAAATGAACAGTTGAACAAGCGCGCTACATATTCTTACTTCACGTCAGTACTTTCCACCATACGCTTATAGAGTAAGATCCCAGAGCGATAAGACACAACTTATTTTCACATAAATGAAACCTCATGTTCTCAGTAGTGTCTTATGTGCTCAGAATACCTGCGCGCTTGTGGAGCTTGCCGAGGGACACCTGGGCAGGTACCAGGTGTGAAAGCTAACTTAAATTTTCATAGCTGATTTTCAAATATATTTTGTGGAGTGTTATTATAAAGTTATACCATAAGCGTCAGACACTTTTCATGGGCCAGAACTTTTGTCAGACGCTTTAAAGCTCTACAAAAAATAAATTAACTTAACTTATTTTTACATGTCTGACATTTAAATATGTTGTTCAGACAATTGTTACGAAGTTATATTTAATTAGTCAGACAAAATTGATTGACCAAACACCCCCTAAACAGCAAAATTATTCTGCCGTGAGTATGAGCGCGAAAGCACAGTTGAGCAAAGAATTTGTTTAAAGTTTTGTGTTGCAAATGAATTTTCGTGTGCCGATGCATTGAAAATGTTGCAAAAGGCCTTTAGTGATAATACTCTATCGAAAACTCGTGCATATCAGTGGTACAGAGCCTTCAAGGACGGTCGTGAAGTGGTCGCCCATCGACGGCTTCGATCGAAGATAACGTCGATAAAATTAAGGAAAGGGTGCTGGAAAACCGTCGTACCAGCTTGAGAGAGATAGCACATGATCTTAAGATATCCCACGAGTCCGCACGTACGATTTTGATTGATATTTTGGGCATGAGAAAGGTGGCCGCACGACTCGTACCGAAAGACCTGAATTTTCTTCAAAAACGTCATCGCGAACAGGTTGCTTCAGACATGCTGGATCGCTGTAATTCCGATTCTACATTCATGGAACGCATTATAACTGGTGATGAGACCTGGGTCTACGAGTACGATATGCAAACAAGCCAGCAATCATCGGAATGGGTGGCAAAAAATGAGCCGAAACCGAAAAAACCACGCCAAAGCCGCTCGACAATGAAGGTGATGCTCATTGTTTTCTTCGATATTCGTGGCGTGGTGCACTACGAATTCGTTCCAGAGGGTCAGACAGTAAACAAGGAGTATTACCTAGGCGTTATGAAACGTTTGCGTGAGCGCATCCGTAAGAAGCGGCCAAATTTGTGGGCGAACAACTCATGGATTTTGCATGACGATAACGCGCCTTCTCACCGAGCTACGATTGTGACTGACTTTCTCGCCAAAAACTCAACAAACGTTCTTCAGCAACCACCGTATTCGCCGGATTTGGCTCCCTGCGACTTTTTCCTCTTCCCAAAACTAAAATTGCCCCTTCGTGGCACCCGTTTTGAGTCGATTGAAGCCATAAAACAAAATTCGGCGCGAGAGCTAAAGTCCATCCCGGAAAGCGCCTATAAAAAATGTTTCGATAATTGGAAGTGCCGTTGGCATAGATTTATTGAAGCAAATGGAGGCTATTTTGAAGGCGACCCAAAAAATTTTGACGATTAAATGTAGAAATGTTGTTTTAATTGAAAATTTCCGGTACTTTCTTGACAGAGTAGTATAAAGATATGTATTAGCATTGATTCACAACATTAGGCTGAAGGACCCAAGGTCGATGGATATTTTCTTGGCAATAAATTACTGTTACTATTATTTTTTTATTGTTTTTAAAATCAAAAAAGTATATATGAGACAATTTTTATAAGGGAATATTTGATAAAATTGTTTATTAAATTTCCATTTCTTTTCCAGGTCTTATTAAGTGCGGACTGCTGGGGCGAAGCCAGACTCCGAGAGTCGCAATGGAGGGCATCGCACATCGATCCCACGAAGGGTTTTGACATAAGGCAAGTTTTGCTTCATGAAATATTCTCTTAGTTTCAATACGGTTTTATAATGAGCTCTTTCTGAATTTACCAATCCTCTTCCTCCTAGGTGTCGTTGGAGGTGGAGCCTTGCCACAGAAGAGTGTGGGTGATATGCTCCGTACTTTGTCAGGACGGTACAGATTTTTGTGTCCAGTGCTCGTAGTTCCATAGCTGACCACGAAAGTACCCCAAAACTGTGAGTCATTATCGGCATAGCACATGTGCTCAATGCAAGGAATAGAAGTTTAGATTTGAGCTTAGACTTAAGTACCTGATGCACTCGATATAATAGCTTCTTACTAGATACTTCCTTCATTTTAGCGTTTTTTTATTCCCAAGGCCTGCTGTACGCCAAGATATTTATGTTTCGTTCTTGTCGAGGCTCTGCTGTACGCCAAGATATTTATGTTTCGTTCTTGTCGAGGCTCTGAATAGTGTCTTGATCCAGGAAGTTAGAATTACTTTCAGAGATTTTTCTTCTTTTCACAGTCAATCTTGTATACTTATCCAGGCCCATCTCCATTCTTATGGTCTCACTGAATGTAAGCACGATCTCCATCATTTTTTCATGTTGTTCGTCTTTAGATGCATACAATTTGAGATCGTCGATGTAAAGATGATGGGTTATTTTGATCTTTCTATCTTTGTCTAGTATATATCCATATTCACATCTAAGAATATATTTTATGCATTTTTGTATTACATTTCGCAGTTTTTTATCAGCATTAAGGAACATTGTTTACCGAAATAATTCAGGCAATGGAATTCCGAAATCATAAAAATAATTGATATCCCATGGTCCACTACAAATTATGACTTGACAATTCTGACTAAGGAAGATCCGTATGTGAAGGATATCAAAACTCAGTATCCTGAAAATCTCAATGTTTTGACAAGCATTGTAGGAGTTGGTCCCTCTTTTTATCGATGGAAACCTAAAAACTGTTAGAGCTTTTGTAAACTTGAATTATTCCGACAGTTCCTCAACTTCCTATCAATTATGAGGATATTTGGTTTCAATAGTAAGTCATAACTCACGAGAAGTGATACAGTTTCTTCAAAATAGGTTTTTTGATCGAGTAATACCTCGGAATAATACAGTTCCGTGGCTCCCCAGATCACCAGATTTATCCCCAAATTATTTTTTCCATGAGGATATCTGAAAGCATATATGCACATGACTTCGACAGAGTTTCAAATCTTGATGAATTAAGGTTGGAAATTATTCATCTTTGTGGCAACGTTGAGCCAAATCTACTCAGAGATATGAGATTATCTCTTCAGCTATTGTTCAGCTCAACAAGGTGCATTATTTGAACCCTTAATACATTGAATTTGTGAGCTTCTGTTCCAAATCAGTGGTTTTCTTATGATAATAAAATAAAATAAGAAGAAACGGTTTTTTACTTGATAGAAGGATTATTACAAAATATGAAAAAATCGTAAGTTTGTCTGAAGAGTTCATTACGCATGCCTGGAACGAAACAAAAAATGTTTGCTTATTTATATTTTAATTTTAATTGACAGTTTTTATTCGTTGGTTTTTCTTAATTCCGTTTGATATTGTATGATGAATTTTGACGTCTATTAAATATGAGCAGTGCTTATAAAGACATTAATTTAATTCTTAAAGTTTCTTCAAAGAATTTTTTGAAATTAAAATTGTAGAAGACAACAGATTAAATCTGTTTTGATTTTCATATTTTGTAATAATCCTTCTATCAAGTAAAAAACCGTTCCTTCTTATTTTATTTTATATATAATATATAATTATATTAGGTTTTTTAAATAAAGAAATTCATTATACAGTGTTGCACGGTTTTAACTGAGGCCGAGTCCCTTATAAGCTTTGTATGATTCTGTGAACGTGGAACATAAGTACCTTGGATTTATAAAAGTGTTTACTTTTATTTTCTATTGAGGACCGTGTATTCCTAAGATTCACCGAGTAAGTCTATACATTGTTTAATTGATTTTATTATATTTTTTATATGTAATGTTGAACTGATCTTATCGTAACTTTAATAAATTCTTGAGAATGTGCTACATGTTTTGAGATTTTTTGAAGTAATTTATTTAAATATATTGAATATTTCAAATAAATTAGTTTTTGAGAAGTTCTTGAAATTATGTTTTATATTTTTGAGAAAGGGTTATTTTTCATTCATATGGGATCGGAAAACAACATTTTGTAACAAACAGGGCTTCGTAAGTTTGTCTGAAGAGTTCATTACGCATGCCTGGAACAAAACAAAAAATGTTTGCTTATTTATATTTTAATTTTAATTGACAGTTTGTATTCGTTGGTTTTTCTCAATTCCGTTTGATATTGTATGATGAATTTTGACGTCTATTAAATATGAGCAGTGCTTATAAAGACATTAATTTAATTCTTAAAGTTTCTTCAAAGAATTTTTTGAAATTAAAATTGTAGAAGACAACAGATTAAATCTGTTTTGATTTTCATATTTTGTTTTCTTATGATTTTTAGAAGTTATTTCATTTTATTAGAATTTATTTTATGTTCGTGGAATTTATTTTATTTTCAAAGTCGTCATAGCAAAAAAAAATTGAGACAATGATTTTCAGAAGAGAAATCATTTGTTGCATTTATTCCAACAAATACATTTCTCGCATGCTAAGAAATGTTGTAAAAAACCTCTCAACCAGTAAGACAGACCCACACCATCGCTCTAATATTTTCGTATTGACGATGTAGAGTTCGAGTTAGGCTTGCAGCAGAATGCTAGGCAGTGCGAAAGGATGGGGATGATTCAAACAGCCATTCAGTTGAATATTAGTCACCATTTATAACGTAGAACGAAGTTATTATTGTGAAGGGCTGCTGAAATGATAGCTTTTCTTGTAAATGCATGATGAATCCTATATTCCGAAAATTATTTTCGTTACCTGTATGCCCAAACTCATAATCGTGTAATGAAAATACTACAAAATGATTTAATGGTTCAAATCAAGTATCTTTTTTATACCAGAAAAGGTGGCACTGTTGTGCACTACTTACGTGATAATGACGTAAGAATAAGTCAAATTTTACGGGATTATCTAGGTATAAATTTTTAATGAATATACCATTTTATAGATAGTGTTTCAATTATAAAAACGGAATTATTCTATTGAATCTCTAAACAAATTTTTTTTTGGTTTTTTTGAGAAATTATATCAAAATATCTTATACATACTGTTTTTATTAAACATGATATATAAAATTATCAAATATCAACGTTTCAAAACGTAGAGAGGAATCTATATAAAATATTGACACAAATTAAATACCATACATAGCCGATACAGCTGTTTTCTATGAATATTGTGAATATTGCCTATTCGGTTGTACTTGAACTTTGAAACTTGGACTGTGACAAGTCTAAATATTTCCTACTAGCTTTTTACCCGCGGCTTCGCCCGCAGTGGAGTCATTAAATAAGTATGAAAGATAAAGGGTAAGGGTATAATAATAGTAAAACTTCATTACTGAAGTAGCTAAATTTGACGATTTTTTGACAAACAATTGTTTTATCTTTCGTAAAAAAATTTTTTTTTTTAAATATAAAGTACCCTATGTTACTTCTAATACCTTCAAGAGTATATGTACAAAGTTTCATGATGATCGGTTCAGTAGTTTTTGCGTGAAAGCGTAACAAACAAACTTACATTCGCATTTATAATATTACTAGCTTTTTACCCGCGGCTTCGCCCGCAGTGGAGTCATTAAATAAGTATGAAAGATAAAGGGTAAGGGTATAATAATAGTAAAACTTCATTACTGAAGTAGCTAAATTTGACGATTTTTTGACAAACAATTGTTTTATCTTTCGTAAAAAAATTTTTTTTTTTAAATATAAAGTACCCTATGTTACTTCTAATACCTTCAAGAGTATATGTACAAAGTTTCATGATGATCGGTTCAGTAGTTTTTGCGTGAAAGCGTAACAAACAAACTTACATTCGCATTTATAATATTACTAGCTTTTTACCCGCGGCTTCGCCCGCAGTGGAGTCATTAAATAAGTATGAAAGATAAAGGGTAAGGGTATAATAATAGTAAAACTTCATTACTGAAGTAGCTAAATTTGACGATTTTTTGACAAACAATTGTTTTATCTTTCGTAAAAAAATTTTTTTTTTTTAAATATAAAGTACCCTATGTTACTTCTAATACCTTCAAGAGTATATGTACAAAGTTTCATGATGATCGGTTCAGTAGTTTTTGCGTGAAAGCGTAACAAACAAACTTACATTCGCATTTATAATATTACTAGCTTTTTACCCGCGGCTTCGCCCGCAGTGGAGTCATTAAATAAGTATGAAAGATAAAGGGTAAGGGTATAATAATAGTAAAACTTCATTACTGAAGTAGCTAAATTTGACGATTTTTTGACAAACAATTGTTTTATCTTTCGTAAAAAAATTTTTTTTTTTAAATATAAAGTACCCTATGTTACTTCTAATACCTTCAAGAGTATATGTACAAAGTTTCATGATGATCGGTTCAGTAGTTTTTGCGTGAAAGCGTAACAAACAAACTTACATTCGCATTTATAATATTACTAGCTTTTTACCCGCGGCTTCGCCCGCAGTGGAGTCATTAAATAAGTATGAAAGATAAAGGGTAAGGGTATAATAATAGTAAAACTTCATTACTGAAGTAGCTAAATTTGACGATTTTTTGACAAACAATTGTTTTATCTTTCGTAAAAAAATTTTTTTTTTTAAATATAAAGTACCCTATGTTACTTCTAATACCTTCAAGAGTATATGTACAAAGTTTCATGATGATCGGTTCAGTAGTTTTTGCGTGAAAGCGTAACAAACAAACTTACATTCGCATTTATAATATTACTAGCTTTTTACCCGCGGCTTCGCCCGCAGTGGAGTCATTAAATAAGTATGAAAGATAAAGGGTAAGGGTATAATAATAGTAAAACTTCATTACTGAAGTAGCTAAATTTGACGATTTTTTGACAAACAATTGTTTTATCTTTCGTAAAAAAATTTTTTTTTTTAAATATAAAGTACCCTATGTTACTTCTAATACCTTCAAGAGTATATGTACAAAGTTTCATGATGATCGGTTCAGTAGTTTTTGCGTGAAAGCGTAACAAACAAACTTACATTCGCATTTATAATATTACTAGCTTTTTACCCGCGGCTTCGCCCGCAGTGGAGTCATTAAATAAGTATGAAAGATAAAGGGTAAGGGTATAATAATAGTAAAACTTCATTACTGAAGTAGCTAAATTTGACGATTTTTTGACAAACAATTGTTTTATCTTTCGTAAAAAAATTTTTTTTTTTTAAATATAAAGTACCCTATGTTACTTCTAATACCTTCAAGAGTATATGTAAAAAGTTTCATGATGATCGGTTCAGTAGTTTTTGCGTGAAAGCGTAACAAACAAACTTACATTCGCATTTATAATATTACTAGCTTTTTACCCGCGGCTTCGCCCGCAGTGGAGTCATTAAATAAGTATGAAAGATAAAGGGTAAGGGTATAATAATAGTAAAACTTCATTACTGAAGTAGCTAAATTTGACGATTTTTTGACAAACAATTGTTTTATCTTTCGTAAAAAAATTTTTTTTTTTAAATATAAAGTACCCTATGTTACTTCTAATACCTTCAAGAGTATATGTACAAAGTTTCATGATGATCGGTTCAGTAGTTTTTGCGTGAAAGCGTAACAAACAAACTTACATTCGCATTTATAATATTACTAGCTTTTTACCCGCGGCTTCGCCCGCAGTGGAGTCATTAAATAAGTATGAAAGATAAAGGGTAAGGGTATAATAATAGTAAAACTTCATTACTGAAGTAGCTAAATTTGACGATTTTTTGACAAACAATTGTTTTATCTTTCGTAAAAAATTTTTTTTTTTAAATATAAAGTACCCTATGTTACTTCTAATACCTTCAAGAGTATATGTACAAAGTTTCATGATGATCGGTTCAGTAGTTTTTGCGTGAAAGCGTAACAAACAAACTTACATTCGCATTTATAATATTACTAGCTTTTTACCCGCGGCTTCGCCCGCAGTGGAGTCATTAAATAAGTATGAAAGATAAAGGGTAAGGGTATAATAATAGTAAAACTTCATTACTGAAGTAGCTAAATTTGACGATTTTTTGACAAACAATTGTTTTATCTTTCGTAAAAAAATTTTTTTTTTTTAAATATAAAGTACCCTATGTTACTTCTAATACCTTCAAGAGTATATGTACAAAGTTTCATGATGATCGGTTCAGTAGTTTTTGCGTGAAAGCGTAACAAACAAACTTACATTCGCATTTATAATATTACTAGCTTTTTACCCGCGGCTTCGCCCGCAGTGGAGTCATTAAATAAGTATGAAAGATAAAGGGTAAGGGTATAATAATAGTAAAACTTCATTACTGAAGTAGCTAAATTTGACGATTTTTTGACAAACAATTGTTTTTTTATCTTTCGTAAAAAAAATTTTTTTTTTTAAATATAAAGTACCCTATGTTACTTCTAATACCTTCAAGAGTATATGTACAAAGTTTCATGATGATCGGTTCAGTAGTTTTTGCGTGAAAGCGTAACAAACAAACTTACATTCGCATTTATAATATTACTAGCTTTTTACCCGCAGCTTCGCCCGCAGTGGAGTCATTAAATAAGTATGAAAGATAAAGGGTAAGGGTATAATAATAGTAAAACTTCATTACTGAAGTAGCTAAATTTGACGATTTTTTGACAAACAATTGTTTTATCTTTCGTAAAAAATTTTTTTTTTTTTTAATATAAAGTACCCTATGTTACTTCTAATACCTTCAAGAGTATATGTACAAAGTTTCATGATGATCGGTTCAGTAGTTTTTGCGTGAAAGCGTAACAAACAAACTTACATTCGCATTTATAATATTACTAGCTTTTTACCCGCGGCTTCGCCCGCAGTGGAGTCATTAAATAAATATGAAAGATAAAGGGTAAGGGTATAATAATAGTAAAACTTCATTACTGAAGTAGCTAAATTTGACGATTTTTTGACAAACAATTGTTTTATCTTTCGTAAAAAAATTTTTTTTTTGAATATAAAGTACCCTATGTTACTTCTAATACCTTCAAGAGTATATGTACAAAGTTTCATGATGATCGGTTCAGTAGTTTTTGCGTGAAAGCGTAACAAACAAACTTACATTCGCATTTATAATATTACTAGCTTTTTACCCGCGGCTTCGCCCGCAGTGGAGTCATTAAATAAGTATGAAAGATAAAGGGTAAGGGTATAATAATAGTAAAACTTCATTACTGAAGTAGCTAAATTTGACGATTTTTTGACAAACAATTGTTTTATCTTTCGTAAAATTTTTTTTTTTTTAAATATAAAGTACCCTATGTTACTTCTAATACCTTCAAGAGTATATGTACAAAGTTTCATGATGATCGGTTCAGTAGTTTTTGCGTGAAAGCGTAACAAACAAACTTACATTCGCATTTATAATATTACTAGCTTTTTACCCGAGGCTTCGCCCGCAGTGGAGTCATTAAATAAGTATGAAAGATAAAGGGTAAGGGTATAATAATAGTAAAACTTCATTACTGAAGTAGCTAAATTTGACGATTTTTTGACAAACAATTGTTTTATCTTTCGTAAAAAAATTTTTTTTTTTTAAATATAAAGTACCCTATGTTACTTCTAATACCTTCAAGAGTATATGTACAAAGTTTCATGATGATCGGTTCAGTAGTTTTTGCGTGAAAGCGTAACAAACAAACTTACATTCGCATTTATAATATTACTAGCTTTTTACCCGCGGCTTCGCCCGCAGTGGAGTCATTAAATAAGTATGAAAGATAAAGGGTAAGGGTAAAATAATAGTAAAACTTCATTACTGAAGTAGCTAAATTTGACGATTTTTTGACAAACAATTGTTTTATCTTTCGTAAAAAAATTTTTTTTTTAAATATAAAGTACCCTATGTTACTTCTAATACCTTCAAGAGTATATGTACAAAGTTTCATGATGATCGGTTCAGTAGTTTTTGCGTGAAAGCGTAACAAACAAACTTACATTCGCATTTATAATATTACTAGCTTTTTACCCGAGGCTTCGCCCGCAGTGGAGTCATTAAATAAGTATGAAAGATAAAGGGTAAGGGTAAAATAATAGTAAAACTTCATTACTGAAGTAGCTAAATTTGACGATTTTTTGACAAACAATTGTTTTATCTTTCGTAAAAAAATTTTTTTTTTTAAATATAAAGTACCCTATGTTACTTCTAATACCTTCAAGAGTATATGTACAAAGTTTCATGATGATCGGTTCAGTAGTTTTTGCGTGAAAGCGTAACAAACAAACTTACATTCGCATTTATAATATTAGTAGGGAAAGTAGGGATTTACCGTAGCTCATTCTCCTTGTCATATAACAAAGTTTTTGTTGGATATCAGACTTTAATGTCTTCAATAAAACATGTTACAATTATGCTGATTGCAACCATAGTGGTAGAATGTGTAGAAATAACCCAAAGTACATTTTTTTGCTGTAGACCATTTGGCAGTTTGAGAGACAAATTTCACTCTGTTAAATATTTTGACGTTCATAAAAAATCTGATATGCAACATAATATAGATCGGATGGCCTCAGATGCACATTCGTGTAATTTATAAAAAAACATTTCAGATACTGAATTGTTTCAGCCGTTACTACTTGGTAGTTGATCATAATTAAAACAAATTGTAGAAATTACTATGTTTTACTACCAATAAAAACGGGGACGGCAACAAGATGCGCAGAAAGAGTCTGGATCAAGGAAGAAACTAAAGCATTCTACCAGAAGCGAGATACTGTACAACATTATGTCAAGGTACTGCATGCAGAACTGACTCATAAACTCCATTCAATAGAATTTGATATTTTTGATGATAAAATTAGACAAGAAATTAGTGAATTCATTTTTTCAAAATATGCTGAAATTTAAAAAAACTAAATTCATTAGAAAAAACTCAAAAACCCAAATTTATTAAACGAAGTGAAAATATAATATATAGACCAAATGTTCGCGTCATTAACATGTCAGAATCCCAATTTTTGAATAACGAACTAAACTTACTCGAAAAAGGTCATAAATTTGCCCCAACAATCAAAAATAAAAAAGTAAAAGAAATTCTTACTGTAGAGTCCACAATTTCATTTAAATATACGGATGAGGTGAATAAAATTACCTCAAAAATTTCAAAAACCCTTAGAAACAACAGAAACATAACTAACAATAATATTTTGAAAACAATCAAATCCATAACAGAAAAAATTCAATCTGATGATCTTACCGTCACAAAAGCAAATAAATCAGAAGCCACAGTTATCCTTTCTAGATCGAAGTACATAGAGAAAATGAATGATTTCATTAAAAATCAAGATATCGTAGAAACTCCCGTTGACCCGACGACTAAAATTCAAAAATCATTGAGAAAAACTTTGTCAGACATCTCCTTATTTAAATCAAATTATCATCTCATAAATATGAATCCTAGACCACCAAAACTCTACGGTCTAATAAAAACTCACAAAGAAGATGCACCACTTCGCCCAGTCGTTTCCTTTATTAGCAGCTCTACCTATAAAATAGAGAAAAAATTAAATGAAATGTTTAAAAGGCTTACTAATTTCACTCCGAAATACACAATGAAAAATTTCATAGAATTAACAACGAAATTAAAAAATTTTTCTTTACCTAGTAATTCCTACCTAGTATGCCTGGATGTGGATAATATGTTTCCAAATATACCGAGAAATGATAGCATTCAGTTAGCTTCAGAAATTCTTGAAAAATCACATGTAAATCCCGTGATACACGGTGATTTCATTGCCCTTTTAAAACAATGCCTGCTCAAAAACTATTTTCAATTTAATAATAAAATATACGAACAATTAAACGGCCTAGTTATGGGCTCACCACTGAGTCCACTCCTTGCAGATATATTCATGTCAGAAATAGAAAATAAAATCTTCAATTCGAAACTACCTGTAAATATTCATTTCTAGTACAGATACGTAGACGATATTCTCACGTGTATCTTCGGAACATCCAGACAATTGAGTCAATTTTTGAATTTTTTTAATAATATTCACCTAAAAATTAAATTCAAATTAGAAAAAGAATCGAAGAACAGTATTGCATTTTCAGACCTCTCGATATCACACTCAAATAGAAAAATAGAATTCAACGTGTTCAGAAAACCCACATCCACTGATATATGTATTCCTATTGATTCCAATCACCCATTTTCACAGAAAATATCAGCGTATCAATCGATGATCCATAGAGCCTTCGCATTACCCTTACCCAAAAATGACCGCGAAGCTGAAGTCCAAACTATAAAATCAATAGCCGCGAACAACGGTTTCAACCCCGATATAATTGATAATCTAATTCGACAGAAACTATCTAAAATAGCTATGAGCCAAATTTATCCCATCATAAAAACTGAAGAAAATGAAAAATTCATTTCTCTATCGTACTTTGGTAGCATAAGTCAAAAAGTGGCAATAGTTTTTCAAAATCAGATGTCTATATTGCCTTCAAAACGCAGAACAAATTATCATCGGTATTATTTAACGCAAATGACCCTACTCCAAACATAAACAAATAAGGAGTTTATGAGTTATCTTGTTCTACGTTCAGTAATAAATATATAGGACAAACAGGACGTCCCTTCAAGACGAGGTTCAACGAACATAAAATGAGTTTCATAAAAAATAAACAAAATTCTACTTTTGCCACTCATTGTCTAGAAAACGGTCATTCTTTTCCCACAATAGATAATATTAAAATTTTACATGTAGAATCGGAAGGAAAGAAACTCGATTATCTAGAATCTGTTGAATTTCAAATTAGTTCACAATAACAATAATGTAAAAATAATGGATGACTGTACGGACCTATATAAATCGAAAATATTTGAGATATTCAAAAAGTAATATCTGTTCAAAACCTTTTTCAACGAACATAAAATTAATTTAATGAAAAGTAAACGAAAATTCAACTTTTGCCACTCATTCTTTAGAAAATAGTAATTCCTTTCGACAAAAGAAAATCTTACGAAAATTTTACATGTAGATTCAAATGAAAAGAAACCTGATTATTGAAATTTTCAAATTCGTTCACAATAAAAATAATTTAAAAAATAATGAATGACTGTATGAAGCTATGTAAATCCAAATATTTGAGATGTACAACAAAATAACGTAAAAATAATGAATGACTGTACGGAGCTATGCAACCCCAAAAATTATTTGAGATATTTAAATGGGTACCATCTGTTTAACAACCTTCTTTGTCGATTGCCGACATTCCGATATCTGTTAGAAGGCCCCTCTTTTTTTACTCAATTTTTTATCACGTTCCGCTTGTTAACCTCTGTACCACTATTAGAATCTATTGAAATATTCAAAATATTTATCACTTTTGTTTAAATACCTCTGTACCACTGTTAGGTCATCAGTTGTCTGATGATGGGATAGTTCATTTCCCGAAACTCGAGTCACAAGAAAATGTGTAATATATATTTTTATTGGTAGTAAAACATAGTAATTTCTACAATTTGTTTTAAAAAAAACATTTACTCTTTCTTTGCTCATACTGATTATCCGATTATTCTTGTTGTTTCGTATCCATATTACGGAAACATAAGTAAAGTAACATCACAAACTGCAACTCCGAATAATTCGGGTAATTTAGCTCAATTAATTACTGATAGTGTGGTTCATACAAAACAAGTACAAAAAACTTCCATCATAACAAGGCAGCAAAGAACTAAATATTCAGATGAAGCTTGATATCGATAAGAACATTGATTTCATAGATAACCTTCAAAATTAATTTATAAAACAAGAAAAAATTGATCATAATCTCGACCCTTTCAACAGGCTTGTTAATAATAAATATGATATGTAAATGTTCGAGGTTTAAATACAAGCTTTAAAAAATCTTGATTGAGAATCTGGAGCTTATACTTGTATAATAGTATCTATAAAATTAAAACAGTACCTTGCTCTTTAACATTGCAGGTTACCAAATTATATTGTAATGAAGGTAACGTGAATGTTACAGATATAAATACCAATAATATCGATGTACTTAAATCTGGCATTAACTTGGATAATTATTTGTTTCAGAGGAGTCAGCGGTTAAAAAATCCCATGATATGCCAAAATCTGAGGCTATTTGAGAATTGAAGACATATATAAATAAGAAAGGAACTGTTAAAAATCACCTTATTATTGGGGATTTTGATATTGATTGAATCCAAATAGAAAATTATAGTCACAAACATTTAAATCATTTCCTGGATTAGTACCAGGTTTTCAGGCAGTTACTTTATTAAAACTAATTCTTATGGAACCAAAGCTTTGGAATAATTTGTTCCATTCAATGATCACCACCCTCTGTTTTCGACAAGTAATAAAATCCAATACAATAAGATCAAGAAGCAGTTTGGGGCGAGTTTATTGGTCGCTCAGATGATGGCACTGTGTAATGAAACAATTGTCAGCTTCATAAAGACTGATTATATTAAATATAAAATGTAAATTGGAAATCATCTTTTTTCCCTATGTATCGAAGAGCCTACATTATTAAATGGCAAAACTATAGAATATAACAAATCCACAAAAGTTGTTGAAAAGTTATTCGGGGAATTGATATTATCCATGCAGAAATCTGATTTAGCCACTGAAGCAATTAACAACCTAATGAATGAATTTCCACCAAGCGATTGAATAACTTAAGGCATTTAAATATGTTGTAGGACAAGAGAAACTACATGATATGGAAAAAGAATAGACTAATTATGATACTAAAGCTGAATATAGAAAATTTGTTGAATTATTTGAAAAATTTATCAAATAAGCTAAAATCATACATTAATATTGGATGGTCGCAATGAATGTCGGTAGTTGTAGAGGTCTGTAGTCCATAGTTTATGTAAAACTTGGTGAAAATACAGTAAAATAATTTTGTTTATAAAGGGTGATAATAAGAAAATTCACATTCATGCAGAATAATTGGATGATTAATATAATAATATAATAATATAATAATAATTGGTACCGATCAGCCGAATTAATTTATTTTAATAATTGGATGAGTACAAAATATAAAAATTAGAAGTGGTGTGGATGATATCAATAGAACATCGGCCCAGTGTTTGGCCGATTTTATTGGTGAGCCTTTTGTTCTTTCGATTAATTTGTGCATTGAAACATCGATCTGGCTAGATACTTTCAAACGAGCTGATATAAAATGAAAAAACAAATCTGGCGAAAGACCCAACATATCCTACTATAGACTTATCTCATTAATTTCCAACACTATCAAAATTCCTTAAAAAGTCGTAGACTACAGATTGTAGCTAGGCTTCCGCCCACCAGGCATTAGATCTCGACGTGATGGGGGCGCATGTCATGACTAGGACCCTAGTTTCGTCCCGGCGAAATGGAGGGTTAAGTCTTGGTGTCTAACGTAATGCCATTTCGCGCCAGTCACTGGACCAGTATGGTGGAAGATCTCCGAATGGGGCCCTAGTTTTACTCAGGTGAAATGGAGGGCTGAGCCGGTTGATTAACTCAGTGACAAGGGAGTCTGTCGTAGCACAGGGCTTCTCCCTTAAAACTGGCGTACTCTACCCTATCGCAGTATGAATCTCCGGATTCGGTGTAATGGCCGAGTGCGTTATGTAGCATACTGCGTTACCTCGGGGGGGTGGACTTGCCCTCAGGTGTTACTTGTACCACCTGGCCACCCCACTTGGTGTTGGACTCGAGGGGGCAGTGGTTGAAAGTCCGCATGCTGGACTAGGGGGGTATTTCATTTATCTGTTCGCAGACCCCCATTTTCGGGATATTCTCATGAAACGACTCGGGGTTTAACGGGACTTGACGGTTCGACCGGCCTGTCCTGGCCCCTGGATCTGTGCGTAACTATTTAGGGTTTGTGGATCTCGACGAAATGGCTCCGCCATTAGTGCTTGACGCCAGGATCAATCAAATGACTTCACATGGGTTCGGTGGGTCAGGACGTATAGTCCGCTAGACGGTGCTCGTACCAGGATCAATTGTAGTCGTCAATCTTGAGTTTATCTTAGTTCTTGGGACTGCGTTCGGGTGGATGGATAAGAATTCCCTCCGGCGGGTGAGTTGCGTCTCAAACAACTCGGGTACTGACCTGCAGAGCCAGTAGAGGTTGGATAGTGCTTTCGCTGCTACCAGTCAGACGGTTCTGGCTTTCGAGTCGGGGCCCAAACTGGAAGCTGGTGGGTTCATCTCTTCGGAGGGGTTCTCGCCACGCGCGATGATATGGCGTAATCCTTATCACACTTTCTACCTCTAGGGATGGACTGCTGTGTAGTCACTTGGAAAAGAGGTATCCTCAAATAGCCAATAACTATTCTGGTAGAATTCACGTGTAGCTAGGCTTCATAGAATAATATTAAGGAGGCAATATGGCTTCATGAATCATCTGGAAACCAAAGACTCACTGGACTTTGTAACCTATTCAATTTTTGATAAAATTGAGAAATGTATACTAATTGCAGTAAGCTTTTTGGTTTTAACTAACGTATCTGTTATTTTTTATCATAAGCAAAATCGGCAAAATTGGATGGGATAGTCGCGTTCATCAATGGAGATATCGTCGGGTCTTCGGATCACGTCAGGAACATCAATGAATCTCTTTAGGAATGCGGTGTTATGAGAGAGCTTTTGACCTGTTAGTTCCGGGAGATGATGCCTTTCGTTCCATCTTGTAGGCCCTGAACTCATCAGATTGGCGATAGGGATGCAAGTCTGCCAATGACCCCTGTGAACTTATTCCACGTCGAAACGTCTGTTTTAGAACGCTTGTATTATGCTCTACTAAAAGCCGGCGAGGACGGTGAATTAAGTATTATCGAAAAGCGGTCGCGTCCTCTATGTGATACTCTGGAAAGCTGCGGCAGAGCAGAGCGGAGTTCTGGCAAAGGAGCCGGCACGTTACCACACTTCTTTATGTTGATGACTTGTTACTAGTATGCCAGACATTCCATTAGCAGATGATAAAGCTATCCTTTAGATTGGAAAAATTTGGAATGATGTGGAGAACAAGATGAATAAATATTCCCAATATGTTGATAACTGGCTATTTTTCGGTAAAATTTCTTTAAACTTCGACATAACTGCATATTTGACTTTTGGAAGTTATTTACACAGTGTTTCTGAATACTTAAATATTATCTTTGATGCGAAATTATACAAAAAGTTGAATCATGCAAATACATTCTGTCAAGAAAGTACCGGGAATTATCGATTTAAATCTGGCGGGGCAATGAGGCAGGTAAAAAATTTTTTTCCTAGGTTGGTACCACTGTCCTTAATTACTATGCCAAGCTTGAGCGGGATCTGTCAACTAGTGTGTTTGCAACAGCTGATTAAGTCAGTCGATGTCAGAGTGCGTGCCGATTTTTACTATGGGTGATTACGTTGAGCAAAGAATTTGTTTAAAATTTTGTGTTGCAAATGAATTTGCGTGTGCCGATGCATTGAAAATGTTGCAAAAGGCCTTTGGTGATAATGCTCTATCGGAAACTCGTGCATATCAGTGGTACAGAGCCTTCAAGGACGGTCGTGAAGTGGTCGCCCATCGACGGCTTCGATCGAAGATAACGTCTATAAATTTAAGGAAAGGGTGCTGGAAAACCGTCGTACCAGCTTGAAAGAAATAGCACATGATCTTAAGATATCCCACGAGTCCGCACGTACGATTTTGATTGATATTTTGGGCATGAGAAAGGTGGCCGCACGACTCGTACCGAAAGACCTGAATTTTCTTCAAAAACGTCATCGCGAACAGGTTGCTTCAGACATGCTGGATCGCTGTAATTCCGATTCTACATTCATGGAACGCATTATAACTGGTGATGAGACCTGGGTCTACGAGTACGATATGCAAACAAGCCAGCAATCATCGGAATGGGTGGCAAAAAATGAGCCGAAACCGAAAACACCACGCCAAAGCCGCTCGAAAATGAAGGTGATGCTCATTGTTTTCTTCGATATCCGTGGCGTGGTGCACTACGAATTCGTTCCAGAGGGTCAGACGGTAAACAAGGAGTATTACCTAGGCGTTATGGAACGTTTGCGTGAGCGTATCCGTAAGAAGCGGCCAAATTTGTGGGCGAACAACTCATGGATTTTGCATGACGATAACGCGCCTTCTCACCGAGCTACGATTGTGACTGACTTTCTCGCCAAAAACTCAACAAACGTGCTTCAGCAACCACCGTATTCGCCGGATTTGGCTCCCTGCGACTTTTTCCTCTTCCCAAAACTAAAATTGCCCCTTCGTGGCACCCGTTTGGAGTCGATTGAAGCCATAAAACAAAATTCGGCGCGAGAGCTAAAGTCCATCCCGGAAAGCGCCTATAAAAAATGTTTCGATAATTGGAAGTGCCGTTGGCATAGATGTATTGGAGCAAATGGAGCCTATTTTGAAGGCGACCCAATACATTTTGACGATTAAATGTAAAAATGTTGTTTTAATTGAAAATTCCCGGTACTTTCTTGACAGAGTAGTATTTAGGATCAGTTTTCGCCTGTAATATGAGATGGGATAAACACATCCAGTATGTATTTATTAGAAAAAAAAGATTATATATTATATTAACTTTTATTTTTCACGAACATTTTAAGGTTATTGGGACTGATATTCTCATGAGAATATTTCATACATCATTTTATAGCAAAACAGATTATGGGGTAATTTTATGGAGAAGAACTTACTCTAACTGAAATCATTGAATCAAATTATTACAAATTAATAATAAACGTTAATTTAATGTTATTGAACCCTCTAATTCAGAGAGCTCTTCTCATTCGAATCATTGAGATATCGTTATGACGATCAAAAAGTAAATTTTTTGTATTCAAACATCGCAGCTAGAAATAAAAGTAAACAAATGCCAAAAGAATGCAAAACTGTTAGTGTTAAGAATACATTTCACAAGAACCATAAAAATATTCGACAACATTTTCAAATATTCAAGATTATATCTAATGAAGCTTTGTTGAAGAAATAATTTGAAAGAATGGGTCGCAACCGATTCATACATAATATATAATACTAAATGTATTTGAAATTTACTATGCAGAAGTATTTGAATAGTACAGATAATAGCTGATATTGATTCCAGCTTTTATCTGTAATATTCAAATACTTCATCACGGTGAATTTTCAATATATATTTTAATAATTGAGAAATTCCTTTGTATTATAAGATATGCACGTGGCAATTATCTAAGGCTGAGTCTAAGTCGTATCTTCTTTCATTGTATATTTCTGAGATATAGCCTAGATTTCGTATAGGCCATGGTTAATTGTTGCAAAAATGTCTGTAGAAAAAAGGTATTATTATTTATTTTTTAATGATTTTTTTTCATTACTGAAGAGATTTGAATTCGAATTGATTAGTTGATTAGAACTTGTGATTCTTCAACATCCAATAGAAACATTATTATTATTATCCTGATACTTCTAGATCTTCTGTGAAGATCTTTCAGAAGCTTTTTCAGCTTGTGCGAGATGGGAGTACAGTTGTGTTCTGGGTAGGGGCTTTGTTACTGCGATCTTGCGCCACTTTAGGTCACAGCACTGTTAGTTTTTTACCCAACAGTGAAATGGTGGCAGACACCTGTCCAACTGGGAAATTTCTTTCCCACCTGTCCAGGATTCGAACCCGGAATTCCCGGTCACGAGCCCGATGCTCTCCCGCTGAGCTATCCACACTCAGACATGTATGTATAAGGTGATGTCTAAATAATTTTGTAATTATTTTATATTCATTTTGTTTATTTTTTACTCAATTTCCACCACATGTGATGATAATATATATGTCCATAAAGTGATATAGTGTTATCTAGAAAATAATTTTTAAAAATTTAATTCTAATTCTTTTCATGAGTTCATTTAGATAAAAAGGTTCCAGAGAATTAATTCCAGCTATTATCTGTAATATATAATACCACTTACTGTTAAATAAATATAGCATGGATTGACACTTAGAAACATTGAGGATAGTTAGTTGTGTTGGATGTTTACTTGCTCTTTCTATTGGGTTTGGTCGTGTAAGATTGTTATACGGTCTCCTCCTTATTTTTAGGCTTTATACCTACTTAACATACAGTTAATTTTACAGATACTGATGAACTGTTTCAGCCGCTACTATTTAGCAGTTGATTATAATTAAAAGAAGTTCTAGAAATTACTATGTTTTACTACCAATTAATATTGATATTTTACACATTCAATTGTGACTCGGGTCATAATTGAATGTTTAAAATATCAATTTATTGGTAGTAACACATATTAAATTTTACAACTTGTTTCAATTACAGTTTACTTGTTCACCTATGTGGAATTTGTGTACAAATATTGTATTTTCATGTAAATGAATTGGTTAGTAATTAAATAAATGAGTTTTTACCTTAATATCTTTCAGGCAGAAATCATTGCAATAGGACGATGTGTAAGCTTCAGAATCCTTGGTTTTGGATCGAGCAGAATATTGTTACATGTTGTAGAGGTACTGACATGACTCCACCAGTTTAAGTTCGTTTGTTTATTCATTATTATGGTTGACTGTCAAATCCATGGTAGTCATCTAATTTTCTCATTGAAAAAGGATTAAATGAGAAGTAAAATGGCAAGAATTGCTATTGATATCTCCCTACTCGTACTACCAAGTTGGCGTTGTAACCATCGAGTGCATATATATATATATATATATATATATATATATATATGTGTGTAATTGTCACTAAGATTATCAAAAATGATTAGTTCACTATTTTTTGCCATACTCAAAAAATAAAATTTGCAACGACATATTTTTGGATCCAAAAAAATTACTGATGATTCAAACTATTCGCATCATTCGAGTTTATTCAATTCAATTTTCAAGTTCCTAAAATATGTCACATTTAATAATAATAAGTTATCACATTAGAATGAATAATTCTAGTACAAAGGTTTGGTGGAAATATAGCTCAAAAGATGCAGAATACGGACAGACTTTTGGATGAAATATTACCGCAGAGATACTCGTCCCAGCACGCGGAAAATAAAAAATTGTTGCGAGGATTTTACAATTAAAATTTAGTATTATTGCTATTATCTTCGAATTTCTGAAAGGTCATATCAGGGATAGTATAAATCATAATTGGGATTCCGAAAGGAATAAAAAATGCAGGTTGCAGGTATTTTAAGTTGTTTTCCACTGTCACTAACTGAAAACGAATGGTTCTCTAGCCATCAGTTGTTTAATCCTCAAAACTATGGACTATGAGAAATGTCATCTCAAGGTGAATGGTTAAGACTCTGTTCGAGATGTTATGCTTACCTGAATATGATTTCTTTGATCGTATGTTTTTACTGTAAGAATTAGAGAGAGAAACAAAAAATATTGTTTAACGAACTTCATACGAACCACGAAAGATTTAATACTTTTTCATTTGACGTGAAACGAAATTTATTAATTACATATTGAATTGAAGCATATATTCAAGTAATGATAAATGGTATATTGGAATTAAAAAAAATTATTTTTGTTGTTAGTTCTATCTATATCGAATGAATATTTAGTTGGTTATTCCGTTCTTGTGAATCTTGCTCACAAAACAAGCCATAATTCATAACTGATTGATATTACCACTGAAGGCAATAAAAATATGTCCAATGTTAAATTTTAATCTCACAGATGACATATTTATATCGGCGCATTACTCTGTTCAGTAAGATGATTCAAAATTTATTCAAAATATTTATAAGAGCAACTAATTTATGTGAAAAGCTTAGCGCACCTTTATGATTTTCATTGTATTCCTAAACAGCGAGTATAAATGTAGAGGGTTGATTACTTGAATGTTATCAAGAATGAATGTATTTTTTCATAAATTTGGGTCCTTAATTGATTCGTATCCGAAATACAGAGTGTTGGAGTTAGAATTTTTCAACGTTTTCTCCACACAGCATCTGCTTTTTTTAATATTTAGGTGAAATTTTCCAAGGACATCAGTTTTATATCCTATGACGTTGCCTGCAAAGATCTTCGTAGTGCAGCACTATTTTCCCTCCAGAACTTTTCGTGCTACGCCACTGGTAGATGGGAAAGGATTACTGTTCAATTCAAAAACTTTTCAATTTCATGAAAAGTTTTCGCATCTGCTACCGTTTTAGAGGGAAAAAATATTTAAAAATTCGCCTTAAGACGTCAGGAGAATGAACTTTGCAGAACAATTCGGTAGGTATTGCCTAGTTGAATAAAATCATGGTTTCAATATTAGTTTCTTTTGACTTCTCGATCTGTGGTAGTAGTTTATAAAGATCAGAAAAACTCGAAACATAATCATAACAGCATCATGCAACAGAAAAAGCATTCAACAACCACACGTACGGAATTGAACTAGATCAAATGTTGTTCTCCTCCAAGCTTCTGTTAATTTTCTCATAGGTGATCAAACTCTTCCGAAGACTCCCGGAATATTTCTTACTGTTTCAAACGCGCCTATCATACGATTTCTCATATTAACTAGTGTCATATTCACAAGAGATCTCAGATGCCCTATAAGAAAAAACCTAAATTATTCAAATCTGGGGATCTGACGGGCCATGACTGAGGTCTATCGGGTCGAATCAACCTGTCATAGTTTTCGTTCAACTTCTTTAAAACTGAAAAATCAGCTGAAGAACCATCGCGTATGAACATCGTAGCAAAAGAGGTAAATCTTCAAGTAACAAGCAAATAATTTCTCAAAAAATGTCTGTACGAGTGTCTAGTAAGGTGACCAGGTAAAACCAACCGCCAATATTACCAGAGATTCAATGAAAACTGCTCTTGGAAATAAGTTTCTACAATTATTTAAATATTTTAATATTAGCCTTCTACATATTTAATTTAAAAAAATTATATTTAATGATTATAACTTCAGGAATTAAATTGAAATAATGTCATATAAGTATCACTTATATCAAACGACATATAAAATAAACATTCATTATAAGATATTCAATTGATATAACAAAACCCAATAAATGAAAATTGTTAACCAAAATTCTATAATTTAAATATTTTGAATTGACAAAATTTTGTTTCTGCTGATCAATCTTATGAAAACAAATATCTTTCAAAAATGTTTGACATAATATTAAGAATTTCATCATAAAACTATTTTACTTAAAATATTCAATATTATTGGATATCTAACTAAGTAACTTTGTATAAAATCTCAAGATATGTAAAAACATGACTGAAAAACAAGTTTTAAGAGAGACTTTGCTTCGTCAGTAATTCCTGAAGTTATAATTATTAAATATAATTTTTTGAAATTAAATATGTAGAAGGCTAATATTAAAATATTTCAATAATTTTATATACCTTCTATCAAGTATAAACCTCTATTTATGTTAAGTTTCTACAAATTCATGTGGTTTTTCCTAATATGAATTCGTTGTGAAAACTAATGAGATTCTTGAAAAACAATCTTTAGCAGTAAAAAAGACTTTGCAATCAAAATGGGTATCAATTACTAGTCTATTGAGTTTTATCACTGATAAAAAAGAATCATTGGATCAAATTATCGAGGCAGTAGCGCCTGTACCATCTGAATGTGACAGGGATATACCCACGAATCGCCAAATAACATAATGACTGATATTTAAATTAACACTTATTTTTATTTTACTAGTTACTAGATAATTAAATGCTTATCAGCTATTTCAGAATTCGTGAAAATCGCCATGTTTAATTGGTATTAAAACAAATATTGAAATTCTTACTCTCTGATTACTTCACTATTATTATTATTTTATGGCAAGGGGGCGTCTATCCACTCTACCACTGCGTCCGCACGGACTTGTGGTTCACTCCTAATTTATATCTCCCCGACGAGATACAGTTTTTGGTTAAAACCGATAATCTTGTTCGGGGATAGTTTTTTCAATTCGCAATGGGCTATAAAAGCCTGACCAAAGTCCTCGAATCTGATGCGACTCACCGCTGGGCACCCTGTGACAATATGCATGGCCGTTTCAGTCACCTCGAGACACAGCCTGCATTCATCGTCTTCAGCTGGACCCATTTTGTGTAAATGCGCTTTCAGCCTGCAGTGAACTGTCATAATTCCGACAAGTGTTCTTAGTTTGGCCCTATCCAGACCTAGCGCTAGGTCCGCCATCTTTTGGTTCGAAGCTGTTCCAAGGAACAGCTTCCAATGTTTCACACCAGAATGGCTCCGCCACAAAGACTCTTGTCTTAAGTTCATTCTACCTGTTATCATCCGCTTAGCTACGTCATGTGGTATTTCCAGGAATGGTTCCGGTCCTACCAGAGGCAGCGCAACTCCAGCAAACGCCAGCCGATCTGCCGCTTCGTTACCCAAATAGTTTAAGTGGCTCGGTATCCGAACAAAAGTGGTTCTGTTATACATAGCGAGCCTGTTTTAAGCCGTGCAGCAACTCAAGACTGTTCTCGAGGTACAACAGCTGGATTCCAGAGCTTTTAGTACTGACTGACTATCAGTAAATATTTTGATTTTGCCTTGAAGGATTTGCCGTTTTATCAGCAACTCCGCCGCGGTCTCAATGGCAAATAGTTCTGCCTGGAATATGGTTGCGTTTTGACCGAGACAAAATAAGATGTTGATTATCGGTTTGCACCCATAGACTCCCGTTCCGTTCGTCGTTCGCGAGCCGTCTGTGAACAAACCAAGATCGGTCCTCAATAGAACCTCAGCATACTGGGTCCATTCGTCCCGGCTGGGGACGAATGACTTTCGACAGTAGATCCGAGGGCATCGATAGGGCGCTGTTCGTTAAAAGCTCGTCCAGCTGTCCTGAGCCTCCCATCACTATTGCCTCTGGCCTGTCAATCGCCAGTTGATATAGTTTGCATGTGGTCCGTTCCTCCTCCCTTTGCACGAATAAGTGCAGGGAAGGTAGGTTCAGTAGGATCTCTATGGCTGCCGTGGATGTGGTGCGAAACGCACCTGTAATTGCCAGGCAAGCCTGTTTTGTAGTCGGCTGAGCTTACGTTGGCCAAACGTTTGTTGGTCTTTCTTCCACCACGGTACAGCGCCATACATTATCGGTGGTCTGATTACCATAGTCAATACATCTGCCTGGGCTTCAAACCCCAGGTTTTACCACAGATCCGCCTGCAAATCCAAAAACCCATTCTGGCTTTATGACACACTTTATCTAGATGTGCACTCCAACTGAGAGTTTTGTCCAGGACTATTCCCAGGTATTTAGCCTCAAATGAGAATTGTATTGTTTCACCACGGATAGTCAGCGGTTCTAAACCATTGAACTTCCGTTTCTTAGTGAATGGTACTATAACTACTTTTGTGGGTTCAGAGACATATCTTCCCTTATATTTACCATTTGTCAATGGTGTTCAGTATCTCATGAAGGACGGCCGATATCGTCACCTTCAATTCATCTTTCACTATGATTGCCAGGTCATTAGCAAATGCTTGAACGTCGAATCCCCATAGCGAAATGATCGCTAGCAGGTCATCAACGAGAAGGGTCCACAGCAAGGGTGAGAGAATACCTCCCTGCGGACAGCCCTTCGCAGCCTTGAACTCAAAGACCTCATCTTGGTATGAGGTCGTTAATATTCTGCCGCATAGCATTGCCCGTATCCTTCTACAAATTAGCGGGTCGATTTCTTTCGCAGAGATAGTCTTAGCCAGAGAAGCAAGCAGCGTATTGTTAAAAGCACCTTCAATGTCTAGAAACACTATCAGTGCTATCTCTCGATTATCGAGAGATTGATTTAATTTTCCGACCAAATTGTGTAATGCAAGTTCTGCCGATTTTCCGACCTGGTAGGTGTATTGATGAGGGCTAGGGGGACTGTCACTTAGCACCTTCCCCCTGACTATGATTACTTAACAAAGATAATAATTAAAGAAGGTTATATCCAAGGTGCTTGTACTGTCAATATGAAATCAAAATTAGTTCACTTTTACGGATCGAAATTCATAGCCGATATGAAATCTATCGATTAAAACGGATATTTATGCTATACAACATCAATAGCAAGCAAACATACACTATGGAAACAGAGTACAAGTCGGTCAATGCAGTACTTTAAATTAGCAGAACGGTAAATGGTTAATACAATGAGCGAGTATTATATACAACACAAGAAAAACAGTAAACATGACGATGAAATGAAAAGAAAATGAACTGAAAAGGATAATGAGAACATACCCCCGGCAAATATAGGTAAAAAAAAAGAGTGTTTTCAAACATATTATCGAAACAAAATTCAACAAACAGAAGGATAATCTGAAATAAAATAATAAGAAGAGGATTGTACTTGATGGAAGGAATATTACAAAATTTGAATATCAAAACAGATTTGATGTTAGTCTTCTATAATTTGAATGTCAAAAAAATTTTATTCAAACATTTTTAGAATTAAATTAATGTCTTATAAGTACAGCTTATATTTAGTAGACGTATAAAACCAAAACTCAATATACAATATCAAATGGAATAATTAACCCAACATATATAAATTGTCAATTAAAATTAATAAATAAATATTTGAAGGATACAAAATTTTGTTGCTGATCTTACAGTTATGAAAACTAATACCTTTACAAAAATACAAAACATAATTCAAGGACTTCTCAGGAAATATAATTTATTTGAAATATTTAATATATTCAAATATTTGAATAAGTTACTTTAAAAAATCTCTCGAAACATGTATAATACTATATCTTCAAAATTTGCATATCAAAACAGATTTACTCTGTCAGTCTTCTAAGATTTTAATTTCAAAAAAATTTTTATTCAAAAAACTTTTACAATTAGATTAATGTCTTATAAGCACAGCTTATATTTAATAGAGGTATAAAATCAAAACTAAATATACAATATCAAATGGAATAAACAAAGCAACAAATATAAATTGTCAATTAAAATTAATAAATAAATATTTGAAGTAGACAAAATTTTGTTTCTGATCTTACCATTATGAAAACTAATTCCTTTTCAAAAATACAAAACATATAATAATTTATGGACTTCTCAGAAAATATAATTTATTTGTGATATTTAATATATTTAAATGAGTTAATTCAAAAATTTCTCGAAACATGCATTATATCTTCAAAAAACAATTAGAATTCCGATAATACCTTCATCGGTCCTAAATCATATTTAAGAAATAAAATCAATCAGCAATAAATATAACTCACCTGAAAGTCGTCCTGGGATCATCGCTTGGAACAACAAACTTTGAAATCCAAGATATTCTATGTTCGTCATAAAAAATCTTTATATTCCAGGAGATTTATTCAAATCTAGTATAATTATATATTATATATAAAATAAAATAATAAGAAGAGGCTTTTACTTGATAGAAGAAATATTACAAAACTTGAATATCAAAACAGATTTAATCTGTTAATCACCTATAATTTTAATTTCAAAAAAATGTTATTCAATATCGTAGGATAGTGAAAATTCTCAAAAGCTTTAAGTACCATAGTGAAAATTCTAAAACGGATATTCTACGATAAAAACTGAACAAAAGGTTGTTCAATGGTGAAAGCTCTTTAGAGCTGATGGCGTTTTCTAACTGATCAGTGTATATATGCTCTTTTTTAGAACAAAACCGAATGCTTTTCGTATTTCAAAATCCGTCCTCTAAGTTTTGTATCGCTCAAATTTGATCAGCGTTATTCACATACGCTGGGGAATAAAATAGAATCTGAATAATTTTTTTCACGAAACAGATTATATTTATTTAACGGATCTGAAATTTAAATTTGAACTCATAGTAACAAAAATCATTTCGTTTCAATTCATCAAAACACGTGCGAAAAAAAGTTTTGAAATTTAGAATAACAGAAAAACCGGCATTTTGCCCGCTTAATAGAGAATAGTGTGCTATCCATTGCTCAAAAGGCCGGTTCGGTCCCTCCATCAAAATGCAAACTTTCGAACAGAAAGACTTAGAGACTTTAAACTTTCAGAGTAGATTGGATGCCTAAATGTCTCAGGTGTGTTCGTTAATGGAGGTAAAAACACTAATATCCGAACGATAAGAGATTTGAAATTTTCTGGGTAAATTTGGAGTCTGAATATATCAGTTATCTTCGGAAAAGGACAGAATGACCTCAATGGTTCCGGAGTCATTTTTATTGGAAAATTTATTTTTTAAATATTTCTGACTGCACAAATCCCATCGAGTTCAAATTTTGTATTTTGATGTAAAATAACGACACGAAGGCTTCTATGCTTAATATGGTGGAAAAAACTCACGAGATTTTATTCAACTTCAAAATTTTTGGAAATGGTGGTTTGAAACCTGCAAATATATCAATAAAATAACCGATAAATTCTGATAGCTCAGGTAGCCTTACGCGTCGTACTTCAAAATTTCGAAACAACGTTCGAATTCAGGCAGGAAGATTTGACATTTTCACAGAAAATGGACAAGCGCGCTAAGCTTTCGAATATACGGCAGTACTTTTCACCATTTTCAGGATTAATGCAAGATGTCTTATACAAGATGTCCCAACGAACATTTGACCACCCTCCAGAAGTCAGGAATGAAAAATTTTCGAAAGATTTCGAAGGTCAATTTCTGTTTTGAGGGGGACGAATTTCCACCATGAGTTTGTTCTGAAATAACCACCCACATGAAGGGGGCATCAACCCCAAACATTTTTTGAATAGGATAGAGATGTCGAGTGTTGGTTAGTTTGAAAGTTATTCATGTTGAGTGCACAACCCAGTTAAAATTTTCAAAATCGGTTCTCTATTCATGAAATAATGTAATTATTGCACTTAGCGTCAAAAGGTGATGCTAAACAGAGAGTTGAACCGCCCAAACTCAAGAACCTAAGAGATTTAGTTTTCATAAATATAAGACCAGAAATTTAACATTTTGTCAAATGTTTGTTATAGGCAAAACATACGTACCACGCCTTTCTGACGAGTTCAGGTGCGTATGTTTGGAAGGAAACATTCGATATTACTTATTTTTAATTTTAGTTAACAATTTATTTCTGTTGGGTTTTTTATTTCAGTTGATATTGTATAGTGAATTTTGATTTTACACGTCTATTAAATATAAGCAGTGTTTATTATAAGAAATTAATTTAATTTTGAGAATTTTTTTTAAATTAAAATTGAAGAAGACTAACAGATTAAATCTGTTTTGATATTCAAAGTTTTTCTTTTAGATGTTAGGAAATCTATCAGTTCTTGCAACTATCAAACACAGTTGACATGGAAATTATGACTAGAATGTTCTCTCTT
The DNA here is from genome assembly GCA_034642435.1 of Megalocaria dilatata. NCBI lineage: Eukaryota > Metazoa > Arthropoda > Insecta > Coleoptera > Coccinellidae > Megalocaria > Megalocaria dilatata. The sequence continues at coordinate 60,579,883 of CM067857.1, forward strand.
GCAGTGAGGGAATAAAAACAAATGCGTGCATCCGAAAAACAACACACAAACATATATAAGGAACATGTACCGGGCGTTGAACGCTTTTTGAAATGCTTTGATAGATTACACTCAATTTTTCGAAGTTTGTTTTTTGTTCATACTATAAGGATGGAAAAGTCGGCAAATACAACATATTAAGTCCAAGGAGTATTTTACTTAACCTATATCCAACCAAATTTCTATAATTATACATTCTGTCAAGAAAGTACCGGGAATTATTTTCCTAGGTTGGTACCACTGTCCTTAATTACTATGCCAAGCTTGAGCGGGATCTGTCAACTAGTGTGTTTGCAACAGCTGATTAAGTCAGTCGATGTCAGAGTGCGTGCCGATTTTTACTATGAGTGAATACGTTGAGCAAAGAATTTGTTCAAAGTTTTGTGTTGCAAATGAATTTTCGTGTGCCGATGCATTGAATATGTTGCAAAAGGCCTTTGGTGATAATGCTCTATCGAAAACTCGTGCATATCAGTGGTACAGAGCCTTCAAGGACGGTCGTGAAGTGGTCGAAGACTTGCCTCGTTCCGGACGCCCATCGAAGGCTTCGATCAAAGATAACGTCGATAAAATTAAGGAAAGGGTGCTGGAAAACCGTCGTACCAGCTTGAGAGAGATAGCACATGATCTTAAGATATCCCACGAATCCGCACGTATGATTTTGATTGATATTTTGGGCATGAGGAAGGTGGCCGCACGACTCGTACCGAAAGACTTGAATTTTCTTCAAAAACGTCATCGCGAACAGGTTGCTTCAGACATGCTGGATCGCTGTAATTCCGATTCTACATTAATGGAACGCATTATAACTGATGATGAGACCTGGGTCTACGAGTACGATATGCAAACAAGCCAGCAATCATCGGAATGGGTGGCAAAAAATGAGCCGAAACCGAAAAAACCACGCCAAAGCCGCTCGAAAATGAAGGTGATGCTCATTGTTTTCTTCGATGTCCGTGGCGTGGTGCACTACGAATTCGTTCCAGAGGGTCAGACGGTAAACAAGGAGTATTACCTAGGCGTTATGAAACGTTTGCGTGAGCGTATCCGTAAGAAGCGGCCAAATTTGTGGGCGAACAACTCATGGATTTTGCATGACGATAACGCGCCTTCTCACCGAGCTACGATTGTGACTGACTTTCTCGCCAAAAACTCAACAAACGTGCTGCAGTAACCACCGTATTCGCCGGATTTGGCTCCCTGCGACTTTTTCTCCTTCCCAAAACTAAAATTGCCCCTTCGTGGCACCCGTTTTGAGTCGATTGAAGCCATAAAACAAAATTCGGCGCGAGAGCTAAAGTCCATCCCGGAAAGCGCCTATAAAAAATGTTTCGATAATTGGAAGTGCCGTTGGCATAGATGTATTGGAGCAAATGGAGCCTATTTTGAAGGCGACCCAATAAATTTTGACGATTAAATGTAAAAATGTTGTTTTAATTGAAAATTCCCGGTACTTTCTTGACAGAGTAGTATACACTGTCGTCACATATTTTATTATTTATTTATATTGTCTTTTACCTAAATGTAAACTGCAAATCCAGTCTGCATTACTAACCTTAAATATTAATTGAGAGATAATTGAGAGCTTAAGTTTTGTTGTGAGTGCATCTTAAATCTATAAGGTAAGATATTTGCATATATGGTCTAATAATGAATGTATACATCTAACCTATACTGAATATTTAACCTATAATATGTTCAAAACTTTGTTGCAATTGTTTGAACTCATATGTTGAAGGGTCGTTATTGTGGAATACTAAAGTAGAGTATTCCACATTGGCATCCTGACAGCTTTGTCAGGAACACTGTAAAGCTTTTCACGTCTTTTGTTAGCAAAGGAACCAGTTTTCATGAATTTTGAAATTAAATTTATCACAAATGTATGACTGATATTCTTGCCATTTAGTTCGTTGAATATTCTCGCTCTTTGTGAAGCATTTTCATAATTTTTGGAATGAAGAGCGACTGTTTCTACTCTCTCTGAAGTTATCTGAACCATAGTGACGTTAAGTTTCACTTAGAGATCGTACATTCAACTTATTTTATATACAGCAAACCAAGAATTTCATTTCGTTTGTTGTTATAAGTATTCGGGATCTGCTTGAATTTCTCATGGTCGCTGTGGTTTATCATATAAATAAATATTATATAAATTTGGAAACCATTTGTTACAAAGTGCTCTTTTGAGTTAAAAATTCGCTCACACTATATTAGAAACAGTCCACAAAACCTTGTATAATTTATCATTGCGATTAGTTAATTTGCTCTTTTTTGACGTTTTCAAATATTGGAATAATAGGCAAAACAAGGCAGTAAACTAACCGTGGTACGATGCATAACTCTTTCTATATCTGATGAGTATTGAATTAGAACAAATTAGAATATTGTACTTCATCAAGAATTTGATTATGAAAAACACTTCCCGCAGTTGATAAGTATGTTATTATTGTTGATCCTTTGATAACACCTGAAGTGATAGAAAATGTCGATGAAAACATTGAATGAAGAATTTTATTATTACCTACAAGCAAATGCTGAATAATTTTAACATCTCAATACTTATTTGTTCAGGAATTTGATCACGTACCATAATGCACTTCACCCATCACTTCCAACAAGATTTTCACATCTAAACGAACGCCAATCAAAAATTTTTCACCATATTTAAAAGAGCAATGAAAAACCATCGAAATGATGTGCAACTCGAGCCATATTGCCGTCTACGATTCCTAAGGTGGTTGCCACCATCGTTTATCCACGAGTTTGCAGTCAAAAGATGTCCCCCGCTAAGAATTGATTTTTTTTTTGGCATTTTCCGTAGAAACTTATACGGAAATATCTGACTGGATCGTTTCATGTGGGCCAGCCTGTAGATCTCTCAAGAACAAAGTTGATTTCTTCTTAACCTCATATGTGTCTTTGAACTTGAGAATAATCATGAATCGATTGAAACTATATTAACATAATGATTAATTCCAGTTTATTTGATGCCTGGGGCAGTCTAAGGTATTTCGATTACGCACCATATGTCAAATTCTTATCAACTAGAAATATATTCAGTTTCAAATCAACATTCGCCGCGTGCGTCAAAAAAGTTTGAATTATGAGGTACAATACCGTAATCTATGTAAAAACCAGTGTTCTTTGATATCGGCGCTTTTATTACCACCGACGACGGAATTGTTACATAATAAAAATATTTCGTTATCGAATACATATAACTCAATTCCTGCTACTATGTTGCTAGCTGGTTCGAGTCCCGCTTTTGTCATCAGTATTGTGCATGTCTGAAATATATAACGGAAATTTATGGTCATATTGTGTTGACTCAGTATTAAATTTTTTCCTAATGGATGATCTTGCGGTTTTTATGCTTATAATCTATGATAATGGGATGGACTGAATTGTCCTCTGCTATTACTCACCTTACTAAACTTGCGAAGCATATAATTAGCCTGGGAATGTTATAACAGCATGGTAACGCGCAAAAAATTAGTCATTTTGGTGGAAAGCTCTCACAAAGCCAAATAATCTATGGTGATCTATCAAACATAATTCACTGTGGTTGATTTCAATTAGGATTTTTGGTGACTCTTCTTGAAGTATTTCCATAGGTTATTCAGAAAGTGTTTCTTCGGGTATTAAAAGCTTTTTACATTGACTTATTAATAAAATTCATATTTCCATTTCTACTTTTATTTCAAATATAGCGATTTAAGTTTTGTCCACACTTGACGGACTTCATCAGTTTCATAACTGATAATTCACTGTTCCGTACTTTGGGGAGATTCTGAAAACCTTTACCTTTCCATCGTGATCGTCTAATGTACGAAGAGAGGGTTTTGTGGACAATCCAAATTACATATAAACGAGGGCAAAGAAACAGTGGCGAGAAGTTCATATATCCGATCACACTACAAGTCAAATAGTATATTAATTCAAATGACAAGAAAAGGAAATAACCCCTCAATGAAATGAAACTAGCATTTATCAGCTTCAGTGGTTCTTAAGGACACAGAGTGAACTTAATAACACTCCGGGTATAAATCTTATCTATATTTTTTAGACATTCTGGTGGGTCGGTAAATATCTCATCAACGATATCATTATTAAACAGCGGAGATAATCTTACAGCCAGTGCTTAACCTTCAATCATAAATTCTTTTATACAGTGCTATAAGCTTCAGCTAAAAGAATCCGTAGGAGAGGGCCTTCAACCGTAACTTCTTTAAGACAGTGCTACAATCTTCAGCTAAAAGGTCGTGCAAAGGTTGGGTATTTGGAAAGGCAGCCTAATCTAGAAAGGCCGATAATGTAGTATTTTCAAAAGCTCACACTGAAAGGGTTACATAACTTGAGTCGATCGAAAGAGGACTGTATCTGACCTCATTGACTTTCTGCACAATATGTTGTTCAGTACCAACGCTATTAAAAAATTCGCCTTAAAAAACTTTACTGACAACAAATACAATTTCTCAAATAAAATAGCAAATCAATATTGAAAACATATTACATCAACCGACTAGGATATTATAGGAACTCATCATATTCACGTATTAGTGAATGTTAAAATGAAAAACAAAAAAAAAAAGGTAACTGTAGTAATCACACCAGAGAGGCATGAAAATCAGTTATATTCACCACTGATAAAATGAACCTCACAAATAAATAACCATTATTAATGAATACAACAAATAACGAAACAGCCACCAAAAAAGGGTAATTATATAATATAAATGTATATAGGTGAATTTTGGTGATTGTAACGCTCTAGTTATAACATGCAAATAAAACGCAACATAGCACATACCCGATTCGCTAAATATCAATAAAGAATAATACAAACGAAATAAACAGACAACGAGAGAGACTACAAAATGTAATACCTGAGTATCTTACTTTAAAAATCTAAGTTGAACATTCATATGAGTAAAACGTGTAGTTAATTAAAACATGATTAGAAGGCCCACTCATCAAGGGTTACAAAAGGAAGCTGTCATTATGTGTACGGGTAACTCGAGTAGGTATAGTTAGATTTCCATCCAGGGATCTTTCTGCCGGCCTTAAGAATAAAAAGGAGCCTTACTCGTGCTCCATCTTTGTTATTATCAGAGAGCTATGTGTAAAATAACAGCATCATATACTCTGTTTTTGACGTAGACATAGACGGGTATAGGGGGTGAATCCAATATTGAAAATAGGGGAAAATACTTATAAGTTATAAAAAAAATAAAAGTACCATTTTTATATTCCTTCGAAAACTATGAATTGAAGTGTAGTGAACAACTTCTTCGCTCCTCGTCCAGGAACCTGCCTAGCTCTGTCACAGCTTGACCGGCGTATCAATAGAGGACCCAACCATTCTAAAGATCCATGACTAACCGACCCCGCCAATTTCAAATAGCGTTGACGCCCACCGTTCCAAGCAGAACACATGGTCACTGGCGTCACAGGCAGAGCTGCATATCACGCCTGTCTGATGAGTTTCAGATGCGCAGACTCCGAACGAAACGCCGTCTCCCGAATTAAACGGTGGAAGCTCCCTCACAACACAGTATTCCATTCGAGAGCTTCAGAAGTACCAAAAATTGTATACCCCTATACTGTGATGTAGTACATCAAGCCTGGACAAAATTAACGTCAGTATTATTGAAATAAAGTAGAAATATAAATATGTGTTTATTGCTGAGTCAATTATAAATAATTCATACAAAGCATCTGTTAAATCGGTACAGCTTTTTTACATGTTCTTCTTGGTAACCTATAAATCACATACATCTCTAGATTTTTTAATCGGTCCTTACTTGATGTGAACTCATTTCAATGAAAATGATAAATAATATTTCCACAATTTTATAAAATGAGGAAATATTCTTTATTATTCTATTTAATCTCTATAATTATTTATATCAATCGGTCCAATGGTTTCCCAGTTATTCACATTTCAATTTCCGAATTCCGTCTCGGAAAAACTTCTTGTCCTCTGAGACAATCCAATTTTTGATTTCTTCGAAAGAAGTGACGCGGTGACCTGCAAAATTGTGTTGCATCAGTGGAAACAGCCAGTAATGTCTGGAGAATACGGCGGTGCGGTAAGATATTCCAGTTAATGCTTTCTGAATATTTTTGACAGTTTCTTCGACGTCAGGCCGAGCGTTTTAAAGTAAAATAATAACTTTATCATGTCTGTCCTCATATACCTGCTTTTTCTTGTAATGCACAGTTCAAGCGAAGTAATTGCTGTCTGTACCGATCAACCCTAATGGAATCACCAGGTTTTAGTATCTCGTATTAAAAAATGCTCTCTTGGTCCCACCAGATACACAGCATAACTTTTAAATCAACCCTTTGGTGTTGATGTTGAAGTCGATGGCAATGATTGGCCGGCAAAGCGTAATATTTTTTTCTTGGGGTTGTCGTAGAAGATCCACTTTTCGTCATCAGTCACTACACGGTGTGAAAACCTCTTTCTATTTTGCGTTTCAAACAGTTGCTCACAAGGAAATAATCGCTTTTAGAGATATTTTGGTTTAGATTCATCATGCGCATAAAATTGTCTAATGAAAGGTGAAAAGCACTGACTTGAAGTCAAGAGCTTTTGCGTGCTAATTCATATCAGTCACAATCTTCAGAATTTTTTTTTCACCTCCATCATTTTTCCATTCAGCCATGTCTTGTGCTGAGGATTCCACAGGTTGTAAAGCTTAAAAAAAGTGACAGTGTTTGTCCAACAGCAGAATGCATAATCGTCTGAATGATCTGTTTCTGCAAAACTGATAGTGGCTGTTTTGTACCACGGTTAGTTTACCGCATTTTTTTTATTTACACTTTTTTATTGAATAACGCGTTTCGTTTACATTGTAACTACTTCAGAACATTCAGACTACTGCATGTAAATCAACAATTAGTGTTTTAATTTCATTTGATATGGTTTTAGATCAAGTAAAAGCCACTAACATTCAATTTTTGCAGTATTCCGCCCATTTTTTCCGTATTTTGAAAAAACAGACAATTGTAAATTAATTAATCCCAATGATTAATAACAATAAATTTGTGGACCGTATCTTGGTTGAATAGCGGTTGATTTTAACTTCAAAGAACACTCTGTGTGCAGTGGTTTCCAATTTTCTTTATCTAATAATAAAAACCACAACGACGATGAGGAATTGAAGTAAAACACTTATAACAAAAAACGATTATATTTTGGAATCAATGTATATCATACCAAGCTGAAGTAATGACAATTACACTACAAACAAGTAAGGTGGATTGCTACGTTTACAGCAATTCCAATTGAATAGATTCTCATTGGTAAAAGTTCTATTAGAATGGAAATTTTTGGATGAAACATTTCGAATATCTGCTGACTGATAAAGAAGGAATGACAGAGAATATAATTTAAACTGCATTGAATATAATTTAACACTAGGCACTAAATATATCAAAAGCATTCAAAGCTTTCTATGTTTCCTAAGGTCCATATATAAATCATTAGAGAACAAATAATCTGAAGCATCGGAAGTAATCATTTTTCGAAGTTGATGATGGATCAGCAACAAGTAGATCTAAAATATCAATATGGAAGGTTTCATTGCTTTCACGGCCATCTGCAATAATAAACAATAAAGAATTATTATAACGTAGCCAGGACCACTCCAAATAGACGTAACAGTGGCAAATTCTCTCAATTTACCGAATTTTGATGATTTTGAGCCTCGGTATTCTCAATGTATGTTTGTTTAAGGCAGAACTTACCAGTTCATCTCCAGTGAGGAAAGAACTAAGAAGGCAGTTTTTTTCATCCAGTTTTGTGAGTCTGAGCACATCTGGCTTATTCGCCGGCTTTCAATTCCTCAGCTGACAGATGGAATTGCCTAAAAGAGCACTATGCTGAGTTCTCTGATTGTTATCCTCTCTTAATTGTTAGAAAAATAAATTGTTAGAAAAACGAATTGTGAAAAATTGTACTTTTCATCCGTGAGTTTTTACTATTTCATTATACAAGGGGATTGTCGAAGTTCATGAAATATGTCAGATTATCTGATTTACCAATGACCAAAAGTTCAGTTGTACAATAAAAAATTGTTTGATTTTTTCGGTCCTCAATTGACGGAAATTCATCTTGAATGAAACTTTCCGCTATGCATCCTGTGGAATCCTCAGCACAAGACATGAATGGAAAAAGGATGGAGTTATGATTAAAGATACAGGTTCAGTAGAGTTTAACGAATCCGAAGAATTTTTTAGATCATAAGATTACAAAAATTAATAACAAACATGATTTTTCGATTAATAAAAAACCAACGAATACAGATAGTACCATATATTGCAGTTCAAGCCACTCATATTTCTATAAATTATTAGCCTACAATAATATGATATACAGACTAATGAACATACCCATGACTCATACCCGAGCAATTTCCATCTTCGAAACGTTCCGCAAATTCAGTATCACCAGTAATTGGTGTTTTTCTTGTCCTTGTTAGTCTCTATTTGTCTTATAAGTTCATCGATAGCGTTTTTAGTCGGAAGTCCCTCTCTGAATCCGTACCATCTTCTGTCTTGTCCATATTTGGTTTCTAACCAATGTTGCAGTCTTCTATTTGTTAATCTGTCTAATACTTTTCCCAAGGCGGGAAGAAAGCTTATCTTTTTTTGTACCCTCACTAGCTGTACCTCCTTTCCACACGTTAGGGAATCATCCACATTTGCAGTGCAATTCCCTCGTTATCTGTTACGAGGTTTTAAATATGTAATGTATAGCTATGTTTAGTATTTTGTCCTGTCCCATACTTTTGCCTGTCTTTAGTCCGTTTACTGTTTTATTTATTTCGTCCTCATCAATTTTATCCTTTGTTATAACTCTATATATTCTGTGTTCACATTATGGAGTAGTTTATACAAGCACTTGTTCATATTACCGCGATTGTACTGTATATAAACCAATCGAATATGTAGTGTCCGTATTTAACGTTCACATACATCATATATCAAGGAGTGATTCTAGAAGTTAAAATATGAAGAAAACTTTATATCAACTAAGGACCTAAAATGCACCTTATGGACGATACAGCTTGTTCAACATGACCACCAAAATGCAATAAACTAGCGATGTCTTTGTGAAAATTTGGTGGATTCAAATGAAATTTAATACATGAAGGTTTTTGAATAAACCGAATCGTTTGGTGATGAAAAAACTTACTGATTCTAAACGGTAACGGAGCTAGTAGGGGTCTTTCATAAAATTACTTCTAATTTATGACTGAGTAATCAAATTGAAATTTTCGTCAAAGAAATAGACTCCTCATACATTTTCGAAAAAAAAGGTACTCTTTATTGAAAGCGATACGTAGAACGATTCTCGAGAAAAAAGCATTAGAATGCATATCATTACAAAATCACTTTTTTCTCGAGAATGGTGCTCCGTAACACTTTACACGAGCAATACCTTTTTTTTTCAAAATGTGTGAGGAGTCTATTTTTTTATTAAAATTTCAATTTGATCACTCAGTCAAAAATTAGAAATAATTTTATGAAAGAGCCCTATTATCTGCGCCACTGATGAGAATCAGTCAGTTTTTTGATCATCATACGATTCAGTTTTTGCATAAACCTCCATGTACTGAATTTCATTTAAATCCACCAACTTTTGATAAAGAGATCGCTAGTTTATTGGATTTTGGTGGTCATGTTGAAGAAGCTCTAGCGACCATAAGGTCCATTTTAGGATCTAAGATAATATGAAGTTTCCTTTATATTTTGACCTCTAGAATCACCCCCTAAAGTATATGAACGTTAAATCCGAAATAGTTTTTACGAACCGCAGCGCTACATGCTAGATGTCTTTTGAATATTTTAAAGGCATTTCACTAGATTTGGGTGAAAATTTGCAGCCATATAAAAAATGCCTATAAATTGAATTATTAATTCGTGTGAAGAATACCTCGTAACTTTTCTATCAGGACATAAAATGGAGTTTTTCAGGAAATCGAAAGCAACCATACTCACAGATATAATTTATGCGTGACATTTTCTGAGAAAATTAATGAAATTTGTCACCTTGAAATACCTTAATGTCTTTTCAAATGTAGTGTTCTACATTTGTAGAGAAATCAACCAGGAAAATAAACTTTCAGTGCGGAGAAAGGTGAAGTCTAATAAATGATATAAATTTTTTACAAACAAAATAAATGCGTTCAAGTTGAGATGCCAGACATTCTTCGAACCTATCTGTTTTATATATCGGGTGTTTTTTTAGAGTGATAGAAATTTAAATTGAAATAAAACACATCTAAATTAAGATTATAGCCAAAAAAATTAATTCGAAAGATAATTTTATGAGATTTATGTTTTGAAAATAATTTCCGGCATATGTCCACCACGACTAGCTATGAGGAACCGCATTCGACCCGACCAATTCTGGACCACTTTTTCGAGTAATTCAGGCCTTTTTTCATACCACGAGTTATGTTGGCTTCCAAAGCGTCTATTGTTTCTGGTTTATCAGCATAAACCAATGACTTGACATAACCTCAAAGAAAATAATCCAGTGGAGTTATGTCACATGATCTTGGACGCCAATTAATTGGATCATTTTTCGAAATAATGTTATCGCCAAATCTTTCTTTCAATAAATCAATTGGTACGGTAGCAGCATGAGATATAGCACCATCCTGTTGGAAGCAAAACACTTTTGCGTCGATACCATTCAAATTTTGAGACAAATAATCACTGACAATCGAGCACCATTCACTGTAACAGTAGCTCCAGCATCGTTTTCAAAGAAATATGGACCGATGATGCCTCCAGCATGTAAACCACACCATACAGTGCATTTTCAGGATGCAATGGAACCTGAAGAACTTCTAAATGATTGTTTTCACTCCATATACGGCAATTCTCTTTTTTGATATTTTATTATTTTGCTTGTTTACATAGCCGTTCAACCAGAAATGAGCTTCATCACTTAACACAATTTTACGATAAGTGGATCAACTTCAAGCTGTTCTAGGGCCCAACCAGCAAACAAACGACGCTTATTATGGTCAAGTGGCTTTAGTTCTTGAACTAGTTGGATCTTGTATGGGTGTAGACCAAGATCTTTACGCAAAATTTTCCATGTGGTGGATGCATAGAGTCCAACTTGTTGTGTACGTCGACGAATAGACAAATCTGGATCATCATTATCACTATGACTTACAGCAGCGATATTTTATTCTGTACGTATAGTTCTTTGTCTTGTTGTTGCATCGAGTAAAGAAAATATTGTCCGAAATCTATGGATAGTTCGACGAATAAGCTGCTCTGATGGACGATTATGTAAACCATGAATTTCACGAAGTGCTCTATAAGTTTGGCGAATTGAATACTGATTTTGAAAATGAATTTCAACAATTTGTAAACGTTGTTGCGGCGTGAGTCTTTCCAGGATAATTTGTCAATGCTTACTGAATAGAAATGTCAAAATAACATGGCTTCAACGTTCTGTCAAATCACAGTTATCCCTATCGAAAGTTCTATCACTCTAAAAAAAAATACCCGACGGAAACATACTTCCTTCGAAGCTACGTCCACATCCCTTCCTGTTGCTCAGATCAGAAATCTATCAACATCACTCGATAGCGACTATGGAACTTATGTTCAGATCATTCAAGACGATTAATATCCATCAGTCAACAGTAAGTACTCAAGATTTCATGTTCTGGACCGATTGCTTTATTGACAACCAGGAAAACTCTAATTCTGAAAATCCAAGATCAATTCGAGTGCATTTTGAAAACTTTTTGAAAATATTTCTGAATTGATAATCATTTTGAATGTTTAGCCCAATATACAGTCTTTTATGTTTCCGTAGCATTCCTGTTTTATGTGCACAGATTTGAAGACCCTATACTATAATCGGAATTCACTGTTATCGTACGAGTGCCCTTTGACAGAAAACATAAAATAATTGCTTCCATAATGTTTCAGAATACTTTTAGAAAGTAGCCTATATAAACTACTTGAAAATATTTTCAAACAATTCAAAGTTTTCAACATGAAATTTTCATTTGTCTATCGATGTAGCGTCAAAGTCAATTCTGATGAAAAAACTTCCCAGAATTTCAGCTCCTTTCGTATTGAAAGTCACTGACAGCCACTGATTTAATAAATCGTAGACGATTAAAAAGTGATAATATCGGAATGTTTTTTTTAAACATCGTTTGTGGAGAAAGATGAGTTAATCACGAATACCATTAAAAATCCAACAAAATGATAAGCTATTCCTTAGAAAGAAAGATTTTTTAATGGCAACTTTATGTTTTATTAATGGAGAGATTCAAAGATTAATGGGTTCAGCAAAGGTGGAATATATGTGTGGTTTATAATATCGAATTTAAAGCCAGAGTGCAGAAAAATATCGTCAAGTTGTTTAAATTATTCCTCGTGACTTGCAAGCACTCATCGCCTGGTTTGACCATAAAGAGCGACAATAAATTAGTCCTAAGACGTAGATATAAGCTTGAAGTTGTTCTTTTTGAATGATTTAGTCTCATTAATACTGTTTCCAGAGAAAATACTTTTTGTACCGACCTACAATTTACGGGATAAGTCAGAGCATTCTTATAAGTGAGATAGAAAAAGTATATATAGAATTTGTAATGACAAATTTTAATCTGCAACAAAATCTCATGAAAGTGTCGAAAAAGTACCACAAATTGCGCAATAGACATTAAATAATAAATATAGTAATAATGCTTTATTGCTAAAATTACACAGATGTTTGGATAAATGTCTGGTTTACTATGTGAAAGTTCGTTTTAAAATTAAAAACTAAAAACACAAAATTAGATTTCTGCAAAAAAAAAAAAATATATATATATATATATATATATAAATTATTATATATATATATATAAATTATTATATATATATATATATATATATATTATATATATATATATATATATAATAATTTATATATATATATAATTTTGAGTTTTTGAAGAACTGGGCTTATTTGAAATCTGAAAATTGGCATTATGGAATTGTTCCATATTCTCTATGGAAATACATTTTCTCAAAAAATATATTTTTATTTCTTCTTCTCAAATATCATTGAGTATTCAATTCTAAATAACTTTCTGTTTGAATTGTTTCATTTGGATTGATAGCTCCTAAAATATTAAAAGAATACTAAGAAAAAGGAGAAATATGGGTAGTCACTATTATGTTCATCATTCGAATTATCCTGAACGCAAACTGTTTTCCGATTTTGAAAGTAGAAGAATGTGGGAATGCTGTGTGGCTTTTGAATTTTTGATATTTCATCACAGGCTGTTCCAAATATTGGTTTGAAAATTGCGGGCAAAATTCGACCATAACTTTTGTTTTTCAAATGAAAACCCAATTTTTTTATGATTGCATTGGATTCTACAATAAAAAATAATGAAAGTGTTCAAACATGAGCATGCCTATAAATTCAATAATTAGAGAGTTATTTGAGATTTCGTTGATTTTTGTTATACGTAGAGACAGACAATTTCCTTCACTCTGTTATCAAACTAAACAACAGAATAATGTTCTGTGATCATAGAAAATGAATTATCTACTAACTGACATCTAATTATTGCAATTCCATTTCATGAAATGAGTTCTCTTCTTCTTGATTTATTTCAAATTCACGGAGAATGCAACAGAAATGTTACTAGATATTCAGAAGATACGTTTCAATTTTTTTGAGTTTTGGTAGTGTAAGAGCTTCTAGGCAATACAAGAAAAGTGTAGTTGATGAGGACAATGTAATTAGTGTATTGACCTATTTTGAAGAGAATACACTTCAATCAGATGTGTAGCTCATGAAACATATTTGAGCAGTGCTTCAGTTCATCGAATTTTGAGAAAAAATAAAATGCATAGTATATGCAAAAGTATCTGCTCAGGAACCAGGTGACCATATAAGGAGAGTGAATTTTTGCAGAAATATTATTATCATAATTGTGAATGATGGAAATTTCTTGAAAAAGATCGTTTGGACTGACGAAGCAACATTTACACATGAGAGTTTATTTAATAGAAGGAATTTGCACATTTGGAGAACGGATAATCCTCTCGCATTAAGACAAACGAATTCTCAAAGAAGATTCAGTTATAATGTGATAAACTGAATAGAATGTTTAGTGATCGTTAGATTGGGCGCCGCGGTATACTTACTTGGCTCCAAGGTCTCCCGATCTTTCACCATTAGATTTTATTTGTGGGGTACGGTAAAGAAAAAAGTGTAAGAAACGCCTGTTTTCAGCAAAGAAGATTTGATTCGTCGAGTTGCAGACGCCTACGAATCATTAGATGGATATCAAATAAGTAAAGCTATAAATCGTAGTGTTTTAAGACGTTTGCATAAGTGCGTGGAAGAAAATGGACATCATTTTGAAAATATTCACTGATCTTTTGTTTTAATTAGGGAATATATTTTTTTCATTTATGTAGTCATTTGATTCGTCACTTTTTTTACATTTTTGCGCGCATGTTCTAGGGAACAGCGTGTTATCAATTTTGCCCAAAAGTCTGTAATTATCATTCATTCATAAGCAATTTGACTATGATTGATTATATTAGCAAATTTGGACCTGAAAACATTCATTTCGTATTTTTTTCCAAATTCGTCATACAAAAGTACGATATAAATTTATTTCATGTGCTGTACACATCTCAAAAATAGATGAATTCACATTCGCTTCAAAATAGGTCGATACACTTATTTCATTGTCCTCTTCATCAACTACACTTTTTTTTGTATTGCCAACCAGCTGAAAAAATTTGAAACGTATCTTCTGTGTCATTGGTGGTAAATTGAGATATTTCTCTTTGAAAGCCCGACCAGTTTGATAACAGAGTGAAGGAAATTGTCTCTACGTATAACAAAAATCAACGAAATCTCAAATAACTCTCTATTTATTGAATTTAGATGCATAATCATGTTTGAACACTATCATTATTTTTCATTGTAGAATCCAGTGCAATCATAAAAAATAGAGTTCTGATACAAAAAACGAAAGTTATGGTCGAGTTTTGCCTGCAATTGTCGACGCAATATTTGGAACACCCTGTGATGAAATATCAAAGATTCAAAAGCTATACAGCATTCCCACATTCTTATATTTTCAAAATCTGAAAACAGTTTGCGTTCGGGATATTGAGAATTCGAATGATAAACGTAATAGTGACTACCCATATTTCTCCTTTTTCTCAGTATTCTCTTAATATTTCAGGAACTATCAAGCCGAACGAAACAATTGAAACAGAAGGTTATTCTGAAATAAATACTCAATGATATTTGAGAAGAAGAAATAAAAAAAAATCCTCCCGAATCGGAACTGAATTATTCCTGGAAACGGAGAATTCTTCATCAAACGGAACATATAGACGCAGCTTACTTATATGGAAAATATTCGATTCTTTTTTTTCAACCATATTCTATTTCAAAAATCGAATTAGAAAGTGTTTTCACTAACTAACAAGTTCAATTCTGAGTTTTTACAACTTTTTCCGGTTAATTTTATTACCACTTTCAACATACACCAAGTCACCAACCTCAAAAACATGGGTTTTCCTGTTTTTATCAATTATGTCCTTACTATTATTAATTATATTTTTCTATCTTTTTCTAAATTGTACTTTTGTCTCCTTCAAGTATTCATTTCATAATTTTAATTGATAATTTATATTTCGTTGGGTGTTTGATTCCATTTGATATCATATAATGAGTGTTGATTTTATATGTCTACTGAATTGAATCAGTTATAAGACATTTTGAATTTAATTCTAAAAGTTTTTGAATAAAATTTTTTCGAATTAAAATTTGTGGAAGGCTAACAGAATAAATCTGTTTTGATATTTAAATTTTTTGAATTTACCATGGAAATATTTTCCGAATACAGTCTGAATATCTGCCGCAGTATCCAAATTTTCAAGACAGTTTATTGTGATCAAACAATAAGGAGCAAAAATATAATAGATTTCCAATTCAACCGATTTTCGTGATTGTAATACTCATCCTGAACACATATTATTAGCAGGAAGTATTATATGAGAGGTGCAGTATTAAAAAAATCAATAATTAAATTTGTAGGTCTTTTCGTAGAATATTCTTCATGAAAAACATATGAATTTGATGAGTGGGTCCGGTACAAAATTACAGTCGATTATTTATCACCGAAAAGAGGACTTTCGGGTGTCAACACAAATACCAGCAAGGATAGTACGAGTGATGAATTGAGGATCGCTATCCTTGACATTAAACTTTATCGGATTGTATGAATGTTTCGGAATGAGCTTCATGGATCCTGATGTATGAATCTGAACTCTTCAATTAAGGAAGTGTTGATGGTAGATAAGGATAAAAATTAAGTGGACGACTTTTGGAAAAGTAGCAACAAAACTTAAATTAAAATTTGAAATATGCATTCAAATTATAAATTTTGAGTTATACTTGATAAAGTTTTTTTGAAAAATCAAAAATTCAACTCAGAAAACTCTGATGAGTTCTAAAATATATAATGAAAACGTCTATTATAGAGAATAAATATCGGGTGTTTTTTAGAGTGATAGAACTTCAAATTGAAATAAAACAAATTCAAATTGAGATTGAAGCCAATTTTTTATTTGAAAAATCATTTTATGGCATTTATGTTTTAAAACTAATTTCTGTCATATGTCCACCACAATTAGCTCTGAGGAACCGCATTCGACCAGACCAATTTTGGACCACTTTTTCGAGTAATTCAGGCCTTATTTCATCAATGAAACGACTTATAATGTCTTCCAAAGCATCTATTGTTTCTGGTCCATCAGCATAAACCAATGACTTGACATAACTCCAAAGAAAATAATCCAGTGAAATTATGTCGCATGATTGGAGGCCAATTAATTGGACCACTTCTCGAAATAATGTTATCGCCAAGTCTTTCTTTCAATAAATCAATTGTTACGGTAACATAACACCAATTATGTTGGCTTCCAAAGCGTCTATTGTTTCTGGTTTATCAGCATAAACCAATGACTTGACATAAACTCAAAGAACAAAATCCAGAGGTGTTATGTCGCATGATCTTGGAGGCCAATTAATTGAAGCATTTCTCGAAATAATGTTATCGCCAAATCTTTATTTCAATGAATCAATTGTTACAGTAGCAGCTTGAGGTGTAACACCATCTTGTTGGAACTAAAACACATCTGAGTTGATACCATTCAAATTTTGAAAGAAATAATCATTGATCATCGATCTGTAACGAGCACCATTCACTGCAACATTCGCTCCAGCATCGTTTTAAAAGAAATATGGACCATACAGAGCATTTTTCAGGATGCAATGGAACCTGCAGAACTTCTTGAGGATTGTTTTCACTCCATATTGGGCAATTTTGCTTGTTTACATAGCCGTTCAACCAGAAATGAGCTTCATCACTAAACACAATTTTACGATAAAAAAAGTGGATCAACTTCAAGCGGTTCTAGGGCCCAATCAGCAAACAAACGACGCTTATGATGGTCAAGTGGCTTTAGTTCTTGAACCAGTTGGATCTTGTAGATCTTGGTTTAGACCAAAATCTTTACGCAAAATTTTCCATGTGGTGGATGCACAGAACTTGTTGTGAACGTCGACAAATATACACATTTGGATTATCATTAACACTATGACTTAAAGCAGCGATATTTTCTTCTGTACGTACAGTTCTTTGTCTTGTTGTTACATCGAGTAGAGAAAATGTTGGCCAAAATGTATCGATAGTTCGACGAATAAGCTGCTCTGATGGAATATTATATAAACCATAAATTTCACGTTGTGCTCTATGAGTTTGGAGAATGGAACACTGATTTCGAAAATGAATTTCAACCATTTTGTAAACGTTATTGCGGCGTGAGTCTTTCCATGGTAGTTTGTCAATGCTTACTGAACCGAAATGTCAAAAAAACATTGCTTCTACGTTCTGTCAAATCACAGTTATCCCTATCGAAAGTTCTATCACTCTAAAAAAACACCCGATAGAATGACAATCAGAATATCAGAATGCGGACAACTTTTTCGCTCCTCGTCAAGAAACCTGCCTTGATCTATCGCAGCTTGACCAGCGTACCAATAGAGGACCCGACCAGTCTAAAGATTCGTGACTAACCGTTCAGCCGAGTTCAAGTAGAGCAAGGCACAGCGTTTGACGATCACCGTTCCAAGCGGAACACATGATTACCGGCGTCAAAGGCAGAGCCTGCGCATCACGCCTGTCTGACGAGTTTCAGATGCGCAGACTCGGAAACGAAACGCCGTCTCCCGAATCAAGAGGGTGGAAGCTCCCTCGTAACACCGCATATCCTTCGAGAGTTTCATTGGTGACCCCGACGTGATTGGGGGGTTTTTCTTCAAGAGCGAATCAACCCATTCATTTAGAGGCCCTAATTGCCCCTATCCATCATTCCAAGACAGCCTTTCCTTTCGTTCTACAGATCCCTGCTGGAGATGGCACCGCGACCAGCCCAGCGGCGGACTCCTTGCCAGCTCACAACGCTCTGTTCCGTGACCTTTATTGACGCTCACTGGAGGGGGAATGTATAACGAAAAACGGGAGTTTCAGATGCGCAGACTCGGAAACGAAACGCCGTCTCCCGAATCAAGAGGTGGAAGCTCCCTCACAACATCCGCATTTCACTCGAGAGCTTCAGTAATAATCTATAGGGAGATACTTTTTTCAGGGTTACTCCTTTTGTTAACCCCGAATCTTTGTCATCATACCCCAGTAACCATTTTCCATAGTGCAGTTTCATTTTTCCTTTCTGTATCCTACGTTTGTTTCGTACTCGTGACCATTAGCAAGAAAAAATCGAAAAAAAAAAGATTTCAGTATGCATCGAAATTGTATGGAATATTTCGAAATATAAAATGATATTATTATTCACATACCCCCCTTGAGGGCGTTTGATACTTTCAGGGGGCAGTAGGAGATCCAGGGAAAATTAGGGGGCATTGAGATAATGCCAGGGGAACGTTGAGAAATTAAAAAACTAAGGAGAAGTTCTCAGAGTTGTTAATTCAACTGCATAAGGATTTCCTCGTTGTGCAGCCCTGGTGTTGGGTGCAAATCTGGCGGCAGCTGGCATCATTTCCCTCAGCTGCGTGAAAGTTATTGTTGTATGGTTTTCGTTATCATAGGTATTGTAGTCATTCTTATTACCAACTATTTCGTTATAAAGGGAAGTGGATTAAAATCTTTAACGCATGTATTGTAATAAAAGTACCGAAACTGGAGTTAAAGTACAAGGTTTAAGATTATATAAATTTTATTTTCTGACAAGAACTCAATATTTGTTGGGATTATAATGAAATGAACACAATGGAAAAAAAAATCAGCAACTGATAATTTATCGATATTTTATTTATATTTATATAGTCCGTCTAGAAAGTATCCGGAAAAAACAAAGCTCAATTATAATTATTAAGTAGATATTTTCAATTCTTGAATTAGAAAATTATAACAAAATATTCATCTAATTTACTTGCACAATCTCCATTTAACTGTAAACTCATAATTTTCGGTGATGGTAGTCCAGGACTGTGAAACTGATTGAATTAAATCATCTTTATTTCGTGGCACTGCTCGTTAAACTTCAATATTTATTAGACCCCATATGATTTCAATGGGACTAAGATCTGTTGAAGCTGCTGACAAGTGACCAAGTGACAACCAAGTGACCAAGTGACAACCATGAAATGGTTGTCACTTGGTGTTCTTGCATCCAAGCTTGAGTATAGGCCGAAGTATGGCATCTTGCATTATCCTGCTGAAAACGCCACCCCTCTCGATATAAAGCATGCGTCGTTTCAAGGACAAAATCGTTTAGAATGCCACAATAATTTTCATTATTAATGGAACCATCAACTACAAGAAAGGCGCAGCACCACGCTGAGATATTGCTCCCCAAACCATTATTTTGGTGGAAAATTTGGAAATTTGAACGTTAACAGGTTATTTTGATAAGATTTTTAAGTGATTTCAATCAAGTTGGAAACAACTTTCATCAGATATTCTTCATTATTAAAATTATCATCTTGAACATCTTGTTGACAAAATTCTATCCTTCGTTCCTTTTGTAAAGGTGACATCATAGAGATTTTTTTCGTCTCTTCATATGTAGACTTGTCTTTTCAATGAGATACGGAGGGTTTCTGGACATACTTTTATATTTCGTTGATTTCCAAATCTGTTAGCCAATTTGCGAAACCCCAGGCGCGAATTGCGTTGTCCTAAGGCCAATAAAGCGTTTAAATTGTTTTCTTTAATCTTACGCGGTCTTCCTGAAACTAGCCTATGCCTTATATCCATGTCATTTTTATCCTCTTTTTTGTATCATACACAGCATTTTTTCTCAGTTCAGTTAAATGCATTAATTTTTTAACGTTTTCCATACAAATATTCTACCTGTTTTTTTCCAGTTGCAACATTATTTCATAAATTGTATACCTGTTGACAATCAATAATATTTGCTGTAGATTCGAAAATATTCAAATATTTATTTGAATCTGTGAAACTATTCACCGAGTTTGTCCATTGACGAACTAAGCCAATATATATATATATATATATATATATATATATATATATATATATATATATATATGGCTATAAATGAATTATAGCCGATTGTTCAACAATTTCTGATAGCATTCCGATCTTTATATTTCGCTAGGCGTAAATTCACTGTTGTAGGAACGTGGACAACTAAAAGGAGAAATTGCCATATATTACTGAACTCGACTTACGGTTTTTTTCAAGTTAAATCGAGCCTGACATTAACATGTTGTATTATTGATTTTTTGCATCTGATGGCCATACTGGTTGAATTTTGCAATAGAAATATTCAGCTTTTCTTGATAACATAGTTGACTGAAGAATTTTCTCACTATGTACAAACAATGGTGTGTCAACTTTTCATTTAGTTCATTTTAAGTTTTCAATTTATTTAATCGGATTGATTATACAATCGTGAATATATGTATTATCTATATCACAAAATGTAGATGTGTTTTCTCAAATATAGTTTCAATTTTGTTTCGAATTATTTTGTCAAAGTTTTCGGAATTTTATTGACATTCAATTTAATAATTTGGCCTTCATTAAGTGAGGCATGAAGACATTAATTAATTTCGTAGAATTCTTAAAAGAGTATTTTAAGGTTCATTACATGCAAAAAACTTTATTTACTCTAACTTTATGATTGTCTCTACATTCCATTAGGAAAAATGGCAACGACTATTTGAATCATCCCATGTATTGCATTTACGAAAAAGTTTTTGCTAGGAATTTTTGTCCAAAATTCAATGCAATTAGTCTAAATATAATATGAATCTACAATGGTTATAATGTATGTCGTAACAAGACACGTCGTAACATGACACGTCCAATTAATATCCTGAGTAACATGCTCAAGCTTAAGTAACCTTGTAACTGTCACTATTAACTACCATGTGATTGATATTTTTTAATCAGAAATCGAAAGATTTATCAAAAGAGAATATTTCGTAGAATCTTGAAAATTTCTTGTTTCATTCACTTGAACTTGTATCTCATTAATTATGGTGATGTTGTCATTATTGTTTTTATACCGCTTTAATCTCCCAGTATATCAAGGAATTAAATAATTTTACCATAATATTTGTAACATCGGATTTTTCTCTGCTTGCAACTTTTCTTGAAAATATGAACTGAATAATAATCTTTATGATCATACCATCATTGTTATTTCGCTTCTTGAACGCTTGTTCAAGGGAACACAGTGCTATCGTTTTGCCTAAACGTTTATAATTTTCGAATTTTGAGCTGAAATGAGCTTAAACAGTTAGTTTGGACTCGGTGATGAATAATCCGGCAGATCCGACCGGCTGGTACGTCCGTAAGCACGTTAACTTTCGAACGGAAGGAGAGTAATGACAATCCTCGCTTCATGTCAGTGTCTTTTCCCTGTTTTTTTACGTCTATATGGTAAATTTAAGCTCGGTCGTGGGAGTGTTGCTATGGTTTCTTTAGCGCTTCTGCTCGGCTCATAAAATTTTTGTCTTTGTCTCGAACTTTCTAATCATTCCATCCTCATGAAGATTTTCAGGAATATGTGTGTAACCATTATTCTTCTAAACGTTAAATGGACGTATAGGATTTGCAGTTTGAAATATATCAATAAAAATGCGAGAAAATTTCAAATATAAATAACTGCGAACCATTGGATTGATTTCGCCCAATAACGAACTCAGTCGAGGTATTCGGACTTCAAACTTACCGCGAAAGTTTCAATCTTAGTCTCTTCCAGTTCGAATGTTGTAGTGTTTAAGATAGCGCTCAATTATGACCCGCTTACAAAGAATTTTTTTTTAAACTTCTGATCATACGATTCTCACGATATTTTGAACGAATATGTATTCTGAATGGCGAATTTCAGATCGATCGAAAATATTGAAAAAAATATAAAAAATTTTCGAACTTGAATAAATGCGGACTATCAAGCCCATCAACAAATTCAGCCTAGATATTTGCACCCCAAATATTTCCTGAAAATTTCAAGGCTTTAGCACTTTCCGCTCGGAAGTTAGGGTGTTTAAGGAGGACTGGCTGGACGGAATTACTTTTAACCCCGGATTTTTCATCAGTGAGTCCAACCCAGTCATTTAAGACCATTTTCGGCTCAAAATTCAGTAATTACAGACATTTAGGCGAAACAATAGCGGGCTGATCCCTGGAATAAGCGCGCAATAATGTCACGATGACTGATGCAAAATTTTTAATAATCTTATATAGCTTCTTCAGGAAGCAATTCAGATTGAAATTTTCAGGGAAAATGGACAATTGAACAAGCAGGCCAAAGCTTCTGACTTGGTTATATTCGAATTAATTTGAATTTGTAATAATAAAGTAATAAAAGTTCTTAGGCATGGAATCAGTGCAGTATACTGCATTACATTTGCGTGCCCATCTTATCTTTTACAACCATATTCGGACCGTTTGAGAAAAGTTTATCTCAGTAAAGTTTTTCTATTTTTTTACGTTTCTTAGAAGATTATTCCACATTCACGTCACGATACAGCGAAATTGGCAACTAACTAAATTTGAGAATCTCCCACATTCAGAAGAAGGGGGGTTTCCAAGTCAGTGTGCTAAAAAAAATTTACACACTACTATCGTTTAAACATTCGATCAAGCTAATGGTTAAATTCATTCGGTTGACTACTCTTTCAACATTCGGTCAACTACCGGCTAAATATTTGTTTCAGTCACTTGTTTGCTGTTATTAACACTGTGTAGCTTTAGAACTGTTACTTCTTTTTTTTTTTGGAAAAATTTTGTCGAATTGTTTCACTGAGTTTGCTTATTATTAGTTTTGTTCTTGTTGTCCCAGGTATGAAATAGACGAACTCACTGCCATCGTAGACGAAATAAATCCGGACATAATTTTACTCCAGGAAACATAACTCAAAAAGAGTAACAACTAATATTAACTTCCTCTAGCGGAAATTATTAATTTTTTTTTCTTATATTGAAGATAAATTTCCGTCAAGTGAAGACCGAGACAATCAAAAAATGAGAAATTATATAACCTACAGAAGAGACAGAAACAATAAGCAAGGAGGTGGCGTTACATTTTGTTGAAAGGGGTATTGTATATCACCCACTACTAACAAAATACAATGAACCTATAAAAACTGTTGGCAAAGAAATGGCAAGAAATATCAACTGAAGAATTCAGATTTACTCGATATACATCCTACCCAAATCCAAATTTAAAGAGGAAGAACCAGGTGACATCTTGAAACAAGGAATGGAAATGCAAGGCAACCAACCACCGAAGAAAGCATTAGCAAGATACACAGAGAATAGAAATATTAAAGTTCTCGCACTGGACATATAAACGCACTTCTGGAGAGGAAATAACGACATTCTAGACATCGCCCTAAACGAGAACATAAGAAATAACATAACTTTGGAAGTCATAAACGAATCCATAAGAAATCATCACCCTGTGGAAATCACCGTCGGAGAAAAAGACTCCAAGAAAAAGAATACCATACATAACTGGGAAGAATTTACTGAGAAAAGCTCACAAAAATGAGAAAGATCATCAACAGAGAAGAGCAAAAATAGAAAGGAAATCATTGAGAAATCAATCAAAGAATCAACAACAGAAATAGGAATAGAAGAGAAGAAAACAAAATTACCAGAGCATATCAAAAACCTCATAGCATTGGAGAAACCAGTGACAAAATAATACCAGAGAACACAAGATCCAAACGACAAATCAGTTATTAATCAACTGAACATCACCATCAAAAGTAAACTAAGAATCCACTACAACGAAAAATGGAAGAACAACCTCGACGAATTATCCGAAGAAAGCCAACCACCATTGGCACGTGAATTCTACCAGGTTTTCATATTGGCATGACGAGCACAGCTCTTTCACCAAGTGACTACTCAGCAGTCTCCACAGTCCACCCCTAGAGGTAGAAAGTATGATAAGGATTACGCCATATCATCGCGCAAAGCGAGAATCCCTCCGAAGAGATAAACCCAGCAGCTTCCAGTTTGGGCTCCAACTTGAAAGTCAGAATCGCCTGACTGTTAGCCGAGAAGCACTATTCAACCTCTACTGGATCTGCAGGTCAGTACCCGAGTTGGTTTATTACGCAACTGAAACGCCGGAAGGAATTCTTATCCAATCACCAGAACGAAGTCCCATGAACTAAGATAATCTCAAGATTGATGACTTCTACTGATCCTAGTACGAGCACCGTCTAACGGCCTGTACGTCCTAACCCACCGAATCCATGTAAAGTCATTTGATTGATCCTGGCGTCAAGCACTAACGGCTAAGCCATTTTGTCGAGATCCACAAACCCTAAATACTCACGCATTGATCCGGGACCAGGACAAACCGGTCGAACCGTCAAGTCCCGTTAAACCCCAAGTCATTTCATGAGAATATCTCGAACATTGGGGTTTGCGAATAGATAAATCAAATACCTCCCTAGTCCAACATGCGGACTTCCAACCACTGCCCCCTCGAGTCCAACACCAATGGGGTGTCCAGGTGGTACAAGCAACACCTGAGGGCAATCCTCCCCCATATCGCACTCGGCCATTACACAGAATCCGGAGATTTATACTGCGATAGGGTAGAGTACGCCAGTTTTAAGGAAGAAGCCCTGTGCTGCGACAGACTCCCTGTCACTGAGTTAATCAATCGGCTCAACCCTCCATTTCACCAGAACGGAAAAACTGAGGCCCCATTCGGAGATCTTCCACCATACAAGACTTAACCCTCCATTTGGCCGGAACAAAATTAGGGTCATAGTCCTGACAAGCCCCCATCTCATCAAGATCTAATGCCCGGGAGGCGAGCCACCATGGGCAATAGCCAAATCATTAACACAACCGAAGAAAACATATTCAATATTAAAAAGTTATAATAGCACAATAATCAGAGATGAAAGATTCGTCGAAATACTCGAAGAACAATTCAAACCGAATTAACCTCAGGACAGTTCATTTGAAAAGGAAGTAAGAGAACACAAGACAAAACTGAGTATAGAAGACAGCTACCAATTCGAGTCATCACCGACGAAATTCAATGGATAATCCTCAACCCCAAGAAAGAACCGAGAATGGACAAAATAACCAACAGAACCCTAAAAAACCTTTTTAAAATTACAATCGAGAAAATTACGGCCTTCTCGAAAAAAGAAGTTTTCTAACCAGATACACAGTAGCAGAACCATCATGATACCCAAACCGGACAAACCCAGAACAGACGCAAATAATTATACACCAATAAGCCTACTCTCGAGTCTGAGCAAGCTGGCGAAAAAAACTATATAAGAAAGACTGAAGAAAATTATTGACGAAAAAGAAATTATCCCAGAAGATCAATATGACTTTACAAAAGGACTAGGAACCGGAACCCAACCAGAATAGTAAAAGAAAAGCTGAAAGAAAAACAAAGAAGAAACAGAAGCGAGTTTAATGGATATATCGAAAGCATTTGTCAAAGTATGGCATCAAGGACTAATTTATAAGATGCAGAACTGAAGATCAAAATAAATGACAAGGAAATGGAATGGCAAAATGAAGTCAAATATTTAGGAATAATAATGGATAAAAACCTAACCATGAGGAAACGGCAAGAAGAGCGAGAAGTATCAAAGGATGTCTCTATCCCCTTATGAATCAAAAGAGTAAACTAGACAAAACCCTGAAAGTCAAACTCTACAAAGCAATAATGAGACTATGACAAACGCAAGTGAAATTTTAATATTAAATGAGAATAAACTCAAGAATTTGGAAATCATACAAAACATAATTCTTAGAGAAGCTCTAAAAGGAGAATGGTATACAAAAAATTAAGACAGATGCTTGAAATCGCAACAATCAAAGAACACATAACTGAATTGACGAAAAGAGCCTACGAAAGAATGGAAAGCCATAAAAAGAGTGGAATAAGAGAGCGTAAATTACGACGAAAACGAGAAACGATTAATCAAGAGACCGAAGACCAGCCTAAGAAAAACAGGGATAGAAAAATTGACCGAGACTAATCTAAAATGAAATAGAAAAAAAACACAGGAAAACGAAATAGAAGACAGCAACAAGAGGACCAAGTTGTTGTCTTCAAATATACAGACACAGGATGCAGGATGCATGATGCAGCAGTATTCACTTCAAAACGGTTGGAGATATCTATTTCACCGAAATGTCATAAAACATATCTGTTTTTGACAATTTTATTACTGAACATTGATTATGTCTAAATTATTTTGAATAATTTTCTAATTTCAGATTCAGTCCAAAATAATTATTGTTTCTGTTCCAGAACCTATTCGAATATGTTATTATTATTATTTATTTGAAAATTTTTTCTATTGAACTGATATCTTCTGTGATCAGATTCAATCTATAATAGTTCTTTTCATCTCAGGATATATTCCACACCTACTTGTAATCCATTTCCTAATTTTCATCATAATCCTTCATTTTATTGTTTCAGGTTTTGTGGACATCAAGAAATAATTTTTACAAAACATCCAGCCACTGGAAGACCGAAATCAAAATAATTCTGAGTTACCACACTCATAATCAAAAAAACTCTTTTGGGTCAGTTTTCAACCAATGAGTAATGAGATCTTGCGTTCACTGAAAAATTCACAATAAGACGAGTAACACTTTAATCCACTAATATTTTTGGTAACTGACTTATATTTATAGAAAACAAAACATATTAAAGAATTGATTGTCTTAGCACATTTAATCGAGCGTTAAATTCAAATCAAATTCATCACAAGGTGCACTGCAATATTTAAGATTATCGCGATATGATGAGGAAACACTTGTTTCTTGGAACCACCTCTGTATGGTCCTATGCTTTTTATAACTGAATTATTTACATCTTGTCAGTACTCTTTGGAATTAATTCTATGCAAGAAAATTCCTTAGTTCCTGATTGCAGTTGTCAAATATTAATACGCTGAGTCTGCTACAAAAGAGACAGTTCTTGAATTCCATTCAACTGATCAATTCATAGCGTTTCATTCATAATACCTCAATGGTTTAGGAAGATAGGATGTTTCAGGCGAGGCTCTGAATATTAAGTGCATAAAACAATAATGGCCGATATCGTCCAGGTAGCTACCAATGTAGTACTTTATATTTATCTCTGAAGTTTATCAATTTTCAATTTCGTTACTCTGCACAATGGATACGTACAATGTATTCCTTGGAAAAAACTTATTTTGAAAAGTTAAAGTCGAATTAATTATTGAGTTGTGATATGAACCACTGCGATTTAATTTTGTTTTGATGACAGTGAAATGTTTGTGAATCTATTTTCAACAAGTAAGTTCATTTTTCTTAATATACCACCAAAACTGGGAATTGATTATACAGGAGCCATGTTAAAACAATTGTGAGAGATTGAGAAGAGGAAACCATTTGACTTAGTTGAATGATAATATTTATATTTTCAATAATATCTACAATTGGCACTTTTTGCGACACATTTGAGTAGAACGATCATGAATTAACTTTAATCTTTTTTGTGTGATTGTTCTGGGGAACAGGCCGCAGTTGTTTCGCCCAAATTTTTGTAATTTTCATATTTTGGGCGAAAATGGTCTCAGATGACTAGGTTTGACCCACAGCTGAAGAATCCGACGTCAAAAGTAGTTCTAAATACTCTAAGTTTCTAACATGAAAAGCTACGGATCCAAAACTTTCAAAGTAGCTTTGGGACTGCATATCTGAGGTAAGTTAGTTAATGATCAAAATTGGTAGTCTAATGGCTCCGCAGTTTTTCACAAATAACTAATACCATCGAGATTAAATTAGGTACTTATGTGTACAATAATGATCCAGAAAATTATGCCAAATTTCGAATGGAGGTAACAATGCTCATTTCCGAAACAAAAGATCTAGATAGTTGAAATTTTCAGGTGAGGTTTGAAGTTAATAGTTTCTGAGTTATTTTTTTTTAATTTCACTTTTCAAATATTTTCTGAAGTACAGATTCGAAGGAGTTCAGATTTAGTGTTTAGATTTAGAAATTACAACTAAAGCCTCAGGCATAGTTTCGTGATGGTAAACAAGAGAATTCTTATTATGAAAAGTATATGAAGTTTTGTTCAATATATTTTTTCCACCCTTTCTTGATAATCAATATATTTTTTCCACCCTTTCTTGATAATATGTAACGATGCAGATAGAAGAGACAAGGATAAGACCTTTCAACCAAGTATTTTACATTTTCATGAGAATAAAAAATTGTGAAAAATTTTCATTTGACTTGCAGATGGCGGAATTGTGTTTTTATTTTATTCATCATATGTAGCTTCTTCAACAACTAAGTATATCTAAAATTTTCAATGGAAAATGGACTGTTGAACTAGTTTGTATAAGCTCTGGACTTCAAAACTTCTTTTAAAAAATTTTTTCAATAATCTTAATTAGTGACGCAACTGCTGCAGTCACCAACTGCGAAGAAATTTTGTTAATTTAATTGAAAAATATAATTTCATTGAAGTATGGTTACAGAAAAACCAAACAAAATTTGTTACGCCACTGTTGCAGTCACAAATTTGCTACGGGATTAATAAGTTTAATTGAAAAATATAGTTTCATTGAAGTATGGTTAGAGAAAAAGCAACTAACATGTCAAAATAGTATTGAATAGAGGTTAGCTCCAACCAGTTTTACAGAATTAAAAAAAAATATCATTTCACTTAGTTGGATGACAATTTCAGACTTCTCCAGAAAATTCCAATGTTCAATTATCATCAACCTTTTTGTTAGTTTTTCTTATTCATTTACAAAGGAACACATACTGGTAATTCAATCCGCAGATGAGTGCTCACAGCCTAATTATAACAATTTCAACAAATATGTCTTAATCTAAGGAAACAATATAAATTTAAAAAAATATATCACCACATTTAACTCAGTAAAATAAAGGACTAAGGAGAGAAATACGAATTACAGATACTGGAAGCGAAATAAATGCGAAACAAACTACCCATGGCGATATACAAAGATATTTCTGGAGATATTTTTCACGGTATTTTCACTTTGGAAGAAATACATCAATTTGACCTTTGAACTGATTACACTCATGCAGCATTCTGTGGATGGAACAACTGTACTTAAAAGGCAAATGAAAAGTGTACGACGATTCTCTGAATATCCTTACTGGATCACAAAAGTTTATTAGTGGCATGATATTCAGGGAGCCCTTGTGGAATAAATGAAAAGGATTACTCTGCGATTCTGAAGACTAATCATGTTGAAATATTCGAGTCTAATATAATTATTGGGATCTCCTTGCTTTAAATATAAATTTATATTTGACTCAAAGAGTGAAGCGAAATTCACTTTATTGAACACGTAACTATAATAAAACGTTAGTACAATTTTCAGATTAGACAAGCATCAACTCTATCTCAGTGTGAATCCCGACATAACATTACAAGAGGTTTCAACATGACCAATGTGGATTTCATATTTGAGTTTAGAGTCCAATATTATTCCAAGATCTCTAATATGGGTTAGACGCTTAAGCACCGCATTTTGTAGTGAGCGTGGAAAATAGACGGTATTCTTATTTTTTTTTCTGGACGGTATTATATGGTATTTAGTTGAAATTAAGATAATAACATAATAACAAGTTCTTTTTTCAATAACATAAAGTTACCACTGCTATTATTGCAGTGGAAGATTTGCAACTATATCAACATCACTTTAGTTAAATGAAACACATTTTTATGTAGATTTGTATTTATTATCTTGAGTTGTTCACAAAAAACTTGTTTGTAAGCATCTGAAGAAGTTAACTTTGCTAACGAAACGCGTCATGTGAGCAACTCAAGATAATAAATAGAAATCTGCCTATATATCTGTGTTCCATTTAATTAAAGTGTACAATGGATTTCTATCAACAAAGGCCAGCACGATATGAAACTCAACATTTCTTGAAAATTCAGAAAAAATACCTTATGTATTTGTCGAGCCATAATATTGATTTTCTTGGAAAAGTCTGAAATTGGCACTCTGCGATATACTATTGTATATATATATGCGATATACTATTGTATATATATATATATATATATATATATATATATATATATATATATACAGAATATATATCATTAAATATACGGAGAGTCGTAGCACTACGCTGAGATATTGCTCCCCAAACCATTATTTTGGTGGGAAATTTGGAAATTTGAACGGTAGCAGGTTGTTTTCATAGGAATTTTAAGTGATTTCCACCAAGTTGGAAACAACTTTCATCAGATATTCTTCATTATTAAAATTATCATCTTGAACATGTCGACAAAATTCTATCCTTCGTTTCTTTTGTGAAGGTGACATCATAGAGATTTTTTTTGTTTCCTTGATATGTAGCCTTGTCTTTTCAATGAGATACGGAGGGTTTCTGGACATACTTTAATATTTCGTTGATTTCCAAATCTGTTCCTCTGTACCACTATTAGGTCTTAAGTTGTCTGATGCTGGGATAGTTCATTTCCCGAAACTCGAGTCACAAGAAAATGTGTAAAATATATTTTTAGTGGTAGTAAAACATAGTAATTACTACAATTTGTTTTAATTCCTGGAACTTATCTTTGCCTCATACCCATGCCATTTTTTATCCTCTTTATTGTCTCATATACTGCACTTTTTCCCAATTCAGTCAATTGCATTAAGTTTTTAACGTTTCGAAAACCTATGGAAATAATCTACCTGTTTTCTTTTTTCTAGTTTACTAGAACTAGTCTACTTTTGTCTTAGAATGTTATAAAAAAGAAGTATATTGAAATTATGAAAACTAAAATAAATTCCGGATACTTTCTAGACAGACTATACATTGAAAATTTAAATTGAAGGCTTTTTTTCTAATACTCAAGATAATAGCTGGATTAATTCACCGAAACATCCACAAATTAAATTTGAAAATATCCCAAAATTTTTTCAGAATTAAATTTAAAATGCCCTAGAAACATTGTTTATCTTTATAGATATCCAGGGTGTTTAATTTTGAAAAGGCCACACTTCAAGGGGAGATCATACAAGTTATTTGCAACAAAAAATGTTATATAACACATGGTCGAAATGTTTATGGTTATTCTTCAATTTAGCATTTCTTGATTTCCCGAGGTATTTCAAGTTTTTCCATAAAATCAATTATACTTCAGTTATACTTGTAGCCTCATCAAATTTCACATATCTAGAGACTGCATTGAATTTACTACCATATAAGATGTTCTGTGTGCCAAAAAATTCTTATTGCGGGCGTGGTAAGGAGATAAATTTCACGATTCTGAAGTGAACAATATCAGTCACATTTCTCCAATTGCTTTATGATAAAAAATTAATAATTATGGACATGTTTTTTTTTCAGCCAAAAATTCTTCATTTAGTGACATATTAACTTTTGTGCTAGCTGCTTGTCCTCTGCCATAATATCACGGCTAAGAAGATAACAACGAAAAGTTTAAATATTCCAAACCTAAATTTACTCTATGAGCAAATTGAAGCTTGTGATTGAATATCAAAGTAAACATTGAATTTGAAATCTGACAGTTTCTGTCGCTTAATAATTTTGGGTATTAGTACGCTTTCTTGAATCTAACGAATTAACTCAATTTATAATAAGTACTCTAGACAAAATGAATTTATAATAAGTACTCTAGACAAAATGAAGAAATTTATGCCTGTTTTTTCAAACAACGAGTATTGCGATATGTTGTTCATTTATAGATTTGCGAATGGAAATAAATGCTCGCGCAGCTGTGCGAGAGTACGGTTTGCATTTTTCGAACAGACAACAACCAGATAGGAACACATGTGTACCAATGTTTCAGGCGAACAGGTTCATTTGGTGGTTTCCGAATCAGAGAGGGTGGTCGAAATAGTTAGCATTGCCAGCATGCCTCTGCTATACTTCAAGCTGTCCGGAAGGATCCCACGACAAGTACTCGTCAAATTGGTTGTACATTGAGGATTCATCATTCTACAGTACACCGAGAAATAAAATAACTTACATCCATATCATTTGAAAAAGGTGCAGGATCTGTTACCTGTAGATGCTGCGAAAAGACTTACGGCCAGTTTCATAAACGAAATTAAAGCCTCCTTTTTCCCAAAAAGTTTCCTTCAAGGATAATACGTGTTTCATAAGCAAATGTTTAGGTTAAAGGGAATTTAAAAGCATCCTTTATCTTCAAGTGAGAAAATCGGCTCTTTACGGCTGGAAAAGGATCCTTTAACGAGAAGCTCGACACTGCGCAGGTGCTCGATAAACACGAAAACAGTCACATTTGCCCATTTTGTTTGATTTTAGCGTACTACGAAATATGTTGCACAAAATGTTGAATGCTGATTCAAGCTCTAGTTCTTCACCAAATAATAAAGAAATAATTGTGGGAGGACCAAAAATTTTCAGAAGGAGAGACATTTGTCCACGTTAGATGATCTAGATTTCTTCGATCGTTTTCGCCTGACAAAGTCAACTGTTTTATCTTTGCTTCAAAAAATTGCAGATCAATTGTACTTACCATCTAACAGGTAAATAAATTTCGATTCATTATTTTGTTGATATAATTTTCTGTATACCAAATCATTAAATTGACAATTTTCAGAGGCAGCTGTATTGAACCGATGAACCAACTACTTTTCACATTGAGATTCTACGGAACTGGAAAAATGCTGATATCAAACAGGTGGAGATTTCATGGGAATTTCTGAACCTTCTGCTTCTAGAATTATTCGAAGAGTTTTTTTCTGCAATCGCATCCCTGTGTCCACAATATATAATGATGTGTTGAAAGTGATCATGAAATGCAAGCAGCAGAAAAGTTTTATGCAATTGCTAGTTTTCCACGTGTCATTGGTGCTATAGATTGCACATTAATTAAAATCACTTCTCCGGGTTGTGATGATGCAGATATCTTTCGATGTCGAAAACATTATTTTGCCCTTAACGTTCAAACCGTGTGTGATTCAGACTTGAGAATCAAAATTATTGTAGCTAGATGACCTGGCTCAACACATGATCAAACCATCTTTAATAACAGTGTCTTGAAGAGACAATTTAAGTGGTAAATTTGAACGGTATTAGTTACTTGGTGATAGTGGTTATAGTTTGCAAACTTATGTTATGACAAAGTTACCGGAAGCTATAACTGCAGCTGAAAATTTTATAAGCAGTCAAGCAGTCAATTATACGAACTAGAAATGTGGTGGAGAGAAAGTATGGAGTTTGGAAACGTCGTTTTCCTATACTTTCTAAAGGAATGAGTGCTAAGTTAACGACTATATAGGCAATTATTTTACCGCTGTATTGCACAATATAGCTGTAGATATGAACGAAATATTTCCAAATTAATGATTGCATGATGTGCAGGAGGAAGGGGACTTTCAAACAACTTCAACTAATGTTAATCCAAAATTTGAATATCAAAACAAATTGAAATATGTTTATCTTCTACAATTTTAATTTCCAAAAGAATTTTTTTATTCAAAAAACTTTTAGAATTAAATTAATGTCTAAAACAAGCACCGCTCACATTAAATAGACGTATATATTCAAAACTCAATATACAATGTCAAATGAAATGAATAACCCAACAGATATACGAAAGTAATTAAAATTAATAAATAAATATTCAAAGGAGACAAAATTTTGTTTCTGGTTTTATCTTAAGAAATACTACTTGCCTTATAAAAACATGAACACACTTGAAGGACTTCCCAAAGAATATAATTTATTTGAAATATTTAATATATTTAAATATTCGAACAAATTATTTCAAAAATCTCTAAAAAATGTGCACTATATCTTCAAAAAACAAATATAATTCTAGATAATCCCTTCATCAGCCCTTTTTCAATAATCCAAATATCAAAATCAAAAACATAACCTACATCACTCACGTGTTAAAAGACTTAAGCTTCTATTTTATTTTAATGTTAATCCAGCTCGTCAAGTGAAAAAGTCTATTATTAACGAATATTTTGCTAATTTACAATTTATATTTGTGTGAAAATTAAAAATAAATTTACTTGTCACTTGTCAAACTATTCTTCGTATTCAATTTGTGTCTTCAACATAATAAGATTTCGTATAATTTTCATAAAATTTTGCAAGATATGTAGTTAAATAGGTTTCTATGTTTGTATTTCTGATTCATTGTTTTACTTTAGGTAACATCTGAAAAACTTTTAAGTGAGAATAAAGAAATATAAATATTATGTGTTATTGAAATTTCTGTTTTTAATTCAAATTTGAGGGGATTTCATAGTCTGCAGCAATGCTTATAAAATTCTAATACCGCTTTTCCCAGAAAGTGCTTTCAAAATAAAAAAGATTTAATTATTTTTATTTAATTTTCTCTTCATCTCCATAATTTGCAAATCTAATATTTTAAGCTTCGAATGCTCCTCTTCTTTTCTTCTATTCTCTTCCTCGATAGTCACTATCTGAGCTTCTACTAGAGCTGTTTTTTTTTTAAATACATCTCTTTCGCTTCGGCAAGTGGGTTCGTAACAGTTGGGCTCAATGGTTTGGAAATTGGCTCCATCAATTTCAATGGAGTCCCACCACCAGTCCCTGTAATATGACTGCGTTGAGCAGCTACCACCTTTCTAGTTTTAGTTTTTATATTGTCATATTTGGATTTGAGTTGGTCCCTATTTCTCCAATGGACAACTGTTGCTATTCTCTGCCAGACTTTATCCTATAACAATAAAATTGTCTTTTTCAATCAATTCCAAGAGACATAGTTCCTCCTCGGGTTTTAAAGTAATATTTTTTTTTCTCTTTTCTTCCATATTCATTCATATAAGTCACGTTTACTAAAATATGGCAATTCGCACGTAATAATGATATAAATTTCAATATACTGTCTTCTGCACATAACCATGTTTATGCAAAGAATGATTTATGCTTCTTTTTTTTCTCTTTAGAAGTTCCGACGCATAACTCACAATTTTTACAGAATATCACCAACTATATTCGTAAAATCACTATTTCCCAGGATAGCCAACAGTCGGAAACATATCACCGGCGCATTAAAGGAGCTTTAAGTAAAGGAGG
Source organism: Megalocaria dilatata (assembly GCA_034642435.1). Taxonomy (NCBI): domain Eukaryota; kingdom Metazoa; phylum Arthropoda; class Insecta; order Coleoptera; family Coccinellidae; genus Megalocaria; species Megalocaria dilatata. The sequence goes on from CM067857.1 coordinate 60,615,583, forward strand.
GTCGATGTGCGTTTATGAAACTGATGGTCCCATTTATAGGATCCTTTTTCATAAAGGGACTTTGTCATAAAGGTGCCTTTTGATGTGGTTTATGAAACTGGCCGTAACATTTTGATGGTGAAATCTGAATAAGTTAAGTGAGGGGGGGGCGAAAGGATATTATGGAAGGATGAGGCCACTTTCACGAAATCTATTGTTTCTCATTTCCAACATGAGTTGAGAGTCATTGTGTCATTGGGAGTCATGAGAGGTGAACTTTTTAGACCAGTAATACTTCCCTCACCGCTGAAGAATTCATTGCATTAATCCAAAGCAGCTTCACAGACATATTGGATGAAATGCAACATATAAAATGTCTGGTTTCAAATGGATGGTCATAATAGTCGGAATGGTCAGAACTCAATGAATAAATATTTTGGGGTGCAATGCATTGGAAGATACGGTCCGGTAAGATGGCCACCAAGGAGCCTCGACGTTATACCTTTGAATTTTTATGCCTGGAACACCCTGAACGAAAAAGTATATCAAATCCGGGATCAGATTGGAGAGTATCTGATCAAATGAATAAAATTGTGATGTGCAGAAATGTGTCAGAAACGTTGTGTACTTCGCAGTGTTGTAGATTCAGTGCGAAAACGATGTGTGAAATGTATTAAACAACGGTGGATATTTCGAACAATTGTAAGTAGTAGTTGTCTGTTTTCTCTACATTTTTTCATCAAATCTGTATTATTAACATTTAGTTCACGCGTTTCAATTATTTTGATTCGATAGATGAATTCATGATTTCCATGAGAATCACTTTAATATTGAATCAAAATGAACTTCACGATAATATTTCAACTTTTCGTTGTTATCTTCTTAGCCATGATATTATGGCAGAGGACAAGCTGCTAGCACAAAAGTTGATATGTCATTCGAGAACACACTAAATGAGGTATTTTTTGCCGAAAAGAAAACATTTCCATAATTAATAAATTTTCATCGATAAAGCCATTGCAGAAATATGACTGATATTGTTTGTTCACTTCAGAATCGTGATATTCATGTTCTTACCACGCCCGCAATAAAAATTTTTTGGCACACCGAACTTCTTGTCTTATAGGAAATTTAATGCCATTTCCAGATATGTGGTCAAATTTGATGAAACTACAAGGATAAATGAAATATAATTGATTTTATGGAAAAACTTGAAATATTTCGTGAAATCAAGAAATGTTAAATTCGACCAAGTAGTTACATGAAATTTTTTGTTGCGAATAACTTGTATGATCTTCCCTTGAAGTTTGGCTTTTTTAAAGGAGACTGTATAGAATTATCAACACCTATGAGCAGCTGTTAACCAATAAACAATCAAAAGAAAACATAGAGTACTGATTGTAATCATCCAAGACAAATTTAATATTATTATAATAAAATAATATCCAATCCACATCCATCATCCAAAACAAGCTTGTTTTGATTGTATATTCAGAAATAACAAATCCTATCACCAAAAAATACTCCACATATAATTCTAAAAGATTTTTTTTACTTTTCCCTTTGAAAAATAGATAGCACTTTTTTCAGAAATTCGTAGCCATATTCCCTATTCGCCTCACCAAACCTTAAAATTAGGCCTCGAAGAAAACCTTCCAAGCTGGGGTAGTTGACGCAAAAAATTAGTCAACAATTCACAGAAGCATTATACAGGATAACATTATAAGAATAGAATTGAAATGAATCAAAGATTTGTAGTAACGGGAGCTAAAACCTAATAAGAGGGTGATGATTTTATGTTTTTTTTTCGAAATGCCTATAATTTTAGAATATGTAAATTAACTTTTTTATTAATTTTTCTCACAACTATTATAATTTGTTATATTACATGTTTTCGGCTTGACCTCGAGTTCTGTAACACCCTGTAATTAAATTGAGATCACACTTTTTTGAGAACATTTGTGATATTGGGTGAAATATAGAGTACTGTGAATATAAATATGCCCAGCTAATGATAATGTCCTATCATTTAAATTACAAATATTACTCTCTTGTATCTCTCAAAAATTCCGTGTTACAATTCAGGATTGATGCCAATAGATAGGTAAATAATTGAATACAACCAGTTCGGTAGCTCAAGAAATTCAGGTTCAAGGTGATTCATTGCCATTTCTGAAGAAAGATGCATATATATGCGAATATAGGGTGCATTAAAGCCAAAACATCAATTTTTCTAGTCACTGGGCCCCCAAATACTTGTTGATGTTGTTGATTGTCAACAATTCTTGTTTTATTCTTTACCAGAATGATATGCTCCTTTTTGTCGCTTCTCCCACTCCAAGCTTATAAGGACGGGGCTCCGGGATTCAAAACGCATTTGCTCCTCAGTGCCCCTTTAAAAACCAGCATTTTTTCGCTCACACCTAGATTGGTGAGTTCAGTTTTCAGTGGTGCGCTTCTACACTGTAAGGGAACACTATTCTTTATTCTGTGATCAAATAATGAAAAGTGAGTAGTGTGATATTGAACTATATTGAATATTTGGTAACAAAATTTCACGTGAATTCGTTCAATGTTTTAAATAATTAATCGTTTAACGATCATATTAACATAATATATTCAGACTGAATAAGACTCAATGCACTTTAAACTTAAAAAACAAGTATAATGAATTGCAGAACACAGGTACTAAATCAATCGGATTCAAATATTATTTATATCATTCGTTCAGATTGTTTATATGCTGCTATAAAGTGAACTTGAGATGGTTCTCAAGACTATTCATCGGATATTGATAATTTATGGTTTGTTTACATGGCAAACTGAAGTGCAAATAGGGATTTCTGTTAATCATATCAGGTGTCTTCTGAATATTCTGTGATAAAGGTGCCGATTTTTCTAACGGTTTTATGGAGGAAATGTCTCTTAGATATCCGGCATAATCTGTTCAGTTCCTGCAATAGTGTCCTTTTTTCTAAAGAAAAAAATTTCTGTTGAAAGAGATATTGAAACCTATATTTTCATGAAATTCCATTTACTCTATTACTTGAAAAAAGGTATTGTCATATATTTATATGAATGCTTCTGGACCACCTTCTTCCATTTCCAAGAATTTTCTGCCTAACCAGTTTAACTGAATCTTCGAAAAAACTAATAAGGGTTAATCATTTATATGAAACGTGAACCCGAAAAGTTATAATACTTTTGAAGATACCTAAACTAGATAAAATTATATGGTTTAAATTGAAAAAGAATTCGAAAACATTTATTATAAATAATCGCAAACCTCCGAAAATACTACCTGTATCTTGAAACCAAGCCATTTATGCAAATTTTTATGGAACTTTTCGGTGTTTAATGATTATCTTAGTTATTATTATTTTTTGTATATTATTTAGGATATATCAAGTAAAATTTCATGAGAAAATATTGATTTACCTACAATTAGAGAAATATCCCTTAAAGTTATGAAAAAAAAATTTGTCTTCAGCTCAAAAAGATTTTTATACATCTTGAAATTAATATCACCAAATTTTGCAGTTTTGATTCCTACGAATAGAACTTCTTCTTTCAGATTTCCGAAATGCATTGATATTGCTGTTCGTAAATTAATCTATTTTATAATGTGTCAAAATATGAACTGACAATATCCGAAAAGAGGTTTATTATTGATCAATACTTATGGTATAGCGAAATGATTTTTCACCATATCTGTTATATTTTGAATCATGATCAACCATTGCAAGGAAATTTGATCAACTTGATCAAGATTACCAAGAGAATACTCAGTGATTTCAATTCAATAATTTAGAACCAGAATTAAATGTCCAGTTTTTGTTGTATGTCTGTATGAATACCATCTTGACAACTACGTGATCAATTTACATAACTTCTTCACCAGTAGATTGTTATCTTCTCAGGAATGGTTTAAGTGCTAAAATAAAATTAATTAGAGCGCGCTAAAGATTCCTCGAATAGTTTTGCGTTTAATCTTGGAACAGGCGGTTTTCCCTAAAACTATATGACTGAATTTTTTGACCATGTTACTAGTATACAATATGTGCCTCAGAAAAGGATATTAATATGCCAATGAATTCATACCAATGCGTTAAAATTTCCGTTGGAATTATTAATACTTAAATAACTCATATTTGCGACATTGTTGAAATTTATAACATTATTGATTATCAGGTAATATTAATAATAATTTTTATATAGATCTCAGAATTTATTTCCATATAAATGTTAAATTAATGATTAACTTTCATGAAATAAATTTTCAATAAATTTATTTCATTCGAAAAAAATTCTCAATAAATTTATTTCATTCTATTTATTTACTAGAACTAAATTTCGAAATTGGATTTTTTGTTTTTTTTTCACTATTTCGGCATATATATTCAATCTGCAGACACTAAAATTCTTCTTTTGTGTTCTATAAATCTTTTTAAATTACACTTGTTATTTAAGGATGACTGTATTATATTACTATTTTCCGTCATTCGAATTCTATAAAACTGAAGCTGAATGTTTATTCAGGCTTTTCGCTATGTTACTGAGTGCATGAAAATTCAATAAGTGGTCTCGGATGTCAGCGATAGCAAACACACAGACAAGCCAACTTAGGTTTGAAAATTCGATTCTTTTTGGGTTTTATTACTACTATTTCCAATTGATAATTTACTCAGCATTTATTATCTAATAAAGACTATATCTCTTTTTCCCGCCATTCAAATTTTTGTGTTCTCTTACTCTTTTTTTATCATTTTCAATTATATTCATTGAACAGACATTCCAATTCTACTATTTCATTATATGTGTAAATGTATAGGTGAATTTGATATCTTACGAAGAATATATAGAATTTATTATTTTATCCTTTCATTCATATTTTATGAAAGGAAGAATAAATGTCGACTCAGGCTCCACGTTATCTATGGGAGGAAACTGTATAAAAATCCGTCAAATAGTTTCGGAGATTATCGGTTACAAACAGGCAGACCGACAGATAAACATTTAAAAAAAAAATGTGTGTCCTACAGCTCCTTTTTTATCACTCTCAATTGATTTCCGGAAAATATACTGGATCTACAGATATTTCACTTCTACTGTTTTGTTATAAGTATAGAATTATTCCAATTCTCAGTTTTAATTCAACCATCATATAATTTTTCAGATTTGTTAAGGTTCTAGAACACTAACTTGACTACATGTTTGTGCTTGTCATAAAATTCAAAAATGTCTTTGATTTACACTACATGAGTTTACTTGAGCATATTTAGAAAATTTCCTAGAACTTCTTGACTGATTTTCATGAATCATTGATCGAAATTATTCAGTGCCAAAACTCTAGCGGAAATCTGTCAGTGAAACACAAAATATGTATTTTCATCTAACTTTATTGTACTGCCTTCAAAGTAAACACTCCCGTAATAATAAAATTACGCCATTAAATATTTCAATAAGCAGAAAAACTTTTTAGCACATTTTCAGGAATAGACTTCACCACTCACGAATTCTTTTCTTGGTTTTCTTTCGAATGAAACCAGGTGCTTTTAAGTGGTAATTTGAGTTTCCAAAAACGAAAAAATCGGCCAGAGCTATATCAGAGAAATACGGTGATTGTCCGATAAGATGTACTGAGTTTGTCTAATAATTCCTCCGCAATGATAGCCTCATGTCTTTCGGCACTATTCTAGCGGCAACAAGTTTTATGTTCAGATAATCGTTTGAAGTGGTACTTATTCACTGGTAAATGTAGAATTTCAGCGGATGTCCCTATGAGACGACGATTTTCACTCATTCTTTCCTTTATTTCGTTCATATTAGGTTCAAATATATTGATTTCTCACAAACCACTTGATAAAACATTTGAGATATTAATAAGTTAAATAAATCACTTGGCTTAAGTTTCACAAAGGTTTAATTTTATGTTGTTGACATATGTGTTTCGGGTTTCAACCTATTTTCAAAAGTAAGGAGAATTTACTTATCATAACAATTTATATATGTTTCGGACAAAAGATGGAAGTGACGGGATTTTTTTATTTATTTATTTTATTTTTTTATTTGAGGTTGTTAACAGTAAGTTATACCTGTTGACGGTATTTGCTCATTTTCCAAGACACTTGTTATTAGCAAGTCAGCAATGGGGACAAATGAAATTCGAACTTATCATTCGTTATCTCCAGATGATTTTTATGAACAGAAGAGATTTCTAGATATTCGAGTAGGTCCAACATTTTGCTTTTTCTACAAAAGAGGTTCAACTGGTATCTTGTTTATTTTAGATACAGTTTATTCAGCACATATTTTACAGAAGGCTCATTATTTTTTCTTCATTTTGAACACCAAAAATGAAAAATTTCTTGAAAAACATTCTCGAAAACCAAAAATAATTTTGATGTTTTCGATGGGATGTTGAACACCTTATAAAATTCCTAAAAATCACGAGATCAGTATGATAATGGCTATTTGAAGATAATCAAAGTTTTAATGCGGTCAAAATTATTCGGTGTTATATCAACGAAGTCTGTAAAAAACCAAAATTGCTATTTTTTATCAGAAGTTAGTCAATTTTTCGAAAAGTTTATTTACTAGGGATATAATAGTATTCCAGAAAATGTCGCTATAACTTTTATTTATCATATCGGGTCTTCTCACAAGGGAATTTTTAAAATACCGAAATTAAAATAACAGATTTATTGCATTCGACAGGTAGAAATTGTGATGTTATGAAAAACCAATCGATATGCGCTCGAACAAGGCAGTGAAATGAAGATAATTCACTATAAAAATGGTGTAAATTTCACGAATACAGTTAGTTCGTAGTGCTTTTGATCATTATTTTCTCGGTCTACTATAGCGAAATCAATCAGAGGGAGTGGACTGTATTTTTGTTCAAAGGGTTCTGATGCTTAAGTTCAATTGAGAACTAAGAAGAAAGCAAGAAAGAGCTTTGAAAAATTATCCCCTAGCATGAATCCTTTCAGCAGGTCGAAACTTTACTGGCCACGAAGACCGGAATATTCGAAAGCAGGGTTGGAGATCTGAGGAGTTAAAAACTATCCAAGTCCACTTGGTTCATATTAGACAAGTTTGTAATTTTCTTATTCACTGTTGCACCGCAGCGTTTACAGAAAATCGCGAAGTCCAAGAAATAAACGTAAATATTCTTGTGCAAACTTAAATTAAAAAAACGAAAGTAAAATTGAATATGAGATTTAGTAGGCGATAGTAACAGTCGAAGAAAATGATCTATCTTTCACTAGAAATGATAAATCGGTTTTTTGGAAGGGTAGATAATCTGTCACTTTCACCTGTCTAGTTAATGGTCAATAGAATAAATTGTCCTTTCAGGCTCTAGAAACCCAACGAAACCCAAGACTAGTGGTGGAGCAACCACTAAACCTAAAACGAGTGACAATTTTGTACATTTTAAATATTAAAACAGATTTAATCTGTCAGTCTTCTACAATTTTAATTTCAAAAAAATTTTTATTCAAAAAACTTTCACAATTGAATTAATGCCTCATAAGAACGGCTTATATTTAATAGATGCATAAAATCAAAACTCAATATACAATATCAAATGGTATAAAAAACGCAACAAATATAAATTGTCAATTAAAATAAATAAATAAATATTTGAAGGAGACAAAATTTTGTTTCTGGTCTTACAATTATGAAAACTAATTCCTTTTCAGAAATACAAAATAGAATTTAAGGACTTCTCAGAAAATATAATTTATTTGAAATATTTAATATATATGAATATGTTACTTCAAAAATTTCTCAAAACATGTACTATATCATCAAAAAACAATTAGAATTCCGATAAGGTCTTCATATTGATATCTTCGTTCTGAACACACAAACTTTAAAATCCAAGATATTTTATGTTCATCACTAAGATCACAGAAAGCCGTAATGTATTATACGGTTTCCTTTAAACCACTTGATATTCCATAATGAGTTTTATTCAAACCTTAGGTATAATTATATATTATATAAAAAATAAAATAATAAGAAGAGGTTTTTTACTGATAGAAGGAATATTACAAAATTTGATTACCACGAAAAATTCATTTGTCTTTATTTTTTATTGTGTTGGTCCAAACTAAACAATTTTGTAGAAATGTTGTGTAAGTGTCAAATAACACCGACACCATACAAGATTATGTTGTTCATTTTCCAATCAATTACACACTAAAACGTAATTCCGTCTCTAAAAGCTTTCTTCTAGCCCGAATTATTTGTAAAGCAAATATCTATTGAATAAAGTTGTAAGAAGATAATTATTGTTATTCTGTGATTTTTGGTCAAATATATCATTTCGATGAGATCTGCCTAGTGATGAAATAATCACAGTAAAAGCGTCCTGTGTAATTTTATTGAGATCTTGCGACGGTAAATAATTGTTTGCACCTTTAGTTACCAACGATTTATTTCTGCAAGTGATCATACTGAATTATTATAAGGAATCACCAAGAAATAATGAATTTAAATAAATGGAAATTATTCCAGATCGAATAACTCTTCAAGTGCAACGTTACGATTAAGAATCTCCAAATTATTCAGAATAACCTGTGTCACCTTTATCTATATTTATGGAAGTGAATTTGAACGTTTAATTGTATTCTTCAATATCAGGTTGGTGCAGAAATCTGATAATGTTGACTTCACTCCCATATTAAACAACCCATCCAACCACTTTTACCAAAAAATATTCAAAACATTTTTTCATTCTCGACTTGTTTTTGAAACTTGGACTCAGGCATTTCTTCTTGAACATCCGGAGTATCAAGTTGAATATACGATGAGGTGTTTTTTGTCAATTTCCCTGCTGCAAAAATCTTATCATGATTTGGACTTAACTCTCATCCCAGATTTGATCCTAAAAATATTAAAAACATGTTTGTAGTTTCGACATTTTTTCAATTTGGACTCAAGTATTTTTATTGAATATTCGAATTATCGACCTTGAGACCATTTTCGATAATAAAAATTTGTGAAGCTCCTACTAGACGCCAGTAGCTTTAGCGTGATAATGCGTTAATAGTTCAATAAAATTCACTGATATGTATTAAGTAACTATTACATATGTGAGTTCATCGAAATATTCAGACAATTTCTATCAATTTTGCGAGAAAATTATATCTATAGCGCATGTCCTACTAAAAACAAACTGTTTTTATCAACGATCATCGTTTAAAGTGGTTTTAAAAATTTAATCACTTTAATAAAGTACCTGATTAAAAGTCAGAAATGTGACCCATTTCCAAGACACAAAGAAGAAATAAGGAATTTAGCCAACTAATCTGAACTTTTTTCATCAGCTTCTGAGCCAGAAGATGACGGACTTCGCGCTTCGTACAATATATCATTATTGATATTCAAAACAGGATAATCATACACTGTTAGAAAGAATTAATTTTACTAGCAGTAGAAGAAATTATAGCCACTGCGTTCCATAAACCAGCTGCAGATTTTATCCGAAAATTTCTTTTGAGAAATGATTCTGTACACAGACGAAGTGATGAGATGGCTATAGAATCATGATGCAATTATTTGCAGACTGGTCAATTTCAATTCAGCAAAATGAATCAGTCCATTTCAGGCATTAATGAAGCATTATTATTGCCCTACGTGATGTTCATTAGAGATGAGAAAATATGTCAGGAACTATCATTTGCTACAAATTTGGAAGCAGATACAGAGGAAGAAATTATATTCAATACTGTGAAAGAGTTTTGTGTCGAAAAAGGAATTCCTTTGAAGAATATGTTGTCAGTCGCTATGGATGCCCCGCAGAATATGACAGGGCGTCACAAAGGCTTCAGCATAGCTTGATTAAAATATAAAGTTCCTGACGTGCTTGTTGTGTATTGCCTAATTCATAGCCAGCATCTGAGTGAACGCCTTGATAGGTCACTGCAATATGTTATCAAATCAGTTAGTGAAATCAGAAGTAACTCGTCGAATGACAGATTATTTAGTCAGCTTTGCTTTGCCAATGATGAAGGATATTAACAGATTGCTGCTTCACACAGAGGTGCGCTGGCTGGTAAAAGATACTTGCTTGATTCGAGTTTAGAATCTGTTTTGATCTGTGATAGAGTACCTAGATGCAAAGACCCAGTACTGCGTGATAACCTCATCTCATCAAAGAACGATATTGCTTACTTGACAGCCTGTATGAAATGTTTATTGATGACCTCCAACTTCAAGGTGATGACTTAAACTTGATTAAAACAGAAAATTGCATTACTGATTTCCAAAATTTTTTATACAGAAGAAATATGGTCAAACGGCAATTCAATAATTTTTCAGCAGTATCATTGAATGACGAAGACGTGCTTGTTTACTGTCAACACGTCAAAAACATTCACGCAAATCTCAAGGAATTATTTCAGTACATTTTGAACATAGTCATATCAGACTGGGTTTTGGCTCTTTTTTCAAATATCAACAGAGAGGGATCGTTTCAATAAGAAGAAGAACTGATAAAACTTATGACAAATGAAGAATCAAAAATTAAATTCAAGAGTGGCTATCAAAAATTTTGGCTGCAGAAGCTGATTTTAGAACTCTACCCTGGAGTATGGTCGATTGTTGAACGATTTCTGTTTGAATTACTACCTTCATATTCAGCTGAAAATGGGTTTAGTCCTGTAGCAACGTTAATAATTGAGAGGAAAAATCGGCTTCGTATTACTCAACTTATGATTGTCTTTAAATAAAATCAAACCAGATATTAACAAACTTCTGTGGTCAAATTCAAACTTCTCATCAGTTAAGTAATAAATTCAAATTCTGAATGTTAACTAAATTATTTCTCAAAACTAATGATGCGTTTTAATTGCTTCCATTGAAACAATCTTCTTTCATTTTTCATTTCAAACTCATAAATAGGATAGGGGTCAAATCCTATCTTATGATTATAATATAATAATGATGAATCTTTATTTCTGACTTTCAACCAACAATAAAATTGCATCAATTCTCCAGTTTTTTTTAACATAATTTCAAGGGTTTTTCAACCAATTTACAAATTTGTGAGTCACTCTATAATGTAAATTCACGATAGTAAGTAAAATTGAGATAGAAAAATACATTTTTTCAGAGGCACCGGCCAAAAAAAGGTTGAGAAACTATGCTTTGAGTTATTCCTTTCAAAGTATATCGTATCAGACACACGGATAGATTTGAATTTGTTCACAGAGTATTCATTAATTCAAATTTTGTTATATTTCTTCTATCAAGTAAAAGGCCTTCCTATTTTATGCATTAAGTTGGTGTAATCATTTGAAAGCTTTTTCGATTATAAAATTTGAACATTTGAACGTAATAGAATATGCTCTGTTACAAGCGTGTAAAAGGTTCTGTATTTATTCCGTATGTACGTATTTGACTATGTAAGGAGTACATCAGACTGATCTGTTGATTATAAATTGAATTGTGGGCCACTGTTCTTGCAGAGAACATAGAATACCAATTTCTGATAACTGGAATCGGAAGGCTATGAACTTTAGTCATGTGTAATTACGACTACAGAATCGATCAATACATATAGATAAGGAAAAATTACAGCAAATGTTGAAAATTTTGCCAAGATTAGGATAAGAATATGATGTCAATTTGTTTATCTATGTCATATTACAGCAAGATGTTTGAGGTAATTGAATAAATGTCGATATTTTATTATTATTTGTTTTGATAAGTAAATTATTAAAGATAATAATTTTGTGAAACCTCCACAAAATTACATAAAATAGTGAATTGTTTTATTTTTCAAAAACTAAATCAAAATATCTTAAAACACTGTTTTTATTCAAATAGACTTATTTAATTCTCACATAAGGGTACAACACTTTTTTGATATAATTGAATCTCGACCATGCCTTTTTCTATGCATATTAGTGGACGAACATAAAATATGATAAAAGTTTTGGGTTAACCTCTAATATTATGTCACATTTCTATTTTTAACCTCATTATTGTATGGAGAGCAAGATATGTGATATAATTTATTTTTATTCATTGCTTTCATTAATTGTTTTTTATAAATAATTCAGAAAGATCAAAAAAAATCAAAATATATATAGTGTATTTGCTAGAACAGAATTTCTTATTCATAAAGTTCATTTGAAACAGCTGCTTCGACTGAACTTTGCAAGGTAAATTCAGTCAATATTCCATAATTGTTTTTCAGTGTTTTTTGAGAATTCTACAAATCCAGTTAAATAGAAAGAGTATTTCTGAGGCATTTTCATTTAATTTTGAAGAATTTTCAGATTTTTGAGATCAAATTTTGTAGAGATTTCACAGAATTATTCTGTTCAATATTTGAACTGCTTTATGAAATCCCTCTCCCACAAGATATACCATTTAAAGAATTTTGTTTTTGGGGTAGATCACAAGGAAGTTTCTCATATAGCTAAACCTCAAATAAACTTAACAGACAGTTTAATATATACCAATTTTCAACCATTTCGTACCTCATATAAATAGCAGGAGGGAATATTTCAAAGCTGAAATAAAATGTCTATAGGTCTATCCACTTATGGTTATATCAACGAAGATGCAAGTTATGTTCATAGCAATATGGACCACCAAGTTATTATCATCGGGTATCACTTAACAATTATAGTCATAAGTTTCATTGGAATCACCCGAAACCGAATGAAAGTGCTCATTGTTTATTGTAAGCAATTGATTAAAGAGGACTGTAAAAATTGGAAGAATAGTATAATTTCTAACATCCAAGAAAAAAATACGTCTTTTTTATAAGTTTTAATGTCATTTGATACCATGAATGAAGAACCATGTGATAAATTATTTGCGAATATTTTTTCTCTAATCCATAATAAATGTGTAAGCATATATTGAACAAACCATTTAAAACGCGTTTTCCTCAATTCATCTTTTTATTGGTATATCTCCTCGTATCTCAAGTGATTAAATATCATTAACAAAAACAATAATTGGTCTACCGTGGCAAAATAATCTTTTTTCGTAATAAAAATAGAATCAAGTTATCTTCAGACGAAAATACTTCAACCGATCCAACAAGGTTGTTATGTTATCAGTCTTCCCCAGAATGCTGCATACTGGATCAAGTAAATTCTTTTGTGTGGTACATTTTCGTATAAGGGCAAATTGTTTTTGTCGGAGGCAGACATCACATTCGTTTATTTTATTATAATGAAGTTCGATACCGGTTCTCGAGAGATACGTTGATATAATGAATATCAAGAGCACACCTTCGAAAAAAAAAATAAAGTTGGCATTCTGGCAAGAAGGTTAAAACAGGCGTGTTGCTAATAATTTTGATCGAGATACTTCTAATGGAATTCATAATGTAGCTTCGATTTCCATTCCCTTTTTACTCTACTCAAAAGTCAAGATAGCCACTCAAGGAATAAAACCAATTATATCATGAGCTCAGGGAATCATAATAATCTTTTGGAGATAACTTAATATGTCTGGATTGTCGACAGCGAATAGTTTATAGAGATGTATCTGAGAAAATCAGCATATTTAAATCCGTTCGTGATACTGAAACGGATTCCAAGAGATATTTTTGAACAGTATTGTCCCTAAAACACGGCTCGATCTAACTGTCATGAAATTAATTCAAATTATAGGGAAAATATCATACTGGAGTCTATAAACATAAATGTTTATGATTATGTTTTCACGAACACGTATTTAGAGAGATAAGAAGGTGTCAAATATTTTGTTCGACACTTTGTCGGACCAGATATACTTATTATTTTCCATAAATCATTACGAGCTATTAGAAAATACAGAAAAATTGATGAGACTATTTTCCATTGGTCTTTAATTTGGGATGTTAAAGAAAACACATTGCAACCCAAGATTTAAAGTTTTTATTTTCCTACAAATGGTTAGAGAAACTAAGTTTCATCGGACACTGATCTACCAACAAAGAACATGGTCGTTATATTCAGATTTCAGAGCATTTTTCAGTCGATTATTTTGTGACCAGACAAAGAGAGACCATGAGATTTATGTACAAAGATTGCTTTCCGTGTCAAAGTGCAAATTCATAATAAACTTACAAATGTATCAACTGCCAGGTATCTCTCAAACCTTTGACATGACCAAAAATTGAGATGAAGATGTGAATATTCCGACAAAATTTCAGCGAAACCATTGAAAAACTTATTTAAAAAAAAAACGAAAACAGAAATTTTTGCAATATTCACAAAATTAGTTAAGAAAAAATTAAATTAAAACTATCTCAGAAAACTTAAGTATTTCTTTTAATAGACAATGCAATTCTTCAAAATTGCACAAGATTCTAAAATACACGAGAGAGCTTTATAGAAAAAGGAAACTGATTGATATAACTTGGTCAAGACAACTATTTGGATGGAAAAAAATTTTAACCTACAAAGTTCGTCCCAAAAATGCAAAATACGAATTAAAATATTTAACACATTTTTTGAGACAACGTTTGAAAATCTATTTTCCACGCTCGTCAGTGAATCTTAAAAAAATGGAAAAAAACACAAAATACCTTGAAATAACCTTTCGTTTCACATTGAAAAAAACGTGTCAACTAATTAGGTTAACTTATTTCCATAGAAGTGTAACAAAATCAATGTGTAAATCGAAGTTGCGTTTCAGAAATCCTAAATGTCTCAGAGAATTCCTTAGAACTTATGAAAATAAAAACTCTAAGAAAAAATATGCAGTATCCATTTCTAATTTCATTTTTTTAAACTTAAACATGTGGAGGTTACACAAATTTCTATTTTAATATTCAAATTAAGTATTAACCTTTATCCAATGCATTTATTTTCATTTTTCATTCACGAAAAGTTTGAATATATCGAAAGAATCTACCTCATTTCCTCATTTGAATTTATGTGAAAGACATGCTGAAGCGTGGAAAGATCATGTTAATGCTTTCATGGTTTCTGTATCTTTTTTCCATTTTTTACCGCTTAAAGTAGTTTTTCAAATGAAATAATGAAATAATAATCGATTTTTTGCGCTCCAAATTATGAGAAATTCGTCTGATTTTTTTACGTTCATCTAGTTGTTACAAAATAACTTTCGACCGAAATTACTTTAGAACCTAAAATTTGCATGACAATACCTAGGGCTAATATATACATGAGAATACCTAGGCTTAATATATCGATGCTGTACTGAGATATGAATACTTAGTACAGAGTGGGGCAGTGTGGACCGATTTTTTTGAAATTGCTTGTATTTCCCTCTGTCCATCAGGGTTAGGCTGGTACCATTAGCCTGCAGCTATGGTTCCGATAGCACTCAATGCTGGTCTGCTCCCAATTTTTTTTCAATCTTCTAATCGAATGTTTCTCACGAACAGGCGTGCCATTGTTCTTCTTCTGAAAACTGAAAACCAAATTTCAGATCGATCACATCTGCAGTTTCGAAAATATTGAGAAAAAAATTGAATGTGAATAAGTGCAAAACCGATTTTGTTCATTAACCAAATCAGCGGAGATATTCGGGCTACAAACCTATTCTGAATGTGTCAAATCTCAAGCTCTCTCTGTTCGAAAGTTAGAGTGTTTACTACGGACTTCCTGGCAGAACAAAATCAAGTTTGACCTCGAATTCTTCATGAGTGAGTCGGTCTTAGTCATTTCACACTATTCTCAGCGCAGATTCAAAAATTACAGATATATTGTCGAAACGACTGCACGCTATTCCCTAGAACAAGCGCGAAAAACACATAATTTTCATTCTATCATCTGCTCTCCTGAAGAAACTGAAAATGTCAAAAAATTGAAAAATACATTATTGAAAGGCTCCATCCATCTACTTTCGATCTGAATCACCTTTCCGGCAAAAAATAGTTCTTCTTTTGAAGCGAACCAGTTATCGAGCTATTTTCATACAAATTGAAGCGTTAACCTGCGAAAGTGTATCCCAGTGATGTGAATAGATGAAAAGGATGGGGCCAAATCTGGAGAATAAGCCGCATGTGCTAGTATTTCCTAAATCAACGCCTTGATTGTTTTCCTGACCCGTTTTGGTGTGCAATAGAAGATTTATTATTATTATCCTGATACTCCTAGATCTTCTGTGAAGATCCCTCGGAAGCTTTTTGAGCTTGTGGGAGTTAGGAGTTCAGTTGTGTTCTGGGTAGGCTTTGTTACTGCGATCTTGCGTCACTTTAGGTCCCAGCACTGTTAATTTTTGACCCAACAGTGAAATGGTGGCAGACACCCGTCCGACTAGAAAATTTCTTTTCCACGTGAACAGTTCGAACCCGAACCTTCCGGTCACGAGTCCAATGCTCTACCACTGAGCTGCCCGCACTCATAGAGTAAAATGCTTTTTGTTCTGCCTTTTACAATATTCCGACAGTTTTTCTCGTAATACTCGATTTAAATTGATCATTCGTTATTGGTGGCGATCAGTTTCTCCAGATTTTATTAATTTATAATAGATTACACCCTTCTGATCCCACGAAACATGTAATATTTGGCCTTGCAGTGGATATTATTGGTTTGCCTGTAGTAATAAGTGATTTAACACGCTTAAAATATATCAGTTTTTCACTACTTTCCACGATTCGATGGAGAAATGACTTTTTTTATCTGTCGAGAAGTATTTCACAAATTGTGTCTTCATTTTTTTCCGAACTTCATTTTCCCATTTTCTGAATCTTTTCTATAGTTTTCAAGTGAATGGAGACGGCTTTCTACATCACATTCAATTGATCCACAAGTTATTGTTGAGTAGAGATTCATCTTCATTCAATAAGCTTGCAATTCAGTTTTTTCGCACTTTTTCCTTTTCGGTTTCTACCATTCTTCATTTCTTACGTAAATCACCACTTAAAATTTTCTTGAACCACTCGAAACGCTGTATTTTACCAGTTTTTGTGGTAAAATTAATGTTCACCGTAAGCATTCAATGCTATGCTGTAATAGTTTTCCTCAAATGACAACAGAAAAACAATGCTGTCCTCAAATCGTAGTTCGTAAGCACAAACCTGGACATTTAAGGTTATAAGAAAATATACCGGTGTATGGAACTTTATTGAAATTTCAGCCGTAAAAGTTCTTGAATCTTATTAATAATTCGTGATCGAAAAATGTTGCTATTTCAAAATCAACTTTTTGCAAATTCTTGAAAAACATGAATACAGATTATAAAGAACCAGAACAAACTTTATATAATAAATGGTCCATGTAAAACAGTCTACCCGAATACTTCCGGAAGTATGAGATTTTCCGAGAAACTCCGAGAAAGGTCAATATATATTTAAAGAAAAACATCGTTTCTACGTTCGTGAGCGTACGATCATGCCCCGAAGTGCATTGACAATCCCGTCAAATATCTTGAATGGCAATAGTATCGATTGACATAGTATTTTGAAGGATTTACAATTCTATTCATGAAATATGCTTAAGATTTTCTGTTTGGCGTTTTGGTTGGAAGTAATGGGTGAGTGCATTGAGTGGTCGAGTTTATGAACGAATTTTAATCAATCAGTTGTTCAAATTGCTTACCGTTTATTTTTTTAAACAGTAATATTGTCTTTTTCCAACATTTTCACTTAAATTCTATAAAATTTCAGGTTTTATATTACTAAATGCTAACACTATTTTCTTTTAAACACAACACTCTTCTTTCTATCCCATCATCATTTTCAGGAATCACCACATTGCTGAAAATTCTCGTTTTTCGTCTGACATTTTCGTTATTTTTGAAAAAGAATGCGACTATTTCTACTCTCTCTGTAGTCGTGTGAAGCATGCTGACACAAATTATTTGAAAAGAGCTGAAAATCGCAAATAAACAATTACTAACACTTTCAATATCTGATGAATATTAAATTAGATAAAATCTAATCTCAAGAACATATTGCATTTGATGAGTTATTTCTTATTATTAATATTTTATTATTTATGAATTGTTTTATTGATTTTTATTATTATTTTATTTATTCCTTGATCACTTTTTAAGTGCTACAAAATGTGAAAATATTGAATTAAAATTGAGGTACTCCCTAGAAGCCAATAGTTTATAATTTCATCATCTGATTCAGAAACTCATGCCCTTAATGCACTTCGTCAAACACTTCCAACGAGTCTTTCACACCGAAACGAAAGCCAAACCAGATTTTTTTATCATATTCATAAATAGTTTTGCAAAACTTTCAAGATGATGTGTTGATTGACCCCTATTGCCATTTGATGCTTTTAAACCCCATGTAAACAATCGTAGACGTTAATAAAGGCGCTAGAACTTCTCAATTAAGTTTTTAATGCATTTTTGCAAGTCCTCCAAAAAGTAGCATGTTATTGCTGTGTGAAAATTTCTATTGAAAACAAAATTGCAGATATTCAGAATCGTCTTCTTATTACGATATCACTGCATATATTTTTCCTCCTTTACTATTGCGTCATCTTCAGTGATATGAATGTAATATTTATTATCTTTCTGTCTGTGTCGGCACATCCCCGGTTTTCCGAACCTTGCCAGACCTTCTAAGGTTTTCCACATAAAATATTGTCGGTTGATGATTCAAACTGCGAACAAATAAAGGCCGAACACCTTATCCCATTGTTTATCGATTAGAGTCGACCAAGACCTCACATTATAATTTCTGGGTGTCAAAGTGAAGAAAGAACCTGACAAGAATGATAATAGGATAGTCCTGCAATATTGGTCACTAGAACTCACGTATGATAAAAAATTCAACTCTGATTCAGTTACCTAACATTGCACTGAAATGTTGATTTCTTTTGCAGGTGGATATAAGACTGAAAACATATATTGAGATTTTTCTACTGTTTCAATGATTTTTTGTGATAAAACCAGTTGAGTGTTCTTCAATTATGGCGAATTATAAATTGGTAAGTTTTTCATTTTGACTAGTGTTAACGTTTGATGAATTAATATGCCAATGAACTCTCTTTTTCACAGTTATAAGCGAACATTTATTACTAAAATAAATATTGCCAATATATCTTACGGCATTAGAAGCTAATTTCCTTATGTTTAGTGCTAAGAGTGTCTTAAAGAACTAGTACTGAATGTGTCAACATAAATTCTTCCCGCTCATGATCCTAAAAATATTTCGGAATTTCAGGTTTATACATTCTCATTACACTTTTCTTGAAATTATATGAATTTGAATAACAATTTAAAAAGCACTGATATGGTTCTTGTTCATTAAGAGATATGTGGATTTTATTAATATGCGACATATGAGAATTGTTCAATTTGAATGATATCGAATCACCCAACAAATCGAGCGCCAAGTTGAAAAAAGTAAACAATTAAAGTTGATTTCACCAGAGCTATCTGCTACCTATGATTAAGGTTTAATTTCTGAAGCCATCGATGTTAGAATGAATCGTTATTTTACACCCAACTACTCTTTTCCAATCGGCTTGGATTCATGCTCGTTGAGATATTTAAAAAAAATAAGAAAAGCACTGACGTGAACTCAGGAACTTTTGCACGCTTGTCTATTTCCCTCAAACTTTTTAACTTTGCGAATTACATCTCAAAATAAATACAGAATTATCTCTCTTCCGAATGAGTAAACATTAATTCTTACAATTTTAGAACTGTTTCCCTGAAGA
Source organism: Megalocaria dilatata (assembly GCA_034642435.1). Lineage (NCBI taxonomy): Eukaryota > Metazoa > Arthropoda > Insecta > Coleoptera > Coccinellidae > Megalocaria > Megalocaria dilatata. The sequence goes on from CM067857.1 coordinate 60,635,178, forward strand.
AAAAGGATATTCTATGAAAATAAAAAATACAAGGCAAAAGACCCCATCCGTCAACATCTGATTTGCATCGTTATGCATTATTAGGAAAAAGTGGAAAAAAATTTGAATATCAAAACAAATTAAAATATGTTCATCTTCTACAATTTTAATTTCAAAAAAATTTTTTATTCAAAAAACTTTTAGAATTAAATTAATGTCTAAAACAAGCACCGCTTACGTTTAATAGACGTATATAATCAAAACTCAATATATATTGTCAAATGGAATAAATAAGACATTAATTTAATTCTAAAAGTTTTTTGAATTAAAAATTTCAATCAATTTTTTTTTTCAATTTGTTTTGATATTCAAATTTTGTTATATTTCTTCTATCAAGTAAAAGGCCTTTCTATTTTATTCTATATATAATATATAATTATATTTTGGCTTCAATAAATCTCATTATGGAATGTCAATGAATTTAAATAAGCCTTAAAAATAACTCACACTGTTCTTTGATTTTGTTAGAACATAGATCAATCTTGAATTATAAAGTTGATCTGTGTTTCGAAGCATTAGTCCTTTACACATGGTGAGTTGTTTGATATAGGTTAGTTTTTTGATTTTGATATTTGGAATATTATTCAGGACCGAAGAAGGGATTGCTTAGAATTATATTTGTTTTTTGAAGATATAGTGCATATTTTGAGAGATTTCTGAATTAACTTATTCGAATATTTAAATATATTGAATATTTCAAATAAATTATATTCTTTGAGAGGTCCTTTAAGTGTGTTCATGTTTCTAAAAGGCATTTGGTGTTCTTAAAGGTAAGACCAGAAACAAAATTTTTTCTCATTTAAATATTTGTTTATTAATTTTAACGACCTTCGTATATCTGTTGGTTTATTTATTCAGTTTGACATTATATATTGAGTTTTGATTATATACGTGTATTAAATGTAAGCGGTGCTTGTTTTAGACATTAATTTAAATCTAAAAGTTTTCTGAATGAAAAATTTTTTTGAAATTGAAATTGTAGAAGATAAACATATTTTAATTTGTTTTGATATTCAAAATATATATATATATATATATATATATACATTGAACAAAATTTCATATTCTTTCAATTTTTCATGAAAAAAATTCAAAAAGTTCTATTAATTCATCTTCACAGAATGATCCATGAGCCTTTGTGTCGTTTTTTCAATATCAGTGTTGAATTTAAACTCAATCGTACTACTGTTAATGTGGTTTTGCTTGCACTCGACTTTGCTCCGCTAACAAAATATTTATTTTTGATTTAAATCTTGTGACCATACGACCCTCACCAAATTTTGCAAAAACATTGGCGTTTTTTTTAATTAAATACCAAATTTTGGAGCGATAATATTTGTAGTTTGGAAAATAATGAGAAAAACTTTCAAATATGAATTACTACAAAATCACAGAACCAATCGTTTCCATTAACGAACTTAACTGGGAAATTCAGGATCCATACTCAATCTGAAAATCTTAAGTCTCTACCTCTTCTCCTTCGAAAGTTAGAGTGATCAAATTATCTCTCAACGCTGATGCGCTCATAAAAATCATTTCTTTACTTACGAAATCACGCATGAATATGCGCGTTTTTATTCTATTTCTAAATGGCGAATTTCAGATGGATCGAATTAGTGGTTCGGAAAATATTAGGAAAAATAAGAGAAAATTTCAAATGCGAATAACTACGAAACATTAAACTGATTTCACCATTTGTGAACATAACCGAGATATTTAGATCCGCAAACCCCCCTGGAGGTTCCAAAGCTCCAGCTCTGGCCGTTCGAAAGTTAGCGTGTTTACAAACGGACGTTGGGACTGTATTCTTCATTGGTGAAATTAACTTAGACATTTAGACCATTTTTGGCTCAAATTCAGAATTTAAAGATATTTGGGCGAAACGATAGCACACTATGGAAAAAGTACGCAAAAATAAGAGAAAATTACCAATCGGAATAACTGTGAAAAAATTGGACTTATTTTGTCCAAAGACGAAATCAATCGAGATATTCAAGCTTGAAGTTACACCAAAAGTTTCAATTTTTTATATCTTTCCGTTCCAAAGTTCTAATGTTCTGAGGTATGGCTCAACTCTGATTCGCTGACGAAACAATTTTTTTCAAAACTTCTTATCATACGATTTTGCAGTATCCTTTGTGTCGTTATTTCATACCTAAATATTAAATTTAAACTCGACGATGGGGCTGTGGCTGTGATTTATTAACCGCTCAACGCTGTTCCGCTCATAATATTTTTGTTTATGTTTTGAATCTTCTGATCACATTATCCTGATGAAGTTCTGCAGGAACATGTTCTTTATAGTTTTACTTCTGTAAATCAAATTTCGGATCTATCTGATCCGTTGTTTGAAAAATATTAATAAAAAGCAGAAAAAAAAAAATATATATATATATATATATCCGGGTGTATAGCGTCCTACGCCTTTCGGTTCCTAATCTCCAAGCCTTTCTATCTTGGCAATCCCCTGGATGTAGATTTTGTTCGGACATAGCTTTTTCTATTCCCTCAAACCATGTTTTTTTGGGCCTTCCTCTCTGTCTTCTTTCTGGTGGTGTCCATTTCAGAATCATCTTTGGTAGACGCTCGTCGCACATTCCTTCTACATGCCCGTACCAAATCAGTTGTCTTCTCTGGATTTCATCTATGATTGTTCTTTCGACTTGCATGATATCTTTGATCCTATCATACCTTACTTTGTCCATTCTGGATTTTCCTGCAGATTGTCGCCAGAAATCCATCTCAAGGGCCAAAAGTCGACGTTCCACACCCTTAGTCAATTGCCACGTCTCACACCCGTATAGCACTATACCCTCAAAGATGGAATTATATATCTGATGTTTTTTCTCCCGCGATATAATTTTGGCCCACAATATTGAGTTCAAACATCCAATGACCCTTCTACCTTTCAATATTCTCTGCTCAATCTCAGTTTCTGTTCGGCCGGTGTGATCAATTTGAGCACCCAGGTTAGTATATTTACTACATGTTCCTATTTCTACGTTGTCTTCTAAGTGTAGATTATCTGCTTCCTGTCCAATGCATAAATATTTGGTTTTCGTTTTATTCACAGACAGTCCCCACTTTTCGTATTCGGCGAAGAGCCTTGTCGTCATAAACTCTAAATCTTCCTTGTCTTGGGCCACTACCACCTGATCGTCTGCAAAATGGAGAGTGTACAAAGTTTTTGTATCGTTTAGTTGTATTCCCATACCACTGCAAGATCTTCTCCATTTTCGTAGCGTTTCGTTCAGATATATTTTGAATAACGTTGTGGACAGACAGCATCCCTGTCGTAGGCCTTTTGATATAGAGAAACTTTCGGACATACTCTTACCTAGCTTTATTCGTGATGTTGCCTGACTATAGAGCTGTTTGATGGCTTTTATGACTGTGTTACTTATTGAGGACATTTCTAAAACTTGCCAGAGCTTTTGGGTAGGGACATTGTCGTAGGCTTTTGTTAGATCGACAAAAAGAAGGTGGACCTCCCTGTTTGTAGCCAATTTCTTTTCATTTAGTTGAACCAAACTAAAAATATGATCCACACATGATCGACCTGTGCGGAATCCTGCCTGCTCTTCTATTTCGTGTGTTGCGTATTCTTGTTCGACTATACTCCGGAGGATTCGACCGTAAAGTTTACTCATTGTATTTGTGACTGATATGCATCTATAGTTGGAGCAGTCATCTCTTCTTCTCTTTTTATGGATGGGTGTTATCCACGCTTCTTTCCATGTAGATGGTATCGGTTCACCGTTAATATATCTGTTCATCAACTCCTTTAAGCACTTTATTAGCTTATTAGTGCCATTCTTTAAGAGTTCTGCCGGTAAACCCTCTGGTCCTGGTGCTTTTCTATTTTTCATAGACTGTACTGCTTTCACCACTGTATCTTCGTCGATATTAATTGCTTCTCCTTGTACAGAGCACCGTATAGGCGAGTCGGCAAGATATGGCTGTCTGTCTTCTCTTAGTTCTCGAGCATAATGTTCTTTCCATTTGTCTATTGGTATGGGTTGTAAATTCGTTTTATGAGAAGTCTCTTTCCTTAGTGAACGAATCAGATTCCAAGCCACTGTTGATCTTGTAGCACCCATGTACTACACTTCACTACATTTCCTTTCCCATGTTTCATTTTTGTTCTTAGTTATTAGGTCTTTGTATTTACTTTGTTCTCTTCTGTATGTTATATGGTCACTAGTGTTTCTTGTAGTCATCCACTTGTTGTATGCTGCCTGTTCAATGTGTTTCTGTTGTTCTAATACACTATTCCAAGTTAAATTGTAGTTTTTCGTGCGGGGTGACTTTCTTTTCCGAAGGCCTCATGTGCTGCAGGTGTAGGGATTCTATTATATGCTTATAAAGATGTGTTTTTCCCATCGTCAAATATTGATCGCTAAGTTTTTGATCTAGCCTTTGTTGAAATAAGGTTCTACTGCTTGGTTAATTCAAACTAACAACGTTATAATTGTCTTGATTCGTTTTGGTTTCTCGGGTGTTATCTTCTGTTGTTTGCCTATCTGTTTTATATGGGATATAAATTTTTGAAATGAGTAAAAAGTGGTCGGAGCACTTAATTCCTCTATACACTCTTATATCTTTAGTGTGCCATTTGGTGTCTTGTTTAAGGATTATATAGTCGATAATAGACTTAAGGCCCCTGGTCTCTTGGTGCCATGTGTACTTATGGATATTTTTATGGCTATAAAACCCATTTAGTATCTTCATTTCATGTTCTTCACAGGCCTCTTAAAGTCTCTGCCCATTATCGTTTAGTGTCTCTTCTCCGTGTATACCCACTGTTTTGCTTCCATTCTTTCTTCCCACTCTGGCGTTTAGATCTCCTAGAACCACAACTTCCCTTTGGTTTCCGAGGGCTGTGAGAGTGTTATTCAATGTAGTGTAGAAGTCATCCTTTTCTGTCTGATTCGAGTCAACATTAGGACCGTACACGCCGACAATAGTTGTTCTATGTCCTTTGATCGTTAAGTTCACGGATAATATTCTCTCGTTCATTGTGTTCCAGTTGTGTATTTTCCCGATGTATTTCTTGTTTATCAGTACTGATACTCCTTTGCTGGCTCTTTCGTTTTTAGGAACCCCACTATAAATATGAACATAGTTTGAAATGTGTTCGATTCCATTGCCCTTTTTCTTCGTTTCGGTGAGTACCGCTATGTCCACCTGCATGTGTTCCAATCCCTTAATCACATCTTCTAACTTTTTGTTTATTCCTTGTACATTCCAGGTTCCTATAATCGTGTCCTTATTTCCGTGCCGTGGTCGTATCCGTTTACATCCATAATCTTTCCGAGGCTGTGTGTTAGGTTTTTTAGCATTTATTTCTTTCTACTTGTAATGAGGAGCTAGCCCATTGCCAAAACCCCCTACTTGGAGGACCAGGAATTTATATTTCAAGGTTATCTTCCTTTAGCCTTTTATGAGCCAACATCGATCCTACAAGGCAGCAGGTTAGCCGTACCATGGCTTGGGACCCTTACAGGGTGCTATCATCCGGGTCAGATGAAACCTGGTTTTTTTTACGAGGTTGTTACTCCTCCCCTTCACCCTTTTTCAACCTGGCTTAGGACAGGCTTTGGCGGGGCTAGAAAAAAATTTAATATGCGAAATAATTGGACTCTCTATCTTTTTCTGTTCGATAGTTATAGTGTTTAAGCGCTCAACGCTGATCCGCGCACAAAATATTTCGTTTTGGAATTTTTTATCATACGTTTCTGATGAAATTTTGCCCAAACATGCGCTTTATCGTTGTTTCTCTCAATACCGAATTCTCAGATAAATTAAATATGTAGTTCAGAAAACATCATGAAAAATATTAAAAATTTTCAAACTTGAATAACTACGAAACTATCGCACGGATTTTGCCTATTAATGATGGACTATTTTCATGATGTTTGAGAAGCACAGACGTCAACGCGACACAAATTTCTCTCCGTGAGAACATGAGGAACCCGTATATCGAGCTTCAAGGTTGAACCCAGGACTTTCAAATAGTCATGAACAGTTGAATTCGATAAATTTAACCTCTCACCGATCTCACATGTTGTTATTCGCCGATGTGCATCCACTAATGCCTTTATAATGTTTTTATCAGCTTCAAAAGGCCTTCCGGAACGTGGTGCATCTTCGACATCAAAATTAGCGGATCGAAATTTTGCAAACCAGTTCTGGCACAGGTTTACTGTCAACACATCTTCTCCATTTACATCCGTTAATTTCTTTCTGGCTTGAACCTCATTTTCATCTTCTCTATCGTAAAAAAGTGCAATATGATGAAAACGCTGCTTAAGGCTCTCCATATTTAAAAGAGACAAACCAAAAACTACTGCGTTGAATTAATTGAACTTTTTTACACACAAGCCTTGCTATATCAACCCTCAAAAAATGTAATGATTATGCGGCTTAAGTGTGAAGTTGGGTTCGAAGAAATACAATTAAATCCTTCGGAAAAAAACGATATTACTTTCTGAACAACCTTATATAATAAAAGGATGAATGAATTATATAAGTTTCTGGTTTGATGAAGAAAACACTACTTTTTTGCGTTTCCATAACATTTCGGTACCTTTCTTGAAACCCCATTTATCTTTGGTCTCAAATTAGGCGTTTGTTTCTGCGATCACCTACTCATTCGAGCCAAATCTCCTTCTAGCGAGCCCTTTTTTTGGTCTGCGAATAGGTAAAATTCACTGGGGGCAAAATCTGGAAAGTAAACCGAGTGCAAAAGCGGTACGAAGTGTAATTCATTAAATTTATGAGACCATTCCTTCGAAATTTCTTCCTTGACTCGATCCAAAAGGGCGAGAATGTAGCGATCGGTATAGATTGTTTTGCCCTTTTAAAGCAAAATAACCTTGCTAGAAGTCACTTGTAGTTATTGCTTTGGGAGAGGGTCATGGGCTGCTGATCACTCAGCTTCTTATGTGTTTGACTCATATCGACACAAAACAATCTAAATATTCCGCTTAAACAACTCTGAATAGCACTCGGAATCATCGACTCGTTGATGATTCTAGTCCACTGTCTACAAATGCAGCACCCCCTTAACGATTTGCCAAAGCGATTTTCTACAATTTTTTGATGTTTCTCCCTTTTTGGACAACCAGAGCGTATTACACTATCGATGTTCGTACTACAACGTTTGAATTCAGCAAACTAGACAGTAATGGCCGATTTTTCTGATACAGAGTCTAAAAATTACTCACCCAGCTAAACTTCCGCACAAACGGTGTTTTTTCCTATTTAGAGTAATTTTTTATTATCATGTGAAACTGTTTTTGCTCGCTAGTTCCAGGTAAACAGTGTTATGGTTTCTACAAAATTTTTGTAACTCTCGAATTCTGAGTAAAAAATGATCTCAAATCTAGAGTGGCGCTTCACTGATGAAGAAGTCAAGGTCAAAAGTTTTCTGTCCAGCCGGCCAGCCGTAAACACGCTTACTTCTGAACGGAAAAAGATAGAACCTTGAAACTTCCAAAAAAGGTTTGAGGTCTAAATACTGCGGCTGAGTTAGTCAATATGCAAAATTGGTTCAATAGTTTCGCAGTTTCACGTTTTAAAAATTTTCATATTTTGCCCAATTATTTCGAATGTGCAGAATCAAGCGATATGAAATTCAGCATTTAGAAGTAGAATAATAACGCGCATATTCGTGCAAAATTTAGTGAGCATCGTATATCTTGAAGATCCAAAAAAATATTTGTTAGGATCGCGAGTGATATGAACTAACGCGCAAAAGCTCCTGACTTCACGTACTTCCTGACATAAATATTAATTTATTATTTATCGTGCCACCTGTATGTCTCATACCGACATAACATACTCAGAACATTCGAAGGTTCAGTTGATTGTGAGTTAAAATCTTGATTTTGAGTAATGAACAGTAAATCTTTCACCATCTCATCTTCATCTCTCAAAGTGTCATAAGTCGAAATTTTTTCTTAAAAAAAGTCGAAATTTGGCAGGAAACTTATCAAATTCGAACAAAAGTTCAAACACCTTATGAAATTAACATTGAAATATTCTTTCAGATTCATAATTTTTAGTCGTTCTTCCTTATAATTCGAAATGAATAATTCAGGAGATCAATTCGTTCTAACTCCTACTCGATGTCAAAAACAATTAAAGTTTTATTTCGAGAACATTTCAAGTGCGAATACTCAGAATTTCACATCCTTATATGAAGAGGTAATTTTCAAAACATATTTCGTCACTATGAAACAATATTACAGTAAAAAATCTTTATTGAGTCTAGGACTATATATAAACAATTTCCTCTGATTAGGTAGAAGTATAATGTGAGCGCATTCAGCTACCATTTAAATACATACCTCGTATTTTTACACAAATAATTGATAATAATTCTTTGATTCTCAAAGAACAGTAACAATATTTTTCTTTATGTTGATTTTGTGATTCAAGAAGGAACGTCCCAGAGTTCGCTCGTTGTGATATTTTTACATATTTTGAAGAAAATTACTTTTGAGAGGTAATCAGATCTACAGAGGAAAAGGAAACACAATATCTACGAAAGGTTTTTTGCACATCCAATAGGTTTTTCATAAAGGAGAATCTCAACAACCTATGCAATATCTATAAAATTAGGATATCTAGAAAATATAAGAAGAAGTCGCTGGGGAGTTATTAGTTCGTTTTTTATCCGCGGTAACACAAATTAACCGATTCAATCAGTTCATGAAAAAGGTAGAAAATTCCATCCGGAGTAAATTAACTCTCATAGAAATCACGCGAAAAGTAATTTCGTGTTTGCCTTGAGTCAAATCATCAGTTGATCTACATTTATATATTTTTTGAATTGATATTTTTTCTTTCTAAAAAACAACCCGAAGACTCTTAATTTGCAGGGTAGATTTTAAAACCATATTGAAAGTCAATTCGTATTTAGATGATGGAAAATCCAACCAAGAACTCCGAAAAGATGTCCAATAAAAAGTATTTTTCTTCAGCATACCAAAATATAGAATACAATCAAGGTGAGGTTGAGCAACAAGGTCAAGCTTGACAAAACAAATTTCAAAAATTTTATACAGGTGTCCCAGAAGTCGACGTCAAGCCGAAAGCAGGTAACAGATTAAGTCATAATAGTCATCAGAAAAATATAAAAGCCCTGTATTTTTCAAATTGTATTGCACTTTCTTTTAATCAATAAAATGCACACCCTGTGATGATTTTTGAACTACGGTTGCTACAAGTTTTTACTTTCTTCAAAATTTTTCCTGTGTTATCCCGAATAGTGCTTCTGTATCCTGTGATCTTCAATTCTAAGCCAATTGCTCCAGCTTGGAAAATAATCTCACTTTTTGCCGAACCAAGTATTCAAAATAGAAATTTCGCCCAACTTCAATTGACTGTACTGAAAAAAATTGTTCTACGTCAGTTTGGCAAGTTACTTCAAAAGTTAGCAACTTTAATAAGAATTCTAAAATACTATAACATTCTCTTTTAGAGAGGACAAAAAAAGGTTTTTCCTAAAGATATTCAGTTTCATTTTATGACGAGATTTGATAAATTCACGAAAGATGTTCAAACTGCCCTTCTTCAGCCGCAATACATGCACATGGCTTCTTCCCAAAAAAGATTAAGATATCAGAGAGGCGAATCTTCCGTTATTTACGAATTGCATTGCTTTCCTAATTCTCTCCCGAAGCTCAGCTAAATTTTCAATTTGTTTTGAATACATTTTTCCCTTCACTTCTCCCCACTAAAACAAATCTGAGGGATTCAAATCAGAGGACCAGGCTGGTCACGAGATTGTATTAGATCACCCTATCCATCTGCCCGGATATTCTTCATTTAGATATTCTATAACTGCATAATGCGCTGGGTATCCATCTTGCTGGAACCATAGTTCTCGAAAAATACTGAGTAGCACGTCTTCAAGTAAATGTGGCAAATGCTTTCGTGAAAAATTCAAATAAATTTCAGCATTTAAAGCCTCTGGCAACTCAAAAGGTCCTATGACTCTTTCGTTCAACATTCCAGTCCACATGTTCACTTTAAAACGATATTTAGATCTATCTTGTCTAATGAGACACATTGGGATTTTCTAAGTGCCACTCGTGTAAATTGTGTAGGTTCATGTAAGCATCTTCTTTAAATGCTGATTCATCCGACCACAAAAATTTTTCTAAGAATTGTGGGTCTTCCCGGTTCTTTTGTATCATGGTTTAGCAGAACGCAACGCGAGGTTCATAATTCCGAGGTGTTTTTTCAATAGTCGGTGAGTTGAAGCACAGGAGTGCTTCACTGAATTTCACTTAACGAAGTACTTGCATCTTTCTCAACTTCTTGAAGCACAATATCGTCATAAGGTAAGGAAATTCTTCCTTCACCATGCACTTTCTCGAAGCTGCACTAGCATTACATCTGCATTCCCCATAAATGAGGTGCATGTTGGCATATTCATGTGTGGTATTCACAGACATGATGGCAATATACAATCAAAGGTTAGTCCAGATAAAATCAAAGTTCGTCGTAAAGAGATCAAAAGTATCCAAATCACAAGCAAACAAATCTAATAAACGAAGCCAAAAGTCGTAAGTACACAAATAACACGATCAAATACGGAGAGATGCGCAGTAGACCCAGCGTAGCGTACTGTTCTGTATTGTGTTTATGTGGGCCAATTCCAAATAATGGCGTCCCTATCTGTCTCACTCACATTTTATGGAAGGACAAACCTCATCTCATTCAAACCAGATACTTAAAGATAAAGATACTTAAAGTATTGGATGCACTAGAATCATTTTTAGAAAGTCCGAAGAAACTGTTCGAAACTGTGTTTCTTTAAGAAAAACCGTCTTTTTGACCGATCTAAGAAATAATATAATAAGAATTAGAATCCCTAATAAATTAGCTAACTTTTAACTCAATTTGCCAAACTGATATATTACAGTTTTTTTCAGTACAGTAAAGTTTTAAGAAATATTAATTTAGAAAAATTGGTTCGGCAAAAGTTACATTAGTTTCAAGGTGGAGTAATTGGCTTAGAATTGAAGATCACAGGATACAGAAGCACTATTCGGGATAACATAGGAAAAAGAAAATTTGAAGAATGTAAAAACTTGTAGCAACAGGAGTTCAAAAATCATCACAGGTATGCATTATCTCTAATAATGAAAATGCAATATAATTTGAAAAGTACAAGACTTAGATTTTTTTAAATATTTTTTCTGATGACAACTGTTACTCAGACGGTTACCGATTCCGGCTTGACGTCGACTTCTGAAACATGCTGTATAAAATTTATTGAAATGTGTTTTGTCATACTTGATCTTAATGCTCAACTTCAACTTGATTGTATTCTATATTTTGGTATGCTGAAGAAACAGAAATTTCATTGGGCATCTTTTCGGAGTTCTTGGCTGGATTTTCCAGCATCTAAATACGAATTGACCTTTCAATATGGTTTTAAAATCTACTCTGCAAATTCAGTCTCTTTAGGTTGTTCTTCAGAAAGAAAAAATATCAATTCAAAAAATATATAAATGTGGATCAACTAATGATTTGCCTCAATGCAAAGACGAAATCACTTTTTGCGTGATTTCTATGAGAGTTAATTTACTCCTAACGGAATTTTCTACATTTTTCATGAACTGATTGAACCTAAATGCCAAGTGTCAACAAAATGGTATATTTCGATGACAAGATTCGTAACAAAAAACACCAAGCAGATCAAGACTAAAGAAATATAAAAAACTGCTAAATTCCACAGCAAAAAATCAACCTGTTCCTGAAATGTCTAGCTTTCAACCAGAATTGTATATTTTTATTTGAAACCAATTGAAAAACTAGCGCTTACAATTAATTTCTTTCCTCCGAAAAAACAAGAGACTTGAAATTTTCGAGATGAGTTTTAAGCATATATAAAAGGTTTAAGTTTCGTGAACTCAAGATCAACGTTTATAGAGTATTGAAATAAAACTCTCAAACTCATACTGAAAGAACTCTTCCTTAATTTTTTTCGTACGATAGTTACAAAGAAATTTTCTGTGCAACGGATGGTAATATTTGTATTTTATTATAATGAACAGGTTTGTGTTTGGCTGTTGGTGAAACACGATAATGATTTAACTCACAAAACACTCAGTATGTAGTACATATATTCCATATGATTCATAAACCTGACAAGTATTTCGGTCGTTTTATATTTTCATGACCATCTTCTGAGGGATACAAATAGTACCTAAACTTAAAATTGCAGAGGTTCCCATTTATCTACTATATATTTCAATATATGCGTACTTTTTATGGCACGTGTTATTCTATTCGCATCTAATAAAGGTTTTATCTTAAATGCTTTGTAAATCAATTGAATTTGCTTCATTTTCGAGGGATTTTTTAATTTGCACAAAGTCAATTAATTTACTCTATTGAAAATTTGAAAATTTTGAAGTGATCCAGCCACTGATACCGTCAGAGTGTTATTCCTCCAGTTTCTTTCGTCTTTCGAAACTCTTCCTCACAGATGCATTTTCCTATTCCACAGAAGGATTCTGGGCCAGTGAAGGGCGTCCAAGCCCTTTTTCTAGTAACTTCATTGACCTCCTCATTTTCTTTGATCCAAGTGTGACCAGGAACCCAGATTAAAGAAACCCTATCATTTTTTCCACCTTCATTAAGTTTTCTTCATCGGTGTGTCCAACTTATTCGTAGATAATTTCTGGCACACCATTAGACAATTACAGAAATTTGGGTGAAACGATAGCACGCTATTCCCTTGAAACAGCACGCTGAAACATGTTACGGAATTCACATGCTTATTCATAGTGGCTCTGAAGAAAAAACAAATTTCAAATATTTCTTATGAAGCATTCTAACCCTCATAAATCTTGTAATTTTCAATGAAATACAGTTGAAGTCATGAAGTGTGATAGGACTCTAATTTCGTTGAGATTGACCAAACCCTCATATTTCATTTTTCTCATTAGAGATATGAATCGAATGATTGAAATTGAGAATCGATATGGGAGATATCAGAGACCAGTACCAGATATATAATTTCACTGTCATAACATCAATCAAAATGATAATAATACATGATAATTGTATTTCAAACAACAAAACCCATATATCATAAGAATAGCTAACTGTTTCTCATTTACACGCGCATTATTAAACATGCAAATTCTACAGATGAACACCGGTGCCGCTTAAGATCATTATCAGACAAAATTACCTAATAAATCTCAATAAACTGAAAATACGACAAATTTCCAAGGAAATTTCGCACTCATCGATTATTATTCAATTATGTTTGGTGGAGGTGATTTATTTCTCGACTGACAACCAATCATTATTAATTCAGTTCAGACGAAGAGCATTTGAAAGGTCATCATCCGTATTCTAAGTAACAGACAAAGGATAATGTCAACACATTTTTGACCACATACATTCACGTATAATAGAAGCTGTTATCGGTAAATGCGGAATGATAGGTGTTAAAAACCATAAAATTTTAGTTTGCCTGTTGCGGTCAAGAGCACTTTAGATATCTTGAGTGTGATACAATACAGGGTCATTCACGCTGTGGTGCGTGGTAATGATGCGCACATAATAATAATAATACCAATAATAATAAAAAATATTCACTCAATTTGTATGACATTATTATCGGGTCTTCCTACAAAGGTTTCATTTTGCTCCATCTCCGAAGTCTCAAAATGAAACTGACAAGAATATTGCATGAAAAATTCAAGAAAAGCACTGACATCCAAGTCAGGGGTTTTTGTGTGCTTTTTCATTTCCTCCGAAAATTTTAAATTTGTGAATTAATTCTTGAATAAACTACTTGAGATGAAGGTAAACAAATAATTATATGTTATGACTTCCGAAAGTTAAGCAAACGTCATTCTTTACTTCCTTGAAAAAACGGAAAATCTGGTGAAAACGATAAATACAAGGTTGAAAGGCACCATCCTTTCTTTAAACTGGGTATGAAAATAATATATTTAACAAGAGGTTATATAAGTTTCTTAATTTTCGCCGAAATCATATGGAAATTTAAATTTACCGGCACTACCGACCGACAATAAGAATTTTGCATTTTAACTATTTCTATCGCATTGGGCATTTGCTTCTAGATAGAAAAGCATTTTCACTTTGCCCAAATGTCTGTTATTTCAAAATTTTAAGTCGACAATGATAAGGTTGAAATTTTCTCATTGAAAATATTATGTGGAATTGGTTCAACTATTGAGATGAAGTGATAATATTCACATGCTGATGGAACACAATAAAAATAATGCGATTATATGATGTTCAATTTTTCGACATAATACATAAAAGTATGTATGACAGAGCTGCCAATAACTTGCTTACAATGATAATAAAAATGATGAATAACACATCGAAAAAAAATTGCCTTTTCACAAGTAATCCAAACTAGTCAAACTACATTGATCACACAATAGAGATCAAACTATCTTCAACTATTTCTGTTTGATCATTCCATTCTCCATTTGGAGAAGATATTATATTCTGTGTTCTATTTCTTGGGAACATCATAACCGTATTATCAATCCTATTTTCCCTATGTCAAAACGACCCCCTGGCAAGGAGTATAGAAGTTAAATAATGAAACTTGGACAAAATATACAAAAGACAAGAATCTGGGTAGATGTTAAAGTAGTGAGCCAATTGGTTTCCCAGAATGGAGAAACAAGAAAGTCACAGAAACATCGTAACCTCTTTGAATTTTACGTTGATTTCGGTATTTTGCATCTACTAAATGTGAACTCGATCGTGGGACTGTTGCTATGGCTCTTTCGCGCTAAAAGCGCTCACAATTTTCGATCCTCAGAAAATTGCGTAAAAACATATGCGTTATTATTTTTCCCGATATTTTCGAAACTACAAATTCTATCAATCTGAAATTCAATATTTAGGAGTAGAATACATGTTCGTGTGGAATTTCGTGAAAATTGTATGATTGGTAGTTTAAAAAAACATGGGAGCGTTGATTGTTACTTCAAACACTATAACTTTCGAGCAGAAGGGGATAAAGTCTTGAAACTTCCGCGGTAGGTTTGAAGCCAGAATCTAGCTTGAGTTTTCTTTATTGGGCAAAATTAGTCCAATCGTTCGGAGTTATTCACATTTGAAATTTTCTCTTATTTTTTATTGATATTTACCGAACTACAGATCCGATTGATATAAAATTTGGAATTTAGGGACATATTGATAACACACAGGTTTCTGTAATATTGTATAAGAATTGCATGATCCAAAATAAAGTTAAAAATATTGTGAGCTGATCGGGGTTCAGAGCTGAAGAAACCATAAAAACAGAACGACGATCGAGTTGTTAAAGTTTCATATTTAGATGTAAAATAACGGCAATAAAACTAAATCAAAATTTCGTGAAAATCGTATAATTAGAATGCCAAAAAAAAATATTTCCTGAGGATTGTGGGTGATATGAACAAGCGCACGGAAGTTCCTGATTCCAAACCGTCACATTACTTCTATACAAAACCCATTTTAATTAATCATTGAGCTTAATTAACTAATTATTGTTTATTATTTCAATATGAAATAATCAACAAAATACGGCGATAAACAAACCATGCAACGATACAATATCCATAAGAATGACAAACACTTAAAATATGTATACAGGTAACGACTGGGCATTTTATTGATATTTCATTAATGAGCTTCCTTCCTGCTTATGCATCAGAAACCCCAATGCCGGAATAAGTATAATTGTTATCACCTTAATTTGGAATAATAATGATGTTTGTAATTTAGAAATTATTATTCTTGTAGACGTAATCAATGAAATGTGAAAAAACAATATCTACTAATCCAAACCAAAATATTCAGATTTGGATTTTCGGATTTGCCTCCATTTGTTTGCAAAATCTTATTCAATTGGAAAATATAAGCAAAATTGTTTTTTATTGTATTTGATTTATATTTAACGCACTATTATTTTGTTGCCATTGTTTGTTGTCTATCAGAATTATAGCGAAGGAAAATTCCGGATTAAATTTTAACAGATACAATGGTGACATTCGATATCATGAATTCCTAATATCTATCTTCGAAATCAGTAATTCATTAGAATAGAGTTGACTGGCCGATGAAGTTACTCAAACCCACATAAGAGAAGTGTTGACCATTAGATCTTGTTACGAAGAACAGTTAAGCTTGACATTGATGTAGGAAAATTAAGTTGAATCTGCTGTCAGATTTCGCCAGTCACTGTCAACAATATCAAGTTTCAAAATATCTGATCCTCCTACGCCCAAATTAATTCGAATTTTTTCATATTCCTTCGCTCTATAGTTTATTGCACTTTCATCGGTGTGAAATTCAAAGTGGCGAACTGACGAATAAATATAAATGTAGTTATGATATGAAGAAGTTTGAAAAATTCAAGATTGAATAAAACTTCTGAGGTTTAAAGTTAAATGGATAATTCGTCTTAGAATGATCGGAATATTCATTAAAATCCTGTTGAAAGATTTCTGAATATGTTGAGATTCATTAGATTTGGCTGAAAATTTTTTATGCTTATATTAGGTATCGATAAAATAAGTTATCCACAAAAACAAATGACTTATCTGCTTTTCATTGCTTTAGTATTCAAATGATAGTCACTTTGGCAACGAAAGAAAATGAAGCTTTTCTGGAAACCATTCAACTCGACGATGATAGTTATATCAGCTTCCTTAAAATCATAAAATTGGATCTGAGATATGTGTATGATTTTTTTGCTTTTAGACATTTCAAATGAATTTGGCTTGTTAAATAACTAATTTTCTTCACACAACATATTCAAAATACAAACTTGAACGTTGAATAGCTAATATCTTAGATAAAAATTTGTGTCTAGGAAAAATACCGAATAGAAGTAGGTATTAACAGCAAACGGTTTCGTTTTCTAAAGATTGTCATATACCAGGTTAATGCATAACTATATTAATTTAGGTCTTAATTTCTATAATTGAACTTCATCGCCTACAAAAATCCGAATCAATTTGAGCCTTAGGGGATTAGATGATTTCAAACAGTGACAAGCGAAATCTAATAGGAGATTCAACTCAATTTTCATATCAATGTTGAACTCAACAGTTCTGTATAAAGATGTAAGTAATGATCGACACTTCTTTCATGTCAGTTAAAAAAACTCCATCGGTCAATCAACTTTTTTTTTATATGAATCACTAATTCAAAAGTAGATTTAGAATTCGTAATCTCGAATGTCATTACATGAAGTTGAAATTCTTTCGGGCATTCTTCTTGACTTTAGATTTTATAGGCAGCAAACGGGTAGCTGGTAAGCTGAAAATACACGAAACTAGTACCAAGCAAAAATGATTTTTTCTGATATTCTTTTCAACTTACTCCTGAAGAATATACATTCTGTCAAGAAAGAACCGGGAATTATCGATTTAAATCTGGCGGGGCAATGAGGCAGGTAAAATTTTTTTTCCTAGGTTGGTACCACTGTCCTTAATTACTATGCCAAGCTTGAGCGGGATCTGTCAAATAGTGTGTTTGCAACAGCTGATTAAGTCAGTCGATGTCAGAGTGCGTGCCGATTTTTACTATGGGTGATTACGTTGAGCAAAGAATTTGTTTAAAGTTTTGTGTTGCAAATGAATTTTCGTGTGCCGATGCATTGAAAATGTTGCAAAAGGCCTTTGGTGATAATGCTCTATCGAAAACTCGTGCATCAGTGGTACAGAGCCTTCAAGGACGGTCGTGAAGTGGACGCCCATCGACGGCTTCGATCGAAGATAACGTCAATAAAATTAAGGAAAGGGTGCTGGAAAACCGTCGTACCAGCTTGAGAGAGATAGCACATGATCTTAAGATATCCCACGAGTCCGCACGTACGATTTTGATTGATATTTTGGACATGAGAAAGGTGGCCGCACGACTCGTACCGAAAGACCTGAATTTTCTTCAAAAACGTCATCGCGCTGTAATTCCGATCCTACATTCATGGAACGCATTATAACTGGTGATGAGACCTGGGTCTACGAGTACGATATGCAAACAAGCCAGCAATCATCGGAATGGGTGGCAAAAAATGAGCCGAAACCAAAAAAACTACGCCAAAGCCGCTCGAAAATGAAGGTGATGCTCATTGTTTTCTTCGATATCCGTGGCGTGGTGCACTACGAATTCGTTCCAGAGGGTCAGACGGTAAACAAGGAGTATTACCTAGGCGTTGTGAAACGTTTGCTTGAGCGTATCCGTAAGAAGCGGCCAAATTTGTGGGCGAGCAACTCATGGATTTTGCATGACGATAACGCGCCTTCTCACCGAGCTACGATTGTGACTGACTTTCTCGCCAAAAACTCAACAAACGTGCTTCAGCAACTACCGTATTCGCCGGATTTGGCTCCCTGCGAGTTTTTCCTCTTTCCAAAACTAAAATTGCCCCTTCGTGGCACCCGTTTTGAGTCGATTGAAGCCATAAAAAAAATTCGGCGCGAGAGCTAAAGTCCATCCCGGAAAGCGCCTATAAAAAATGTTTCGATAATTGGAAGTGCCGTTGACATAGATGTATTGGAGCAAATGGAGCCTATTTTGAAGGCGACCCAATAAATTTTGACGATTAAATGTAAAAATGTTGTTTTAATTGAAAATTCCCGGTACTTTCTTGACAGAGTAGTAAGTACTTGATTCCATTCATTTCAACATATACGATTCTTAGTACAGATTCTATTGTACTACTGTGTAGGCATTGCTTATTATTGATATTATAAGGTAACGTACCTTCCTAGATTTATTTCCCACATACAAAGCAAGCTTTATGGCTATACTTTTATATCTTTCTGAGTTTTATTAATTATTCTGCGATGTGCTGTTTGGAAGTTTGATTAATTTCAAGAAGAATTCGTTATGTAATGTGCACAAATAAAGCTCATAATCATAGTAATAATAATAATGAAAACCTACTTAGTGGCTTAATCGAGTGGATTGAAACAAATATCAGAGAATTAACTAGAATAAAAAGAACAATAATGACTCAGTATATAACCCACCGTGTAGAGAGCCTCTTTCCAAATCTTCAAGCTGAACTTATCCAAATGACAATATTTAGAATTATTAAATTAATTTGGTCGATGTTTCGTAAAAATTACTCGTAATTGATTCATTACTGAAACACATGATTCTACTTTTACTTCATTTTGATTGTTTTAACATACGTTTCGTCCATCTTAAAGGAATTCGTCAGACTAAAAGATATGCAATTTTTGTTTTGAATTAATAGTTTTTGAAACAAATATACAGATGTTATTTTTTGTGGTCTGTAACCAAAAGGTACCACTCAGATCACATTTCAGAGTAACCTCTTAAATACAGGATGTTCCCAAATTGGAGGTACAAACGAAGAGGAAAGATTCCTTGAATAATTTGAAGAAAAAAAAGTCCCATAAACATGGGACGGCAAACATTTCGTTTTCAAGATACAGGATGTTGAAGTTTGAATTTTTTTCAAGTTTTTTTCTATATAATATCTGCATTTCACAAGATATTCGACTGAAATTTGGCATAGTCATTACAATTCAGAGTTTTCAGTATATGACATGCTAATTTTGATTTCAAATCTACAGGATGATATTTTTCTGGAACACTGTCCCCTGTTTTACCCCAGAACTTTTTTCTGGTGAGCCACTATAAGTTTGAAATATTGTAGAAAGAAGTTTCGTTGTTATTCTAAACTTGATGGTCTTTTGTAATTTTGTCGCATCTGCTACTGAAAAAAGTTTGAACTATTCCCTCTCGAAATCTTCAGAACAATCCAAACTGTCGTAAAAATTCAGTTAATATAACTACCCCTCATATTTAATGAAAATTGCTCTTGAAAATGAGTTTCTACAATTTCATGTGGAAACTCCTCAGCCCATATGTGTTCATTATGAAAATTTATATTATAATTTAAGTTCTTGAGAAACAGGCTTCATCAATGATTTGGCATCATCAGGATTAGGCAATCAAAACGAGGATTATTTAATAGTCTATTGAGGTACCACTGACAAAAAAATTAACCTGTTATAAAAATCTCAAGGCAGGAATGCCTGCAACCTCTGAATGTGATAAAAATATAGCAAAAAATCTCGCAAGATCCTCCAAACAACTTGATGACTTGTTTTTAAAGTAACACTAATTTTTCGAGTACTGGTTCCTGGATGTTCTATTTCGTTCAGAATTGCCTCTTTGAGTCGTGTTCTGATACTTCGTAGTCTACCTGCATTAAATTTTTCGTAGAAAAAGATTTCTGAAAGACGCCAGTGAATATTAGAGAACATTCGATGACCAGGCATCACTCTTTTGGG
This sequence comes from Megalocaria dilatata, assembly GCA_034642435.1. Classification (NCBI taxonomy): domain Eukaryota; kingdom Metazoa; phylum Arthropoda; class Insecta; order Coleoptera; family Coccinellidae; genus Megalocaria; species Megalocaria dilatata. Next base: position 60,655,562 of record CM067857.1, read on the forward strand.
ATAGCGTTCCATGTAAAGACGCTTAGCTTCTCTTGAATTTCTATTTGCAAGACCATACATGAAATGCATGTCGGCCAATTCGGAATTCCTGAAATTCGGCATGTTTTGATATTGAATTGCAACCAGCTTTATTTTTCAAAACACAGGAGTTCAATTTGTTATGTCAAACATAACAATGAATTTATTCACCACAGCTTACTAACTGAATTTTCATGACAATTTGGATTTTTTTGAGGATTTCGAGAGAATTGTTCAAAATTTTTTTCTCAAAATAGGTAGCACATACGACAAAACTACAAGAAACTGTAAGGTTCAGTATGACCACAAATCTTCTTTTTACAATTTTTCAAACTGATAATGGCTCACCAAAAAAGTTTTGGAGTAAAACAGGGGAACCTGCAGTTTTGCAAACAAAATTGGCATGTCACATGGTGTAAACTCTAAATTGTAATATATATGCCAAATTTCAGTTAAATATTTTGTGAAATGCAGATACTATATAGAAAAAACTTGAAAAACGTTCAAACTGTATCTCGTTTGAGGTCCCATGTTCATGAGAATTATTTTTGAATATCAAAACAAATTATTTTCCTTAAAATTATGCAAGGAATCAACCCTTTTCGTTTATACCTTTAATTAAGGCACACCCGGTATAATAAAATGGGAGATGCAATGAATCTCGGTTTGGTTATTCAAAAAGATATTAATATTTTTATGCTCATCTATTTTTAAAATTTCCAATAAATTAAATTTCAGGCCCTCTGTTTTCAACATGTGAAATATGAAATTCATTTGAAAAAAAGATTAAACGTTGATAGAATAATGCGAGTCTTTCTTATATTCATTCAAAACTTTTGCGTTCGAATGAATGTAAAAATTTCAGAATTTTTACTTATTCTAACAATATCAATTTTTGAGAAATTTAAGCATTTGAGTTAATAATAATAATTATGTACCTGATGATGATGATGATGATGATGAATTTTATCCATTTTGGTTTTATCATATTAAAATATGAACTATAAAATATTACATATTGAAAGCAAAAGTCAGAAACTAAATCTGTTAGAAACTTTAGAAATCAATAGATATAATAAAAGACAAATTTTATTGAATGATCGAATAGATTCAAATAGATCCCCCCTACTTAATATTTTTCATTAATTGTATACCTCTCTTTCCACCCCTCTATTTTTTGTACCAGAGCTGTGTATTTAAGGTCATGTTTTGCATTGTATACCTCAGTTTAAATACTCACCTGAGGAAGTCATGGTATGACACAACAATTGTTGTGAAAATCAATAAAATAGCGGAAGTTAACATTTGTTTTTCTTATATTGAAGATGAATTTCCGTCAAGTAAAGACCGAGACAATCAAAAATAAAATTAATAAGTAAATATTTGAAGGAGACAAAATTTTGTTTCTGATCTTACCATTATGAACACCAATTCCTTTTCAAAAACATAAAACACAATTTAAGGACTCCTCAAAAAATATAATTTCATTGAAATATTTAATATATTTAAATATTCGAAAAAGTTAATTCAAAAATCTCTCAAAACATGCACTATACCTTCCAAAACAGTTACAAGACTGACAGATTAAATCTGTTTTGATATTCAAATTTTGTTATATTTCTTTTATCAAGTAAAAAGCTTTATTCTATTTTATTATTTCTGATAAATCTGCTAATATTGTTGTTGGACCTCAATATATTTTTCTGAGATTAGTGTTTTTAATTGTACATGCTTTTTCTGAATAAGTTATTCATTTTTGATAAATTTTAGGTGAATGGATACATTTCTCTTAAGAAATTCTTCATTTCATGTTGTTTCATTGTTTTCTCTATCGTGAGTGTAATTAAAAAATAATAAAATAATATGGAATAAAGAACACCTTGAAAAAACTTTATGCATTCGGTTATGATGTATCGAAAAATGAACGTGTTAGTCTAACATATCCAAAAAATATTAGTATGCAATCAAAACTACCACTCTCAAAAAAATATTGAAGTCCTCTTTAAAACCAACAAACTATTACAAGATCCATCAAAAATAATAGAACGAAAATGGATACATTTAAATGATCAGGAATAAACAGTGTATTCCAGAATGAATGGATGATCCTGAAACATTGTATAGAAGAGCTATCGAACTCTGTGAAAAAATACGAAAAAATCTATCCCTATATAAATATCTTTTTCTAAAATAATGATTTCTTCTACACCACGTTGTGTTTCTGCGTCACACGCTCACAAATAAATCAAATCCATCACTTTCTTCATGGTAAAATATTCTTCTTTAAAATAACAATAGATATGCAGAAAACCGCATGAATAACATTTTTTCGGAAAAAAAATCCAACTTCAAATTTCATCATAAAATGTGTTGAATATTTCATTATGTGAAAGTTTAATTGTTCATGGTGGAAAAAATTTGGAAAAGTCTAAGTGGCATACATTTAAATGCGCTTTTCACGCAAATTTCAAAATGGTACAATTCATCTTCTTAACTTATGCAAATGCGAGGTTATTGTATACAGAAGAAGCAATTTCGACTGACTAACAAAATATTGAAGATCCGTTAATTTCTTCTTTTATTCTGTACCTGATGATAAGAGTTGCATACAACTCTTATTTCATCGCTATGAAAACTCATTCATTCCATTTACTCAGGAAATCGAAGTTGAAATCAAATATATTTGTTTAATATTGTTTTGAGTAGGTAGTTAGTAAGAATTCGTGAGGAAGAAGTAATATTATACTTCAATGTGATATTGTACAGCGTCTTCATTATTATAATAAATGTTCGAACTGCCTGCCACCTACTCTGATACATGCGTGACATCTACGAATAAACGTTCTCTTCAGAAGTCGCACATGACACTGATCGAAAATCTTTAAAGCAGCTTGCTGGACACAGTTACGTTCAGTTCAAGATTTCTGATTGGCATGGAGTAACCCAAGTAAAAAAAATCTAACGGATTCAGGTCCGGGGAACGTGGAGGTCATAAAGAAACATCCATTTGCTAATCCATTCATCTGGGTAGGTAGCGTCCAAGTAAGCACGGACGTTCACTGCATAGTGCGATACCGATAAGATGCTTTCACTTCTTTGGGCACCCCTTCCAACACGCCCGCCATGGAATTATAGCTTAACGAACTGGGGGCGCTTGCCTTGACTAGAAACCTAGTTTAATCCCGGTGAAATGGAGGATTAAGTCCTGGTGCCTTAAGTAATGCCACTCGCGCCAGTCACTGGACCCGTGTGGTGAAAGATTGACCGAATGAGGTCCTAGTTTAAGCGTGAAGGTGGAATGGAGGGCTGAGCCGCGTTGTTCAATTCAGTGACAAGGGTTTCTGTCGCAGCACAGGGCTTCACTCTTAATACTAACGTACTCTACTCTATTGCAGTAAATCTCCGGATTTTTCTGTCCAATGGCCGAGTACGTTATGTAGCTTACTGCGTTACCTTGAGAGGGTTGAGGCCCTCGGCAAGTATTCGCACGACCTGGCCACCCAATTGGTGTTGGACTCAAGGGGTCAATGGTTGACAGTCCGCATGCTGGATTAGGAGAGTATTCTATCTATCTGTTCGCAGCAATTCATATTCAGGATATCTCGAGAAATGTTTCAGGGTCTAACGGGACTTGGCCTGAACCAAGATCTATTGCGAGACGTTTATGAGGTTTGTGGATCTCGATGATACGGCTAAACCGTTGATGCTTGAAGCCAGGATCAACTGAAAGACTTCACAATTTTGAGACTATCTTGGTTCATGGGACTGCGTTCGAGTGGGTGGATAAGAAGCCCCTTCGGCATGTGAGATGTGTCCCAAAAATTTGGGTAATGACCATTCAGAGCCAGGAGAGGTTGGATAGAGCTTCGCTGTTACCAGTCGCGCTGTAGGTTTTCGGAAGGAGCCGAAACAGGAAGTTTGGAGTGGTTCTCGCCATGTGCGATGATAAGGCGTAACCCTTTTCACATTTTCTGCTTCTTGGGACAGAGTGTAAAGACTGCTGAGTAGTCACTTGGCGAAAGAGCTATGGTCACATGCCAATAACCTTACCGGTAGAATTCATCTCTTACAACAAAGTTGGCAATTCATGTTAAAGGAATTCTAAATAGTTTTCACCAGTTAAGTTGCCTGTTAATTGGGAAGGGCCAATTATCCTTCCATTCAACACCCCAGTTCAATAATTTATTTTGAACTGGTACTGGGACCTGTCTTCTCTCATCAAATGGGGATTCGAAGTTTGCCAACTGTGCTGGTTGTGTATGTTTCAGTATCCATCTTGCTTCAGTGTTGATTCATCACTCCACAGAATTTTATTAGAGACTTGTGGATCTCTTCCATTTTCACAAGCATCTGCCGGCAGAAAAGCAATCTTGCCTGGAAGTGTCTCGGTTGCAATGTTTGTACTCGTGTTTTTTCAGAATACAATGTGAACCCTCCTCGCTTCCAGTTTCAGTTTCAGTTCGAAAACCTTCAGGTAACAGCGAAGCACTTTCCAACCACTACTGGCTCTGCAATGTCAGTGTCCGAGTTGTTTGGAACGACGAAGGGGCTTCTTAATTCCAGCCACCCGAACGCGCATTGAGTTGAACCCACCAATTTTCCAGTTTCGGCTTCAATCCGAGAAACTACACTCTAATGCAGTCCCATGAACCAAGATAGTCTCAAGATTTGATGCCTCAACTGATCCTGGTACGAGCAACATCAATCCGGCCTATATGTCAAGACCCACGAATTCTTGTGAAGTCTTTCAATTGATCCTGGCTTCAAACACCAACGGTCTTGCCGTATCGTCGAGATCCACAAACCCCAGAAATCTCTCGCAATCGATCAGGACGAGACCGGTCGAACCGTCAAGTCCCGCTAAACCCTAAAGCATTTCTCGAAATATCATAAACATGAGTTTCTCATAATCAGAATAACATCTAAACATTAACAAATTGAAACATGAATAAAAAAAATTAACAGTTTTTTCTTCTTTTTTTTAGGAACTCCTTGTCCTCAGGTACACAGTCAGAGGCGAAATTATTAAATCTTAAATGTTTTGTCATTCAGTCGAATTTGATCCTTTCATAAACTTATTAGTTTATAAACTTATTAGTGTATAGTGAATCTAAATTTATTGCTATTGCTATAAATTTAGATTCACCTCAAATATGTAGATGCTTGAACTATTTGGAAATCTGCATGAAAAGCGCATTTTCTTTTCAAGTTGGCCCTTCAGTCTTCCTTACATTTTTTTCCACCATGAACGAATAAACTTCCACATGAGTGCGGACAGCTCAGTGGAAGAGTAGAGGGCTCGTAACCGGAAGGTCCAGGTTCGAATCCTGTTATTATTATTATTATTCAGGTGGAAAAGAAATTTTCTAGTTAGGAGAGGATCGGCCACCATTTCACTGTTGGGTCAAAAATTAACCGTGCTGTGACCTTAAGTGGCGCAAGATCGCAGTAACAAAGCCTACCCAGAACACAACTGAACTCCTAACTCGCACAAGCTGAAAAAACTTCTGACGGATCTTCACAGAAGATCTTGGAGTGTCAGGATAATAATAATAATAAAAATAACATAATGAAATATTCATCACACTTGATGACGAAATTCCAAGCTGGATATTTTTTTCAAAAAAAATTACAACTGTTATACATACGTTTTTCTGCATATCTATTGGTATTTTCATGAAGAATATTTTACCATGAAGAAACTGATGGATTTGATTTATTTGTGAGCGTGTTACACAGAAACGCAACGTGGTGTCGTAGAAATCATTATTTTGAAAAAAAGATATTTTGTTTGTTTTTTTCAATAGATTTCATTAGCTCTTCTATACTGTTTCACGATTATCCATTCATTCTGGGGCATCCTCTCTAATAACAATGGCATAGATTTCTCAAAAATCTATATTGCTAGAATTGTTAAAAATTCTGAAGTCCGTTTATCTGAATACAAGAAAGGTTTTGACGAAGATTTACATTACGTGAAACATCTTTTATACTGAAAACAGAGGTCTGAAATTGAATTTATGGGAAATATATGAAATAAGAAATTATAAAGGTAACAAAATCCCTTTAAACGGCATCGCCTATTTTCATTACAATCCCCTTTTCAATATTATTAAAGTATTCGTGGGAAATGTGATTTTGAGTGAAATATCTTTCTTCTATAAATCACTGAAAGAACATCTGCCCACTTTTTTGATATATCCATAATAAGAACGGTATATCATGACTAAGAAAGGAATATTAGCTATGATAATATAATGATCTTCAAATCCAGACAACATACATGCTACATTCATACATCCGTATAACAATTCTAAACTCAAACAAGCCCAATGAGGTTTTGTTGATTGCTGGGACATAAATAGCGGACATGTGCATGTTTCGAACTTGTTGGTTTCAATCGACTACAAAGTTGAATAAATTCGCTCCGCACAGCAACACCATTGTATTTTTCATACACTAGCGCCATATAGTGGATGCAATTAAACATCCACCACATACCTCAATGAGCCAATCCGAGCAAATAACTATATTACTGGTTTTTTTAACGTTACAAACACTTGAGGATCTGCTTAAGTAAGATCCTGTTAAGGCGTGATGCTTATAATAAGCATATTTTAATTCAAATTAATTTATGCAATTGATAATCTGTACCAAATATCATTAATGAGAAATATGAGCTATGGTAACATGATCTGACTTGAGCATGAGGAAAGTTTCCTGCGTCTGTTACGATAAAAAAAATCGGGAATGAAGTTCTTTGTTTGTATTGCTCGCTGAGATATGTTGTGTATGTATATTTGCGTGCACTAGATGGAGCTGGTTTACGATAAACACATTGGTGTTCCTGTGCAGAGGGAATATAATGGCGTGGCAGATTTGTAGTCGTTGGACGATTGAAACCAACAAGTTCAGAAACATGCGCATATTTGCTACTGATGACCCAGCGAACAACAAAACTTATTTGGATTTGTTTGAGTCTACAATTGGTATACATATGTATGTTGCACTCTCTCGATTTGAAGAACTTTCTATTACCATAGCTCATACTCCTTATTAATATTCATTGTACAGATTATCAGCCGAATTAATTCATTTGAATAAAATCTCTACACCATGTTCTCTGACGAAGTCCTTCAAGATAGACGAAACGTACGTTAGTAAGTAGATATTTAAAATTCATTGAATTGAAAGTATTAATTCAGAATAGCTTTATTCGAATGAACAGTTCACAAACTTGATTTCTTTATTTTTGCGTAAAACTTACCTTAAGAGATTCGTATTTGAAATATTTTTATTTCATAGATGATACCCCAAACTTTACTCTAACTTTTGTACGTATTTTTGGTGCAAGAAATTCAATTAAGCGTATAAGAAAACAGCGGCTATAAATTAGAAGAAGTGATTCCTATATTGATACTCTGAACAACAATCGGCCACCTCTTGATGCTTGTAAAGATGTCACTAATCAATTGACCACCCGTGGCTACTTTAATAGTTTTACTCAGAAGGAAGACACCGGAATTGACTTATAACAATCTAGCACCATAAAGTACTGAATGAGAGACATGAATCATTTGAAAATAAAGTTATTAATATAATGCTTTTCGAATTTTGAATTGCGATAAAGAACTTCTTGTAAATTTTAATATTTTCCTTAACGGAAGATGAATGTTTATAGAAACATGATCCATCGAATCCTCCATCGAATGCCTAATTATCAATTTCCCCACATTTTGCGTTTGCCGAAATCCACAAATCATGGTGATTTATTTGTGTTCCAATGTTCACTCAATTTTTTGTGTTACGAGTATAGTAATTATTCCTTGTTCTCAGTTAACTTTGGGTTACCAAGGATAGAAGGTGAATATTGAAATTAGATGCCTCTAATTGTACCCAACTTGTAATAAAATTTAGTGACGGAATGAACTCTCTCAATATAGTAAGGAAACCATATTATATTATGTTTGAAATCTTTAATAATATATTAGAATATCTGCATTCTACTGAAGGCGTTGAAAGAATAAATTTTAATATTTTAAACTTGTAATCTACCATTAGTCTTGCAATTTTCACGCTGCTATTCTACTCCCGAATGCCGAATTTCAAATCCATCGCAACTGTAGTTTCGATAGTATTGGAAAAAACATGAAAAAATTTCAAACATGAATAATTGCGAAACTATTGAACCGATTTCACCCATTAATGAACTTGGCTGCATTTAGATTCAGACCTGAAACCTTTCCTGAAATTTTAAAGGTTCTAGTTCTTTCCGTTTGAAAGTTAGCGGGAGTACAGACACGGACCAGTCGGACAGAATTACTTTTGGCCTCGTATTCTTCATCAGTGATACCACTTTATTTGTTTCAGACTATTTTCGACCCAAAATTCGAAAATCACAGAAATTTAGGCGAAACGAGGATACGCTGGTCCCTGGAAGAAGCGCGCAAAAAAAACCAAAAATAAAAACTATTTACCGGTAAATTCCCGCTCTGTATTTCAGAGAAAGAACACTCACACTCTTTTTCTATAAATTAATTCAATTCTTAGAAGTTTCTTGGATGCAAACTCATCATTAGCTTCTCATTGAAATTTTATATTTCTCTTATCTTCTTTTTTCAATAGATCGCATAAAAGGAGCGTTCAGCCTATCTTCACGCATATAATTTTTTGAAACAGTTATTTTTTGTTTTGGGGTCGAAAAGCACCAACAAGCTTCACATGTTATCATTGGTATAGTAGCAACAATTTGTTATAATTTTTCTTTCACAGAATGTCTCTTCTTAATTATTTTGCACATAATATTTTAAAAATGAAAGAGTTCCTTTTAGATATTTCTTCAGTTACTTGTTGAATAGATCTGACAGTACGTAAACATTATTTGTTTAATACCGGATAGGACGTACAAGCCATTGATTCTGTATTCAGAAAAATTCTCGGAAAAAATAAAGAATTAGTTTGAAGATGACTAGTTAACCTATCTTGAAAAGTATTAATAATTTCATCACATACTTCTTTTACTCTAATACGATTTCATATTATTATACGATTTGCTTTTTGAAATCTAAATTTCTCTTTTCTGGTAAGAGAGGTCCAGGATCTTCTTAATAAGTTCATTTGTCTCTCATCAATTAATCAACAATGGAAGTTCTAATACTCACCAATTTTTTTCAAAAAGATTGTTAGTATGCCGTACTTTTCTCGTTGGAGTTGGTTTTAAGAACATTTGATTCTATTTTTTCCATGCATTCTATCAAAGAATTTCTATATTCAAAAACTGTATTTAGAATTCATATATTAAAATTTCAACGTCTGAAAGAGCCACGAGGAATCTTTCTCACATCTCTATCCAAAACTGGTTGTGTTGCATAACTAAAAATTGCTAGAATATCATGCAGATTTCCAAAAAATTTTCTCATCAGGGAAGTGATTGATGCAGCATTTGACATAATTGATTTTAGTTGCTCTGTATTAATCTGAGAAATGCGCGAAAGGGTTTTTTCTTCATTTTAGTTTGATCACTTGAGTGCTGTTCACTCATAACAGCTACTCCGTCGTTATTTTGAGCTACTAATTTTCCGGGGCAACTTTCCACAATAGAAGTGAAAATTTTCTTGATATTTCCATTTATTGTATTCGCATCAAGTTTTTCGGGAACCAAATAACCCCAAAATCTTTCCAATCGCTCTGAATGTTATATATCCTGAAGGACCAATTGAGATTTTGCTCAAATATCTGTCATTCAGTCAATTATAATTTATAAAAATGGAGCGGTTTTTATTTTAGAAAATATGCACTCTTGACAAATCTCAAGCAAATGTTTTTATCTTCAAATGTTTAACTGATATTTTATCAATTCTACAGAAAAATTAATAAGCACACGAAAAATTCCAAAATTTTCAGATGTGACCTCCAAGAATCAATTCGAAAACACCATAAAGCGTAATACAGTCTATTATTTTTGAAAAACTATACTCATTTTGTGCAAATATTCAATTGTTTTTCTGAATATTGAACCAAATATTTCTGAATATTGACTGGAAAATATTGACATTTCCTAATGCAAATTCCATTTGGTAGCACAACCAGAAGGAAATTGCATTATTTTTTATTTTGTCACTCTAATGGACTAAGTCAATAGCACACGTCTACGACCACAAATTTTTAACTATTAAAAAGTACACAGGCAAAACAATACAACACGTTCTGTTTGCTGTACCTACGTATCGACCTATTTCGCGAATATATTCCGTGATTAAATTGTCTTTTATAAGATTTTCCCAGACTTAAGCTTCTCAATTAATATCTAGTAATGGAGGTATAAATTTTTTAACCCTAACTACTTATACTATATATATGTATAATAAATATAAATATACTTAAAAAATTCAAAATGTCCTGCTTAAATCCACAATAAACGAAAGTCACACCAAAATGTGACTGAGTATGAGTTATGATTATAAAAAGTTCTACAAATCGAGGCAGTGCAACATATATCTGTATAACAATTCGAATCTCAAACAAGCCCTTTTAGGTTTTGTTGATCGTTGGGACTTAAGTAGCAGACATGCGCACGTTTGGAACTAGTTGATTCTCGTCAGTGCACCGTAAGGTCCCACTACTACAAATCTGTCAAGTACCCATATTCGCTCTGCACAGGAACACTAAGGTGTTAATCATACACAAGCATCATCTAGTGCACGCAAATATACATACATGACATACCCTAATGAGCCAATTCGAGTAAAAATATGTATGTATGTGATTTATTTTGATATAAATATGATAATTATGGGCATAACGGCGTACCAGGATTCTACTTGAGCAATAGGAACATTTTTTGCGTTCGTAACGTTGAAAAAATCTATAATTTCTTTACTCGAATTGGCGCACTAAGGTAAGTCGTGTATTAAATAGCGTTGGTGTATGATTATTATCTTAGTGTTCCTGTGCAGAGCGAATATAGGTACTTGACAGATTTATGGTCGTTGGACATTACAGTGCACTGACGAGAAGTTCGAAACGTGCACATGTATGCTACTTATGCCCCAGTGATCAACAACACCTATTCCAGTTTGTTTGAGTTTAGAATTACTATACAGATGTATGTTGTACTGTCTCGATTTGACTTTCTGTTACCATAGCTCATATTCCTTATTAATGATATTTGGTACAGATCAGTCAGAATTAATTAATTCTAGATTGAAACGTTAAAACGCTGCATATATTGCAGCTCAAATCTCGCATAAACGACCTCTTAATTAGCTCTCAGGCAAAGAGGTGATCAGGGAATGGCAGGTCTGTTCGTAGGCTTCACAGAACAAATGGATTGAAGGTAAGTAAACGTACCGTTTAATAACATATTGTTTAACCGGTTAATGCGACTGCTAAAAGGGTTAAAGTTATCCACACACATAAGGTTTCAGACTATTTTGAAAATATTTTAGCAATATCGACATAGTCCAATTTTTCACTGTTTCTCCAAAAAACTACCTATGTTGCTGAAAAAAATTGGAAGATTCTGCAGCACCTGGGTAGACGCCACCCCTTCCTAAAAGATAAAATATACTGGAAGCCGTAAGACGGGCAGGCAGAAATCTGCATATTATGATATTTTCTATAGAAAAAATATTAAATACGTAGTTTTCAGTTGAAAAACAAATTCCTAGTAGGTATATAGTTTCAGATATTGAATTGTATTAGTCCTTACTTGGTGAAAATCCATATTAAATAATATTGAAATAAGGTTATTCTGATTTTCACAAATTTTTATTGTTATATTCACAACAATTGTTTCGCTATCACAGTAGCATCATCAGGCAAGATCACATTTTGAATAGCTTGTTTCCGAAATCCGTTGCTATTTATATTACAGTAAGTACAATAAATTTTTATTGAGCACTAAAACCCAAAAAAGGGTCCCTGCAAATTCCAGCTTATCTGAATATATTTAACAGAGGTGAGTTATTTAAATCTATTTGTTCGTTAAGTATTATTCCAATTTTATTATGTTTATTTATCTCTAGGGATTCTAACAGATTTAAGGCATAACTTTTGCTTTCTATATGTAGAATTTCAAAGTTATGGTTGAAAGTATGTCCTGTTTCTAACAAATGGTTGGAATATGTAGAATTGCTTTTATTATTGAGGAAACTCTTCAAATGTTCACACATTCTATGACGGAAAGTTCTTCCAGTCTGACCTATGTAAACTTTAGGGCAATCACCGCAGGTTAACTTATAAACCCCCGATTTATCATCTTTATGCGTGCAGTCTTTATTATTTTTAATAAATTTACTCAAGTTTGAATTAGTTGTAAATGAAGTTCTCAAATTATATTTATTTTTGAGGTATGTAGCAATTTTCTCAGAAATACCTTTAGTGTATTTTAAGGAAATGTATTTAAAATTTTCTTTTATATTAGGAAACACCATATTTGAAGCTATTTTATTATTTTTATTCATCAATAATTTGTCTATCAACTTTGGATCATAGTCATTATTAATAGCTATTTGTTTAATTATGTTAAGTTCTGAAATATAATTTTCTCGATTCATGGGAATATTAACTATTCTATGGATCATACAATTAAATGCTGATAATTTTTGATTTAGAGGATGATTTGATTTATTGTGTATAATAGAATCCGTATAGGTTGGTTTGTGAAATATTGAAAATCATGTGAATTATTTATTCGAGTAACAGTTAAATCAAGAAAATTAATAGAATCGTTAAGTTCGGTTTCCATAGTGAATTTAATTGAAGGATGTATTTCATTGATGAATAAAAAGAATTTTTTCAAAAGTCTGTCTGTACCTGTGACGCAACAGAAAATATCGTCTACATATCTATACCAATATAAAAAGTATTTCTTAAGGGGATTTTGGTGTATTTTAGTTTCAATATTGTCCATGAATATTTCTGCTAATAAAGGACTTAAGGGATTTCCCATAATCAAACCGTTTTCAGATTTATAAATTTTATTTTTAAATTGAAAATAATTTTGTTTAGTGCAAATATATAGACATTCTAAAATATCTTCTTTGATAATTGTATTGCATCTGTTGTTGATTAATAGATTATCTACTAGTTTAATTGTTTCGTTTGGTAGTATACTTGAAAATAAATTTTGTACGTCAAATGAAATGAATTTAGCATTATGTGGTAAGTGGATATTCTTTATTTTATTTATTAGCTGTAGTGATTTTTTATCGAGTATTTAGCTTGGAATTTAGTTTCTTTTAAAATAATCATACATCTATGGATCATACAGATCCATAGATTAGTTAATATTCCCATGAATCGAGAAAATTATATTTCAGAACTTAACATAATTAAACAAATAGCTATCAATAATGATTATGATCCAAAGTTGATAGACAAATTATTGATGAATAGAAATAATAAAATAGCTTTAAATATGGTGTTTCCTAATATAAAAGAAAATTTTAAATACATTTCCTTAAAATACACTAAAGGTATTTCTGAGAAAATTGCTACATACCTAAAAAATAAATATAATTTGAAAACTTCATTTAAAACTAATTCAAACTTGAGTAAATTTATTAAAAATAATAAAGACTGCACAAATAAAGATGGTAAATCTGGGGTTTACAAGTTAACCTGCGGTGATTGCCCTAAAGTTTACATAGGTCAGAACTTTCCGTCATAGAATGTGTGAACATTTGAAGAGTTTCCTCAATAATAAAAGCAATTCTACATATTCCAACCATTTGTTAGAAACAGGACATACTTTCAACCATAACATTGAAATTCTACATATAGAAAGCAAAAGTTATGCCTTAAATCTGTTAGAATCCCTAGAGATAAATAAACATAATAAAATTGGAATATTACTTAACGAACAAATAGATTTAAATAACTCACCTCTGTTAAATATATTCAGATAATCTAGAATTTGCAGGGACCCTTTTTTGGCTTTTAGTGCTCAATAAAAATTTATTGTACTTACTGTAATATAAATAGCAACGGATTTCGGAAACAAGCTATTCAAAATGTGATCTTGCCTGATGATGCTACTGTGATAGCGCAGCAATTGTTGTGAATATAAAAATAAAAATTTCTGAAAATCAGAATAACCTTATTTCAATATTATTTATTTCAATATTATATAGTTTCAGAATTCAGAACAAATCTAAATAATTTACAAAAGTTGAATTCTCTGTGTAAATATCATAGGTGTGTGATATTTAGCGATGTAATCGCAAGTAACTACTCTTCGTTTGCTTCTAGCGATCATAACGTTAAAATCAATAACAATTAATCATAAAGCTTGTGTGATCAAACAATTTTTTTGCATCACGTTTTGTTACATGCTTTATATATTATTATTATTTTCAATATTATTATTTTCATTTAAGTCCGTACTTTGTCGGGCAGCTGCAAAGGCTTCATCAAAAAGATCGATAGCGTCATCCGTTAAAAATATCTATATCGAAACACTGAAACTACACATATTTCAAACGTGAATCGACCTCTTCAAATTATGAAACTGAAAAATTTTTTATTGGTAAAATTTCATTTGATGGTTCTGCCAGCTTGAAGTTGATCCACTTTTTTATTATAAAATTGTGTTTAGTGATGAAGCTCATATCTGGTAAACAAGCAAAATTGACGTATATGGAGTGAAAATAATCCTCAAGAAGTTCTGTAGGTTCCATTGCATCCTGAAAAATGCACTGTATGGTGTGCTTTACACGCTGGAGCATCATCTGTCCATATTTCTCTAAAAACGATGCTGGAGCTATTGTGACAATGAATGGTGCTCGTTACAGATCGATGATCAATGATCATTTGCTTCAAAATTTGAATGGTATCAAACCAGAAGTGTTTTGGTTTCAACAAGATGGTACTAGACCTCATGCTGCTACCTTAACAATTGATTTATTGAAAGAAAGATTTGACGATATCATTATTTCGAGAAATGGTCCAATTAATTGGCCTCCAAGATCATGCGACATGACTCCACTGGATTATTTTCTTTGGGGTTATGTCAATTCATTGGTTTATGCTGATGGACCAGAAACAATAGACGCTTTGGAAGCCAACATAACTCGTGTTATTGATGAAATAAGGCCTGAATTACTCGAAAAAGTGGTCTGGTCGAAAGTGATTCCCTAGAGGAAGTCGTGGTGTACATATGCCGGAAATTATTTTTCTAAAACATAAATGTCATATAATTATCCTGCGTATAAAAAAAAATTAGTTTCATTCTTAATTTAAATGTGTTTTAAATATTATATCCGAAGGGAATATAGATAGCTTGACAGGTTCTTTTCTAATGTAACGTTTTCAACAATGACTATTTCCTGTCGATCTATATGCTGTTGAGAGGCTTGTATAAAAGACTGTTAAGATAATGTTCGAGGGCTTATTGCTTATGGAGTTCTGCATTATGATGAAGATATCCTACAAATCACTCTACTGCTATCTTAATTCTTTACAGCAAGATAACGCACATCCCCATATTATTTGTCGAAATATGGCCATTTTTCCAAGAGGCAGGCGTTAAAATCAAACTCATACAGAATATAATAGGAAAAAGACGATCTAGAGGGTCTTTCAATGGGAACGCCTCATTTTTAAATTGAAATTACTCACGCATGGCAGCCATTGTTTATTTGTGACTTTGACAGTTGTGTTTTTCAATGCCTACTATTTAATCATGGGAAGATACACACTTCAACAACGTTTACGTGCTTCAACTACAATTTTTGGTCGTTATAATCGTCCGGATAAAAGAACAGTTGAATTTTTAGTGATGAAGTTTGGAACAAATTTTACAATTCATGATGTTGCAGTGCCAGTGAGACAAATAAATGCAATAAGTGAAGAGAATATTGCTGCAGTACGTGAAAGTGTTTCGGAAGACAACACTGATCATATACCTTTTTTCCTCAATTTTTATTTTAGATTTTTCTTACGAACTAATTTGAAAGTTTCAATGGACTTCGAAGAGTTGAATATAGGTGCTGTCTTTTGATAATTTTCAGTTTAATTGTAAGAGCAATCTGTACCTTATATTCAGGAAGATAGAAAAAAGTCTTCAGAAACATTTTTTTTTTTGGAGTATTATTTACCTCCCTAAGTGATATCAAAAAATAATTCCTCAGTTTAAAACATTGTAAATTTTCAAACGTAATGGCTTCTCATTCCTTCAAACTTTTCGATCTCATCATCTTCACTTAAGAAATTTCGTATTGACCATAATCCGAAACTAAATCAATTTGTTATTTAAATATTTTAATATGAGCCTTCTACATATTTAATTTCAAAAAATTATATTTAATAATTATAACTTCAGGAATTAAATTAAATCAATGTCATATGAGTACCACTTACATCAAACGACATATAAAATAAATATTCATTATAAGACATCCAAATGATATAACAAAATCCAATAAATAAAAATTGTTAACCAAAATCCTATAAATTAAATATTTTAAGTAGACAAAATTTTGTTTCTGCTCTTCATTCTTATGAAAACAGATATCTTTCAAAAATGTTTAACATAATCTTAAGAGTTTCATCATAAAATTATTTTACTCAGAATATTCAATATTATTGGATATCTAACTAAGTTACTTTTTATAAAATCTCAAGATATGTAGAATCATTACTAAAAAACAAGTTTTAAGGAAGACTTTGTTTCGTCCGTACTCAATTATATTCATATTCAATAATATATAACATCAATCAACAAATATATTTTCTCACCTTTTAACAATTCAGAAAGCTTCGGGTAAATGAATACTGAAAATTTAAATGGAGTGTAATCTTAACTCAAACATATAATTCTGTGGTTTACCATTGACGAAGCAAAGTTTTTCTTAAAACTTGTTTTTTAGTAATGTTTTTACATGTCTTGAGATTTTATAAAAAGTAACTTAGTTAGATATCCAATAATATTGAATATTCTAAGTAAGATAGTTTTATGATGAAATTCTTGAGATTATGTTAAACATTTTCGAAAGATATATGTTTTCATAAGATTGATGAGCAGAAACGAAATTTTATCTACTTAAAATATTCAATTTATTGGATTTTGGTTAACAATTTTTATTTATTGGATTTTATTATATCATTTCGATGTACTATGATGAATGTTTATTTTATAGGTCGTTTGATATAAGTGGTACTCATATGATATTAATTTAATTCCTGAAGTTATAATGATTAAATATAATATTTTGAAATTGAATATGTAGAAGGCTAATATTTAAATAATTTCATATACCTTCTATCAAGTATAAACCTCCATTTATTTATTTTTTTTTTTAAATCAATTTGATAACATCTCGCTGAACTACATGATGAATTTTTGTTCAAGGTATTCGTCGTTCTAGTCATCTGTCACACAATAGGCGGAAACGAACATGAACCTCCTCCCGATGTTCCAGTGTTCCAGAGAAGTGCAGTAGAACAGATTCCCATATTGGATAGGAAAGCATCATACGTAAGCGAAGAATTTGGGAGCAGATCTCTTCCGCTGAGAGCTGCGGTTGAGAACATTCCAGACATGTAAGTCACCATGTTTACTATCGACAATTTAGAAAAATTCATATATATTCAACCACATATATTAGTGGGATCTGTTTACCTGTCTTCGTAGAATGTTATAAATATTGACCCTTTCAGTAATGAATCATTTTGATCTGACTCATTAAATTTTTTGACAAACAATGTATTACATCCGAGGATTCGTAATGAAATGTCCCCTCATAACTGGTGAATCATAACACACCTTAGAAATTTGAATATTAAAACAGATTTAATCTGTTGTCTTCTACAATTTTAATTTCAAAAAATTCTTTGAAGAAACTTTAAGAATTAAATTAATGTCTTTATAAGCACTGCTCATATTTAATAGACGTCAAAATTCATCATACAATATCAAACGGAATTAAGAAAAACCAACAAATATAAACTGTCAATTGAAATTAAAATATAAATAAGCAAACATTTTTTGTTTCGTTCCAGGCATGCGTAATGAACTCTTCAGACAAACTTACGAAGCCCTGTTTGTTACAAAATGTATTGTTTTCTGATCCTATATTAATGAAAAATAACTCTTTCTCAAAAATATGAAACATAATTTCAAGAACTTCTCAAAAACTAATTTATTTGAAATATTCAATATATTTAAACAAATTACTTCAAAAAATCTCAAAACATGTAGCACATCCTCAAGAAATAATTAAAGTTACGATAAGATCAGTTCAACTTTACATATAAAAAAATAATAAAATCAATTAAACAATGTATAGACTTACTCAGTGCCATCTCAGAACTGCACGATCCGCAACAGACATATAAGTAGACATCTTTATATCCAAGGTACTCTAGGTGCTATGTTCACAGAAAATCATACAAAGCTTATAAGGCACATGGCCTTAGTTAAAACCATTCAACACTGTATAATGAATTTCTTTATTTAAAAAACCTAATATAATTATATATTATATATAAAATAAAATAAGAAGGAACGGTTTTTTACTTGATAGAAGGATTATTACAAAATTTGAATATTAAAACAGATTTAATCTGTTGCTTCTACAATTTTAATTTCAAAAAATTCTTTGAAGAAATTCAAATTTTGTAATAATCCTTCTATCAAGTAAAAAACCGTTCCTTCTTATTTTACACCTTAGAAACTTTCGTTAGCGCATACTTCTGATCATATGTATAATAAAATACAGTGTGATCAAATGAAAGCTCAAATATAGAACTTTCGCAGGATGAGGTCGCAGTTTTGAAAAGTTGATTTGAACATTCCTTATTATGTAGCAATTTTGAAAAAAGGATATTATCCCAATAACAATTATTCTGTTTCGAGGAAACCTGCACTTACACTTTCGAACTGGAATTTGCAACTACTATATACTGAACTACATTTAGAATCTGGAAGACCTGTATCAAATATTGAACTGTCTTAGCCGTTACAATTTGCTCAGGATTAAAACATAATAAAAGTCTTAAAAAATTATAATAAAATAATAAGATGCGGTTTTTACTTGATAGAAGAATAATTACATACTTTGAATATCAAACCAGATTTAATCTGTTAGTCTTCTACAATTTTAATATCAAAAAATTTAAAAAAAACTTTCAGAATTAAATTAATGTCTTAAATAAGCACTGCTTATATTTAATAGACGTATAAAAAATCGAAATTCACTATACAATAATAATAAAAAAACCCAAAAAATAAATTATTAATTAAAATTAAAAATAAGTAAGATCAAATGTTTCGTTCCAAACATAGGCACCTGAACTCGTCAGAAAGGCACGTGGTACGTATGTTTTGCCCTTGAAAACATGTTCAGTTCTGGTCCTATATTTATGAAAACTTAATCTTTTTCAAAAATTCACAACATTATTTTAAGAACTTCTCCAAAACTAATTCATTTGAAATATTTGATATGTTTAAATATTTAAATAAGTTACTTCAAAAACTCTCAAAATCATGTAGCACATCCTCAAAAACAATTAGAATTCAGATAAGGTCAGTTCAATTTTAAATTTGAAAAATAAAATAAAAATGAATAAACTTATAATCTCACCAAACGATTTCTGGAAACTCTGTGAATGCAAATTTAAACTTAATTTATTACACAGTTTCCAGTGGTTTGAGGAAGGCCATACACAAATTTATTTCAAAGCTTTTGATACATTTATGAAGAATTCTCATCTTGTATAGGTTAAAAGACTGCCGACCTTTTGCCTGTAGTCAAATGATCTTTCACCCTCCATCCAAAGTTCCTAAGTGCCTACCTATTTGACCCATGGAGGTTGCGTTACAATCATTGCAACTGGTTCTGTAGACTCCTGAAGCTTTAATCTATTTTTTGTTTTGTGTTAAATCGAATATTTCCTAGATTAGAGAAAACTGAGTTGAATTTATTGAAATAATTTTGGATTTTGGTGAATAAATGTCCAGAATTACTTGAGATTATGTATTAATGATCCAGATTTTTTAATAGAAGGAATTTTTATCATAAATTTGCTGTTTTCAATTCTATGATTCATGAGGAATTCACAATACATGTCCTTCTCCTCAAGAAATTTCTACAATATATAGCTCGGAATAATATTTCTCTTCGAAGAAAATGAACGAGCAAATAAATACCTTTTTATCCAATTATAAAGAATCGGATCGTAAATATATGATCTTGAATTATGTTGGGCATTCATGCACCAGAATCCAATATTTTTTCAATAAATTTAACCCAAAAATACCCTCTTCGTGTTTTTCTTATCTAGGAAAAATCTTATTCAACGCAAAGGAACAATAAAATATTTTAAAAGGTTTCGGAGTCTACAGAATCAATCGTAATGCAACAAACGTGGTACGATCTTTGAAACTGGACTGAAAGAGCATTTGAATATAGACAAAATGTCTCCATTCTTTGAACATATTGAAGCTGTCAATTACCATATAAATGTAGACTTTTTTACCAATCATCTAAGGGTATGATTGATTACGATAGGTTTCGGCCACCATTTCACTGTTCGGTCGAGAAGAATATTGCTGTACCTAAAGTGGCGTAAGAACGTAATAACAAAACCTAATCAGAACACATATGAACTCCTAACTCACACAAGCTGAAAAGTTCTTAGGAATCTGCACAAAAGATCTATGAGTATCAGGATAATATATTCATATTCAGTTCATTGTAAAAATGTATTTGAGCTCTCTTGAAAACAGGCATAAGCGACTAAAATGTCGAGTTCTTTGTATATATAGATATTGTAAAGTTATTAGTAAATTAGTTTTTTATTGAATGATTCTTACTAGCTTGCTCAATCTTAAATAGCAATAAAGATCTCATTTATTTCCTTTCATGAATTTATTACATACTTTCAGAACTAAGACATTGAAGCGACTTCCACTTAGAGATGCCGTGGAAAAAAGACCAACGCCAGAATCTTCTGAGGAGGAGCAATTTGAAAATGAAGATATTATCGCTGATAGACCCGATCTCAACAGGAGGTTTCCAGTCAAATATGGTCTTGATGGAAATGTCCTCCGCGCCTTTCCCTATGCAGTAAACAATTACAAACCTAACCCATATTATCTTCCTACTAATCAACAGTTGTACAGCAACAATATACCGACCATAAATAAGAATTTTCCGACCATAAATAAGAATTTTCCGAAACCACAATATTTTGGAGTGAGCTACTATTCACCAATTCAAATATTCAAAACCATAGTAAGTGATTATAGAAGAACGACACCATACAGAATTGACAATGGATATCAACAGCTCCTTGTTCACCCGAATCAGTGGATTGAAGGAAGAAGCTTGAATATTGGCTCACAAAATTTGTTGAAAGAAGCTAAAGGTAAGAACTACCCAAAGCTATGAAAAAAATTACGCACTTATCTAATTATTTTAGATTATTTCGGATTGAATTTTCCCTTCGTGAATGTAAATCAAGATAGATGTAAAAAACAGATATGTGCAACATTTGGAAACATTGGTAGAAAATCACACCGCTAAGTGAAGTAATATTGTGAATTCCATCTAGGAAAGAATTTATATGTCTCAAATTTACTTGATCTCATGAACAAGGCTCATCAACACAATCTACGAAGAACATATTTCGACATTTCTACCCCTAAAAAAATTAAATAATAAATTTGATTGGGAAATATAAACAGGTTATTTTCAAAAGTTGAGACTTTTCTCAACAGGAGGTAAAACTCATCAAAATAAACAATTTCAACAGAAATCGCCTACACAAAATGTGACAGAGCTGGAATCTCTTTTAGTAAATTTCGAAACCCAGCAATTTAAATCCGTTTCTGTTAGTTCTGGTGACGCCATCGAGCAGGCGGCTTGGATTAAGAGCATGTGTCAATTCAAAAGCTGACCAAAGACCTCGATCTGATGCGACTCGCCGCTGGGCACTCTGCATTCATCGTCTTCAGTCAGACCGATTTTGTGCAAAGGCGCTTTCAGTCTGCACCTGTCATAATTCCGACAAGTGTTCTTAGTTTGGCCCTGTCCAGACCTAGCGCTAGATTCGCCATCTTTTTGTTCGAAGCTGTTCCAAGGAACACTTTCAAATGTTTCAGGCCAGAATGTTCATAGGAATGAGCGAATTTTGGTAAAATGGTTTATAACAGTTCCAGTTTTTAACAGTACCAGCTTCTGTTAAAAAATAGTCTCAATTTTGAAAAACGCCCTCTATATATTTCTGATGATATTGAGTTTATAACCGATATGACCGCTCTTCAATGAAATTGATGAAACTCGTACTTTGGCTTTCTTGAAAATTTAATCCCTAAAAGTAGTCAGGGGGCGGGAATTTTGTATACGAAATATTAAATCTTCGATCAGATACACATGAAATTTATTGTGGGGGATCTTCGAAATAATCCATGAAAGACGCAGTCATATTAATATCAAACGCGAAGCGTGTTGAGGACTTTGAAAGAAATGCATAACATTCAATAACAGAAACGATTCTGATGAGCGCTTCAAAATTCTACATGAAGAAAAATAGTGGCCTGAAGCCGTTATGAGAAAGACGAAACTATCCAGTTAAGTTCTGCTGGTTCAATTTTGCTAGGAGCCTAGTGATTTTTCTGAAATAATGAAAACTATATTGCCTCCCATGTCGAAACTTTGACCACCTTTAAAAATTGTTTGTACCCACTTTTTGGGTCAATTGTTCGAGAACATCTGAAGAAGCTACAATTTACCGAAATGATTTATGTTTCAGTTCATAAAAATTTTATGAACATTTATGTTTATTCTTAGTTAGTGTACAATGGATTTGTATTAAGTCCCCGGCAACACAATTTGAAAAAGAATTATGAGGTATTTATTTGATAATGTCCCTTGTTAAAAAAAATATTTTTTTACTTTAGTTTATTATAACGGATTCAAATTCAAATATTGTGTCAGGTACCGAGAATGGTCGAATCAGTTTACCAATTCTTAAATCTCAGTCAGCTTTCCGTATTAATTGAATATGAAGATATCAGTATGATATATGAAACCAGGGATCTTCTCTCGCTGTCGTACATGTTTCGGCAAATATGAAAATGATAAGAAAAAGTAGACAGAAAAATTTAGTTTAGATAACCGATCATTTTGTGAGTGAAAGTATGAATTGTATGAAACAAAGATTAAAAACTTAAAAAGAGTAGGATGTTGGAACCACCGTCCATTATAAATAGGACTAATTAAGAATTGTATCAAGATACAAAACACTTGTAAATTATCATCTATTAGATACTGTTATCCAAACATAATCTGTATGTTTGCTATTTACATTGAAATGAATATATTTGTGCTCCCTGAATAAATCTTACCTTTTATAAATTAAATAAATTATATAGTAGGCTGTTTTGGGCGTTTTGTTCAAAGGATTATGGTATCGGTCGAATGACCAATATTAATATATCGATTTCGTACTTGTTAATTTTTTGTGATAGATTTCATTAATAATCTAGTTTTTTCCTTATAGTACTACCCGGCGATAATAATGGACAAAGGATAATTTGTTACGTGCAAGGTCAAGCCGTGTACAGAAGAGAACCACTAACTTTTCGTCCTGAAGACCTCAATCCTTTCGCTTGTACCCATGTGGTCTATGCATTTGCTGCTATGGACCCTCATTCATTCCAGATTACACCTAATGATGAAGAATATGACCTTATTCAAGGTAAGTGAAATGCGAAATTCGTATAGAAGGTAGAATATGATAATGGTATCATAATATCATGGAATTGAAAATCTATTACCTCTATGAAATTCACGAAAATTTCAAAAACTCATCACATATATTTAATTGCAATCTTGATTAAATCATTGAATCAAGATGGTACCTGTTTAGAATGATTCAGAAACTGCTCTGAAACAATTTCAAGAAATAATACCTGAAGACGCGAAAATTAAAAAAAAAAGTTGTCCCCTTAAACTGTATAATCAATATTTTCATTTTGACATTAAGAATTAGTCTTGGCATATTGAAAACTACTGAGGAAATGTGAAATAAATTTCTTATATAATGCCTATTGTTAGTTAACTCCATCTTGACTCCACCTTGAAACGATGTGTCTGAAGGATTTGAAGAATCGATTTCATCTAATACCTCATTTGGGTGCTAATTTTCACCAGAATACTATAACAGATTTTCAGAAATATAATATCAACCCCAACTTAAAACACTTGTGAATAAATTATTGAGATGATATATATGAGGAAATGGATGCCCTGTAATTACTAATAAATAAATTCAATCTGATGATTTGGCTGATAAATAATCGAGAAAATTTTTTTCAAATTGTGACTCCATATTATTATTATATCAATTTTCTGCCTTTATAGTAGGTCCATCAGACTCAAAGTAAAACAGTGTCAACTTTGGCAAATAATACAATTTTAGTTTAATTTTAATCTAAGGAAAATGTTTTCTCTTTATTTCTATCTAAGTATTAATTAGGTCAGAAAGCGAAGGAAATCTAAGCTGTGTATAATTCGACTTATATAAAGGGTCTTTCAATGGTAACGCCCCATTTTCGAATTGGCTTTACTCACGCATGACAGTAATTGTTTATTTGTGACATTAACAGTTGTATTTGTCAATGTCTACCATTTAATCATGGAAAGTTACAAACTCCAACAAAATTTATGAATAATCTAAATTTAAATTTAGATTTGAATAAAGCAAGGAAACAGTGACGGGAGGTTCAAACATTCAAACCACAGTAACCCCAGAATAATATATTTATATTAGTAATATTGAAAATCAACGGCCCTCAATGAATGGAAACAAATATTTATCAGGCTGCTATTAAATCTACTTTACTACGTGGTTCGTAAAGCTACACAGTGTACCCAATAGCTCCCCGAGTCTAAATGACTTATTTCTATATATCCTTAGGTCAGTAACTTGCTCGAATCGGATATCATTCTAATTTGGGGGTTTGTGTCTCTTTGGATTATGAAGTAGGTATTCGGGGTATCTCCCAGAAAGGTTATTCCCTGATTAGTTACATGCAAACTTTGACGGGGGTTTGCCTGTCTTGAGAAGAGGTGTGGTCTATGGGGTTCCTTCAGTTGGGCGCACCCTAGACCGATCATTTCAGAGACCGTCGTTTTCAGGATATATGAATATTGTAAGACTACAGATGACAGGTTATTTGTGAGTTTCGAAAGTGGGGTATTGGGTCAATGGTACAAAATGGACTGTTCTGCTAGCTAGAGGGTAGGTGTGACAGAAGGGTCAGTAGAAGTGAACTTCTCATCCAATAATCTTTGGTTCCAGGGCTTCCCAATACAGAGGCGTGATCTGCTGGGTGACTCAGTTGGAACTCTGGTAGATCTGCAATCAGAGGTAGTCGTCCTTCCTGGTTGATTGCTTGGGGGCTTCACACGGTCGTGATTTGAGTTAGAGCTTGCTCTGTCTTAAAAAGGATTCCATTTGTCATTATTGTCCTATCTATCGTCTCTGTGTCAGTCCCTTCGTCTGGTTCGTCGAATCCATTTTCTGTAAAACAAAACTCCGGCAGATTACTTGTGTCAGTGTTAATTGATTTTATAATATTTGAACTTCCACATCCTTGCTCGTTTTGGTATCCTAGTCATACGGCAACATCTGAGCTATCCCTACTATACAGGGTACTCTAAAGTATTCGGGATTTTACGGAATACTCTAAGATGTCTGGGATTTTACGGAGTACTCTAAAATACGCTAACTTTTTTATCATGATCATCTAGTGGCGGGAGAATCAGACGTTACGTTGTATAGACAACCCAAATTACACCTAACGAGAGCAAAGAAACAGTGACAAGAGGTTCAAATATTCAAACCACAAGAATAATATAAGTTATATTAGTAATATTGAAAATCAACGACCCTCGATGAATGGAAACAAACATTTATCAGCCTGCTTTTAAATCTACTTTACTCCGTGGTTCCTTATAAGTTCTATTATGTCGAGTATATTTTTAAGCCACTCAGGAGGTTTATTTCCAAAGAGCTTCCTCTTTGCCGCTTCAAAATACAATGGGAATGACATAAGGACGCTGTTCTTTTAGTTATTGTCACCGATCACATACGTGTCAAGTTAAAGTGCCACAGAATATTTGACACATAGATAATGCGGGTAAATACCGTGAGGTAATGATGTAATTTATACAATCTACAAGGGAGTCTGTCACTCATATGATCCTTAGAGAATACGGATCTCTTTATCAAATAAAAAATGTCTATGAGAAAAACACTCCTTATAATTATACGTCTGTCAATCAATGATGAACTTTGAATAGTTCACGATGGTAATCTTTTAACACTTTAGTACTTCAAATTAGTAGGAGTGAAGTTTATCGTCTAAACTTTTACAGAAAAAACGCTGACATTTTGAAAGCCAATCATACGAAATATTAAAAGAAAATGTCTTCAAATTTGAGCTAGCAGAATCTAATAACCTTAAAAAAGGTCTTAGCTTGAAGAAATTAATCGTTAAAATGCATTTACGTTGCAAATTTTTGAGTAATTCATGTGAAAAGATTAGTATCTGATTTTCATACATTTCAAAGAAATGTATGTTTTATTTCAATCCATATTTAGTTGTCCTTATAGCCCAATGATCTCATTAGAAATTTGGCTACAATAGATTATTAGAAAAATTAATAAACTGAATTAAAAATTTCGATGAATGTTTCAGAACATTGAGAAGAAATTTTCAGAATAATCTTGATGCATATGGTGAAGGTCGTTTCAATATGAAAGTTCTGTGCATATTCAATAGTTTTTCATAAATAGAAACATTTGATAAACAAATCAAGTACACATGAAAGTTTTTCATTTTTATAGCTGTTTAATTGGGTCAAGCTTAAATTTCAACCAAATATTAGGTAGTGGCTTTTTCGTATTTAAAATCGTCGACGAAAACAAATTTTTATGAAGAAATTTTTAACCCTTTATATTTGCCATTGTTTAAACGATTTAGAAATTGTATCAATTTGAAATGCGATACAGCAATTTTCTCATAATATATACGATTACTAGTCAGAAAGGCTATATAAAGTGGAATTGTTTTCGAAGATTTCAATTGAATCAATATTTTTCCGTCGGAAGTGAAAGAAAGAATGTTTTTTCTTTAATGATCCAACCTAAAAATTATCGATGTGTAATAAAAAAATTGATAGTTAAAAAGTGTAATTGAAAAGTGATGAGTGAATATTGAACCTATTCGTGACAAATAAACCTGAACGATCCATATATAAAAATTCGAATAAAACTAAAACTCAATTTCAGACATATAAACTAATCAACTTATATTTCAGGTGGATACACTGCTGTCACAGGATTAAAGCGTTTGAACCCTAAACTGAAAGTAATGATATCCGTAGGAGGAGGGGAGCAAAGCGCCCCGCACAGATTTGCTACCATGGTATCGAGTTCTACGAAGAGAAGAAATTTCATTAGATCAGTTATTCAGTTCATTAAAACACACAATTTCGATGGTCTGGATATACACTGGCAATATCCAGGAGCAGAAGAACTGGGTGGTCATACTACGGACAAAGAATATCTTTCACTTCTTCTCGAAGAACTGAATGAACTGTTTCGTCCTAGGGAATGGTTGCTTTCTGTAGCGGCCCCCGCTTCAAGATTCCGAGTGGAAGATGGCTTCAATCCAGAGAGATTAGCGAATCTCGTGGATTTTGTTAATGTTCAAGCTTACAATTTCCATAGAGATAAAGAACCTGGAGCAGAACATCATGCGAATTTGAATGTTAGACCGGATGATGAAGATCTAGATAAATTTTTCAACGTAGTAAGTATCAATTAGGCAATTTTTTCACATCTTTTTTGAGAAACATTGATCGTTTGAACTAAGAATCTATTAAAACTTGGACTAGTTAAAAGGTTGAAAAAATATAATATAAATATAAAATATAATATGTATCTAGATAATCAATAGTTATAAAAATACTCAGAACAACTGATTGCTTGAATATTCAAATTTTTATACTAACTGCTCCCCATCAACTTCTTTGGATCACCAATTTTTGAGATATTGAAAATACTACATTTCAAATTAGTATATTTCAGAATCACTCAATTTTTTTTCCCATTCACAAAATTGATTTTCCAATTTAACCTTACAACATTTTGCTAAATTTAACCGTCCAAGTTCCTTCATTCAAAATTTTTTTTATAGATGTATGGAAAAAATTGGAAAATGATCACGTGTTAATCCAACGTGATCATTTTTGGTTTTTAATTATTGAAGAAGATATTCGTTTAAAAATGTTGCAAGAGTACTTTTGAAGTGAAATAATTAATTCGATGGACTAACTACAGCAAAAGCTGAAGCCGATCTCTTCGCCCGTATTTTCGCTGCTAACTTGACTATCGAAACATTTGAGCGGGAACCTCCAAAACTTCCAACTATTTCATCTAGGAAGGGATATATACTTAACACGGATCATTCATCGAAATCTTAGTGGACTCAATTCCAATAAAGCAACTGAAACTAACGGGATTCCTGCCATTGTGCTCAAAAAGTGTTCACCAGAGCTCAAACCTGTTCTCTGTAAGATGTTAACTATGCCATACAGGGAAGGAACATAAAAGGAGAGTTGCTGACTTGTGTCTATTCTATAGATATTATCACGGTCTACGCTCCTTTCAACAGAAAAAAATGATTCGCACACGGCACTAGAGCTGCACAACGAGCACATTATTATGCAGTTGAATTAACAACTCCGAGAACTTCTGTTTATCAGAAGTCCTTTTTCCATCTAGATGATCAGTCGTGGATTAAACTCCCTGCTGATGTGTTTGCTTCAGTTAACAGTTCAAGACGAGAGTAAGCAGGATACAACTTTACGTTCAAAGCACCAACCAGGTGACATAACTACCTTTCCTCGGGTGTTAAAAGAACATCTTGAATTAAGGGCACTCTTCTGTGGTAAACATAGAGGATGGAAAATACACATTTCGACAACTTCTACTAGATATTTACTAGAGATGACATTCAACTCTGAATAGATACTATAGAGTAGTGAAAAATCCTTTGTAATATTGTTAGATATCTCCAAAGCCTTCAACCGCTTCTCGCATCAGGTCTTATCATGCAAATCATCTACCTACGGCCTACTAACCAAACAGAGCCAGTAGCTCATTGATTTCAAGCAAGATCACCCACTACATGTGGCGGCTGATGGTGTTTCTTCTGATGTGTGGAAACTAATGATAGGATCCCTAGGGGTTCCATTCCCTCTCCTACCCTTTTTCTTTTACACATAAATATTTCTTGTAGATCACCAGAATACAATCTATAGTTTTTCAGACGATTGCACACCAGTGTCGACTTTCAAACAGACTCAGACAGGAACTGTCTGAGTCATCAGTATTAAGTAATCTTGAAGCAACCATCAAGTGAGGGACTAACCATCTCGCTCAGTTCAACGCCCACGTTTTCCTAGAAAGTGAATTACTTGTATTATTCAATCAAAATGTCCGGAAATACCCTGCTTTTTCTTAGATTTTTGGAAGTCACAGTGCTCAATAACCATGTTGCTAACATCCCAAAATCAGTAAACAACAAGCTAGGTTTTCTATGGAGAGCTAGTAATATTTTACTCATGACCAACTGTTAATAATGAAGATGACTCAAATCCGCCCTCTGCGAATGTTTCTTGCACTTTCAAGTTGGCCGCCAAAGCATTTCATTAGCCTCTAGACTTCATACAAAAAGAGAGCCATTCGGTTGAACAACAACCACAGAGACATTCAACCTACTAGAACATAGAAGAAGAGTTACAAACCTGTTATTATTCTACTGACATGCCGCGGCAATAGCTGCAGAGAAATTAAAACTCTCAATGACCACATTCGACATGCTGATCTGTTTCATCCATTTACTGTCAAGATTACCACTACTTTCCATCAACTATATTTATAACAGAGGGCTGCTACTGACTGAAACAAGCTCCTGAAATCATTTTTCAGAGAATTCATATGTGGAATTCTTTAAAAAGAGGGTCCACAATAATTTCCTTTCTCTACACTCTCGCCCTTCAAATGGTCGAAGTTCAAGCCGATAGGTCTACTCTTTTGCGACTGTTTGCAATAAAAAATATATAGAATACCTTCATTAATAAAAATAATCAACAATGAAATATGAATATTTGTATGAAAACGAGTATAACACACCATTGAATTTCATTTAATCAGTAATGTTCGATAGTGCTAAAACTTCTGAGTTCAAATGCATGATCTCAAAAATGTTTCAGCTTTTCATTCTTCCATCTGAAATCGGTTCATTTTTTTGAATGGAAATGTTGATAGAAAAGGATTTTCTATGAATATATTTTTGATTCTCGTTAATTCGTTAACTGCTTCATATTAAAAATAACCAGATTGATTTTAATAACTTTCAATACCTTTCAGGACTATGCAGTGAAGTACTGGTTGAAAAAAGGTCTACCAAGATCAAAATTGGTTGTTGGAATCCCCTTTTTCGGTAGGTCATTCACGCTGTTGAATGCGAACGAAAGTGCAATGGGTGCGCCGATAAAAGGACCAGGAAATGAAGGTTACTATACGCAAAACAAGGGATTCATGGCTTATTTCGAAATATGCGACCTGATGATGCACGAAGGATGGAACTTACATACTGATTCCTCTGGAGCGCCATACATCGTGAACGGAGATCAATGGGTTGCCTTCGATAATACTGATAGTATTAAGAAGAAGGTTAGTAAAAAACAAAATTATAAGTTATCCTTACTACATGGATATCGTGGATCCAAATGCTCGTATCGAATTTATGTCGAATCGCCCAGTATTTTACAGCGATATTTGTTCGCAAAAAATCTTATTTCACGTAAAAAATTTTATTATTATATATCGAAAAAGAGACATTGGCAGTACAATAAGTGTTTCACAAGGGCTTCAGAAACCTATGCAAAATTCATAGAATTAAAGGAGCTACTGAAATAAAAAAAAATTCGAAGATAATTTTCATGAGTAACAGTATCATCAATGGAAACAATCAGGAAAGGGCTTTGTGCTAGATAATAGTTCTAAAATCGATCCATTAATTTTATACTTTAGTTTAAATGATGCACATATATATGTTAATTTCTATTTATAATTGTTTCGTTTACATAGTAACTTCTTCAGACTGAAGGTCAACATATACATTCTGTCAAGAAAGTACCGGGAATTATCGATTTAAATCTGGCGGGGCAATGAGGCAGGTAAAATTTTTTTTTCCTAGTTTGGTACCACTGTCCTTAATTACTATGCCAAGCTTGAGCGGGATCTGTCAACTAGTGTGTTTGCAACAGCTGATTAAGTCAGTCGATGTCAGAGTGCGTGCCGATTTTTACTATGGGTGATTACGTTGAGCAAAGAATTTGTTTAAAGTTTTGTGTTGCAAATGAATTCTCGTGTTCCGATGCATTGAAAATGTTGCAAAAGACCTTTGGTGATAACGCTCTATCGAAAACTCGTGCATATCAGTGGTACAGAGCCTTCAAGGACGGTCGTGAAGTGGTCGCCCATCGACGGTTTGGATCGAAGATAACGTCGATAAAATTAAGGAAAGGGTGCTGGAAAACCGTCGTACCAGCTTGAGAGAGATAGCACATGATCTTAAGATATCCCACGAGTCCGCACGTACGATTTTGATTGATATTTTGGGCATGAGAAAGGTGGCCGCACGACTCGTACCGAAAGACCTGAATTTTCTTCAAAAACGTCATCGCGAACGGGTTGCTTCAGACATGCTGGATCGCTGTAATTCCGATTCTACATTCATGGAACGCATTATAACTGGTGATGAGACCTGGGTCTACGAGTACGATATGCAAACAAGCCAGTAATCATCGGAATGGGTGGCAAAAAATGAGCCGAAACCGAAAAAACCACGCCAAAGCCGCTCGAAAATGAAGGTGATGCTCATTGTTTTCTTCGATATCCGTGGCGTGGTGCACTACGAATTCATTCCAGAGGGTCAGACGGTAAACAAGGAGTATTACCTAGGCGTTATGAAACGTTTGCGTGAGCGTATCCGTAAGAAGCGGCCAAATTTGTGGGCGAATAACTCATGGATTTTGCATGACGATAACGCGCCTTCTCACCGAGCTACGATTGTGACTGACTTTCTCGCCAAAAACTCAACAAACGTGCTTCAGCAACCACCGTATTCGCCGAATTTGGCTCCCTGCGACTTTTTCCTCTTCCCAAAACTAAAATTGCCCTTCGTGGCACCCGTTTTGAGTCGATTGAAGCCATAAAACAAAATTCGGCGCGAGAGCTAAAGTCCATCCCGGAAAGCGCCTATAAAAAATGTTTCGATAATTGGAAGTGCCGTTGGCATAGATGTATTGGAGCAAATGGAGCCTATTTTGAAGGCGACCCAATAAATTTTGACGATTAAATGTAAAAATGTTGTTTTAATTGAAAATTCCCGGTACTTTCTTGACAGAGTAGTATATGTGTATAATTCAAACTAAAGTTCACAATGGATTTCTATCAAGTGAAGGTCAATGTGATACGAAGTATTTATTTTATGTTCCGAACTTTAGAAATAGAAGATGATAGGATGGCAAAACCTATTATTTTTTGACGAAACCAGGTGAGGTTTTGAATCCGCACAAAAATTTGGATTTTAAACCTAACCAACTAATATCAATAATTTGAAACTTTATAACGTGTTCACTAATGGATTACCAAATGGATGAGAAATATTAAATGAGGTTAGAATTTTTTCATCTCTTAGTCGGACATAATTGTTTTTAGATATTTTTAATTCAGAATACGCAAAATATAGACTTTTGGATAAAATGATAAACTCATATTAATAAGTACCCTACTTATATCTAGTATGTTTCATCAAGTGATTTGCGAGAAATCAATATGTCTAAATACTAGCCTGCAGAAATAAAAGCATATTTCGCTCTAAAATTTCAATTCTGTGAAATCAATTAGGAAAAGGCTTTTTACTTGATAGAAGGGATATAACAAAATTTGAATATCAAAACAGATTTAATCTATCAGTCTTCTACAATTTTAATTTCAGAAAAAATTTTTATTCAAAAGACTTTTAGAATTAAATTATATTATAATTATTATTATAAGCACGGCTTATATTTAATAGACTTATAAAATCAAACTCAATATACAAATGGAATTAATAAACCAACAAATATAAATTGTTAATTAAAATCAATAAATAAATATTTGAAGGAGACTACAAATAAAAACACAAAAATCTGTGTTCTGTCATCCGGAAAACAAATGAACATATATTTTGCAGTTTTTGAACTTCTCTTGATGAATCAAAAATCTTATGAAAATGAATAATACAATATTAAAAGATTTCATCTTACTTCCTTTGATCTGTTCCATTACAAATTGACAAAAAAGAATAGAAATATAATCTATAGATCAAACTTAGATAGATAGATAGATCATACTTTCTGCCGAAATCAGAAAGGATGAAATTTCGGGAGATTCCCGTTATCTATCTTCACGAAATTATGCATGAGCCTTCCTGTCGTCATTTAATGTCTGAATATTAAGTTTGAACTCCATCTGATTTGTACTTTCGAAAATATTCGGAAACTAAAATTTCAAATGGGACTATCTCAGGAACGATCAGTCCGAATTAATCAATTTTTAAACTTTTGTATTATAGTCCATCTAGAAATAATCCGAAATTTATTATTTTTTTATAATTTCAATATGTATATGATGTATAAAAATGGTTGTGCAGATAATCGGCTATGGCCAAAGATGCATGGCAATTGGTCAAATATTGGTGATTGTCAACAGGTATACAATTTCTGAAAAAAGTGCTGTAAATGATACAATAAAGAGGATAAAAAATGGCATTGACATGAGGCATAGACCAGTTTCAGGAAGACCGCGTAATATTAAAGTAAACAATTTAAACGCATTATTGACCTAAGGACGACACAATCCGCGCCTGATGTTTCGCAAAATGGCTAACAGATTTGCAAATCAACGAAATTTGAAAGTATGTCCAGAAACTGTTCGTATGTCACTTAAAAGACAAGGAGACATATAATATAAAGGAAATCAAAAAATCCCCATAATGAAACCTTTACTAAAGGATTAATGGAATTTTGTCAACGGTCTCAAGATGATAATTTCAATAATGTCTTTATATCAGATGGAAGTTGTTTCCAACTTGGTGGAAATCACTTAACAAGCCTATCAAAACAACCTGTTACCGTTAAAATTTCGAAATTTCTCACCAAAATAATGGTTTGGGGAGTCATATCTCTGCGTTGTGCTACGCCTATCTGTATAGTTGATGGTATTTATAGTTGATGGCATTAATAGTGAAAAGTATTGTGGCATTCTAAACGCTTTTCTCTTCGAAACGGCGAATTGCTTTATATCCAGAGGGGTGGCGTTTTCAGCAGGATAATGCAAGATACCATACTTCGACCTTTACTCAAGCTTGGATGCAAGAACACCAAGCGACAGCCATTTCATGGTCAGCAGCTTCACCAGATCTTAGTTTCATTGAAAACATATGGAGACTAATGAAAATTGAAGTTGAACGAGACTCCCACGAAATAAAGATGATTCAATTCAGTTAGTTTCACAGTCCTGAACTACAATCACCGAAAATTATGGAGGTGACCTTGTTTTGAGTGTACCTCAACGTTTAGTCAAGTGTTTACAGTTGAATGGAGGATGTATAAATAAATAAGACGAACATTTGATTATAATTTTCCAATTCCAGAATTAAAAATATATAATAAATAATTACAATTGAGCTTTTATTTCCGGATACTTTCTAGATGGTCTATATATTTATACTGCAAACCTTCCCTGAAAATTTCAACTTTTTGGATATTGTCGTTCGCAAATTAGCGTTTTTTCCTAGTTTGTCCGCACGGACAGTCAATCCTTACAAAATTTTACACAAATCTTCGTATACCTAAGCACTGAATTTCCATCAGATCAGATTATTTATTTCGGAACTATTGGAAAAATAGAAAAAACTGCGGAATCATTTGACCAATTTGCTTATTCACAAACTTATCCGAGATAACCTTCCCAATTCCTCAATAATACTTTTCATCCAATTCATTATAAATTATCAGCATTGGCACATAGATTATTGACAATTCCTTTATCTCCGAACAATTTCAATCAAGAATTGAATTTAATTGAACAAATATCAAATAATAACGGTTATTCGTCATCAATAATAGACAGTATAATAGCCAGAAAACTATATGAAATACTTTTTACGAAATATATCCTGAGCGAGAACATATAAAATTCCCTTACGCACTATGGTTAACCATCTCTACAAATAAAGAAATTCCTCAATAACATAGACATAAAAATATCGTTCAGAACCAATAATTTATTAGGAATAATTTCGAATTGTATCAGTCCTTACTTGGTGAAAATCCATATTAAATAATTTGAAATAAGGTTATTCTGATTTTCACAAATTTTTATTGTTAAACTCACAACAATTGTTTCGCTATCACAGTAGCATCATCAGGTAAGATCACATTTTGAATAACTGAGGTTGTTTCCGAAATCCGTGGCTATTTATATTACAGTAACTACAATAAATTTTTATTAGGCACTAAAACCCAAAAAAGGGTCCCTGCAAATTCCAGCTTATCTGAATATATTTAACAGAGGTGAGCTATTTAAATCTATTTGTTCGTTAAGTAATATTCCAATTTTATTATGTTTATTTATCTCTAGGGATTCTAACAGATTTAAGGCATAACTTTTGCTTTCTATATGTAGAATTTCAAAGTTATGGTTGAAATTATGTCCTGTTTCTAACAAATGGTTGGAATATGTGGAATTGCTTTTATTGTTGAGGAAACTCTTCAAATGTTCACACATCCTTTGACGGAACGTTCTTCCAGTTTGACCTATGTAAATTTTAGGGCAATCACCGCAGGTTAACTTATAAACCCCAGATTTATCATCCTTATGTGTGTAGTCTTTATTATTTTTGATAAATTTACTCAAGTTTAAATTAGTTTTGAATGAAGTTCTCAAATTATATTTATTTTTGAGGTATGTAGCAATTTTCTCAGAAATACCTTTAGTGTAATTTAAGGAAATGTATTTAAAATTTTCTTTTATGAAATTCTACATATAGAAAGCAAAAGTTATGCCTTAAATCTGTTAGAATCCCTAGAGATAAATAAACATAATAAAATTGGAATATTACTTAACGAACAAATAGATTTAAATAGCTCACCTCTGTTAAATATATTCAGATAAGCTGGAATTTGCAGGGACCCTTTTTTGGGTTTTAGTGCCTAATAAAAATTTATTGTAGTTACTGTAATATAAATAGCCACGGATTTCGGAAACAACCTCAGTTATTCAAAATGTGATCTTACCTGATGATGCTACTGTGATAGCGAAACAATTGTTGTGAGTTTAACAATAAAAATTTGTGAAAATCAGAATAACCTTATTTCAAATTATTAGGAATAATTTCAAAAAACTCAAAACCTAAATTAAACAGACCACCACATTTGCCAGGTGTTTATAAATTATCTTGCGGTTCTTGCCCCAAAACTTATAAAAGACAAACTGGAAGGTTCTTTGAGACTAGAATAAAAGAATACCGACGTTATTTCCTCAATAATAAGTTGGAGTCTTGGATTCTACACATGCGGAACATCTAATTATAAGAGAAAGTTCATAAATAAACCGATTAAAAATTCTGGGAATTCATTGAATGAACAAACTGAGTTATCTAATTCATCTCTATTGGATCTATTCATTTAGGAACCGGTAATTTCAGCAAAAGTAATAAAAAACTTAATTCTACGCTTATCTCAAAACAGAAACCATTTAAATGCACCAAATTTTAGACCACTTATTTATAAGCATTTGGAGAAGTTACAATGTGAAACGTGTCATGTGTGCACCTCACAATAATTAATAGAAATCAACATATGTATTGTAGGTGTATTATTTTGTTGAAGTTATCCGAGATATTTAGATCCCAAACCTACCCTTTTAAGTTTTAAAGTTTCTAACTATTTCCGTTCGAAAGTTAGAGTTTTTACTGACGGACTAGCTGGACAGTATTACTTTTGAACTCGAATTTTTTATTGATTATTCCAACCTTGTCTTTTGAGACCATTTTTTGTTCAAACTTCGAAACTTACAGATATTTGGGCGAAACGCTGGTTTCGCCCACTGTTCGGTAGAACAGCATACTCTTATTTATTGTGCTAAATAATATATCTGTTTAAATGGAAACAATGATTCTGAATATTTCCATATTTCTGCGTTCTAGATCTCATATGTGAAAGATTTAGAGCTTGGTGGTATTTTTGTATGGTCTGCTGATATGGATGACTTCAAAGGTCTATG
Organism: Megalocaria dilatata; assembly: GCA_034642435.1. Lineage (NCBI taxonomy): Eukaryota > Metazoa > Arthropoda > Insecta > Coleoptera > Coccinellidae > Megalocaria > Megalocaria dilatata. Next base: position 60,693,002 of record CM067857.1, read on the forward strand.
TGGAGAAAAATGGCCCCTTTTGAGTGCAGTCAATCAATTTTTGAAACGTAAGTCAATCAATGAAATTTTTATTAGAAATTGTGTAGAATATCATATTATTGATTTATTCGTACAGGGACCAAACGAAAATTTGATTCCCCTAGAACTCAGAAACGAAGAATTTTCGAAGATTTTGAAGTTGACCTCTTTTTTTTTGAATCTTCGAAAATTCTTCATTTCTAAGTTCTGGGGGGAAAAACAAATTTTCGTTGGGACACAATTTCTTATGAAGAAATTAATTGGATATAAATGATAATTCAAAAATTTTTCAGGAACAGATATTGTAAATTTCATCGTATATAATATCTTTTTCCTATTTATTTTTCGTTACAGGACAATCTTTAGAAGAAATTGATTACTCAATGCCAAGTCGTCCCTTCGGAACCTGCGAGAAGTCTGGTCTGTACTCGGATCCAAATAATTGTGCAGCTTATTATATCTGCAGACATGGTCTCAACTATCATTTATCTTGTCCTCCCAATACAATTTTTGATCCCGAATCAGGAATATGTGATAATTATCCAACCACCAAATGTCGCCCAGGAGAGTCAGTATATATTTCCAGCAAAATCAGAACTAACTTCTTTCCAAATGGTGTTATGAGGAGTAGTCAAATAAATTATGAAAAACCAAAGGTGAGTGAGATTGGTAGCAAATTCAACTTTACTATTTCATATATGTATGATCCAAAATTTTATACTAAGCCTTAAGAAAACAAATGGTTTGTTATTGAACAAACCATTTATTTTCTTTAGGCTGAAGCTCTCGAGGAAATGCGAGTGTTATGGGGGAACTTCTACCTCTTAAATTGGGAGGCGGCGTTTCGTTCCGAGCATGTACACCTGAACTCTTCTGACAGGCGTGGTGCGCATGTCTGCCTGTGACACCAGTGACCCTGTTCCTCGTTGAAACGTCAATCATTTAACGCTTGTACTCTGCCCTGCTTAACCCCGGCGAGGACGAATGAGTAAGGTATTGTCTGCTACCAGTCGTCCCCCCTTATATGGCACATCGGGAAGCTGCAGCAGAGCGGAATAGAATTCTACGAGAGGAGCAGGCATGCCACAAGGCTTATATTCTTTAGGATATATATTGATATATCCTGCCTCTCAATTCCTTTTCGGAAATAGCACTACTCTATTTGTTTACACCTATGTTAAATATTCATCTAGCTCCAGTAATTTCATAATCCTTCCGAAATTACTCATTGCTATTTTCCAGCTCAAAATTGTTGTTATTCCAATTTTGGACAACAGCAACAAGAAGTGTAAGAAATCAGTATTATTGAAGTTTGCTAGAGATTTGAAGGAGATTTACGTAATCTTTGATTCTAATTAAATTTATTTCATCTGAAAGGTATAATATTATATTTTATCCTGAACATTAAAACATTTCATCTTTAGTGCTTGAAAGCTGCTGTCTCAATTATAGGTGTTTCTCCTCTCTAATTCTGATTTTCTGAATGTTTTATTTTCAGTGTATCCATTCACTATTTGTTAATGGCCCAAACTACTGCATTCAGTAATAGTATTATGCCTCAAAATGAAGTCCCTGGATGTCTGTATACGTTTTAATTGTTTAACTAAATTAAATACACCATTACAAGTTTGGCTAAAAACAGTTTATATTCAGTTTTAATACCTTTATAACATCAAGCCATACCCATACTCCTTGTAAATTACGCTGACTTTAGCTCACCTTAACATTCACTAAATACACTGGTGAGCAGAAAAAACGGGTCACTTGATCATAATTGTTGAAATACCTTTCATAGTTAAAATTTTTACGAGAATCATGATATTTATGAAATGGTGGGGAAAAGAGAATTGCCCAAAGAAAAATGAAACTATTCATTCGATTTGTATAAAAATAATGAGCCTTTTTTGAAAAAACTAAATTGTATACAGTATCGTAACTGTGACATAACCCTAGCATATTTACAGCGTCCAAACGTATTCGTATGCTCGTGATGAACCTTCGAATATTCTCTTGTGGAATATTCTTCCATTCATGACGAAGGGCTTCACGGATCTCTTGTAAATTATTGGGCTATGGAGCCATAGTTCTGACTCGCCTCCCAGGTTGGTCCCATAGATGTTCGATGGGAGTCAAGTCATGTCTTCATACTGGCCAGTTGAACCTTGAAATTCCAACCTTATTCAAGTACGCTGTCACTATTCGAGCAGTATGTGGGCGTGCATTGTCATGCATAAAATTTCTCTGCTCTCTCAGAAATGGTACAACATGGTCCATAAAAATTTCCTCTATGTACCTTAATGCTGTTAAAGATCCATTTATAAAAACCAACTCTGTGCGCACTCTAACGCACCTAAAGACCATAACAGATCCTCCATCAAATGGAACTTGCTCCTCTATACAGGCATCGGCGTATTTTTCTCCTGGACGTCATTAAATGCGTCTACGACCATCAGCTCCTCGAATGCTGAATCTGTATTCATCAGAGAAAAAAACCTGAGCCCACTGAGCTTCTATCCAGTTTATGTGATCTCGTGCAAATTGAAGACGCGCAATTCAATACTCTCTGAGAAGTTCTGGACCTGTCGCAGATTTAAATGGTGGTAAATTCGATTCTGAGAGACGTCGGCTCACTTAGGTTCTTTTTGGTCAGCCTGCCTATCTCCTGTCAATTTTCTTTGGACTATAGGTAGGATAACATTCATTCTTCTAGCAACAGATCTCTGGCTCAGTCCATTTTCAATAAGTGCACTATTCTCGCACAATCTTCTATTAGTAAACTCATTTTATGAAATTGTTTCTTTCAAAGCGTGTAAAACAAACTTTTCATTGACCAATGTTGAACGGAATTGATAAACGATGAATTTATAGTACAGAATTATTCGAAGATGGTTTCTTTTATCAAGTTTTTTGGCCCGAATGTCTACATTTTGCACATATTTAGTTGATTGTTTAATGAAAGATAGATGATGAACAAAATATAATTGAGTTAATTTGAATACGTGAGTCTATTGGAAAAAACAGTGCAAAATCTTAGTGACCTTTTTTTTTGCTCGCCAGTGTATTGCTGCAAGAATTTGAAAACCCTTTCGGAAGGATGTTCTATGGCTGTGAAATATCTATATGTAGCATCTTAATGAAAATATGTTGATTATCAGGGTGGAACTGTACCGAATGAGCTGTAACTGTGACACTATTAAGGATAGGTCCTACTTTGCATGCTTTTCATGCAGTTTTCTGCTATTTTCTTCAAATTATCATTGTGGTTTCAATGGTAAATGATTCTTTCTATCAGTTGTAGCCTTAGTGTGATTTTTTCCTTCCCCAATTCCCTTTTCAAGCACTTCCAAACATCTGCGATTGGATTCATGTCGGGCGAATTTCCAGGCCATCGGAGCAGTGGAATTTTCTTGTTCTCAATAAATTTTATCACTATCTAAGCGTTATGGCATGGTGCAGAGTCGAGTCTTGCTGTACCTTTTGCGAACTAATCCCTCGCTTGGAGCAACAACCTTCTCTCTAATACATTTATGTATTGGTCTGGCCGCATGATTCCTTCCACAACATAAAGGCGGTCCAATCCTTTAGCACTAATAACTGACTATATCATTGCTGAGGTGGGCTGTTTTACTGTTTTCACAGTACAGTCTGGATGATACTTCTCACCAACTCTCCTTTTCATAAACTGTGGCTGTTCATCAAGAATTTGGATCGTTAATTCGTAGCTGAAACAAACCTGAAAAAAAAAAGAATTTTCAGACAAATGAGAAATTAAATGACAGGTAAGAGTATGAGTGTTGATAGCTCAGCAGGAGAGGGAGGTCCGGGTTCGAATCCTGTTCAGGTGGAAAAGAAATTTTTCAGTTGGACAGGTGTCTGCCATTATTTCACTGTTGGTTCAAAAATTAACAGTACTGTGACCTAACGTGGCGCAAGATCGCAGTAACAAAGCCTATACAGAGCACAACTGAACTCCTAACTCCCACAAGCTGAAAAAGCTTCTGAGGAATCTTCACAGAAGATCTAGGAGTATCAGGATAATAATAATAATAATAATAGTAGCTTACGGTATATCAATCTTTCTCTGTGAAATGCCTATATGATGTGACCCAGTTAAATCTATCTTTCACCATTTTGAGGGTCAGTTTTAGTTTTTTTTATCGGTCTTCTTCCTCTGAAGCTCATCTCAAACAAATTTCTGCGAAATGTTCTTACGGAAACATTGCTTCCTGTCTCTCCAATTTTTTTATGTTAAGATAGAACAGACTTCTATTTTCCATCACAATATTCTTGACTTCTTGAAGTAACTAGATTTTTTCTACCAGTCACCTTTCCTTAGGCCCGTTGCAAACTCACCGATTACCAATTTTTGGCTAATCCGTATTAAAGATAATTGTGAAACATTGTAAATATCATCCATTTTTCTTCTGGCCAAATGTTTAAGCATGGTTTCAATTTCCACAATTTTTTGCTCACTAAGGTATTTTTTTCGTTCCATTTTACAAACGGTGTAATTTAGTTTTTTTTTTATTTGTTGAGTAATCTTATTTTTGAATTATGATAATTTTCAGGAAATAATTATGAAAACTTCATTGCTAATAGCTATTGAGTACTCATCTCCTTAATTAACATGTATAAAACAGAAATAATAAGGTTCAAAACGCTGAAAATCACTCCATCACTCCTCTCAATACAGCATCAAACTCTTTCAACCGTTGTTTTCTACTTATTGCATGATCAACATCTATTACAGATGTTATAAAGTTAAGCAGCAACCCATGATACTAATTTGTTTCACTGGTTGCGTCGTGTATGTTAACTTAAATTCAAATAATTAACGTTTCAATGCAACATTCCAAAAATTTTCTGGGTGAGTATAAAGTTGACAGGGACTAAAGTTAACAGGGACTGTACATTTCCGTTTCTGGAGCAGCACCTCTTCTCATCGGGGCAGTATGACTTCAATGTTACATACCGAACCCTGAAGATACTTTTTCATGCTGTCTTTTGCAATCAATACTGTGATGTTCGAACTATAAATTGAAATAGAAAAGGGATATGTTTTCAGCTTATGGTCAATTTATTGCTCCTTAAGTAGGTATGCTTTGTTTAGTGGCTTGGTGTTTCGTTCCTGAGTGTCTTTAAACATTATTCATTATTAAGATCAATCATTCCTCAACTAGTATTTATAATAGTGGTATTAATCGTTATCGCAAATTTAATGTTACAGGTGGTTTGCTATGTGACCAATTGGGCATTTTACCGGAAATCTGCAGGAAAATTTGTTCCAGAAAATATAGATCAGGAGCTGTGTACTTATGTCGTTTACGCTTTTGCAAGTTTGGATCCTGAGAATTTGATAATGAAGGAATTTGATCCATGGGCTGACCTTGATAACAGTGAGTATTTTAAATCATAGTGTTTTTTTTTATTTTCTGTTGAAGTTATAAGTAAAAAGATTAATTTCCTGGCAACGACTGGCATAGCATCAATATCATCTAGTATTATTCAAATTTTCTGAGAATCGTTGAAACGAATTTCGAAAGTGTTACAGAAAACGGAGTCGAAGGAAAAATAAGTTGAAGGGGTATCATCTTTATCTCCCATTCTTCCGCTTATAAAAGCTCAAGTGCACTAGTAGGACTAAAGCTACTAAAAAACTGTGTTTCTGTCCGAATCCCAAATTGTCAACCTGGTAGTAAATTCTTGATTTTAGTCCTCATCTATATATTATTTTGTATTTCAACTTTATAATTAATTACAACATAACATAATAAGGCATAGTTTAAGATAAACACAGGAATATACCATTGTTCCGCTTTAATCTGTTTTGCCGCGTGATGTGGTTTTCTAAATACCATATTTTCTAGTGTCGACGATCTGATATCTTATGGAATTCTAACGAAGAGAATCCACCAAAGAGATTTTCAACAAATTCCTTAGTTAAAAGGCTTTCTTCAAGGTATCCGGAAAAAATATATACATACATTCTGCCAAGAAAGTACCGGGAATTATCGATTTAAATCTGGCGGGGCAATGAGGCAGGTAAAAATTTTTTTCCTAGGTTGGTACTACTGTCCTTAATTACTATGCCAAGCTTGAGCGGGATCTGTCAACTAGTGTGTTTGCAACAGCTGATTAAGTCAGTCGATGTCAGAGTGCGTGCCGATTTTTACTATGGGTGATTACGTTGAGCAAAGAATTTGTTTAAAGTTTTGTGTTGCAAATGAATTTTCGTATTCCGATGCATTGAAAATGTTGCAAAAGGCCTTTGATGATAATGCTCTATCGAAAACTCGTGCATATCAGTGGTACAGAGCCTTCAAGGACGGTCGTGAAGTGGTCGAAGACTTACCTCGTTCCGGACGCCCATCGACGGCTTCGATCGAAGATAACGTCGATAATATTAAGGAAAGGGTGCTGGAAAACCGTCGTACCAGCTTGAGAGAGATAGCACATGATCTTAAGATATCCCACGAGTCCGCACGTACGATTTTGATTGATATTTTGGGCATGAGAAAGGTGGCCGCACGACTCGTACCGAAAGACCTGAATTTTCTTCAAAAACGTCATCGCGAACAGGTTGCTTCAGACATGCTGGATCGCTGTAATTCCGATTCTACATTCATGGAACGCATTATAACTGGTGATGAGACCTGGGTCTACGAGTACGATATGCAAACAAGCCAGCAATCATCGGAATGGGTGGCAAAAAATCAGCCGAAACCGAAAAAACCACGCCAAAGCCGCTCGAAAATGAAGGTGATGCTCATTGTTTTCTTCGATATCCGTGGCGTGGTGCACTACGAATTCGTTCCAGAGGGTCAGACGGTAAACAGAAGGTATTACCTAGGCGTTATGAAACGTTTGCGTGAGCGTATCCGTAAGAAGCGGCCAAATTTGTGGGCGAACAACTCATGGATTTTGCATGACGATAACGCGCCTTCTCACCGAGCTACGATTGTGACTGACTTTCTCGCCAAAAACTCAACAAACATGTTTCAGCAACCACCGTATTCGCCGGATTTGGCTCCCTGCGACTTTTTCCTCTTTCCAAAACTGAAATTGCCCCTTCGTGGCACCCGTTTTGAGTCGATTGAAGCCATAAAACAAAATTCTGCGCGAGAGCTAAAGTCCATCCCGGAAAGCGCCTATAAAAAATGTTTCAATAATTGGAAGTGCCGTTGGCATAGATATATTGGAGCAAATAGAGCCTATTTTGAAGGCGAATGTTGTTTTAATTGAAAATTCCCGGTACTTTCTTGACAGAGTAGTATGACCGCAAAAATTTATGCGAGAGAATAGATGGAAAAATTCAGTACTATGTACCAATTCATGTGATCTCATTTCAAATGTATCTAAGTACATGTTAAAATTTACTATCGGATAATAAATACAAAATTAAGTGTCTAGAACACAGAAAATAGGTCATGTTATTCAATCACAGACACGAGAACAAAAAAACAACAAATACGACATGATCTCACGAGGCTGAAAATAATGATTGTTTAAATTATATAGCATATAACCTACACCAAACATTTTTTATTCAAAATTGTGACTAAATCATTGAAGTTTAAAATATTATTTCAAATCATTGTGAAACTCACAGCCTAACTACTGGACGTTTTTCAAACAATTATAAGCCTTAAATATTCAATGATGTTCATTGATTATCACTTTAACTAATCGAAGTAACTCGAGTGAAGTTTATCACTATCTCACATAGAAGACCGATTTCTCTAAGCGAATTTTATTAAGAGAAAAATCCGTTGACATTTCAGCTCGATGAACATTTAGCCTTTAAATTGTCCTAGCTTAACCATCTGAAAGTTTTTGCGTTGCAACTTGCACAACTATTGAAATCTTTAGGATCTGTGAGATTACAGATGACATTTTCGAAGATTATAATTAACACCGATTCTATCCAAAACGATTGAAATTACATTTCACCCTCGTTAATTTTTTTCTCATATTCGATACGAAGGGCGTAATCGAACGATTGAAAAAAAGTTGTGAATAAGAACCATATAAACCTTAAGCGACAACTCAACACTAATGACAGAACGAGAATAAGAAAGGAATTTGACCATTCAAGAGAACTTAAAGTCGAATCCGGCATTAGTTAAGGAGATAGTCTTAGCCCATTTATTTTGAATATAATAATGGACCAGATAATTGAAAGTGTCAATGAAGTTAATGCCGGTTTTGAAACGAACAATTGTTGCCTAAGGATACGCTGCTATGCGGATGACGCATTCCTGGTAGCTGAAAATGAGGATGATCTGCAACGACTCCTTTACAGATTCAACTTGGTAGCACAGAAACGCAATATGGAAATCACGTGCGAAAAAACGCAATATTTGGTAGTATCTAAAGATCCGATACGATGCAAGCTGGTGGTGAATGGACACATTGTAGATCAGGTGATGAATTTGAGCTTTTTGGGTATGGAAATATCAAGCGGGAGAATGTTTGGCCAATGAAGGCGATAGTCAGATGAACAAGGCCTCACGACTATCAGGTTGCTTACGGGATGCAATATTGAGGAATAAGTACATGACCACCGAAAGTAAGACTCGAATATATAAGACCAACATAAGGACCATACTGACGTACGCTGCTGAGACGAGAGCAGAAACCAAACGAAGAATTAGAGCAACAGAAATAAAAGTTTTGCGTACAATAACGGGTTGAACAGAGACAGAATACGCAATGCCGACACTGTGCGGGAGCTGGGAATACAGGATGTTGTCAGATGGGTCAGAACAAGGCGCCGTTGTTAGAGGGATTACGTAGATCAGATGAGTCCCGATCGAATTGCAAGGTGGGCGAAAACACAGAGACCAGAAACTAGTAGACCAATTGGTCTTAGAGCTTAGAGCAAGAGGAAGAAGAAGAAGATATTCGATACATGAATAGTTTCAGATAATAGCATGAAATAAAGCTTATTTCAATCGCCTGAATTCTTTGGAAAATAGGAAATATAAGGGGCCATGTCAAGTAGATGAAATTGCACTAGATTCCAATCTTAGGTCCATATGTTAATCTCAAACGCATGAATATTCAAAATGTTTCAAAAGACTTATTCATGAATAGTAAAACAATGAAAAAAAATAATTTTCGTCAGAAATTAGCAGTATCGGAATGCTTAATCCTTCAGTCCCACTTCTTATTAAAAATAAAAAAACAACCGACAAAAAATATCTTATCATACCAGCCTCGTCTTTCCTTAAACAAACACTAGAATATAGTGAAGTTTTAAAAATCCTACGAATCCTATGTTCATCACAGAAACTACACAAAGCTTGCAAGATATTTTGAAGACTCAGTTGAATGATAATATGTATGAGTGATAAACCAAAATATTAATTATAATATATACAATAAAATCATAAACAGGTTTCATAGAAGGATTCTTAAAATATTTCAAATATCAAACAGTTTTATTCTGTTAACCTCATGCAGATTACAATTTAAAAAATATTTTTACTCAAAAACTTTTTAGAATTAAATAAAATGAATGTCTTAGAAAACACAGTTTCAATTTAATAGACATATAGAATCAACTCTCATCACCCAGTTCAAAAAGAAATAAAAGAATTCCAAGAACTATAAATTATTAATTAAAAGTAATAAATAAACACTTGAAGGATACGAAATTTTGTTTCGTATCTTGTATTTTGAAAACCAAATTCCATTTCAAAAATGCAAAACTTAACTTCAAGAACTTCTTCACAAATAACTTACTTTAAATAAGATCCTTCAAAAAAATTCCTTAAACATATAGCACATTTTTTTAAATTAAAATCAGTAAGAAGGTAACAGAATAAATCTGTTTGATATTTAAAATATTTTAAAAATCCTTCTGTCAAGTAAAAACCCTTTTTATTATTTTATAATAATAATCAATTGTATCAACTCTATCGAAGCGAATATTCATTCTGCCAAGAAAGTACCGGGAATTATCGATTTAAATCTGGCGGGTCAATGAGGCAGGTAAAAATTTTTTTTCCTAGGTTGGTATCACTGTCCTTAATTACTATGCCAAGCTTGAGCGGGATCTGTCAACTAGTGTGTTTGCAACAGCTGATTAAGTCAGTCGATGTCAGAGTGCATGCCGATTTTTACTATGGGTGATTACGTTGAGCAAAGAATTTGTTTAAAGTTTTGTGTTGCAAATGCATTTTCGTGTGCCGATGCATTGAAAATCTTGCAAAAGGCCTTTGGTGATAATGCTCTATCGAAAACTCGTGCATATCAGTGGTACAGAGCCTTCAAGGACGGTCGTGAAGTGGTTGCCCATCGACGGCTTCGATCGAAGATAACGTCGATAAAATTAAGGAAAGGGTGCTGGAAAACCGTCGTACCAGCTTGAGAGAGATAGCACATGATCTTAAGATATCCCACGAGTCCGCACGTACGATTTTGATTGATATTTTGGGCATGAGAAAGGTGGCCGCACGACTCGTACCGAAAGACCTGAATTTTCTTCAAAAACGTCATCGCGAACGGGTTGCTTCAGACATGCTGGATCGCTGTAATTCCGATTCTACATTCATGGAACGTATTATAACTGGTGATGAAACCTGGGTCTACGAGTACGATATGCAAACAAGCCAGCAATCATCGTAATGGGTGGCAAAAAATGAGCCGAAACCGAAAAAACCACGCCAAAGCCGCTCGAAAATGAAGGTGATGCTCATTGTTTTCTTCGATATCCGTGGCGTGGTGCACTACGAATTCGTTCCAGAGGGTCAGACGGTAAACAAGGAGTATTACTTAGGCGTTATGAAACGTTTGCGTTAGCGTATCCGTAAGAAGCGGCCAAATTTGTGGGCGAACAACTCATGGATTTTGCATGACGATAACGCGCCTTCTCACCGAGCTACAATTGTGACTGACTTTCTCGCCAAAAACTCAACAAACGTGCTTCAGCAACCACCGTATTCGCCGGATTTGGCTCCCTGTGACTTTTTCCTCTTCCCAAAACTAAAATTGCCCCTTCGTGGCACCCGTTTTGAGTCGATTGAAGCCATAAAACAAAATTCGGCGCGAGAGCTAAAGTCCATCCCGGAAAGCGCCTATAAAAAATGTTTCGATAATTGGAAGTGCCGTTGGCATAGATGTATTGGAGCAAATGGAGCCTATTTTGAAGGCGACCCAATAAATTTTGACGATTAAATGTAAAAATGTTGTTTTAATTGAAAATTCCCGGTACTTTCTTGACGGAGTAGTACGTGCTAATGCACAGGTGAAAGTTATTGTTTTAGGACTAGTTTAATAAAGAAGGCTTTTTCAGAAGTGTATTCTCTCTATTATTTCCATTTAAACAGAATATTTTGAAGATATAAATATTTTCAGATCAATAAATAATTAAAAATAAATTTCAATGTGAGTCAATACTTGATAGAAGTAAAATTTAAATGACTTTAAATTAAGAATTATATCTTATCATATATTTGAATCTGAATTCAATACATTTCTGAAGAGATCTAGTAAGTTCTCTTCAATTATTTTTATTTGATCCTTTATTTTGAGAATTGTAGGTAATTTTGGATTTTTTTGTATTTGTATGTTAATACACATACTTATATATGTTTGTTAATACGTTTGTATTAATACGTTTCATGTTGGGATGTAAAAAGGTTTTTTTCTGAGACATTGAAAAATATTCCATATTGATTATATATAAGGATATATATAATTTGATAGTTTTTATATATAGTTCGAATATATATTATAGAAGTTAGAATATCTATTATAATTCTGAATTTGAATATCAAAACATATTTAATATGTTAGTCTTCTACAATTTTAATTAAAAAAAAATTTTTATTCAAAAAACTTTAAGAATTAAATTAATGTCTACAATAAGCACCACATATAAAAAAAGTCATTTATTTAAAATTAATAAATAAATATTCGAAGGAGACAAAATTTTGTTTCTGATCTTACCATAATGAAACCAATTCCTTTTCAAAAACATAAAACACAACTTAAGGATTTCTCAACAAATATAATTTATTTGGAATATTTAATATATTTGAATATTCAAATAATCTGTTAGTCTTCTACAATTTTAATTTCAAAAAATTTTTATTCAAAAAAACTTTAAGAATTAATTTAATGTCTACCATAAACACCGCTTATATTTAATAGTATTATGGTAAGATCAGAAACCAAATTTTGTCTCCTTTCAAATATTTATTTATTTATTTTGAATGACTTTTTTTATATTTGTTGGTTTATTTATTCTATTTGACATTGCATATTGAGTTTTAATTATATACGTCTATTAAATATAAGCGGTGCTTATTGTAGACGTTAATTTAATTCTAAAGTTTTTTTGAATAAAAATTTTTTTGAATTAAAATTGTAGAAGATTAACAGATTAAATCTGTTTTGATATTCAAATTTTGTTATATTTCTTCTATCAAGTGAAAAGCTTTTTTCTATTTTATTTTATAGATAATATATAATTCTGAATTTAAAGTCAATATATAATTGATCTCAACCGACTATATGTATATTGTCAATCAAGGTTACAATTTCTTCTATAATTTTTACTATACCTTCTTCAACTCTTCAAAATTAGATTACGATAATGTAGTTATTCAAAATTTTATGTCGGTTCACCATATATTGATTTTTGTTCTCCTTTCATTGTTTTTTGTTAGCTATTTCGAACCCATCAGATAGTTTCAAAATAAATAAACTTTTTCCTCTTGCAAAGTTATTAGAATTATTATTAGCATGACTTCAAAATGATTTTTTAATTTATATAATTTCATCAAGTATTTACAGTGAATATTATTTTGTGACAGATTTATACCAGAGAATAACTTCATTGAAAGATACAATTCCTCTATTATCACTTGGAGGGTGGACAGATTCATCAGGCAATAAATATTCAAAATTGGTCAGCAGTGCTTCGTCTAGAAGGAAATTTGTTATTGCAACATTAGATTTCCTCAAAAAGTATAGATTCAAAGGATTACATTTCGACTGGAATTACCCAGTGTGCTGGCAGAGTAATTGCAATAAGGGTCTCGCAGCGGACAAACCGAACTTCAGCAAACTTATGACCGTAAGCCGCATTATTTAATTAATCATGAGAATTTTTATTTACTGACTTGAACTGAATTGCAGGAATTGAGAGCAGAGTTCGATAAAATGGAGCCGCCTTTAATATTAGCAGCTGCAATTTCAGGTTATAAGGAGGTGATAGACGTCGCTTATGATCTACCTTCTTTAGGGAAAAATTTGGATTTCATGTCAGTTATGACCTACGATTATCACGGTGCTTGGGAGAAACAAACTGGCCATGTCAGTCCTTTATTTCATAGACCAGGAGACAAATATTCTCAATACAACAGCGTGAGTATGCTATATCATCATCAATATAGATATCACTTTTTTTCCATTGTTGAACCAACTATGGAAAATAGAGTATAAATATTGAGTGAATAAGCTACATACAACTCATGACTCATTTTTATCAACTATAGGGTTTTCCAGTAGAGACACTTGAAAGTTCCTTGTTATAGTTATCGTGATTAATTAATTAAATTTCGTGGAAGATTACATTGCTTAGGTCGCAAAATATTTAATCAAAACGACTGTTCAATATTCTATGTGCTAAGTCTTACGCAATCATTATGATGACTCGACTATTCGTTCAATAAAATATGAAGAAATGTCATTGAAATTAAATCTGCAGGGACCGAAAGTGAGCTGATTGATTCGGATCGGTAAATTCTTTTCGTCTTTTCGTTTATAAATGATCCAATTCTTGGATCATTTATAAACTGAACAATAATTTAGGTAATGCCTGATGAAATTAATTTGACAAAGGAAATGTAGGTAAACAACAATCGATAGTGTCGGACATAAGCCATCGATTATCTCATTTTTTATTGGTCTATTACCACTCTATAGAAAGACGCTCATGAATTATGTTTTCGTTACCTTCACACTCAATAGATCGATACTAAGTTACAACATTATTATATTTCTGCATTGCCATTGTTTCTTCCTGGATACGTCACAGGGAAATAATAAAATGGAGAATTGATAAAACCTTAAGGTTCAATTCACGGAATATGTTACAATAGCAACTCTGTGGGTTGATTTCTCCAAAGAAAGTAAGTGATTTAATCAAATCCAATAACTATTCCCACAAAAAAATAAAAATTTCTAGAGTTCAAAACCAAATTTTACTCTAATAACTCTTTAGTGCTACTGGCAGAAAGTTCTTTACAAAAGTCATAAAACTTCACATATTTTGAGTTTTTTTTTTAAGTTGTCGATGTTTGATCATTTAAAGCTCATGGTGAAAGAATATTTACTATTTTATGTACGTGCTTCATTTGTCCCTATACTGAATTTTATCTATTCTAATCAAAATTTCATTTCTGGCGTATTCAGAAATTGATCTGTACCAATAATAATTGGTACAGATATGTCGACGACGTTCTATGTTTATTCAATGGCACTGATAGACAATTCTCTGTGTTTGTGGATTTCATAAACAAATTATCTCCAATATACAATTCACTTATGAATGGGAAAAAAACAATAGTATAAACTTTTTAGACTTAACTATCACAAAAATTAATAATAAACACGTTTTTTCAATATACCGGAAACCAACCCATACAGATAGCTCAATTCACTTCACATCAAACCACCCATACTCACAAAAATTAGCAGCATTCAATAGCATGTTATATAGATTAGCCAACATACCCATGTCACGTGAGAATTTTGACAAAGAATATAACATTATCAAACAGATTGCGTTAAACAACGGTTTCAACGTACCGATTATTGAGAATTTTTCACAAAAATACAATTAAAGCTGGCTTTGAAATTAGTATATCCCATAAATAATGATCCAATTGAAAGTAAATACATTTCGTTGACATACTTGGGACCAAAAACAGAAAAGGTAGCTAGATATTTAAAGAAGAATCACAATTTTAGAATTCCTTATAAAACGAATAACTCCCTAGGAAAACTAATGAAAAATAATAAAGATAAAACATCTAAGAACAAGAAATTAGGTGTTTATAAGTTAACTTGCCATTTTGTATATGTTGGTCAGACAGGAAGATCGTTCCAGACGAGACTTAGGGAACATGAAAAATGTTATTGTAACAAAAAGGGAAATTCAACCTACGCAGAGCACCTTCTAGACACAGGACATAGTTTTAATAGTAACTTTGAAATTTTACACTCAGAAAACAAAAGTTTTATATTAAACTTGTTAGAAACTTTAGAAATTAATAGATATCATAAAAGAAAAATATTATTGAATAACCAAACAGAATTAAGTAACTCCCCTTTGTTGAAGCTTTTTTGAATCATTTTTCAGATTCCCAAAAGAATTGTAAAACTCTCTTCACCCCCTCTAATTTTTTTTATTTTACATATAATATATAATTATATTTTGGCTTCAATAAATCTCATTATGGAATGTCAATGAATTTAAATAAACCTTAAAATAACTCACACTGTTCTTTGATTTTGTTAGAACATAGATCAATCTTGAATTATATAGTTGATCTGTGTTTCGAAGCTTTAGTCTTTTAACACGTGGAGAGATATAGGTTAGTTTTTTGATTTTGATATTTAGAATATTAAATGAGGACTGAAGACGGGATTGCTTAGAATTATATTCGTTTTTTGAAGATATAGTGCACATTTTAGAGATTTTTGAAATAACTCATTCGAATATTTGAATATATTAAATATTTCAAATAAATTATATTCTTTGAGAAGTCCTTTAAGTGTGTTCATGTTTTTAAAAGGCAATTGGTGTTCTTAAAGGTAGGACCAGAAACAAAATTTTGTCTCCTTTAAATATTTATTCATTAATTTTAATTACTTTCGTATATCTGTTGGGTTATTTATTCCATTTGACATTATATATTCAGTTTTGATTATATACGTCTATTAAATGTAAGCGGTGCTTGTTTTAGACATTAATTTAATTCGTAAAATTTTTTTGAATAAAAATTTTTTGAAATTAAAATTATAGAAGATAAACATATTTCAATATGTTTTAATATTCAAATTTTGTTATATTTCTTCTATCAAGTAAAAGGCCTTTCTATTCTATTTTACCCTCTATTTTTCTTATATTCATGTACCATAAAATGAAGTTCTTGTTCATGGTATACTCAGTATCTTGTAATACTCACCTGAAGAAGTCATGGTATGACGTAACGATCGTAGTGTTAATAAAATATTAGCGGACATTAGAATATTGTTTTTATTCATATTTTCAAGATGAATTTCCGTCAAGTAAAGACCGAAACAATCATATATTTATATGAATTAAGGTCATAAAAATTGCTTCTCATACATATTTCACAGAAGCAGGCATCTCGTTATTTGGTAATTATACGAATTATAATTTTTTTACAGAATTTTACCATGGAGTATTTAGCATCTAGAGGAGCACCAAGAAGAAAGCTTCTGATGGGAATTCCATTCTATGGTCAGACATTCACTTTAGCTAACATTGGAGACTATGGTCAAGGCGGTCCTTCCATTGGTCCGGGCGAACCTGGAGAATACACAAAACAGCCAGGAATGTTGGCTTATTATGAAATATGTAACAGGATACGAAATAAGAGATGGATTACTACCAGAGAGCCGACAGGTACCACCGGACCTTTCGCTTACAAGAAGGACCAATGGGTTGGATTCGAAAATCCGCAATCTGTCAAGGAAAAGGTTATTCTATCTTATTTTTTTTTATTAAAAAGTCTTAATTTTGGTAAATAAAATACCGACGATATTACCTTTTTTATTTATCCGTCTGTATGATAAGAAATCTAGTCCATCAATGAATACTTGGAAGAAAATTTTAAATAGTTTGAAAATTTATATTATGCGTCATTTTATTGTGGTCACTTTTCCCGTTTCTCGATAGTGATGGTTGAGTCTCAAAATCACCCTTTTACTAATCTGAAGGGAACAGCAACGAATAGTTAGAATAATTCGTTTGCATTTAATTTAGCTCTTGGTATTATAAGGAAATTTAAAATCTTGAATATGGAATTCAAGGTGACGATAGAAACGTACATTCTGCCAAGAAAGTACCGGGAATTATCGATTTAAATTTGGCGGGGCAATGAGGCAGGTAAAAAAATTTTTTTCCTAGGTTGGTACCACTGTCCTTAATTACTATGCCAAGCTTGAGCGGGATCTGTCAACTAGTGTGTTTGCAACAGCTGATTAAGTCAGTCGATGTCAGAGTGCGTGCCGATTTTTACTATGGGTGATTACGTTGAGCAAAGAATTTGTTTAAAGTTTTGTGTTGCAAATGAATTTTCGTGTGCCGATGCATTGAAAATGTTGCAAAAGGCCTTTGGTGATAATGCTTTATCGAAAACTCGTGCATATCAGTGGTACAGAGCCTTCAAGGATGGTCGTGAAGTGGTCGTCCATCGACGGCTTCGATCGAAGATAACGTCGATAAAATTAAGGAAAGGGTGCTGGAAAACTGTCGTACCAGCTTGAGAGAGATAGCATATGATCTTAAGATATCCCACGAGTCCGCACGTACGATTTTGATTGATATTTTGGGCATGAGAAAGGTGGCCGCACGACTCGTACCGAAAGACCTGAATTTTCTTCAAAAACGTCATCGCGAACAGGTTGCTTCAGACATGCTGGATCGTTGTAATTCCGATTCTACATTCATGGAACGCATTATAACTGGTGATTAGACCTGGGTCTACGAGTGCGATATGCAAACAAGCCAGCAATCATCGGAATGGGTGGCAAAAAATGAGCCGAAACCGAAAAAACCACGCCAAAGCCGCTCGAAAATGAAGGTGATGCTCATTGTTTTCTTCGATATCCGTGGCGTGGTGCACTACGAATTCGTTCCAGAGGGTCAGATGGTAAACAAGGAGTATAACCTAGGCGTTATGAAACGTTTGCGTGAGCGTATCCGTAAGAAGCGGCCAAATTTGTGGGCGAACAACTCATGGATTTTGCATGACGAAAACGCGCCTTCTCACCGAGCTACGATTGTGATTGACTTTCTCGCCAAAAACTCAACAAACGTGCTTCAGCAACCACCGTATTCGCCAGATTTGGTTCCCTGTGACTTTTTCCTCTTCCCAAAACTAAAATTGCCCCTTCGTGGCACCCGTTTTGAGTCGATTGAAGCCATAAAACAAAATTCGGCGCGAGAGCTAAAGTCCATCCCGGAAAGCGCCTATAAAAAATGTTTCGATAATTGAAAGTGCCGTTGGCATAGATGTATTGGAGCAAATGGAGCCTATTTTGAAGGCGACCCAATAAATTTTGACGATTAAATGTAAAAATGTTGTTTTAATTGAAAATTCACGGTACTTTCTGGACAGAGTAGTATATATCAACTTTTCAAAAACTTAAGGGACGAAAATTCTCTTTTAGCTGAAAAATCAATCAAATTCGAAGCGAAACAAAACTCATAGAAGAAAGAAAATATTCAACATATCATATACCAACATTTGGTGAACAACAAAAGATATCGTGTGAAATAGATTAAGATTTTATGAACTTTCCTAATTTTTGTAGAGCAGTTTATTTATGAGCCTTTTTCCGACTCATTTTTATCTCTATTTGTAATACTCACAATGTTCTTCGTATTTAGTAGAGAACTACTAGTATTTACAAGTATTCTGTGGGATTCTCATCCACTGCCATTCTATATAGATATGTATCCCACGATCCTGATCGTTCTAGAGGAATCACACATTTCATTGATTACATATCGAGAACGATGAGCCATTCAAATTACACAAACTTCTTACTTCGCCCTGTTCGTTGCTTCTATCTTTTTTCAATCGACTGTGTTTATAATAAAAAATATATATTTGTGAAGATTCCTCAGAAGCTTTTTAGCTTGTGCTAGTTAGGAGTTTGGTTGTATTCTGGTTAGGCTTTGCTACCGAATTCTTACGCTATTTTTGGACACAGCACTATTTATTTTAGATTCAACAGTGAAAAATTGTCGGCACTCACTTAGTTGCAAAAAGTCACCAAGAAAATCATCCGACATCGTAGTGAATTTACATCATCATTTTGATCTGAATTCTTATTTCTAATTTAGGCACCTTTTCTTGCTTCCTGCCTTTTCCGTTATTTTGTACTTTCTTTTTATGAATTGATATTGAACAAGGATATTTTAAGTGTATTCTAGATGTTTTGATTTCCGCTAATAATTATTCGATTATTTAATATTTTTTTGGTTAATCACATTTTCTCTTTCCAGATGTACCTAACTAATTATTTCACAGGGTGCTATTGTTTTTGAATTACTATGTTGGACTCACTGATAAAGAAGCCGAGTTCAAAAGTAATGTACGCTCGGTCTGCTCTGGCCGGTATGCCGTTAACATTTTTACTTTCGAACGAAAAGAGCTAGAGACTTGAAACTTCCAGGATAGGTTTGAGGCCTAAATATCTCGAATGAGTTTATTAATGGTTCTGTAATTATTCACACTTGAAATTTGTTCTTATTTGCACAATATTTTCGAAACTAAAGATCCAATCGATCTGAAATTTGACATTTAGTCAAGAATTCAGTTAAAAATAATAAAGGCTGTTCGCTTAAATTTTTGTGTTTATAGTATAATATATAAATCTCTATAAAATCAGTACATAAATAGACTGTATGAAGTGCTTATTGATTTAACATTAGATTCAAGTTTCAATTATAAAATTGGTTCATAAAATTTTACGATGAAAATTTTTAATTTCTTTTTTGTTTTCTGAGTAACAGCAAAAACTCATTTTGAAATTCTTCGTTCATCATGGAGACCATAACCTGTATTCATTTCATAGGAAGTTGCTTTTAAAGAGCTTTGGATTTGATGTAAAATTCTATAATTTAGCAATAATGCTGTGGTGTTTGATGTTAAATATTATTTAACTTCATAATCCTAAAGCACCAAGTGGATCACCCTTTACCCTAAAAGAATTAAAATGAGAATAATATTTAAATAAGGTTATTCTGATTTTCACAAATTTTTCTTGTTATGTTTACAACAATCGTTTAGCTATCACAGTAGCATCATCAGGCAAGATTACATTTTGAATAATTAAGCTTGTTTCCGAAATCCGATGCTATTTATATTACAGTAAGTAAAAAAAATTTTATTGAGCACTAAAACCCAAAAAAGGGGTATCTGCAAATTCCAGCTTATCTGAATATATTTAACAGAGGTGAGTTATTTAAATCTATTTGTTTGTTAAGTAATATTCTAATTTTATTACATTTATTTATATCTAGGGATTCTAACAGATTTAAAGCATAACTTTTACTTTCTACATGTAGAATTTTAAAATTATGATTGAAAGTATGTCCTGTTTCTAACAAATGATTGGAATATGTAGAATTACTTTTACTATTGAGGAAACTTTTTTCAATAAATTCACTCAAGTTTGGATTGGTTTTAAATGAAGTTCTTAAATTATATTTATTTTTGAGGTATGTAACAATTTCCTCAGAAATATCTTTAGTGTATTTTAAGGAAATGTATTTAAAATTTTCTTTTATCTTAGGATACACCATATTTAAAGCTATTTTATTATTTTTATTCATCAACAATTTGTCTATCAACTTAGGATCATAGTCATTATTAATAGCTATTTGTTTAATTATGTTAAGTTCTGAAATATAATTTTCTCGATTCATGAAATTATTAATTAATTTATGGATTATACAATTGAATGCTGATAATTTTTGATTTAAAGGATGATTTGATTATTATCAGCATTCAACTGTATGATCCATAGATTAGTTAATATTCCTATGAATCGAGAAAATTATATTTCAGAACTTAACATAATTAAACAAATAGCTATTAATAATGACTTTAAACAAATTGTTGATGAATAAAAATGATAAAATAGCTTTAAATATGGTGTACCCTAATATAAAAGAAAATTTCGAATACATTTCCTCAAAATACACTAAAGGTATTTTAGAGAAAATTGCTAGAAACCTCAAAAATAAATATAATTTAAGAACTTCATTTAAAACCTATTCAAACTTGAGTATATTTATTAAAAATAATAAAGACTGTACACATAAAGATGATAAATCGGGGGTTTATAAGTTAACCTGGGGTGATTGCCCTAAAGTTTACATAGGACAGACTGGAAGACCTTTCCGACATAGCATTAGTGAACATTTGAAGAGTTTCCTCAATAATAAAAGTAATTCTACATATTCCAACCATTTGTTAGAAACAGGACATACTTTCAACCATAATTTTGAATTTCTACATATAGAAAGTAAAAGTTATGGCTTAAACCTGTTAGAATCCCTAGAGATAAATAAACATAATAAAATTGGAATATTACTTAACGAACAAAAAGATTTAAATAACTCACCTCTTTTAAATATATTCAGATAAGCTGAAATTGGCAGAGACCTTTTTTGGGTTTTAGTACTCAATAAAAATTAATTGTACTTACTGTAATATAAATAGCAACGGATTTCGGAAACAAGCTTAGTTATTCAAACTGTATTCTTGCCTGATGATGCCACTGTGATAGCGAAACAATTGTTGTAAACATAACAATAAAAATTTGTGAAAATCAGAATAACCTCATTTAAGTATTATTCAATATGGATTTTTACCAAGTAAGGCCTGATTTAATTCAATAAAATGAGAATATCCATGCCTTTCCTATGAGGTTAAGATATAATTAGTATGTTAGAATGTCAAATGATTATGCGATACCTTGCCTTTATCCTTCTGTTAAATCTCAAAACTGAATTGTGGATGAAAACTTACAGGCCAAATATATCAAACTGAGTGGATTCGGCGGAGCAGTTGCTTGGACTATCGATTTGGATGATTTCTCAAACACCTGCTGTGAGGGAACTTTTCCTCTCTTGACAACTTTGAACCGAGAACTGGGTTTGATATCAGATCGTCCACCCCAAGAAGACTGCACACAACCTTCACCACCATCCACACCTCCACCACCTATCACCACCACTGGAGTAGATAGTGGCGCCGAGTACACTACAACGAGTCACAACCATGAAGGACATTACACGACGAGTAAAAAACCAGTCACATGGTGGTCAACTACAATGTCTCCCACTACTCAGAGTACAACAATTAAGTCAACTACACCCTGGTGGCAGTCATCGTATAGTACACAAACATGGTGGACAACATCATCGACTACCACAAAGCGAACAACAACTTCAACTAGCTCTGAATCTACTACGACCTCAACTACCATACCAACTCCGGTGATAACAATGCCGGATATGGATCATCCACTTGAACCATGTCACTCAGGACAGTACATTCCAGATCCTGCGAACTGTAATGCTTATTACAGATGTATTCTGGGCGAACTGAAAAGACAATATTGTGCAGGTGGCTTGCACTGGAATAAAGAACGAGGAATCTGCGATTGGCCTACATCGGCCAGATGCAAAGAAGAAGGTAGAGAGTTTCTATACACTATTAATACTTTTTCTGAGTCAGATTTATAACCTCCATAGAGTTTTCCTATTTCGATAACGAAAATTACCCAAAAAAGTTCGTCAAATTCAAGAAATGCAACTACGATTTCACGAATCGATTGCTCAGAAAATATCTGAAAATAGAAATATGGCACCTTAAACCATTTTTCAAATTCGTATTCTTTCAATGCGATTCTGGAGTTTGTTGATTCAATTATTTATGGTAAATTTGAACTTAACACACCCAAAATAACTACTTGTAGCATCGCACACAGTAAAATTTTTCACACACAGACTCATATGCCAACATCTGTTCGCAAACCTGTAAACAATGATGATTTTCGATTGTTCTTTGCCAAAACAATTTTCTATTTTGTGAGTGTGCCTAAAAATGTCATCTGGATATCTCATTTAGAGTAATTCTAGTGGTGTATTCTATGGTTTTGGCATCAAAAAACGTGTAAATTCATCGTAAATGATGAGTAGGAGGAAAATTAAATAAAATTTCCAATTCACACTATATATTTAATATAACCAGTCTTTATGGAGCTGCTATTGTGGCATCATCTGAGCAAGTCATAAACTGAATCACATCAAATACATTGTACAGTCCGTCTAGAAAGTATCCGGAAAGAACTAAGCTCAATCGTAATTATTTAGTATATATTTTTAATTCTTGAATTAGAAAATTATAACAAAATATTCATCTTATTTACTTATAAAACCTCCATTTAACTGTAAAGACTTGAGTAAACGTCGAGGTACACCCGAAACTAGATCACTTCCATAATTTTTGGTGATGGTAGTCCCCAGGGCTGTAAAACTGACTGAATTAAATCAGCTTTATTTCGTGGCGCTGCTCATTCAACTCAATCTTCATTAATCCCCATATGTTTTCAATGTGACTAAAATCTGGCTGTTGGCCAGGAAATGGTTGTCACTTGGTATTCTTGCAGCCAAGCTTGAGTATGGCAAATTATCCTGCTGAAAACGCCACCCCTCTGAATATAAAGAATGCGCCGTTTAAAGGAGAAAATCTTTTAGAAAGCCACAATACTTTTCACTATTATTGGTACCATCAACTATACAGAGATATTGCGCTTCAATCCAATATTTTGATGAAAAATGTGGAAATTTGAACAGTAACAGGTTGTTTCGATAGGCTTTTTAAGTGATTTCTACCAAGTTGGAAGCAACTTTCATTAGATATAAAGATTATTTAAATTATCTTCTTGAAAACGTTGACAAAAATTCTATCCTTCGTTCCTTTTGTAAAGGCGATTTTTTTGGTTTCCTTGAGATGTAGCCTTGTCTTTTCAGTGACATACGGACGGATTCTGGACATACTTTTATATTTCGTTGATTTCCAAATCTGTTAGCCAATTTTCGAAAACCCAGGCGCGAATTGTGTCGTCCTAAGGCCAATAAAGCGTTTAAATTGTTTCCTTTTATCTTACGCGCTTTTCCTGAAACTGGTCTATGCTTCATATCCATGCCATTTTTTATCCCCTTTATTGTCTCATTTACAGCACTTTTTCCCAGGACATTCAATTGCACTGATTTGTTAACGTTTCGAAAACCTTTTTCATACAAATATTCTACCTGTTTTCTTCTTTCTAATTGCGACATTATTTCATAAGTTATATGTCGACAATCGACAACATTTGACAAATAGTATTGCCATACAACTTTGGCCATAGCCGACTATCTGCACAATATATTTCATACATTAATTTTGTCTTAGAATGTTACAAAAAGAAGTATATTAAAATTATAAAAAATAATAAATTCCGGATACTTTCTAGATATTCTAGATAAATGTGTGTATTCAGCAGTTCAAATAGCTCAGCATCTGGGGTTTTCTATAAGTGAGATTATTTATTTCAGGCGAACTATTCAAATCTACCTGATCATTCAGAACGAGATTTTCATCTTCATTTAAGAGTTCCCAAATTTGTAGCGATTTCAATATATTCATTTTCAAATCTTTAAGGTAGATATCCAAAAATTCAAGTTTTCCTGTGTTTATATTAATGTTCGATAAGATGGTTCACATAATTTGAATTACGTTTATTCCAATGATAATTTCTCAAAAGTTGTTCGTATCTCTGATAGAAACTGCGGCCGGTCTGTCCTATATAGTTATAAATCATTGCAGTCGTAACATTTAAGTTCGTAATGCCAAAACTTTTGAATTTGTCACGTAAAGCTTTTGAGTTTTTTTATAAACGAAGCTGGATTATTGTTTGCCTAGAATGCGACATATTTTGTTTCTGAGGGAAACGAAATATTTTGTTTGTAGCGTGCCGTATATATATTAGACATGCAGTGCGACGGTCGGACTTTTCTTCTATATAAATGTATATTAAATTCAAGATCTTCCTGTTCAGTTTTTATTGCAGTATATTGTCTATAAAAGATGTTTCGTAACCATTATCAATAGCAATTTGTTTAATTCTGCTTAATTATAATTCAAAATTTGATTTATTTTGAACTATCTTCATCAGTCTATATATCATAGAATGATATCCTGCCAATTTTTGTAAATGTGAGGGTGCATTGATTCTTTGTGTATTGTAGCGTTTGTATACGAAGATTTATAATATTTGGAGAAAACAGGTGTGTTATTCTCGCGGGAGATTTTTTGATCCAAGAAATTTAGTGAATCATTACCGTTTCCTATTTCTGATGTAAATAGAAATCAGTATACACGTGTATTACTTTATTGAATAGATGTTTAATAAAATAATACACGTATATGTTGATATTTATTTGCAATTATAAGTTGAACACATTGACGCTATGCTACTTCAAATGTTTTTAAAAAACTAGTCAAAACTTTGATAACATACAATATTTAAATGGCTAAGGGTACAATAAAATAATTATTGCTTTTGAAAAGATACCCAATAGAGGTGAACTAGATAATTTTACCTATTTAATCAGTAAATTGCCAGAATTTATTGTCTATGAGCTTTCAGTTGCAGGCTTTATTTTCATAATGCAAAATCCTACAACGCACAATCATGTTATTCTGTTTTTAAACATTCTATGTACTCAAATTCAACTTGTGATTGATGATAAATTTCCCGAGTTCATTTATTTTTTGTCCGATATAAGTTTTTGTGCAAGTACCATCAGATAATTGGTGAACACCTGATAATTTTATTTATTTAACTCAGGTTAAGAATTTCTTTTTATTTCATCGAAAAATTATTGGTTCTGAAGATCATTGTAGAGATAGTGTACCTTGGTAGTTGAGAGAATATAATGTTTTTCGGTTTTTTACTTACAGTTTATTTAATAAATACCATTTTTATAATGTTTTCTGGCATTGAAACTCTCTATTATTTATGGTCAATACGCTATTCACTATTAAAACATGTTGATAATACTTCTGTAACAAACAACTTTATTATTCCACAAGATTAATCATTTTACATAATGTTATATTCTCAGACGATTAATGAGATGAAAGATTTACAATTAAAATCAATTATTCAGAACATAATATTGAAATAAATGATTCATAAACTCACAACATTCAATCCAAAAAAAATTCAATATACTTTCCGTATAGATTGTTCTCTATTAATCTGACAATGTTATAAAAAGCTCAGTGTAAGTGTAGGAAAAATTGTATACAAAAGTATTGAACAAGAAATACAACCCATTCCATGAGATGCAGATCAAGTTTAGGAAACTTCACTTAATCTTATCAATATTACAAATACCTGGGGATATGTACCGAAGAAAAAGTGAACTGATAAAAATACAAAGAGCATTTTATTGGCATGACAGTTCCTTCAGATTCAATGAGAAGATGATCAAAATTGATTGAAAACACTACAAAAAAATTACCTACCACACTTGATAGCTTCTAGTATCTCAAACAAGTGGGATAATACATATGACACATTGATTTCATAGCTGTAAGTGTTTCGAAATCATGATATAAAGATATTGAACTATTTCACACGTAGAATTATACAAGGGCACTTCCGAACGTTCACAAATTTAAAAAACCGGAAAAGGTAAAATTTTTATAATCTTTATTCAATATTAATAAGTCCATAGTTTTAACCGTCTATCTGTGTGCTTACGCTTTACGTCTGTAAATAAATTCGACTGGTCTCTGGATTCCAAAGTCTGAAACTGCAACAGACTTCCAGGACTAACTTACTTCAAATCACTTTTGTCTCCTGTGTAAAACCCAGCGATATCGTTCCCTCACGTCTATTTTAATGTCACCAGGATCACGAAGTGTAAATTTCTGTGCAATTCGTCCCCCTTGTCTGTCTGATTGGTCCATTCTTGCCCAACTACGGGTGTTAACTAATCAGAACTTGTTTCTTGTACGTCTTTAATGGTCATAAGCTCATTATTTATTTCTTCACAACAAAATGTAATAAAAACTACGTTGTTCTGGTATATGCCTCATTAAGATAAATTATTTACCTTAGATAGATCTCCAGTATATACAATCAGAACTTGTTTCTTGTATGCTTTTAATGGTCATAATGGGACAACATGGAAAACTTCGTCATTCTGGCATATGTCTCTATAAGATATATAATAAAATGTAATAAAAACTACGTCGTTCTGGCATACGCCTCATTAAGATAAATTATTTAACTCAGATGGATCTCTAATATGTACATTACTTTTTGAATCTTACAGAAGAATTTTGTTCTTTCAGGTTCACAAAAACCAATGACCACAACGAAACGTCCAATGACACAAAGAACTACAACTGTTTCATGGTGGACCCCACCTTCATCAACGCAGAACTGGTGGCAAACTTCTCAAAACTATTGGGAAACATCTAAAACATCTCAAAATTGGTGGACTACGACAAAAAAACCGATCATGACCACTGAAGCATCTCTACAAGAAATTTCGGAAATACCATGCATGAATGGACAATATTATCCACATGAGAGTTGTAACACTTTTTATGTTTGTGATAATAATCAATTGATAGTCCAAAGCTGTGCGCCTGGTTTGAACTGGAATATGGAGACCCAGATGTGTGATTGGCCTTTCAAGGTGAAATGTGCGAACAGAAAAAAATTCGCCCAGCCGTTTACAGAGCACGAAAACCTATTAAACAGTAAGTGCAAAATGCATCGTTTATAATGTACAAATTATTATAAGACGTCAATGTTGAAAATTCATCAGCAGCATGCAGAACTTGGTGAAATAAACTATTGTCATCAAACATCGAGGTTCAAAAATTCACAGATAAATTTGAACCTATGGCGATACTGATATATTTGCGGAAAGGTATTCAAACACTTACAGATATAATTGACCCTATATTCAAAATCATTACCATTTGTTTGGACCGTGTAGGACAATATATATACCTTGTCGACTTGTTCATGTCCTCACAAAATTTTGCAATATTGCTATTATTCTGTATCTAAACAATAAATTTAAACTCAATCGTAGAACTGTTGCTATTCTTTCGGTAGCGCTTGACGCTGCTCTACTCACAAAATGATTTTTTCTTGATCTTCTATTCATAGGATCCTCACGAATTTTGCATTGTGATTATTTTAAAACACAAAATATTGTTTTTGTCCGCTTGTTCCAGGGAACAACGTGCTATCATTTCGCCCAAATGTCTGTAATTTTCGAATTTTGAGTCGAAAATGGTCTTGAACGACTAGGCTGGATACACTGATGATGAATCCGAAGTCAAAAGTAATCCTGTCCGGTCAACCAGTCCGTCTTTAAAGACGTTAACTTTCGAACGGTTGGAGCTAGAGCCTTAAAACTTTCAGGGAAAGTTTAGTGTCAAAATATTTTGGCCCATTTTCAACTTATAAAAATTATATTTTACCAATATAAAATCAATGATATTAATAGGTTATGTTGTTCTTGAATGTCCAAACTATTTTTTAAGCCGGTTATCATCTGCGAAAGCTAACCGAAACTCCGTGCCGCGTCATCCATAATAAAACGGCGGAAACTTATTTGTACTCCTAATATTATATCATATTATACTATTATGTAATTAGAAAATTCAAAACAGAAATAAAAATTTCATAAGAGTTGCTAAAGAAATAATCAAGTTTAAATTCACCATTAAGATGTAAATTAATGACATAAAAACTAAAGCAAAGACCGTGTGTTTATAAACATGAAAATTTTTTTGAAACAAATAACTAATACCCTTGAAATTTGCAAGATATATTCTAAGTACTAGTATCCTGAATGGAAAAACTCCCTTCATAATCATCGGATTCCATTTTTTCGTTGAAAGCGATAATAAGAATTTAATTGCAATTATTTGCAAAAGGCCTAGTCGCCTTTTTGTTCGAATATTGCAATGTGAAACTTTTTTATTTATTTTACCATGAATTCTTGATCATTACAACACCAACTAATTTAAGGTATAACAATGCAGTAAATTTGATCTATTCATTAATATACTACTCTGTCAAGAAAGTACCGGGAATTTTCAATTAAAACAACATTTTTACATTTAATCGTCAAAATTTATTGGGTCGTCTTCAAAATAGGCTCCATTTGCTCCAATACATCTATGCCAACGGCACTTCCAATTATCGAAACATTTTTTATAGGCGCTTTCCGGGATGGACTTTAGCTCTCGCGCCGAATTTTGTTTTATGGCTTCAATCGACTCAAAACGGGTGCCACGAAGGGGCAATTTTAGTTTTGGGAAGAGGAAAAAGTCGCAGGGAGCCAAATCCGCCGAATACGGTGGTTGCTGAAGCACGTTTGTTGAGTTTTTGGCGAGAAAGTCAGTCACAATCGTAGCTCGGTGAGAAGGCGCGTTATCGTCATGCAAAATCCATGAGTTGTTCGCCCACAAATTTGGCCGCTTCTTACGGATACGCTCACGCAAACGTTTCATAACGCCTAGGTAATACTCCTTGTTTACCGTCTGACCCTCTGGAACGAATTCGTAGTGCACCACGCCACGGATATCGAAGAAAACAATGAGCATCACCTTCATTTTCGAGCGGCTTTGGCGTGGTTTTTTCGGTTTCGGCTCATTTTTTGCCACCCATTCCGATGATTGCTGGCTTGTTTGCATATCGTGCTCGTAGACCCAGGTCTCATCACCAGTTATAATGCGTTCCATGAATGTAGAATCGGAATTACAGCGATCCAGCATGTCTGAAGCAACCTGTTCGCGATGACGTTTTTGAAGAAAATTCAGGTCTTTCGGTACGAGACGTGCGGCCACCCTTCTCATGCCCAAAATATCAATCAAAATCGTACGTGCGGACTCGTGGGATATCTTAAGATCATGTGCTATCTCTCTCAAGCTGGTACGACGGTTTTCCAGCACCCTTTCCTTAATTTTATCGACGTTATCTTCGATCGAAGCCGTCGATGGGTGACCACTTCACGACCGTCCTTGAAGGCTCTGTACCACTGATATGCACGAGTTTTCGATAGAGCATTATCACCAAAGGCCTTTTGCAACATTTTCAATGCATCGGCACACGAAAATTCATTTGCAACATAAAACTTTAAACAAATTCTTTGCTCAACGTAATCACCCATAGTAAAAATCGGCACGCACTCTGACATCGACTGACTTAATCAGCTGTTGCAAACACTCTAGTTGACAGATCCCGCTCAAGCTTGGCATAGTAATTAAGGACAGTGGTACCAACCTAGGAAAAAAAATTTTTACCTGCCTCATTGCCCCGCCAGATTTAAATCGATAATTCCCGGTACTTTCTTGACATAATGTAAGCTTGAATCCATGTCTATTGTTCCGTGAATTTGAGTAACTCATTCTGACAAACATTCAGTAACTCATTCTGACAAACATTCGGTAACTCATTCTGACAAACATTCAGTAACTCATTCTGACAAACATATTGTTACGTGACCATTATTATCCTTCAATAAAGTACATAAAAAAATTTAAAAATTCAGTTGATACATATGAAACATTTATCAACATATGAACATTTATCTAATAATAATTTTTTCAGAAATCAACCCAGTTCCATACTCAACGTGTGTCGGAAACTCCTTTGCACCATACAGGGGTAACTGTAACAAATATATGCATTGCCTGTGGGGAAAGTATGAAATTTACGATTGTGCACCAGGACTGCACTGGAATAACGTAAGAAACAGTACAAAACATGTAGGAATATGAACTAACACAATTTTAATATTTATCCCAGGACAAACAACTATGTGATTGGCCAGATAACGCAAATTGCCAAGCAGATAATGATATCGAGGATAATCGGCCCGGAGAGAATCCTGACATTTCGGTGGATCCTATTTACGTACCAACAATTCCAACCGAAAAACCAACTGCCGGTTATTATCCTGACTGGAAACCGACTCTTCCTTCTACGACCTCAACTGAAGTGCCGGAGATTCAGGAACCGTTCAAACCACAATCAGGTTACTTCAAAATTGTTTGCTATTTCACCAACTGGGCCTGGTATAGGCAAGGAATTGGCAAATACTTACCAGAAGATATCGATGCCAACCTATGTACTCATATAGTGTATGGTTTTGCTGTTCTTGATTATGAAAATTTGATCATTAAAGCCCATGACTCTTGGGCAGACTTCGATAATAGTAAGTATATATTTCAAATGAAAACAAAAAATTCTCACACTTCTCATTTTATCAGAATTTTATGAGCGAGTTACAGCCTATAAAGCAAAGGGATTGAAAGTATCCCTAGCTATAGGTGGATGGAATGATTCGCAAGGAGACAAATATTCGAGATTGGTGAATAATCCAGCGGCTAGAGCAAGATTTATTAGGCATGTGCTTGAATTTTTGGAGAAACATAACTTTGACGGCTTAGATTTGGACTGGGAATATCCAAAATGCTGGCAGGTATGTTGATTAAAAAATGTTCTAGTCTATTAATTGTTGATTCAGCTAGTAGCTAATTTTAGCAATTGGTTATAAAATCTAATTATACCTTATGTGACAAAATGGAGAACTCCATTTGTTTTTATATTATGTAATTAATAATAAATACACTCAAAGATTTCAATGCTGCACATACGAGTATGTGTACACCAATTGCCATGAGTTTTCACATGAAAAAACTCCACGAGATATAATGAAATATTGTAAAAATATAATACATTCTGTCAAGAAAGTACCGGGAATTATCGATTTAAATCTGGCGGGGGAATGAGGCAGGTAAAAATTTTCTTTCCTAGGTTGGTACCACTGTCCTTAATTACTATGCCAAGCTTGAGCGGGATCTGTAAACTAGTGTGTTTACAACAGCTGATTAAGTCAGTCGATGTCAGAGTGCGTGCCGATTTTTACTATGGGTGATTACGTTCAGCAAAGAATTTGTTTAAAGTTTTGTGTTGCAAATGAATTTTCGTGTGCCGATGCATTGAAAATGTTGCAAAAGGCCTTTGGTGATAATGCTCTATCGAAAACTCGTGCATATCAGTGGTACAGAGCCTTCAAGGACGGTCGTGAAGTGGTCGCCCATCGACGGCTTCGATCGAAGATAACGTCGATAAAATTAAGGAAAGGGTGCTGGAAAACCGTCGTACCAGCTTGAGAGAGATAGCACATGATCTTAAGATATCCCACGAGTCCGCACGTACGATTTTGATTGATATTTTGGGCATGAGAAAGGTGGCCGCACGACTCGTACCGAAATACCTGAATTTTCTTCAAAAACGTCATCGCGAACAGGTTGCTTCAGACATTCTGGATCGCTGTAATTCCGATTCTACATTCATGGAACGCATTATAACTGGTGAAGAGACCTGGGTCTACGAGTACGATATGCAAACAAGCCAGCAATCATCGGAATGGGTGGCAAAAAATGAGCCGAAACCGAAAAAACCACGCCAAAGCCGCTCGAAAATGAAGGTGATGCTCATTGTTTTCTTCGATATCCGTGGCGTGGTGCACTACGAATTCGTTCCAGAGGGTCAGACGGTAAACAAAGAGTATTACCTAGGCGTTATGAAACGTTTGCGTGAACGTATCCGTAAGAAGCGGCCAAATTTGTGGGCGAACAACTCATGGATTTTGCATGACGATAACGCGCCTTCTCACCGAGCTACGATTGTGGCTGACTTTCTCGCCAAAAACTCAACAAACGTGCTTCAGCAACCACCGTATTCGCCGGATTTGGCTCCCTGCGACTTTTTCCTCTTCCCAAAACTAAAATTGCTCCTTCGTGGCACCCGTTTTGAGTCGATTGAGGCCATAAAACAAAATTCGGCGCGACAGCTAAAGTCCATCCCGGAAAGCGCCTATAAAAAATGTTTCGATAATTGGAAGTACCGTTGGCATAGATGTATTGGAGCAAATGGAGCCTATTTTGAAGGCGACCCAATAAATTTTGACGATTAAATGTAAAAATGTTGTTTTAATTGAAAATTGCCGGTACTTTCTTGACAGAGTAGTATAAAGTATCATTACTTCTCTTCTAGGTTGACTGCAACAAGGGTCCTGATTCTGATAAGCAAGCTTTTGCATCATGGGTTAGTGAACTGAAAGAAGCTTTAAGACCTAAAGGTCTTCTATTATCTGCTGCTGTTTCCCCAAGTAAAACTGTTATCGATGCTGGATATGACGTTGCTTCAATAGGAAGAGACCTTGATTGGGTGGCAGTAATGACCTATGATTATCATGGGCAATGGGATAAGAAAACTGGACATGTAGCCCCTTTGTACTATCATCCGGAGGATGATGTTGCATATTTCAATGCTGTGAGTAATATTCATATTTGAGTATATTGAGCAGTTTACTTGAACTATTTCCGGTGTTTGTAGGAGAAGTATAAAAATAATATGACTTTTAAACTCCATAACGGAATTCATTCAAAAAGTACGAACAGTGTTTATTATAAATCAAATATATGCTCACTGCTTTACTCATTCACTTGTTCATAATAAGTCAATTTAGGGACAAACTTATTTGAAGTTGAATATGCGTTATTATTGACAGTAAATAGTTATATGAAAATGTCCTATGAAGAAAACGATGGTTTCCGCAATATACTTTAAACACTAAAATTATTGGTGGATAGTTTCTCTCATATATCGGAAATTTTTTTTAAAGTGATAGAACTTTCGATAGGGATAACTGTGATTTGACAGAAGGTAGAAGCCATGTTGTTTTGATATTTCTGTTCTGTAAGCATTAACAATATCATGGAAAGACTCACGCCGCAATTTTCAAAATCAATGTTCTATTCGCCAAAGTTATAGAGCACTTCGTGAAATTTATGGTTTACATAATCGTCCATCAGAGCAGCTTATTCGTCGAACTATCGGACATTTTCTCTACTCGATGCAACAACAACAAGACAAAGAACTGTACGTACAGAAGAAAATATTGCTGCTGTAAGTCATAGAGTTAATGATGATCCAGATTTATCTATTCGACGACGTTCACAACAAGTTGGACTCTGTACATCCACTACATGAAAAATTTTGGGTAAAGATCTTGGTCGACGCCCATACAAGATCCAACTGTTTCAAGAACTAAAGCCACTTGAGGATAATAAGCGTCGTTTATTTGCTGATTGGGCCCTAGAACAGCTTGAAGTTGATCCACTTTTTTATCCTAAAATTGTGTT
The DNA here is from genome assembly GCA_034642435.1 of Megalocaria dilatata. Lineage (NCBI taxonomy): Eukaryota > Metazoa > Arthropoda > Insecta > Coleoptera > Coccinellidae > Megalocaria > Megalocaria dilatata. The sequence goes on from CM067857.1 coordinate 60,727,111, forward strand.
AAGTGATGAAGCTCATTTCTGGTTGAACGGCTATGTAAACAAGCAAAATTGCCGTATGTGGAGTGAAAACAATCCTCAAGAAGTTCTGCAGGTTCCATTTCATCCTGAAAATGCACTGTAAGGTGTGCTTTACACGCTGGAGGCATTTTCGGTCCATAGTTCTTTAAAAACTATACTGGAGCTAATGTTACAGTGAATGGTGCTCGTTACAGATCGATGATCAATGATCATTTGAAAGAAGTATTTTGGTTCCAACAAGGTGGTGCTACACCTCATGCTGCTACCGTAACAATTGATTTATTGAAAGAAAGATTTGGTGATAACATTATTTCGAGAAATGGTCCAATGAATTGTCCTTCAAGATCATGCGACATAAATCCACTGGATTATTTCCTTTGGGGTTATATCAAGTCATTGGTTTATGCTGATAAACCAGAAACAATAGACGCTTTGGAAGCCAACATAACTCTTGTTATTGATGAAATAAGGCCTGAATTACTCGAAAAAGTGGTGCAATATTGGTCTGGTCGAATGCGGTTCCTCAGAGCTAGTCGTAGTGGACATATACCGAAAATTATTTTTAAAGCATAAATTTCATAAAATTAGCTTTCAAATAAAGAAAAATTTGGCTTCAATCTTAATTTAAATGTGTTTTATTTTAATTTAAAGTTCTATCACTCTAAAAAACACCCGATACTTTTCCTGCAGAACTTACGTGGTAATGCAATAATTTCAAGTATTCTATTAAGTTCAGCCATGATAAAAATATTCTTAAGTTTAAATTAATTCTGATACCAAATGTTAAAATCAAATATCTACCATTACTGAGTAATTTTCATCGTCTGGCAAGAAATTTAAAATATTCCAGAATACTTTATTTATTTTTGTGAGACTCAGTGAGAGCTAGAAAAAAAATAATACTTTGATCTTTATAACTCCATGCATGAAAGGGCCCTCTGTTGCACTCAGATTTTTATAAAGTGAAAAAACATGCGCCTCTCAATACCAATAATAATTAATACTGAATTCTCACATATTCGTACCTCAGTAACCATTCCAGTGTATATCATTGCATGTCTCTAGAATTGAAGGAACGCGCAGTTTTTTTTAAACTTAGGGGAATAGATTTTATTGCAACATGAACTTCAATAAACCGCTAAAACTAGAGGGTCAGTCAAGAATCGAAATGAAATAGACATCCCATTTCATCAGAGTGACCAAGACGGATAAATACAAGTAACAAACTGAAAAATAAAATTACGCGATACCACAAGGATCATGTTAAATAATGCTGGGTCCGCCAGTGATAAACCTAGTTGATATTATCATGATATTGAATTACTGGTGGAACCTTTTATATCGAGGATGCTTACTGGGGTTACGAAATAAGTTTCAAATTAGATACTACTCAAGAACTTATCTTAAAAGAAATCACAGCCTCAGTATATATGCACGAAAATACACCCATCCTACCTGTATGTTCTTTTACAGACTTCAATGCCGAATACAAATTATATCAAGTGATTATATTCAATACACAATTCGAAATCGACGTGGGCTTAAACACTCTCGTTTGGTAGGTGGCAAGCGTTAATGAGAATATTTTCTCTGACCTCAAAGTTCTGAAAAATCCATTTGGTTTCAGTTGTTTCATCTTACGATGATCCTTCAATATTCTATTGATCCTTCATAACACTTGATATTGAAAATTATGCACTAAGTCACAAGTACATCCTCTCAAATAACAACCTAAGCTTTCAATGCATTAACGATCAGAAGATTGAAACATGTAATTGTAGCACTATTGAGTCGACGTTGTCTTTTTCGTCTCGGCTTCATCCATAGGACTCTCTGGAGTGGCTCTCATAGAATAAGCCTGCTAATGACACAAGCGTAGAAGAACATCTTGTTCGTGGTAAGAACAAAAGTACATAAGCTAGGATTGCTGCTGTACTCAATATCAAAGGAATCGGGCCTAATGAGCGAAAAGAGAGTGGTTGCGCTCTCTTTGAGGATAGCCATGGAGTCTTGGAAGAGCAGGGTAAAGTCTGGGGATGTTTAACATGCCCTTATGTGCTGAAGGATTAAAACGGGTAGAATTAGCGGCAACAGAATTAACCATTTAGTAGTATATAATAATCAAATAGAACACTTGTTGAATTTCTCTTTAAACTTTGTAAATATTTGATACGGCCATCTTTATTATACTTTTTTATGTCTTCAATTCCGCCATGCAATTATTGTTATTTTCATAGAATTACACCATAAACTACTGGATATCAGAAGGTGTACCAAGAAGGAAAATTGTCATGGGAATGCCACTATATGGACAGTCATTCCAATTAGCTAAAGAAAGCGAGCATGGATTGAATGCAATGGCTCCAGGTCCTGGTCAGGCAGGAGAATTTACCAGGGCTAATGGTTTCTTAGCATATTACGAAATTTGTAATAACATCAAGAATAAAGGATGGACGGTGGTACAAGATTCGAAGAGAAGATTAGGTCCATATGCTTATAAAGGAAACCAGTGGGTATCTTATGACGACAAGGAGATGATTCGACTTAAATCTGAATTCATTAGAAATATGGATCTTGGAGGTGGAATGGTATGGGCATTGGATTTGGATGATTTCAAAAATCGGTAAGTATCTGTAAATGGCTCTCAAACTTGTAGGTAATAAATTAGCATATGGTTGAAAAGCTTCCAGAAAAACGAGGCAAGCAGTGAAAGATTGAGATCTAAAACACTACTTGACCTATTGCGTCTAAGATTAGACGCAAGAATTATAAAACTGAAAATGTCAAGACAGCAACATCCAAGCTGCAAGTTCTATAAATACAGTGGTTGTTCAATGTCATTTGCTGAGTTTTCAGATAGATTTTTGTTGAAAATAATAACTTTGCAGCCGAGATTTTTTGACACCAGTCGAGCAACAACGCGTTTCAAGTCCAGACATTCGAAATGGTAGGAATTCATTCTTGAGACACATAAATTCAACGGCTGTCTTTCTCAGACCTAAACGACGATATTCAGCCATCATTCTCTTTATTTTAGCGATGTTAAATTCAGATGAAACCCTTGGCGATCACAGAAAAGCAAATATTTCACCATGCTTTTGAGTGTATTCAGTAAAACTTATGTAACATTTGCAACGCTTCAGTTCAAGAAATTCAATTTGCAATGCCAAATTCAAGACGAACTCTTACCCATTATGAAAATCGCAAAACACACTTGACATGAACTGACCAGATAGAGTACACTTCAAATAAATTAAATGATACTTATGTTTAAACTACGCGCAAATATACAAGACAATTATGCCAACTCAGCGACAAGAATTATTTCGACAATTCCTTTGAGCAGGCTTTTTGAATGATCGATTCCTGATACGTCCTCGAAATAATATGTAATAAGCATTACATATTCTGACTTTTGATACCATTTTTTTGTTTAACCAATCTAGAACTAAGGCGAAATTATGTTCAGTTGAAAGAATATGACCCTGAATTTGCAGTTTCTGAAGAATTGCTCTTGTTCAAAAACGCAGGTTAATTATATTATATATTTGAATTCTATACAACAGTAGTCATCTCTGATGGATGTTTTCCGAATTGTTTCTTTAACAGATGCGGTGAAGGAGTGCATCCCCTTCTATCAACCATAAGACAAGTTTTAGCTGATCCAGGCACTGGAGCTCCAAGCATACCTATCGAACCGGATCTCCCCAGCATACCTATCGAACCGGATCTCCCATCTTTCCCGGAAGAAGGACCGACCGATAGCCCTAATATACCTAGCGCTATTACTCCAATTGTAGAGCCGATCACGTCAACAGTTACTTCCGTAACTACACCAACAGTAGACAAAGATTCCGAGTTTAAGGTGGTTTGTTACTTCACGAATTGGGCCTGGTACAGACAAGGAGTTGGGAAATATTTACCCAGTGATATTGATCCGGACTTGTGTACACATATCGTTTACGGTTTTGCTGTTTTAAATGGCGACCAACTCATTATTAAACCACATGACACCTGGGCTGATTTCGATAATAGTAAGTACGAAAATTATTGATACGTAGTAAATGATTATTATAGCAATTGTTTCATACTTCCTCTAACATTTGTTGTTCAGGCAAATAACTCTAGAAATTTATCTCCATTTAACAATCCGAAAGCTGTTATTATTATCGAATACCTCATACAACAAGTGTCTGAACTGATGGAAATACACAGTGAAATATGATTTACCTCTCCATTTCAAGAGGCCATAAAAAATTCAATTTCTAGAAATTATCTAATGCCACACAAGATATTCAAGGATTTTACAATTCCAGAGAAGTGGACACAACAATTCACATCAGAATTAACATTCTAGTTAAAATCAGATGGTATGGTGACTGAAAAACTCTTTCATAAGTTTTAACTGTTCTCATCGTGATCTTTATTCATCAAAAAGAAGACCTTAAAGAATGAAAACCACGATACTGTCGGAGTCTACTCATGAAAGGATGATAAATACGAGGGTGGTTCAAATATGATCCAGACACACTCTGTAGATGGCGTGCATGTGTGTTTCGAAGGTCGTGGCTTGAGTAGGTGATAGCTGGGTCTCTTACGAACAGTGTGGCATTTGTTTTCGTCGGAGCACTTGTTTCACGCGTGTGCTACGACCATGAGTGAACGTCAAGTGCCGACTGCCGTTGCGCAACGTATTATCATTCGTTTTTTATTGGGAGAAGACGTTAAAAAAACGATTTACTGCGCACTTAACGTACCATCCAGGCTGTATACTACTCTAACCTTCTGAAAACACGTGAAACCCGCTTATCGCTCGAAACGGAGGAGCATTCCAGCACGAAGTGCGATTCTTCTCCAGGATAACGCGCGCCCTCATACCGCGCGTCTCACGCTCGATACCATATCGGAATTGGGGTGGAAGGTACTGGAATATCCCCCTACAGTCAGGATTTATCGCCTTGCGACTACCACATGTTTGGACCACTAAAAGAGGCCCTCGGAGGTCAAAAGTTCAACACTGACGACGAGGTAGAGGAAAAGGAAAACTCGCTGGCATAGGGGAAGAGTGGGAAAATACTTTCGCGGAAATATGGCTTCAGATTGAAAAACGTCAAAAGCACAAGGTCAATCGCTAGAAAATTCGACTAATACCGACCAATATCTCACAAGATATGGACACATCTGAGACATCATGATTTAAACCATGCTTTGTTTACTTCAATATTGAATTTGAAGCTACATACAAAAAATTTTCAATAAATTACTAATATACAGGATGTCCCAACGAAAATTTGAGCCCCATCAGAACTCAGAAACGAAGAATTTTCGAAGATTTAAAAAAACCGGTCAACTTATGTTTTGAGGGGGACGAATTTCGATCATGAGTTCGTTCCGAAAAAAACACCCCCATGAAGGTGGCATCAACCCCCAACATTTTTTTAATAGGGAAGAGACGTCGAGTGTCGGTTAGTTTGAAAGTTATTTATGTTATGAACACAACCCAGTTAAAATTTTCAAATTCGATTCGAATAATTTTGAAGTTCTGTGTAAGGGAGAAAGAATTCCTATGACGACATTGTTCCGAAAAAACCACCTGAGGATGGCAACAACCCCTAACATTTTTTGAACAGAGAGGAAATGTTGGAGGTGGTTTAGTTGAGAAGTTTTTTCTGTTCTCTAAACATGGCAGTTGAAATTTTCAAATTTGTTTGTTTGATGGCAGAACAATTGAAGTTTTTGAATGTTTTTACTTTTATAACATTCGATTTTCTTATCGTTTATGGTGGGAAAATGTGTGAAACGAATGAAATTCATAACAATGTATTCTATTTTTTTGAAGATTTCTTCTCAAATGTATTTCAGTCTTTCGTTTCTGCATCATAATTGGATTTGAGACTTACATGGGCAAAAATGGTCTATTCTATGGAAGAAAGAATAGAAATTCTCAAGTGACTCATGTAAGTCACCAATATTGGTGACATAAACATTAACATACATGTTAAGCATTTGATGAAAACATTGGAAGCTACTGGTTCCATTCAGAATAAGAAACACGAAGCGTTCAGTTCGAAATGAAGCTATTGAAATAGCAGTATTGGGACATTTACAGATGGATAATCAGCAATCTATAAAGCCTTTAGCACGAGCATCGAATCTTCCGAAATCTAGCGTTGATCGAATTTTGAAAGCTCATAAATTTCACCCTTACAAGATAAGGCTGGTGCAACAGTTGAATGAAGATGATCCTGACCGTCGGACTCAGTTTTGTGAGTTACTGAAAAATAACCCACTCCGACTCTACAATACAATTTTTTCTGACGACTGTACCTTTATATTGAATAGGGAAGTCAATAGACATGATTGTCGGTACTGGAGTGATAGTAATCCTCATTTATTCATGGAGACACATACACAAATTCCCCAACAATTAAATGTTTGGGTAGGAATATTAGGAAATCATAATTGTTGGACCAATTTTTATCGATGGAAATCTTGACGGAACAACTTATTTGAGTTTATTAGAAGACATTACTGACATTCTGAAAAACGACAACAACCTATTAGAAAATGAACTAACATTTTACCAGGATGGTGCGCATTTCGACATCCGTTTTCGACAATTTTTGAACGAACGTTATCCAGGACGTTGGATTGGCAGGAGGGGTCCTATAGACCGGCCAGCAAGATCACCCGATCTATCACTATTAGATTTTTTGTGGGGACATGCAACTCCACCTGAAAATCTTGCAGAACTGCGACAAAGAATCATCACAGAATGCCAATTACACCAGACATTTTCGAAAATGTTAGAGAAGGATTTGAAAGTAAACAATATCATTTCATGGAGGTTGGTGGTGTACAATTTAAACAATACATACGTTAGTTCTTTAAATAGATTACATTTTTTCAAATGACAAAAAAGACTTAGAATATGTAGCAATAGGTTCAGAACTAGCACTTAAAAATTACAAGAACACAAATATCGACAAACATATTATTACCAATATGATTACAAACCATCATAAATTATCTAATAGAAATTTCAGAATGAAAGAAGAATATAAAACTATTAAAACTATAAATCAGAAAATCACGGAAAATAATTTAATTTTCACCCGAGCCGATAAAGGTAACACTATTATTGCCTTAACGGAAAGTGATTATATTAGCAAATCAGTTACTTTCCTAGAATTAAATAATTTTCAATTAATCAAACACAATCCAACGACAATTTTCCAAAATCAAATTAAATCCCTAATAACCCCGGAATCCAGTCTTTTTCGGAATACCCCAAAAAATAAATTAATTTTAATGAATCCACAACCTCCAAAAATGTATTCTTTGATTAAATTACACAAGGAAGATTATCCTATTAGAACGGTTGTTTCGTTCGTTAGTGCACCTTCATTTAAACTTTCGAAAGAACTTATTCAGATTATTTTAAAAGAAACTAAATTCCAAGCTAAGTACTCGATAAAAAATTCACTACAGCTAATAAACAAAATAAAGAATATCCACTTACCTCATAATGCTAAATTCATTTCATTTGACGTACAAAATTTATTTCCAAGTATACCACCAAACGAAACAATTAAACTAGTAGATAATCTATTAATCAACAACAGATGCAATACAGTTATCAAAGAAGATATTTTAGAATGTCTAGATATTTGCACTAGACAAAATTATTTTCAATTTAAAAATAAAATTTATAAATCTGAAAACGGTTTGATTATGGGAAATCCCTTAAGTCCTTTATTAGCAGAAATATTCATGGACAATATTGAAACTAAAATTCACCAAAATCCCCTTAAGAAATACTTTTTATATTGGTATAGATATGTAGACGATATTTTCTGTTGCTTCACAGGTACAGACAGACTTTTGAAAAAATTCTTTTTATTCATCAATGAAATACATTCTTCAATTAAATTCACTATGGAAACCGAACTTAATAATTCTATTAATTTTCTTGATTTAACTCTTACTCGAATAAATAGTTCACATGATTTTTCAATATTTCACAAACCAACCTATACGGATTCTATTATACACAATAAATCAAATCATCCTCTAAATCAAAAATTATCAGCATTTAATTGTATGATCCATAGATTAGTTAATATTCCCATGAATCGAGAAAATTATATTTCAGAACTTAACATAATTAAACAAATAGCTATTAATAATGAATATGATCCAAAGTTGATAGACAAATTAATGATGAATAAAAATAATAAAATAGCTTTAAATATGGTGTTTCCTAATATAAAAGAAAATTTTAAATACATTTCCTTAAAATACACTAAAGGTATTTCTGAGAAAATTGCTACATACCTCAAAAATAAATATAATTTGAGAACTTCATTTAAAACTAATTCAAACTTGAGTAAATTTATCAAAAATAATAAAGACTACACACATAAGGATGATAAATCTGGGGTTTATAAGTTAACCTGCGGTGATTGCCCTAAAATTTACATAGGTCAAACTGGAAGAACTTTCCGTCATAGGATGTGTGAACATTTGAAGAGTTTCCTCAATAATAAAAGCAATTCTACATTTTCCAACCATTTGTTAGAAACAGGACATACTTTCAACCATAACTTTGAAATTCTACATATAGAAACCAAAATGTATGCCTTAAATCTGTTAGAATCCCTAGAGATAAATAAACATAATAAAATTGGAATATGACTTAACGAACAAATAGATTTAAATAGCTCACCTCTGTTAAATATATTCAGATAAGCTGGAATTTGCAGGGATCCTTGTTTGGGTTTTAGTGCTCAATAAAAATTTATTGTAGTTACTGTAATATAAATAGCCACGGATTTCGGAAACAAGCTTAGTTATTCAAAATGTGATCTTGCCTGATGATGCTACTGTGATAGCGAAACAATTGTTGTGAGTTTAACAATAAAAATTTGTGAAAATCAGAATAACCTTATTTCAAATTATTGAATTGGTTCGGCTGAAAAGCTTGAAACATCACTAGAAAACCAAGTTTCCCAAATTTTTGTCGCATATTTTCAAAAAAGCTCGTTATGGCATTAGGCTGATAGACCTGTTTTCATTGAATTTCTGAAATCTATAAGTTTCAAAACGTATGCTGCTGAATTTTCAGGTGGAATCAATTCTTTTTGTTAGATCCGAATAGTTTATTTAAGATAAAGTAAATCAAAAACGGGTGAAAGAAAGCAGAAATTATGTAATCTTGCACTTTTCATCGAAGTACTACATCCTTTGATTCCAAGCCAATCATTATTTGGAATCCAGAAATTGAAGGCTTATCTAGAAGCATCTATACGAAGAAATATCGGAATTCCCAATACTGCCCTAAGTGTCAAGTTAGAATATTTCGAAACCTTTTACATTTGCACACATTCATAATGGAGTAAACTAGTCTGATCAAAGAATATTAATGAAAATTTCAAGTTTTCACAATTGCCTTTGTGAAATATTTTTAGGTAATTTGTGGCAGAATTTCAATGAATACGAAATCCTGTCAAGAAAACTGTTACTTTTCGAGAAATCAAAGGGGACACCTCATGCAAAGAAAACTGGTAAATAATCGTTTTAATTACAGAATTCTACGAGAAAGTCACAGCTTTGAAAGCGAAAGGCATCAAGATTCTCATAGCTATAGGAGGTTGGAATGATTCGGCAGGTGATAAGTACTCGAAATTGGTTAACAATCCTGCATCTAGAAGAAGATTCATTTCTCATGTGGTCGATTTCATTGAGGAAAATAATTTCGACGGGCTTGATCTGGATTGGGAATATCCAAAATGCTGGCAGGTGAGAGAATATACCAATATTAAATATATAAAAACAAACCTCTCCTTTATTCCGTTAGAATGCATTATGAATATTGACTAGTTGACTAGTTTCAATGATAACATCATCTTCAGGTGTCCAGATAATAGGTTAAACTACAATACTGAAGGCCATCATTAAACATACGCCAAAAACTCAAAGGGTTATTCTGTTTAGATTCATTACTTGGAACTCATCTTTCCTTAAATCTTGACTATATGAAATATTCATATCTTACGAGTAAAGAATTCAACGTGCGTGAACTGATTGATATTTCGAACGTACAAAACAACGACATTTTTGAAGGCTGAGCAGCAGTAGAACTACAGAAACAAATGGCAATCAAAAGTAAAAGTAGATCCCACATTTGATTTATTACATTATCCTCAACATAGTGGCGGAGTTTTTTTCTAAACTGGTTCTGTTTCTCTGTTGTCGCACCAATGCTAGCCAGGTAACAGGAAATTTAAAAATCTTTCATCGGAAACATAGATATAATATAGATATAAAATAATAGACGCACATGTTTCTTAATTAAATCATTTCAACATACCGAGTGTCCCAGAAGCTAGTACTAATGAAAATAAAATAAGAACACTTTACTGCAATCATGGGTTCTAATTCTTTTCACTTGCAAGACACAGGATATTAAACTTGAATTCCAAAATGGCTAAAGATATTTCGATGCGTCTCAAGACAGACACGCACTGCTTATTTAAAATTAATTTCTAATCTTTCTTGGAGTTTCAAACATTTTCAGTGGCGTATATAAAAAAGTTAGAACTAGAAACGCCACTGAAATTTTGGCAAATAGCTTGACGGAATTCAAATTTTTGAAAATTATTTTTTCAGAACAGAAAATCTACTAATAACAGAGAAATGTGATTTTTATGGGCGTTTTAAGATTTTGCATGAAGAAGCTGAAGACCTGAAGGTAAACTTGGTGGAATATATAGGAATAAACCGATTAAAAATTTCTGGAAATTTATTGAATGACCAGACCGAGTTCAGATGTTCAGATTTTAGTCGAAAGCTTTTAACCTCACCATTTTAAAGAAATTCAGGCTTAAGCGTTATAAGATTTGATTTTTCATAGAAAAAGAACCCTTGGGAAAAAACGGAATATTTATTGACTGAGTTGAAACAAGAAGCCAATCAAAATAGGTGTTATGACCGCAATTGTTTTCGATACAAGCAGTGACCGATCGCCTCAAAGTTTTTTGAAGTCTGTGACATTTTTTTGAATCTGATGATATCCTATTCGAATGCGTTTAAGAATTTCAGTTGTCACCGACTAAACAAGGTCTTTCAGGTATCCAACGGATTAAGGTCCGGAGACCGTGGTTGTCAAGATACTGGACCTTCTCGTCCAATTCAATAAGGACCATTAGTATCATTTAAGTATTGTCGAACTTTAAGTAGAAAATGAGCTAGAGCTCCATCGTATAAAATCCATAAATTTCTGCGCTGAGCTAAAGGTATGTCTCCTTGAAGAAAAGGCACATTATCCGTTAAAAAAATGGAGGTCATTAACATTGAGTGTTTCAAAGAAGTAGATTTGAAGATTACTACATACTTAGGGAGAATTCCATTTAAAAAGTGCCTGCCAGAGAAAACTTAAAGACCCCAACGTGGATCATCACATGTTCCTATTGAAATATTTATCGAATATCTTTATTGATGCCTAATCTATAAAATTGCATGCGGAGTAGCTTCCGCTCATTGATGAATATTGTAAAAAATTGTAAAATGCGGGTAAATCCTGCTTCGTCATTAGAAAGAATGAGGAAAAAATTAGAATTTCTTGAAATGTTGTTCACAAGCTATCGGCAAAATAAAATTCGTTGAACGTAATCCTCAGATTCACTGGGTTTTAAAGTTACTAGGGATAAAAACTAACGTGTGAGTATAGCTTTCAGTAGCAGCTATTCTTGGGACGAATTTGCCAAGATTTTTTCTTACCCTATACAAATTCTTTTCTTCTCAGTAAGGTTGGAAAAACTATTTTTTCCAACTTAGCACCCTGTGTCTAGAAAGTGCAAATAGTTAAGACCTATGTTCGCAGGAAATTTGTTCTTATTTTCATTAGTCCTATCTACCCTTTCAGTTTTTTATACCTGCTCTCGGACACCCTGTATAGATTTGACACTAACTGCTATTTTGAACAAAGAATTACGTTCATAATTCTTAGATAAATTTAATTTCAACAGTTGTTCTTGATTTGGAATGTAGCACAGAAAACAAAGCTGTGTGACAACTAACTGTTTCTTTCATAGAAAAATAATTAAGACTAACTTACTCTTTAGGTTGATTGTAATAAAGGACCGGATTCGGACAAAGAAGGATTCGCAGACTTTGTAAGGGAACTTCATGCTGCATTCCAACCCAAAGGTTGGCTCCTCTCTGCAGCAGTTTCTCCCAATAAGAAAGTAATCGATGAAGGATATGATGTACCAACTCTTTCCAAATACCTTGACTGGATAGCCGTAATGTGCTACGATTATCATGGTCAGTGGGACAAAATCACAGGACATGTGGCACCTATGTATGAACATCCAGAAGATGCCGATGCTACCCTTAATTCGGTATGGAAATATATCTCCCTCCAAAACTGTAAATAGGAAAATGACTTTTTATTTTCAGAATTTCACAATTAACTATTGGATCGAGAAAGGAGCGGATAGAAGGAAATTAGTAATGGGAATGCCCATGTATGGCCAATCTTTTTCTTTGGCAGAGAATACTAACAATGGGTTGAATGCTGCTACATACGGAGGTGGGGAGGCTGGAGAAGAGACTAGAGCCCGAGGTTTCTTGGCATACTATGAGGTAAGTGAATGATTATGAGAAATTTTAGCGGAGCTCTTCTGAACTAAAAATATTTCGTATTATTCAGAAGACAATTGATCCAATTCTTTCGAATATGAATTAAATGTGTTATTAGGGCCGAAACCTTATAACTTGCATTCAAAACCTTATAACTTGCATTTCAAAATCCGCTGGATTGTTTTTGGAATTTTAAATTTGTATCGAAAATCAAGCTCTAAAATATATAAATAAACGTATCAAACAGAAAATGAAAGTAGAATAAAAACAACATCAAAAGCATAAAAATACAACAGCACGCTCAATTCTGAGAATCTCATGATCTATACGATAAAGTGAGGTATCTCGCTAGAGAATTTAAACCAAGAATGCAAATAATATAGTAAAAGTCTACAACGCAAATATTATAATAGATCTAATAAACATAGCTGCAGTACGAAGACAACACTGCGAAGGAATATATCAATCTGGCAGAACTACCACATATATGAAACGAGAAAGACCACAAGGTAGAGCACCTGGAATTCTGAAATTAGAAGTGGAAAAATCCTAAAACACTTTAAAACAGAAAGGCAACTAGATGGTGTCACAGCCGAAATACTTAAGGCCCTGGAAATAGAAACACTGTACTCCTCGTGCTCCAAAATGTAGAATAAGAAAGAATGGCTGATGGAATGGTGCAAATCAGTGCTATACATAAAATAGTATATTTTGCAACTAGTGCGAGAAGTTGTCGATGCCCACGAGAGTGAAGTTGAGCGCACTCGCTTCACTCGAGTGGGCAATCGACAACCTCGCACAAGTTGCACATACTATTTTTTATTACGAATGCGGGGATAATGGGAGTATAAATATGGGGTCCAGGGGCAAAGCCCCGGTAGTGAGGATTATCACTCATTTTTTTAAGTTTAATTTTTTAATTTAGTTGTTATACGCGAGTATAAAAAATTTTTATTTAAATGCCAACCTTACTTACTTAGTATTGACAGTTCGACTGTCTTATTTTAATTTTGTCAATTTGCGTGTGCCAACGAAAATTTGCGTGCGAGAAGTTTACTTGTCGCACTCAAATCGTCATCAAATTTACTCAAAACTCGTGTGGTAATTGTGAAGTGGGCAGTTAGCGTCTTTTCGACCCCAAAAGCAAGCGCAAAGATAGTACTTTCCTCGCCTGAGTAATAAAAAAGGATATTCCACGAAGTGCAACAGCTACATAAAAGTAGCTCTCATTCCAAATGCCAAAATAAAGAGTTTTCCAATAAGAGGTTTAATTTTTAATAGCCCGCTATCTGGGCAACTGTCACTTTTGAAGCTATCATCTTGTAACATTTGTCAAGGAAAATCTACGCCATTACTAAAAATGAAACGATACGCGCAATGAAACTGTTGAAATTCTCTACAAAAATTGTGAAAATTCTGCAGTCACAGTTCGCAAAACTAAAGCACTTTTAAGTCGTCGTGAAGCACCTACTCGGTCAGCAATAATGAAATTGGTGAAAAAATTTGAGCTGTTGGGACAAGTTAGTGATGTCAAGAATCGAAACCGTGTGAGTCGCTCAAGAACAACTGAGAATATTGCCGCTGTAGCCCGTAGTATCGACGAAAACCCAGGTTTGTAGATCTCGATCCTCGATCTTTGGAATTAGGCATTCCATAGACGACATTACACCACATTTCACATGAAAACTTAGGACTCAAGGCTTTTAAACTGTAGTCAACATAAGAACTCAAGCCAGTCGATCACCAGCAACGTCATATCATCGCTGATTGGGTCCTTGAAATGCACAAAATGATCCGGATTTTCATCGAGAAATCATCTTCAGTGATGAGGCCCATTTGAACCTCGGGGGCTACGTTAATAAGCAGAATTGTCTCATTTGTTTCTCGGAAAATCCAAGAATGATTGTTGAAAAGCCTTTCCTCAACGTGTCACTGTTTGGTGCGGTTTTTGTGCTGGCGGTGTGTTACTTTTTCTAAAATGAGGCTATTATGCAGAGTGAATTGGGTTACCGAACTATGATTAATGATTTTTCATGGCCGGAATTGGAAGATATTGATATGGACGTTTATTTTCAACAAGACGGCACTATATACCTCACAAGCAACGAAACAATCGCAATTTTGCAAGAAAAGTTTTCTGGCCGTGTTATTTCGCGAAGAGAAGCTAGCTTCAAATGCCTGAGTAACGCCTTTGTTCATCAAAACGCATAAACCCATTGTATTGTGGTATTCACTATCAAAATTTTAATTTAAATAACCCCATAAAAGAACCTCAGTTTGTTTAATGAAAACACAATGAACGCGAATCTAACCAAATTAAATCATCTCTACTGTGCGCAATTGATTTCAAAAAGCTTCAAGTGAGAAATTTTCACATAAAAAATGCATTGCCATTTTTATAACAGCCAATTCACATCGGAATCTCAAACAACAGACCAAGCACAACGCTCAGTCAATAATTGGTTTATGAAAACAACAACTGTGTTAGATATTTAACATTTAAGTATTCTTCTGATTCTCTCAACAAGATAACAAACAGAAAATAGTGTCCTTTGTATTTATATTTATTATTATTTATATATTCCCTCGTTTTACTAACACTTCAGAACACTAGATTACTCAGTAACCCCAGGATCTCTTAGATAATTGTATCTTATAAAACTCCAAGATGGAAGAATAAGTAAACATAGAGATGCATTTAAACGTAAATATGGTTACTTTGTAGTCAGTTGCAACAGTATGATATTAAAGTGACAACAACTAGCGCCCAAAACTCACAAGTGGAGGTGCAGTAATCAACACTTTGCAATGACGTGCATTACTGTTCCCTAATATGAATGCTTATCCTAAGAATCGATATTGAAATTAAACATAGAGTATAAATTAATTTGAGTGGATTATTATATTTCAGAATAAAAAATGGAATTATTTCATCATTTTTGTATAAGTTTTTAATATCTTGCAACTTTTACGCATCAACATAAAACTTATAGATGGTAGGTTAGGTTTTATTTCCAAATATTTTACACACCTTGCGCGCTTTTCGAGTTTTTTCAATCAACAGTATTTTATAGCTTAAAACCACTAAACATGCACAAAACAATACCGATTGTAAATATAAACGTAAAATGAACAATGAACCCCGAGTAGACCTCTTGGCCACGTAAATTATAACAATAAACAAAACGTTGATGACATATCCAAAGTTCATTCAAACTTTTATTAGTACCACAGAAAGAAGGAAAGTCTACTTCTTTCTTTGAGATGGCCACACCTAATTTCATAAATGTTGATGAACAGAAATGTTACAGCATCTCTATATCCTCTATATACTTATCTGTTTGAGATTCCAAAAGTCAACAGGGTCTCTCTGTCTGATAATCCTACGTCCGATCTCTACCTATATACTCCTATTACCAGAGGAATCAAATTCTTAGTGTCTTCACTGAAATATTCACTGTAGATTGAAAGTTGAACAAAAATTTACACTGAGAAGTAACTGAACAAAGTTATTTCGAAAGATGACGGTCGTAACCAAGTTTCTGCACGAAGTTATTATACATTATCAGCTAATTCTCAATCCAGTTGAACTTGGTGCGTGTAATCCGCATTTTCGTTATAAGAATCAAGAAGACCAAAGGGAAGCCAGTTACTAACTAATGCGATCTGAGCAGTTTTCAGATAATCTGCTGTGATCATGTAATAAGCCACCTCTTTGTGGGAGGTGGTTGGATTGAAAATATTACTAGATTGACTTATTTACGAATGGGGTGCGAACCAATCCTAGTCGAGCGATCCTAGGAAGGGTACGGCCTCTCTGTGATAATGAAAATGGTAATGGAAATCAATTATGGATTTTAAGACGTATAAAAATAAAGTGTGCCAAAATACAATAGTTTTATCAGTTCTAAACTCAATAAAATCTAGGGGGCGATGTAGATCCCTCAAACACTACGAATCATTTACATAATTCCAAATTCTGTCTAAATTCTTCAAACATAATAATTACGAAGAGATATGTCAACCTACCATCTACTTCTTAATTCCTGACTCTACTTCAATTAGACAATTTGAACCTGAATAATATACCAAAATTTTTAGATCTTACCGCTAGACTCCAAGACCATACATTCAAAACAAAACTGGGCACACGCGATCTTCTACGAGCAATGGAACGACGAACTATTACCGGTACTCTTATTTCCTTGGTCCCGGAGCTTAGCAATTTCTCTAATTCTTCTGACTCAATTCTTAAACTTCAAAAAAAAATTACTAATATCACTCAATATAATTATAATAATCCTAAATTCGGAGACCAATTCGAGCCTCGCACCACGATCTTTTCTCGACGATCTTACTAGTTTTTGCGGCGTGTCAAGTCTCCCTAACAAACTCTCTTTTGGCCTTTTTAATACCTAGTACGCATCGGTTTTCTCCTACCAAATTTTTAGTTCGTTCACCCGCTCAAAATTCTAACTTAGAACTTTTCAAAAGCTCAACTCCTTGTCGAGCCACACGTGTTAATTCCGACGTCAGCGTTTTCCGCGGAAACTTTCCGTTCATTAACTCATCTGAAGGAACATATTTACGTTTCGTACAATCAGCTGTTATGAACTTTTTGATCTGTAGTTTGTTGTTACAATATTTAGGCCAGAGTAAAATAATTTCCTGAAGCCGCCGTTCGTGTGTGCCTCAAAAGCGAATTCCTAAGTTTAACATTAACTGGTCTGGAGATTAGAATAACTGGTCTGGAGATTAGAATAAACAAATTAATTCAGGGGCATTGAACCTCGCGTTGAATTTGCTATTGTCCACTGCATTATTCCCTGTATCATTACAGTCCTTTCATGAATTCTAAATCTTGTTGGTACCACAATCATAAGAAATTGAGTTAAGTTGAAATGTCATCATTTTAAGTCGCCCCATAGAGGGGCGATAAAAAAATAGAAACATTTGGATCGTTTCATATAACAATAAAAAATTCTTAAATTCATTTCAGATATGCACAAACGTCATAAACAAAGGTTGGACTGTCGTCAGGGATAAGAAAGGCAGAATAGGACCTTACGCATATTTAAGAGACCAGTGGGTATCATTTGATGACATTGGAATGATCAGGCATAAATCGCAATACATCGAAGCTATGGGCTTGGGAGGAGGAATGATATGGGCTTTAGATTTAGACGATTTCAAGAACTTATGTGGTTGCGAGGAATATCCTCTGCTCAGAACAATAAACCGAGTGTTGAGAAATTACTCCAAACCAGCTCCAAAATGTATCCTTGGTAAAGGCAAAACTGAGGAAAAAAAACCAACAGTAAAACCCACGCCAACTAAAAAACCTTCAAGTCCCACCTATTTACCAACTGAGCCAAGTCAACCGTCTTACCCTAAAGAGATGCCATGCAATGGGAGAATATTTGTGGCTGATGAGATGAATTGCCAAAATTATTACATTTGCAATCAAGGAAAACTTCAACTTCAGGTCTGTCCTCATGGATTATATTGGAACAAAGATCATTGTGATTGGCCAGAAAATACGGCTTGCCATCCTGATGCCACAACTTCTACGAGCACAACAGAAATATCCACACCAGCATCAACAGAGTATACTACTGTCGAAATTCCTACAACACCATATGTTACTGGGACAGATTTTCAACCTCCGGCTGAGGGTGGAATGAAAGTTGTGTGTTATTTCACAAACTGGGCTTGGTACAGGTGAGTAAATAATCAATATTTTGCCATAAAAAAATATGGAACATTTAGGGCATCGTCTTATGAAAAGTGAAAATTTGACACGTTTCATTGAATCGGATTGGAGATCAGAGCACCAACATCCAGTAAATTTTTTTGAGATATCATATTTTATATTTTCTTCAAAATTCAATATTTTCATCACAGAAAATTCGAGCTGCGGTTATAGCGCAATCATAAGAAATATTTGATTGATTGGTGGAAACTCATTTTAATTAAAAAAATATATGAGACAGTAATTTATTTCCACAAAAATGTTATATAGTACAATGTAATACCTGAAGAAGCCATATCGTGGTGAAAAAATTGTTGTAGTAGTACAAACATTTTTGTGGAAATAAATTACTGTCTCATATATATTTTTTAATCCATAAGAAATAGCCTGAGCGAGAGAAAAACAAATTTAATTTCTGCGAAAATTTTCTTATTAGAAATAATATTTTGGTGAATATATTTCATTAATTTCATTCAGGTTTCAACAAGATTCTTCGTTTATTTTTCCAATTATGGAATGAAATATTCAACTCTTCTTATATTCAAGCAATCAGTAATAGTTATGATTGTGTTAAGGGGCAGTTTAGACTGTAAGATCCATTCCTTTTTCTGGTCTCAGAAATTTTTAGATTATTAGAGCATCTACCGGTACATCGTAAGAAATTTTTAGAGCATCTACCGGTACATCGTAAGAAATTATGGGAATACTCGTATTTCAAGATTTGCCTGAGGCAAAAACTTCTCAGAAATAATTGAATTAATATTCACAGATAAAAAAGCAAACCAAAATCATGTTTACTGACGTTGAAGATATATTGAAAGCATTTTTTTCAAGATCATAATTTCCATTTCATGTTTCCTAATGATAGGCGAATATCTGATACGATTCTTCATGAAAAATTCACGAAGATTTGCTTCATGAATATTATTCTGTTGTAATACACCCAGGGTCGTTTACCCTTGATACATTGTAACACACAGAGTCGTTTAGCCTTGATATATAAGGGTGTGTGAAACTTTTCATATTTCCTAATTTCAAAAAAAATTTAGTTAATTCCACTTTTTAAACAATGAAACATTTGCTCTAAAAAATTGGAAAAGATAGAAAAACTAAACAATACATTTTCTCCCATGAAATAAACTTTTTCTAACTATTATACCTTACCACCGTCACCATTAACTACATTCTACTAATTATTCCTGGATCTAGTTCCCAACTCGTAAATATATTAAATCACATAATTACTTTACTAAATTCCCTTTTTGGAAAGATATTGGGTTCGTGCTTCTCGCACGAAGGACAAGTCTTTTGTTTCAAAAATTTTTTCTGAGGAGATGGATAGACCAAAAAATAACACATTTAAATGAGAAATCACATTCAATTAATTAAATAGTGTCAATCAATTTTCACAATGTTCAACAATCTTTTGGATAGCAATTAATGTAAAACGGTATTCTAAAATCAAATCATAGTTATTATTTGAATAAAGTTTTGGAAGACTTCAGGACCCTGGACTGTCAATTTTAATAAGTCATACTTTCGTTCTCGCTTATAACAACTTTCATTTAAAGCCAATACAAACATGTTAGTGAAGTTATAGAAAAAAAATCCTACCTTTTTCGGGTACTTCTATCCACAAAACCAGATACCATGTTGAAAAGCTGAACTCTCTACACGGGGATGTTGGCCTCAGCTCAAAGGCATAACACCCTTCAAGAACAAACTATATTTTAGCCCTGTATTTTTCAAACGCAATTAAATTAATACTATACCGGCCACGAACTGATTAGTGCTCAACGACGACTTCCTTTTTCTAACTTGTAAATCACTGAGTTTTTTCCTCCTACTCACAATTTTCCTACCTCGGCTTTTTAGAAGTTCCCATCGCTTTAAATACCTTCAAACGTCTAGACCATCCAAATCTTTTGACTTGTCGATTTCTTATCTCGACTTAACTGAGAATTCCCAATCTTAGCCGAAGTCCTTTGTGTCGTCTGCACTAAAATCATAACCGCGAACTTCCGTTCCCAAGACCTCCTGTTAAATTTAAATGAATCTATCCATTGATTAATACATTGTTGCTTTAAGATTCTCGCCCATTGTTTACGCAACTATTGATGCCGCTTATCGGCTACGATCGTCAAGGGGTCGAGTTTTATCTAATAGACTTCTTTAGATCAAAATATATTTCTGTATTCCTAAGTCTAACATAGGCCCTTTATTACACTGTTTCGAAAATACACTATGATAAACTTTAGAAAAAAAAATATTTAATCAAAATATTGAGCAATTTCAGAAATATCCGAAATTGCTTCACGTGTTTTATTTACATTTATTGCGTTATTTTTCAGTTAAAATATAATAAAGCTTTAGTTATCGAGTGCTTGTGGGTACTCACTTTAAAATTATTGAAGACAAAAATGATAGGCCCATAATTTCTTTCCGTATGAATAATGTACATAACCAAACGTATATGAAATAACCTAATATTCTGCGAAAACATTCAGTATTTAAAATTTCACATTTTTATATTCAATGAAAAATATTAAGAGTACAAATCAATTCGGTCCGTTTTAAAAAAATGGCTTCAAAAAAATTAAATTTCTAAATAGTAATAGCTGAATTCCACGGTTTTAGACAGATTGGACATCTGCCGATAACCTCCAGTTTGAAATGTTTTCAGTTTCATAAAAAACATTTTTTGTTACGCTCTTGAAACTGTTAAAAATTCTAGTCTTTTGTATTAATTGGAAAAAAGTGTACCTGAAGTACATCCTATGCTTGTAGAAGTTAACGGTGAAAATGCTCTAAGTTTGTTAGAAACAGGACATACTTTCAACCATAATTTTGAAATTCTACATATAGAAAGCAAAAGTTATGCCTTAAATCTGTTAGAATCCCTAGAGATAAATAAACATAATAAAATTGGAATATTACTTAACGAACAAATAGATTTAAATAACTCACCTCTGTTAAATATATTCAGATAAGCTGGAAATTTCAGAGACCTTTTTTTGGGTTTTAGTGCTCAATAAAAATTTATTGTACTTACTGTAATATAAATAGCAACGGATTTCGGAAACAAGCTTAGTTATTCAAAATGTAATCTTGCCTGATGATGCTACTGTGATAGCGAAACGATTGTTGTAAACATAACAATAAAAATTTGTGAAAATCAGAATAACCTTATTTAAATATTATTTAATATGGATTTTCACCAAGTAAGGACTGATTCAATTCAAAGGCGTTGTATACTACGAGCTGCTAAAACCTGGTGATTCCATTACGAGTGATCGGTACAGACTGCAATTGTGATATAATATATTATCCTTATACGCCTAGATCTTCTGTGAAGTTTACTCATAAGCTTTTTCAGCTTGTACGAGTTAGAAGTTTATTTTTGTTCTGAGTAGGCTTTGTTGCAGCGGTTTTACGCCATTTTAGATCACAACACTGTTAATTTCGACTCAACAGTGAAATTACTTCGTTTGAACCGTGTATTACGAGAAATACGGCCGGAATATAAAGTCAGACATGATAAAGTTATTCTTTTGCATGACAAAGCAGCCTCAAAGTTGTTATAAAATATTTAGAAACTATCAAATGGGATATCTTAACACAACCGCCGTATTCTGCCGACATTATTCCTTCTTTTTTTGATTGTCTCTGTCTTTACTTGACGGAAATTCATCTGTGAGTATTTAAATTGTTTAAATACTCACTTGATGAAGTCATGGTATGACTAAACAATTGTTGTGAAAAATCAATAAAATAGCGGAAGTTAATATTTGTTATTCTTATATCATTCCTTCTGACTACTGACTGCTTCGGCGGATGCAACATGATTTGGCAAGATATCGAAAATTGGCTTCAAAAGACCAGAAGTTTTTCTGTGACGAAATTCAGAAATTGCCTGAGAAGTGGGAAAAAAAAGTAAGCAGTGATGGAAAATATTTTGATTATTCATATTATTTCATTATCTTATGAAATCAATGCATTTTTTGAGTTAAAAAAAACGGCCAGAATAAATTTGTACTCCCATAAATGACAAATATAGTGTGCTAGCATTCCAAAGATATTCCGATTTAAAAAAAAAACTAAGGCTGACTAGTAAAAATCGGCTTCTGAAATTAATAATTATTTTTCGACGATATAGAAATGAAATATGATAATATAGAATTCAAAATACATTTGAAGAATCTGAATTTCATGAAAACTCAGAATGAACAAGCATTTAAAACAAAGAAACAAAAACTCTCACTAATAAAGAGTAGGAAACGTAAAATTATTTTCGGAAAAATAAATTCCAGAAGCCTGGAATACCAAATACATTCGAAGAATCTGAATTTTGGCAGATCTCAGAAATAGACTATTTTTATAGAGCCCGGGTAGCTCAGTCGGTAAAGCATTGGACTTTTAATCCAAGGGTCCAGGGTTCAAGTCCCTGCTCGGGCGAATCTTTTATTTCGATTTTATTGCATTGAAATATACAAAGATGATGCTATTGTGGCAGCGAAACAATTGTTAAATTGTTAATGAATAGAGTCCTAAAGTGTCCTAAAAGTAGGGTATCACTTTCTGTACCAAGGGTGTTTTACAAAGACTGGTTTCAAATACCTATGCGTGTTTATAGAAATTTATGAAATAAAAACAAATTCCAACTTGCACAAAAATTATTTCATCATTCTGTGATTTCATCAGTTGAGTATTTAAACTGATGATTAAATATGTACTTTGTAGTTAAATAAAAATACCTTTCACCAAACTTTTCTTTTGGTTTGCATTGAAACCTCTTGTTGGAACAGCCTATATAAAAAGGTATTCCATAATTATGAGACCAAAGTACAACTGAAAATTTCTCTCAAAAATGGGTAGTAATTATTTTTAAATGTTTTCTCAGAATAATTTCTTACGGATATACAGAATATTCGAGTTAAAAAGGAAAAATATATTTCAACACTGCTAAAGGAGTTTCGGATATTCTAAAGAAAAACTTGATCCGATGGTTTAAATGCTGGAGGAGACAATTTTGGAAGTGAACACTATTTTTATTTTATCATTGTGGTGTTTCTTCTCCCAACTTTTCACAAGAATCTGGTTGAAAAATCTGATATTTTAAAGATATAAACGATTTTATGTCCATCATTAAAAAATCCTTTTTTTCCATAAAAACATTGTTATTATATTCGTTTAGGGAAGTAATGAATACCGGTTTTAAACGTGTTATCTCCAAGTGAAGGGATATTGCAACCTATAGGTAGAACATGTAATACATATCGCAAAGTACGAATTTTTTTTTATTATTAAGCATATTCCCAAAAATCATGTGTAATAAAAAGTATAAAAGGCTAACAATTCTCATTAGCTACAAAAAATTCAGAGAAAAGCACTGACGTGAAGTCAAGAGTTTTGGCGCGATTGTTCATTGTTTATTTCCTCCGAAAATTTCAAACTTGTGAATAACTTCTTAAAGAAACTACATATGATAAATAAATGACGAACTCAATCGAGATTTTCAGACCCTAAACGTACCCCGAAAGTTTCAAGTCTCTATTTATTTCCGTTCGAAAGTTATAGTGTTCAAGGTAGCGCTCAACGCTGATCCGCATAAAATTTTTTTTTTTAACTTCTAATCTTACGATTCTCACGAAATTTCATTTGGCGTTATTATTCTACTTCTAAATACCGAGTTTCAGATCGATTAAATCTGTAGTTCCCAAAATATTGGGAAAAATTGTCCATTAACGAACTCAACCAAAATATTTAGTCCCTAAACTCCTCTGAAAGTTTCAAGGCTCTGGCTCTTTCCGTTAGAAACTTAGAGTGTTTCCGGGCATTTGGCTAGAATAACTTTTGATCTGGGATTCTTCATCAGCGAGTCCAACCTAGTCGTTCAAGACCATTTTCGAAAATAACAGACATTTCGGCAAAACTATAGCACGGTGTTACCTGGAAAAAGACGCAAAATTTAAATATTAGGTCATTGAGAGATAAACCTCGCATATTTTGTTACTTTTCAAATAAATTGTATCTTTTCAACAGGCAAGGAGACGGAAAGTATCTTCCAGATGACATCGATCCCTCTTTGTGTACACATATCACATATGGCTTCGCTGTTTTGGACGCAAACTCTCTAACTATGAAGCCACACGACTCCTGGGCAGACATTGACAACAGTAAAATAACATTAACTCATTTTTTCATTCAACTGGTAAATTAAAATTTTTGCAGATTTTTACACCAAAGTGGTAGCATTCAAGGCTAAAGGACTCAAAGTTTTGATTGCACTTGGTGGTTGGAATGACTCATTGGGAAATAAATATTCTAGATTAGTAAACAGTCCAGAAGCAAGAGCGAGATTTGTGGAGCATGCATTGAAATTCATAGAAAAATGGGGATTCGACGGTTTGGACCTGGATTGGGAATATCCCAAATGTTGGCAGGTAAATACACTTTATACGCTTCACTCCAATTTTTATATTGTGTCACAAAAACTTATGATTATAAATTTTTACCTGATAAAGAGTTACGATTCCTTTTCTATTTCATGAAAATCTATTGAATATATCAGAGAAAAGATTTATTGAATTTCCAGTATTTTTCACATTTATTCACTAAGCACACATTATCGATTACATCATTGTCAAGTGGGAAGAATGCATTGAGATATATAAGGTCATTTTGTGGAGATTCTTCATGTTGAGTAATGAGGATCGGTTTATTTCAAATTCTTAGTGATCTTCATTATTTCCAAGCACTTCAACAAATCATTTTATAGCCGAAAACTCGGTGAATATTCTATTCACCGAGTTCAGTGGAAATTTATATAATTTCAACCAAATAAGTAAACATGTATAGACCGTCTAGAAAGTATCCAGAAAAAACAAAGCTCAATTGTAATTATTTAGTATATATTTTCTATTCTTGAATTACAAAATTATAACAAAATATTCATCTTATTTACTTATACAACCTCCATTTAACTTAAACACTTGACTAAACGTCGAGGTATACCCGAAACTAGATACCTCTATAATTTTCGGTGATGGTAGTTCAGGACTGTAAAACTGACTGAATTAAATCATCTTTATTTCGTGGCGCTGTTCGTTCAACTTCAATCTTCATTAGTCCCCATATGTTTTCAATGGGTCTAAGATCTGATGAAGCTGCTGGCCATGAAATGGTTGTCACTTAGTGTTCTTGCATCCAAGCTTAAGTGTATGCTGAAGTATCGCATCTTGCATTATCCTGCTGAAAACCCTGGATATATAGCATGCACCGTTTCAATGAGAAACTCGTTTGGAATACCCCTATACTTTTGACTACTAATGGAATCACCAACTACACAGAGAGGCGTACACCACGCTGAGATATTGCTCCCAAAATATTATTTTAGTGGGAAATTTGGAAATTTGAACGGCAACAGGTTGTTTTGATTGGATTTTTAAGTGATTTCCACCAAGTTGGGAACAACTTTCATCAGATATAAAGACATTATTGAAATTATCTTCTTGAAAACGTTGACAAAATTCTATCCTTCGTTCCTTTTGTAAATGTGTCATTATAGGGATTTTTTTGATTCCTTGATATGTAGCCTTGTCTTTTCAGTGGCATACGGACGGTTTATGGACATACTTTTATATTTCGTTGATTTCAAAATCTGTCAGCCAATTTTCGAAACCCCAGGCGCAAATTGTGTCGTCCTAAGGTCAAAAAAGCGCTTAAATTGTTTCCTTTGATCTTACGCGGTCTATGTTCATGCCATATTTTATCCTCTTTATAATCTCATATAGAGCACTTTTTCCCAGTTCAGTCAATTGTACTAATTTTTTAACGTTTCGAAAACTTTTTCTATACAAATATTGTTTTTTCTTTTTTCTAGTTGCGACATTATTTCATATATTGTATACCTGTTGACAACCCACAATATTTGACAAATAGTGTTGCCATGTAACTTGGGTCATAGCCGATTATCTGCACAACCTATTTTGTACATTACTTTTGTCTTAGAATGTTACAAAAGAGAAGTAGATATATTAAAATTATGAAAAATAATAAATTCCGAACACTTTCTAGACGGACTACATATGCCCCTCCATATCCAGTTACAAAAAATCCGGATCATAATTGAATTATGATATTTATCTACTGAAATAAAAAATTACTTGAATGAATTTGACCTAAAAATAGCCTTCTCAGGTTGTACGTATCTAGGAAAAATACTATTTAACACAAAACAAAAATAAAACACATTTGAAGTTTTGGGAATCTACTGAATCATTTCAAATGACTGCAACGCAACTGATGTGGGTTAAACAGGTGGGAACTTTGTAACGAGATTGGAAGAACAGACAAAAAGTCGGCAGTGTTAGATCATATTGAAACTGTTAATTTCCATATTGATATTAACCATCTCAAAATCCTCCATAAATATTACAAAGGCTATAGAATGAATTTGCTGAAATACCTAGAAACGAACAAGGACCATAAAAATCCTAGTCTACAAACAGTAAATAATCAATTAGAAATAAATCGATTCCCACTTCTTAACATGTTAAATCCCCATCGGCCTAAAATAATACCTTATATATCTTATATAGGTAGAAAATATCTACGTGCCCTCTCGTGTCGAGAAGGCATCAAAGCAAAGGAGCCATATGTAACGGAAAACATAGAGTTGTTCTCTCTCCTCCTCCAAGTATGGAGGAGGAGAGAGAAGCAACAGGGACCGTGTTAATTTCTCCTCCACTCTTAGCCATGCTATGAGCTGTGATTGCGTGCTTCGTTGACATTGAATCGTTTAGAGAAACATCAAGTCATTACTGTCTGTGGTAGGTATTATCACTGGGATAGATCAAGAAAGGCGCCGATTACGTCAAGATCACCACTAGTGTCAGATTTTAGGGGTATAATAAGAAGCTAATACCTCTGAATTGGGGGATCTACAAAAGTTTTCGTTCCTATTCGAAGATGTGGGCTGATCAGTGTGACAGTTAAAGAATAATTTGCACATTCTAATTGTCCCATTCTTTATGAATGGCATCTAGTTATTAGCAAGAGTGATGAGGGTTCTTCATATGGATTCCGCATAATTTTCATCCTGAATGTTTTCTTCTTGTAAAATACTGAAAGTTTAAAAGTGTGTCTCTATGCTACATAAATATTGCTGTATATTCTGCTCTATCATAGGCAATGAAGACTTTTTCAAACGAAATCGGGTTCTCCGAAAAAGTAATTCATGAATTGTTTTCCAGGTCGATTGTAATAAAGGTCCTTCATCAGACAAGGAAGGTTTCGCATCGTTAGTTAGAGAATTAAGTGCAAAATTCCGGCCCAAGGGACTTCTACTATCATCTGCAGTATCTCCTAGTAAAATGGTAATAGATGCGGGTTACGATGTGCCCACTTTGAGTAGATATTTCGACTGGATAGCTGTGATGACATACGATTTCCATGGAAACTGGGATAAACAAACTGGTCATGTTGCACCTCTTTATTATTATCCAGGAGATGTTTACGATTATTTCAATGCGGTAAGCAGAAAAATCATTTGCGATCTAATCATATGTATTAAAGCACATGCATGACTTTATGACTTCATTTTACCGAACTCATTGAAATTTGTAAGTATAATGTCTTACCACATTAAAACAGGCGACGTTAACCAACTCAACTAAAGGGACTGAAGAGGATTTGTTTTTATTTCACATGTGCGTCGTATGAAATGTTGTCATATTATATTATACATGTTTTTCTCAGGATTCTCCACATAGCAATGATTTCTAATAGACTACTAATTGCCAGCAGTCAATTGCGTCAAGTTCACTAGCTGCTGTCTACACAGCTAACGATCTTTTCGACTGAGACATATATTAATAGATTTACATTTCATCCATTGTCATATATTGACTCCAAAAATCCTATGTTTTCTGCTTAAACAGCTCCAAAGAGAACTAGAAATGATCAACTCGTTGTTTTGCTCCATTGTTAGCAAAGGCGGACCCAGTTCCAAACCAGCTTTTCCATTATTTTTAGACCCACAAAAGTTATTTCGCTAAAAAGAGTGAAAGAGTGTTACTTTTTAATCAACGTTGATCAGGGTTGATCAGGGTTGATTGTCATATTGTTGACAGCCGTATGTTGTTTTTCGGATTTTTCTACTTGTCTAAAAAATATAAAGTAAAAAGTTAATCCCGTAGTTCGATCCTGGAACTTTCGATTAACCAAGCGGTTGGCAATTTTTGTCTTTATCTATGAGTATAAGAGTCTATTATCCAGACAAATCTTTCTATACCGCCCAATGGCGAGTAGCATCGGTCGACCCACTTCTAGACTGCTCCAGACGCTAAGTATCGAGTCCGCTTGGAGTATTCGACCAGACGTCCTATCCATCCATCATCCGTTAATTTTACTGCATTTCTGGATTCATAAATATTGTGACAGTTTATTTCAATATAAGGTCCTTTTGGGTTTCTGTCGCATCCCTGTTCTGTTCCACAGACTTGACGATCCCCTGATGAAATTGAAATATTGAAGGAATTTCTAATTCCAGAGCGCATAGTCAGATTTTTCACATTTTCTATATTGATCTTTCTATATTTAGCTTAAAATCCACCCTGGAAATTTCACGATTTTAAGTTTGTTACTTTCTGAAGTTATAGTTCTTACAAACGATCGGACGGAGAGACAGATTTGAATTTGACAACGAGTTATTCATCTGATGACCAATCTAATTTTTCAAAACTGAATTGTGATGAAACGAAAGGCGCTCTAAAATAAGCCCTTGTAGTTTACTAAATGATATATTCATCATTATTTATTCTTCACTTCCTCGAATTGAGGTGTCAACTTGTCATTTATTTTCTGTGAATTGTAATGCTGCATCTTTTGATTTAGACAATTCCATATAGAAACTTCAAAAATTAAATATATTCAATCTACGAATACGGTATATTCATTGCCAGGAATAGCCGAGACGGACATTTGGCAAATATTGTATTCCATTATTGACCTCAGAGTTTGTAATTTGAATTGAGATATAAATATCGACCTTTCATAATTATGCAATAAAACAGGGCGTTCTCTTTCAATTTAAAATGAAATAACCTGTTGTAAATCCTTTTCCATACATTGTTTATGTGATCTGCTGCAGTTAACTTGGTCTTAATTTTATCACAACTTTTATGAGCCGAGCAATTTCGATAAAGCAGAAAATAATGCTTCATAAGAAATTAACTGGATATAAGATACTGAATTCTTTCAGGTATGAATAAATTGGAACTGAAACTTCGCCTTATTCCAATTTATTTTTCATGTTGGATGTAATTCATTGATCGAATTCATTTTTGAAGAGTTTCTTTCCTATGATATTCTATTCAATTAATTTTCAGAATTTCTCCATGCACTATTGGATAGAAAAGGGAGCTCCACCGAGTAAACTGGTTATGGGAATGCCTATGTATGGCCAAAGTTTCTCCCTTGCTGATTCAGCTAATAATGGACTGAACGCTCAATCTTATGGGCCAGGAGAAGCGGGAGAATTTACCAGAGCTGGTGGATTCATGGCATTCTATGAGGTATTTTGATAGTTGTTTTGAAATTTGCTTAAGAATTAATAAAAAGTAGGGTGTGTACTACATACGCATACATATAAATTTGTTTCCTCTATTGAACTGTTTCAGCCGTTAATATTTGGTAGTTGATCATAATTAAAACAATTTTTTTATTACTATGTTTTACTACCAACAATTTTTAGATGTTTCACAATATGCAAGGTTTATATTTTTGCAACTAGTTTCGAACTTTCGTTCATCTTCAGGAAACTGACCCATAAGCACATGGTACAGGGTATTATATATATATATATATATATATATATATATATATATATATATATATATATATATATATATATTTTATGTAGATTCAGGTACAACGTAGTGATAATAAAAAAGTGAGAGTTACAGGAAATTTGTCTCGACCAGATGTTAGAAAAAATAAAAAAATTTTTGGTAATTATGTGGGTAGGATATTATTTGAATGCATTGAATACATAGATAAGTTTGATCATTCATTATCTCAAGAATATTTTTCTGCACCAATTTCTAAACTTCAATGGGCTCCCAACAATCGACAACCTAAAAATATTACATGTGGAATCAAAAGGAACGAAGCTCAATTATCTGGAGTCCATGGAAGTTTATAAATTGGCGCAGAAAAATATTCTTGAGATAATGAATGATCAAACTGATCTATGTAATTCCCAAATTTTCAGTGAATTCAAATAACATCCTACCCTCATAATTATCCCAAAAAAAATTATTTTTTCTAACATCTGGTCGAGACAAAATTTCTTTAACTCTTAATTTTTTATTATCACTACGTTATACCTGAATCTACATAAAATACCCTTTACCATGTGCTTAGGGGTCAGGTGCCTGAAGATGAACGAAAGATCGAAACTAGTTGCAAAAATGTAAACCTTACATATTGTAAAATATCTAAAAATTGTGACATTCTTTTCGATATACCAGAATTTCCGCGTAAAGGAAAATTTAAAAGATTCAATTCCTGTTATCCATATTATAAGAATATTCATTTTTCAGATTTGTGAGAGAGTAAAACGAAGAAGTTGGAATGTAGTAAGAGATCCCCAAGGTCGTATGGGTCCATACGCATACAGTGGTAACCAATGGGTTTCATACGATGATATCGCAGAAATGAAAAGAAAGGTAAAAAGATGAGTACAAAAATAAACGATAATACTAAAGCAGTGATATTTCTATTTTATAGTCACACTTGATCAAAGAACTTGGATTGGCAGGAGGAATGATCTGGGCTCTGGATTTGGATGATTTTAGAAATAGATGTGGATGTGGCAAACATCCCTTACTGAAGACTTTGAACAAAGAATTACGTCAAATTCCTTCAGATATAAATATACAAAATTGTACATAATACAAAATTCCTAAATGTGTGTAAATGAAAAAATATATCTCTCCTTCTTTTTGATGTTATGTATAATTCAACGTTTCAAAGGATGAGAAATATGTCTTAGCTTAAGTTCCATTATATGTAAGAAACTTTTGTAATAAAACTTAATTAATTAATGATTATTCATTCTTGATCTTTTTATCGGAATTATACATACAGACTTAACCACAGAGAAATCAAAACCTTAGCTTGATCTCGTGCTATATCTTAAGAGATTCCTTAAAGGCATTAAGAAAGCATGAAACTAGATACAGCAAAAAAATTACGTACTTTAAATTCAAAATTATATCTGGTATATTTGCTAACCAACGCAAGAGTGCTTGCCATGAAATAAAAGATGGAAACCTTTACTCCGCTAAGGCTTTCTCAGCAGCTAGAAATTATTATAACCCTCAACTGTTGTAGCTCCAGATGTACTTCAATCAGCTTAAGTAAGGTAGACGAAATAGATATTAGGCCGCCTGAAATCTAACACCCCTATTTCTCAGTAATGGAGGATGGAATGATCTCTATTTCTCTTCATATTTATAATTCAATAAAATAACTGAAAAAGAGCAAAACAAGACCATTTTCTAAAACATATCTCAATGAATATTAGTGTTTAAAATTCAGAAAAATATCCATGTTGCCTTATTCCGGTGATTAATAGATGTTGAAATTAAATTGGTAGGAAATTAGTTCTATCGTTTTCCACAACGTCTTTCTTCGATTTATATACACATATTTGGAAAGTATTGACTCGCAGATTACAGAATTTATAATACTTATGTTCATTTTTTTTGTATATGACAAATCATTAAGGTACATTATGAACAGAATGCCTGGATGTACTCCACTTTTGACCATTTCCTCCATATATGTGAGCGTATTACTATTATCTTCTATAACGATCCTGGAATATTCAGCAAAAGCGCCGAGTTAATAAGCCCAGTCCAATGCGTCCAAGACTCCTTGGATTAATTCAACTAACTATATTAACTTATTATGTAGTTTCCGTGCTTTCGTTAATCATTAAACCATAAAGAAAAACATTTTTCTTTTCATTTATAGAACTGGTTTCACAATGGAAAGTTTGAGAACATCTCTGAATACTTATTTTATTGAAGCTCTTTCCATCATATGTGAGATTGTTTCAGTTACTATAGTTCTTATTTTTCAAATTCTAATGGGATTTCATCATATTTGTATTAGCTTGGTAGTTTTCCTCTTTATTAGTTCAATGCAAAAAATTACTTACTCGCCTTGTATTCTTTTGACCTTCTTTTCAATATGTATACAAACGCCTACTGAATCCATTGCCCTCTCACTGAACTAGGTATTACAACTTGAAGAAGCATGAAGACTCGTATTAGCAGATACTCAAAACCCTCAAATTCTACAACCTGCTAGTAGACCTAGATGAAATAACGTAACTCGCCACACGCGGCGAAATAAACAAATAAATAAATATTCCATCATCAAAGAATCATTAAGTACTAGGCAAGGCAGTACATACAGACCACAACTGGACTAGCTCAACTATTTAAAATCCCATGGCCATCCATATTATATTTGACTCCGAAGATCATCGACGTTTCAGTACTGGACTACACAGCGTTAGCTGCCTACTAAAAATATGGCACCGAGATTAAAAAATTCCTATAAGAGTACATAGAGTTGCGATTCGAACTATATGTATCAACCTCTACCATCTACAGAAAAACCTCCACAGTTCTGATGATAAGACCCTACTATCCCAGAGAGCAGCGTTCGATATCATGCACGCACTTTCGCATCCGAGCAACAACACAATGGTCAAATTAGCCAAAAAACCTTTTGTATTCCCTGTGCCCAGAGTCCCTCCCTATGTCACCAGACCTTGTCGCTGTCGGGGAGCTCATCCCGACTAGCCCTCCATTCCACCTCATCGCTGAGGTGGAATGGAGGGCTAAGTGATGTCTAACACAGTGGCAAGGCTGTCTGTTGCAGTACGGAGCTCACACTCTTAAAACTGACGTTACTCTAACCTACTGAACTTTAATCTTTCAGATTTTTCTATCCGATGGCGGAGTGCATTATCTCGGGAGGGTGGAGTCCCTGGGGAAGTGTTCGTACTCCCCCCTCCCTGGCCACCCAATTGGTGTCATACTCGAGAAGGCACCTGTTGAAAGTTTGCATGCTAGACTAGAAGGGTATTTCATATATCTAGTCGCAAGTAACTCAAGATTCAGGATTGCTCGAGAAGTGCTTCGGAGTTTAGCGGGACTTGACTTTTCGACCGGCCTCATCCTGAACATGGATTGTTTGCGAGACATTTATGAGGTTTTTGGGTCTTGACGATACGGTTTTAGACCGTTGGTACTCGAACCAGGATCGATTGAAATACTTCACAAGGGTTCGTGGGTCTTGGCGGTACGACCGGTTGACGGTGCTCGTACCGGGATCAAATGAAGCATCGATTCTCAGGATTTTTCTTGTTTCTTGAGAAGCCCCTTCGGCGTGTGAGTTACGTTCCAACAATTCGAGTACTGACCTTTATAGCCAGTAGCGGTTAGGTAGTGCTTCGCTGCTACCAGACACGGAGTGGATTTTAGAACTGAAGCCGAAACTGGAAACAGGGTGGGTTCAACTCTTCAGAGGGCTTCTCGTTTTGCCATATCCTTATCACACAACCTGATTTCGGGCACTTGTGGAGACTGCTTAGAGATCACCAGCCATGCTCATATGCCAATAATCGCAACGGTAGAATTTGCAATATCCAGAGTTCAAGAAGTGGGTGGGAAGCTCTGTAGAATGCCAACGACCTCAAATATTCCGCCATTTCGTACTTGACTTGTTTTCACAACTTTCTCGTAGATTCGAGCACATTCATCTTGAAAAAATCATCATGTCATATTCAGAAGGATTTCGTATTGCATTATGTAAATCAAAAGTTTCAATTGATGGCCTCAATTCGGCGGAAAACCACAGTCTAAGGAAAACAGTTTGAATTATGCCTGCTTAACTTAAGGCAGCAATCAAAGCCAGAAAGATAGATGGACCTAAAAACCATCTCAGCAGAGCTTATATTACGAAAACCGATTCAGTGGTTCTCGTAATACAAGCTCTGGAGAATTCTTGATCAACAAAGACAAATCACGAGTGTGCAACGACGCTAGAGACTTCGTAAGCGGCTTAAGAAGGTATATGCAGCAAGTCAAGCCCATAGGTAGTACGCGACACGGTGAAAGGAAGAGCTTTATTTTAAAAAGACTGGCAACCATAGAATACCGATATCATTTCTACAATTATCCAAAGTAGTGGAAAGTGGTCTCTAGATATTAATCACTGACTACTCTGGGTAGTCACAATCGTGACGATCGACAGAGTGAAACCAGTCTACACTATCACAGATGAACACACCCAGGTCGAATAGGAACCTAAAAATACTTGACTTCTCTGCTCCCGCGATGGTCGAAAAATATATCCATCGACATCACCGCGGTTCCTCAGTTGAGATTATAGTGGCGTACCAGCCTGTTGAGCCTATGTTCACTGCTCCCATGGGCGCGGGAATGGGATACGCCCAATCAGCACGCAAAACGAAACAGAAGTCCCCCTTTGCTTCCAGTATAGACTGGAAGCTTCGAAGCACTATCCTACTTCTACTGGCTATGCATTGTCACTATCCGAGTTGTTTTGGACGCAACTCACACGCCGAAGGGGCTTCTTGCCTCCACCGTCCATTCGACCGCCCAGTCCCGCCGTGGACACCTTAGTTGATCCGGATTCAAGCCCAGCCTAATGCGTGGTCGAGACTTCTAAACCTCTAGGCCAGTCCCGGTTATCCAGACATAAGAACTATGACCCTGAACGGCAGAGTACCTTTCTAGTCTAGCATGCAGGCTTTCAACCAACACCAAATTGGGTGGCCAGAAGTACGAATACTCCTGCGGGCCGATCTATCTTCCTGTGGTAGCCTTGTTTCCAAAAGGAGCCATTGAACGGTCCCCTAGAAGAGTTCAACTCGATGCCAGAATCCACGAACTCGAGGAAACTAACACGTCAGAGTATCTCTCCCCTGAAAACTAGTACAAATCTATTTCTGACGTATTCGCCCTTATGGACAGAGTACCTGCAATCGGATAGAACTACGCAGGTGGGTGGGTTATGGGTGAGTGACACCACCGTTACATCCACCAGATCCAGATTTGAACTACTTGAGGTGCTCAAGTGCCTAAGCAGGTACTAAAAAGTCAATATCCCGAATCATCACCATTGCGAGCGAAGACTCAATTCATCTTCCACGAACAAGTGGTCACCTCTTTCGAAAGGCTCTCTAAATTCAGGGGAAATAGAAAGAATTCCAGTGAATCCCAACAACTTATTATTGCACTTTTGGATTCACAAATCCAGACTGTTTTATTTACAAATATACAATATATCCTTATTTCATTTTCACAGACCTGCAAGAACATATAGAAAAATATGTAGTCGTTTTGATTGCTTGTTAAGGGAATGTATTTTTATCTGTCTGCAAATTATGGGGAGGTATTTGAAGGGATATTCCGATTGTTGTAATTAATTCTATATGGGGTGTATACGAATAGTAACGAAAAAATTTAGGGGGTGATTCCTTGTCAAGAAATAGGGTGGGTCTTTGATATAAACTCTACTCTTTTGAGTCCCCTTGCTTATTTGCAGCCCCCTAAAGATAGCGTCCGAAAAACAGTTTTTAATTTTTTCATTAAAACAAAAAACTGACAAGAATAAAATTGAGCATACATTTTATGCGGGCGAGAAGGCATTCAAAAAAATTTTTTGGTGACGTTCCTCTAGAGGTAGAAAAAGCCACCCCTAAACCTTCTTTTGCAAGAAACTTTTTTCCATACTTCCATTTTACAATAAAAAAATCAATTTTGGATAGCTTGATCCATTCTTAACAGATAAGGTTTTTTTGTAATTTCTTGCTAAATTTCGAGATTTTTGAGAAAAAAAATAATTTATCAACATGATAGCGTGAGTCGTAGAGACTGGAATTATTTCCAAACAAGAATTTATCTAGTTAGCGTCATTGTCATTTTGTAATGACAACTGACTAGTTTTGATTAACTCTGATTCAGGTACAATTATTGTCAGTTTTGTGGTAGACAAAAAATAAAAACTGTTTTTCGGCCGCCATCTTTAGGTAGCTGTAACTAAGCATGGGAGGCTAAAAAAAATAAAGTTTATTGAGAGACCCACCCTATTTTTGAAAAGGAATCACCCCCTAAATTTTTTCGTAACTATTCATATATAGCCTGTATATAGTTCTCACTACAGGTTTTCACCTTTGTGAGTCTTCATTTTCTTTTGTATATTTCTCATGCAACAAAGTTTCTTACGATTGTTACTTTATGTATTACATATATTTTTGTACCTTTAGTGGTATGATGTAAATTCATGGAAAATTGGTACTTAACCGAGAAGAGCTACTTAGAGATTGTCTAACATCAAAGGCATGAAAGTTTTTAAATGAGAGTGTTATATCCACTTGAAATTGCCCTCAATGTCAAACTCATTTTCAACATACTTTATGGAATTGTGGTAAACCAACAAGGTTTAGAATTCATGAAAGGGCTGTAAGGATACAGGGATTAATTCAGTGGACAAAAGCAAATTCAACGCGAGGTTCAATGCCCCTGAATTAATTTGTTTATTCTAATCTCCAGACCAGTTAGTGTTAAACTTTGGAATTCGCTTTTGAGACATGCACGAAATGCACGAAAGGAAATTATTTTACTCTGGCCTATATATAATTATGAAACACGACTTAAAAAGTCCGTTTTTAACAAAAAGTTTTCTTCTTTAATCACAACTTGTAAAAGATAAAGGATTATAAACACTACGGCTGAAGACGTATATTGCGTGAGCCTAATATGCTTACAATTGAGTGGTCAGATTAGTACTAACTGCATTTCAGTTTACAATTCAAAATGAAAGCTAGTTTGGAAAGATCAGCGTTATTTATTTCCTAGAAAAGTAAAGCAACGCTCGGTTGTGGATGTCAATAGTCGGCAGATTCTCGTAGTCGGGATTCCTTAACAATATTATAACAAATTACAGATTAAAAAGTTCATAAGAGCTGATTCTACGACACGTAAACATATTCCTCCAGATGAGTTTAGGAACGGAAACTTTCATAGAAAAAGGCTGACGTCGAAATTAACACGTGTGGCTCGACAAAGAGCTGAAATTTTGAAGGGCTAAGTTGCAATTTTGGGCGGGTGAACGCATCAAAAAAATTTGGAAGGAGAAAACCGACGCGTATTATAAGGGGCCAAAAGACAGTTTGTCAGAGAGTCTTGACACGTCAGAAAAACTAGTTAGATCGTCGAGAAAAGATCCCGGTACGAGGCTCGAATTGGTCTCAGAATTTAACATTATATTGAGTGATATTAGTAAAGTTTTTTTGTTTAAGAATTGGGTCAGAAGAATTAGAGAAATTGAATATAGTGCTAAGTTCCGGGATCAAGGAATTAAAGAGTACCGGTAGTCGTTCTTTATCGTTCATTGTTCGTGTTAAATAGGTCGTTTCTTGTAGAAAATCGCGTGTGCCCAGTTTTGTTTTGAATCTATGGTCTTGGAGTCTAGGGGTAAGAAGTATCTAAAAATTTTGGAATACATTCTGTCAAGAAAGTACCGGGAATTATCGATTTAAATCTGGCGGGGCAATGAGGCAGGTAAAATATTTTTTCCTAGGTTGGTACCACTGTCCTTAATTACTATGCCAAGCTTGAGCGGGGTCTGTCAACTAGTTTGTTTGCAACAGCTGATTAAGTCAGTCGATGTCAGAGTGCATGCCGATTTTTACTATGGGTGATTACGTTGAGCAAAGAATTTGTTTAAAGTTTTGTGTTGCAAATGAATTTTCTTGTGCCGATGCATTGAAAATGTTGCAAAAGGCCTTTGGTGATAATGCTCTATCGAAAACTCGTGCATATCAGTGATACAGAGCCTTCCAGGACGGTCGTGAAGTGGTCGCCCATCGACGGCTTCGATCGAAGATAACGTCGATAAAATTAAGGAAAGGGTGCTGGAAAACCGTCGTACCAGCTTGAGAGAGATAGCACATGATCTTAAGATATCCCACGAGTCCGCACGTATGATTTTGATTGATATTTTGGGCATGAGGAAGGTGGCCGCACGACTCGTACCGAAAGACCTGAATTTTCTTCAAAAACGTCATCGCGAACAGGTTGCTTCAGACATGCTGGATCGCTGTAATTCCGATTCTACATTCATGGAACGCGTTATAACTGGTGATGAGACCTGGGTCTACGAGTACGATATGCAAACAAGCCAGCAATCATCGGAATGGGTGGCAAAAAATGAGCCGAAACCGAAAAAACCACGCCAAAGCCGCTCGAAAATGAAGATGATGCTCATTGTTTTCTTCGATATCCGTGGCGTGGTGCACTACGAATTCGTTCCAGAGGGTCAGACGGTAAACAAGGAGTATTACCTAGGCGTTATGAAACGTTTGCGTGAGCGTATCCGTAAGAAGCGGCCAAATTTGTGGGCGAACAACTCATGGATTTTGCATGACGATAACGCGCCTTCTCACCGAGCTACGATTGTGACTGACTTTCTCGCCAAAAACTCAACAAACGTGCTTCAGCAACCACCGTATTCGCCGGATTTGGCTCCCTGCGACTTTTTCCTCTTCCCAAAACTAAAATTGCCCCTTCGTGGCACCCGTTTTGAGTCGATTGAAGCCATAAAACAAAATTCGGCGCGAGAGCTAAAGTCCATCCCGGAAAGCGCCTATAAAAATGTTTCGATAATTGGAAGTACCGTTGGCATAGATGAATTGGAGCAAATGGAGCCTATTTTGAAGGCGACCCAATAAATTTTGACGATTAAATGTAAAAATGTTGTTTTAATTGAAAATTCCCGGTACTTTCTTGACAGAGTAGTATTATTCAGGTTGAAATTGTCTAATTAAAGTAGAGTCAGAAATTAAGAAGTAGGTTGACATATCTCTTCGTAATTATAACGAAAACTATGAAATTATTCACGTCGAAAGCAAAATTTCTAGATTAACACTTTTAGAATTTCTTGAAATCAACAGGTACAATGCCTGTAAAATCCTTTTGAACGAATAAACAGATGTTGACCAGTCTCCATTACTGAATATCTCTCCCTTATGGCATTTTTTAGCGACAAACTTCAATAAACACCTTGAGTTTTTATGACTTGTTCGTCCATTATTTTATCACATACCTAACAATGTATTTAAACTCGGTTACACTGAACACCATCAGCCAGTAGAATGTAGATATCTGAAGAAGCCAAATCGAGGTGAAACAATTGTTGTACTATAAACATTTTTGTGGAAATTAAAATACTGTCTCCTATATATTTTTAAATTAAAATGAGTTTCCACCAAGTAAAGACCGAATCAATCAAACAATTCCACAACAAGTAACAAATACTATTTATTTCATCCCAGAACAGTTAGGGGCATACTGAGGGTTTTCAACTTGAAAATTTTACTTTGGAAATTTTTAGTGAAATGGTTGATTTTAGTTTTACTTTCTGCTGAAAAATAAGTCTCACCTTTGAAAACAACTGTAGATTCAAACATGTTATCATATGGAATGCCTACACTAAAACGTTGCTTTTTTTTACGTCTTTCGGTTTGATATTTTCATGACCTTCAATTTCATCAAGACACTCTTGATGTCTTCCTATCCTGATGTATCTATAAGACTTTTTTTAAATTATCGCCTTACCAGCTCAGAAACTTATAAAAGGCTATAAAGAATTGTAATCTTTATTTCAAATAATATAATTTCAACAGTGTTAACAATAAGATAGATATATATTAAATGATTCTCAATCCAAATATTTTTTCGAAATCGAAATTTTCCTACCTTAGCATTACAAAAACTCTAATGAATTGACATTCAAATTGGAATTCCTACAGAAAAGTAATGCACTGAATTCAATCGAAAATTTCCCACTCTAGATTAAAGAGACAACAATTATCAACAGATATAACATCCCAACAAAAAAATAAATAAAGACATAGTAATTAACAAACCTAAGTATC
This sequence comes from Megalocaria dilatata, assembly GCA_034642435.1. Lineage (NCBI taxonomy): Eukaryota > Metazoa > Arthropoda > Insecta > Coleoptera > Coccinellidae > Megalocaria > Megalocaria dilatata. The sequence goes on from CM067857.1 coordinate 60,767,574, forward strand.
TATGTGTGAACAGAGCAGTTGAGTTGATTAATAAACTTAATATTCAAGAATTCTAATTTCACAAAAAATAACATGATCGCTGAAATAATAATATTGTTTTCAAAGATTTCCTAGACTTTTTAAAATGAAAGATGATATTCGTAAACTAACTATGATACAAATTCTTGGATACTCCACATATACGAGTTTACATATCAATGAAACATGTTCTGAATGAATAACTGAAATGAATTTTATTATTATCAAACTCCTCTTTTGTACTTTCCATTAAATAATTAATGTATTTAGGTTTCCAGAAGAATACCTTCGTCAAATGTGAGAATATTAACTTAAAAGGTATATCAAACATTGTATTTAATGAATTCGAAACTTCTCTGTGCAGAAATTATAATTGTAACAGTTTAGCCGAAAAACAGCTCCTATCATGAAATTTATTGATTATATCTAGTAATTACATATAGTTTCAGATTAAGGTACTGAAGCTCAACTACCCAGCATATGTGTCAAGTTAGGACACTTTTGGCTTCTGTTATTCATCGTCAGTATCTCCATCGCTGGAATAGTCTTGTACAGGAATTGGACGTGAAAATGGAGCATTCGTCACCTGACTGTATAAACAGAAAATATTATACATTTAAATAAATGAACTTATCAACAGATCTACACATTGAAAGCAATTTCAAGAAAACTGCCCTTTTTATAGTCAAGTTTAAAATGAAATCAGTAAGGCAAAAATATGGCTGGGGTTTATCCTAAAAAAATATTAAATACTTTGCCAACTGATGTTTTTTATACATACTATAAAATGGATATAACTTGTTATTAAACACCCTTTTAGTTGGTTCAAAAAATTAACAGTGCTGTGCCTAAGGTGATTACTTTATTATTAAGAATTTATTATAATGGAGTCGCTCTGTCAACGACAATAAAAAAGTGTAAATCATATATAATTTTTATCATGACGCGTTTTATCGACGCAGGAACGTCTTCAAACTACATCATACTAAATTCTTAACAATTACTTTCACGTATTTGTCTTAAGATTTGGGGAAAAAATTCTAAAAAACATAGTTTTGGAGGTTATAGGTTTATTCATTGATGTACAGAAGATCACCTGATAACATCGCTGTTATAAATGGGGGGGGGGGGGGGGTATAAGATAAAACAATATGGTTAATTTTTGTCTTTTATAATCTTAAAAAATTTTGCATCAATAATAAGGGCTGCACCTATTAAAATTGAAGATAAACAATGTAGTGTCTGGCCTTTTTCACTGTTTATGCTTTTGAGTAGTTGGAAGTGCATCCCAATTACAGGTAAGTTAGTTATGTTCAGTAGTGAGATCTTTTCAAATGAATGGATACAAATAAAAATAGAAGTGTTGCATGTAGGAAGAGAAAAATAGAGATGAAATCGATCAGTCACAAAAGTTATTATTAGTTATAATGATAAAAAATTAAAAAATTACAAATACACACATCGTCAAAAGTCATGGCCTCCCTAGGTATCTCAAGAAATAAACAATCTATGTGCTGGAAATGAGATGAATATTTTCCTCTATTTCAACTGCAATATATTTTATTGTTTGTTACTCTTTACTTTATGCAGGATGAGACAAAATAGGAATAATGAGAAAAAATTTCAATTTATCGATTATTTATTTTTGATTAATTATAGTTATACAACAAATGAATCCAAATTCAATAGTCCGTATTACCACCTCTTCTTTCAATCAACTGCCCTATACGCCTAGGCATCCCACGAATTGAGTCATTAATGAAATTTTCAGGCATATCGTTCCATTCTTCCTGAAGGGCTAAACTCAATTCCTGAAAAGTTGAAGGTGGGTTTTGGCGATTGGATATTGCTCTCCTTAAGTAATCCCGTACATGCTCAATTGGATTCATGTCTGGTTGCACAGAGAAACAATGATTGGTTCAATGAAGTTTTGTACGTAGATGGCACCAGTCATTGTTTGTTCAACGATAATAAGAGGGGTACGGCGACCGAATATGATACTCCCCCAGCACATTATTGATCCACCCTGAAAGGGCACAACTTCCCGGGTGAAATTGAGTCGCTCTTGTCTGCGTGGACCTCTCCAAACTCTTTCTCATTGACTATCACTTTGTAAACCGAATCGTGACTCGTCCGAAAAAAGTACGTTGAGCCATTGTGGTAAAAGCCAGTCTTGGTGGTGTTCTGCTCATTGCCGACGGGTAGCTCTATGTCCAGGTGATAGCTGAGGAACTCTTGTAGGTCTTCTTTCCATTAAATTTGAGCAATGCAAACGTCTCCTTATGGTACTGGTTGAGACTATCCGTCTATAGGCCCTCAAAAAATGACTTCGAAGGGCTGTTACAGATACTGTTCGATTCCTTCGAGTAAAATTTGCGTTATAATGGTCTTGCCTTGCAGATGTTACTCTAGGTCAACCAGGCACCGAGCTCCGGGCAACGCTGCCGGTTTCCAGGAAAAGGGCCACTATGCGCCTTACTGAAGTCCGTGGAATATTCAAACATTGCGCAATCTGGTGGTTCGACAAAGCTTCATGATGTAGGGCTAGTATTCTTGCCTGATTAAACTGAGAAATTGGATGTCTCGGCATTTTCCACGGAATATTCTCAAAATTACAACTCTCGTTATTCGCTGAAAACTGATTACTTTCCAATACACCTGTATTCTCCCGAACAAGAAACATTTTTTGTTGGTTTATTGTTTTCATTTAAGTGATAAGAGAGTGAAGATTCCACACACAAAAAATTGTAATGTTACATTCAACAAGTTGAGAGTTGACTTTTGACGATTTGTGTATATCCATTATTACAATGTCGTAATTTGTGAAGACTTGCTTTCATTACTTGATTTGAAAAATTTCTCAAATCTAAATATTTAATTTATAAATCAACTATGGGAAGTTTTTTTACCCAACTCTTCCAAGATGTTGGAATTTTTTTTATTTCTTTGATAAAAGCGGTCTTTGAATCAGAAGTTTTAGCACCCTTGTATGTCCCACGGCTAAATTAATTTTAGTGACTTACTGGACACTTGTTTTAGGAACAGTGCTACAGTTTGGCCTAAATTTCTGCAAATTTGTGTATAAACACTTTCAAACAGAAAGAGATAGAAACTTTCAAGTTAAAGTGCAAAATCGATCCAATGGTTCCGCATTTATTAAATTGAAACTTTTTCGTGAGGATGGGCCGAACAAAAAACTAAATTCATTGGTTATATTCAAAAATGGACAGAATCGGTTCAATGGTTTCTTAATTATGCTCATTTGGAATTTTATTTCCCAAACATTTTTTCAGTCTTTTCTATAATTAAAATAACAACACTAAAGCTCATGCATAATTTCGTGAATCTATAAAGAAATTGACATATTCCAATAGCTCAGGTAGCCAGAGGAGTAACACGCCGTACTTAAAAATTTCAAACCAGTGTCCAAATCCAGACGCAGGTGATTCTTTTTTTTTTGATCTTTGATATTTTGGCAAAATTAAGAAAAGTATATGTTTTGTTCAATAATGGACTAGGAATCAATGTCGAGAAATGCGCTTGTATATTATTCTACAGAGGTAGCACACCCATAATATTCGAATATCATTTGTATGATACCAGATTGAAGCGGGTAGATCGGATGAGAGATCTAGGTGTAATATTTGAACTAAGATGTCCTTCAATGTTCATGTTAATTATCTCATCAGCACTTGCGGTAAACTCCTGGGTTTTTTGTGTAGGCTGTGTAAGGATTTTGATAATGAGGCGGCCATTAAATCAATTTATTACGCCTTTGTTTGTAGTAGACTGAATTTCGCCAGCGTTATATGGAACCGGCAATATAATCTTCATAAAAACAGACTAGAGAGGCTTCAAAACAGATTTGTTAGAGTTTATAATTTAACGAAGGTTTATGTGAATGTTTGAATTCATGAGGTTCGAGCTCGATACAACATCCAACCGTTGGAACAACTTTGAAGAGTGATTTGGTTTTTGCATATAAAATCTTAATGAGTTATTATGATTCGCCAGAGCTAACATCAATAATTTTATACTATGTTCCTCTAAGACATACTAGGAACAAACAGTTACTTGCTAACCCTAGCTTCAATAACAATTTGGGTAGAAACTCTCCAATCACAAGAATATGTGGCTGTTTCAATAAATATTGTGATAGCTTGAACATTTTTCCCCTGAATTTGTTATGGTTCAAGAGATCAATTAGGTATATTTCTCATAATCTGTATCATACTTATACATTCTGTCAAGAAAGTACCGGGAATTATCGATTTAAATCTGGCGGGGCAATGAGGCAGGTAAAATTCTTTTTTCCTAGGTTGGTACCACTGTCCTTAATTACTATGCCAAGCTTGAGCGGGATCTGTCAACTAGTGTGTTTGCAACAGCTGATTAAGTCAGTCGATGTCAGAGTGCGTGCCGATTTTTATTATGGGTGATTACGTTGAGCAAAGAATTTGTTTAAAGTTTTGTGTTGCAAATGAATTTTCGTGTGCCGATGCATTGAAAATGTTGCAAAAGGCCTTTGGTGATAATGCTCTATCGAAAACTCGTGCATATCAGTGGTACAGAGCCTTCAAGGACGGTCGTGAAGTAGTCGCCCATCGACGGCTTCGATCGAAGATAAAATTAAGGAAAGGGTGCTGGAAAACCGTCGTACCAGCTTGAGAGAGATAGCACATGATCTTAAGGTATCCCACGAGTCCGCACGTACGATTTTGATTGATATTTTGGGCATGAGAAAGGTGGCCGCACGACTCGTACCGAAAGACCTGAATTTTCTTCAAAAACGTCATCCCGAACAGGTTGCTTCAGACATGCTGGATCGCTGTAATTCCGATTCTACATTCATGGAACGCATTATAACTGGTGATGAGACCTGGGTCTACGAGTACGATATGCAAACAAGCCAGCAATCATCGGAATGGGTGGCAAAAAATGAGCCGAAACGGAAAAAACCACGCCAAAGCCGCACGAAAATGAAGGTGATGCTCATTGTTTTCTTCGATATCCGTGGCGTGGTGCACTACGAATTCGTTCCAGAGGGTCAGACGGTAAACAAGGAGTATTACCTAGGCGTTATGAAACGTTTGCGTGAGCGTATCCGTAAGAAGCGGCCAAATTTGTGGGCGAACAACTCATGGATTTTGCATGACGATAACGCGCCTTCTCACCGAGCTACGATTGTGACTGACTTTCTCGCCAAAAACTCAACAAACGTGCTTCAGCAACCACCTTATTCGCCGGATTTGGCTCCCTGCGACTTTTTCCTCTTCCCAAAACTAAAATTGCCCCTTCGTGGCACCCGTTTTGAGTCGATTGAAGCCATAAAACAAAATTCGGCGCGAGAGCTAAAGTCCATCCCGGAAAGCGCCTATAAAAAATGTTTCGATAATTGGAAGTGCCGTTGGCATAGATGTATTGGAGCAAATGGAGCCTATTTTGAAGGCGACCTAATAAATTTTGACGATTAAATGTAAAAATGTTTTAATTGAAAATTCCCGGTACTTTCTTGACAGAGTAGTATACTTATAGTTGAATGTATTGTATAAGTAGTAATGATTAAGAGTGGTTGTGAATTTGTTTTTTTTTTATTAATTGTGTGAAATCGAGTACCATACAACTTCACTAAACTATTGAAATGTAAAAGGGGATTCTGGTATGGGAATTTGTCCTGTTTGTTTCCCAAATTTGAATAAATGAAAAAAAATGCTCTTTTTTCACTCTTTCTCGCCAATATGTATAATAACATTGCAAATCAAAGAAAGAAAGAGAGAATTTAACATGTAACAGTTAACAATTCTAAAATTGGATATAAGTACAATACAAGTAATTGTGTATCCATTTCTCACAAGATTTTTTTTACTTACACTAATCTTCGGTAGTGATTCAGCCATTCTTCAACCATCTGTGCCACCAAAAGTGGTCTCTTATGCAGTAGTTGTTGAGCTACCAATATACCACCTTCAGATTCACATACATCCATCCATTGACGTAATATCGCTTCTTCCCTGCCAATCTGAGAACAAAGAAAAGTTTTGTTAAAAAAACAAGACATTGTTTAATACAACGTAAAATATTCATATGTCTGTCTCAATTTATTTACATACTTCAAGCATAAAGCACAATCCTGGAGTTAATATGTACAAGATAATATCCGATAAATGGTCATTAAACTCATCTTGTCTTTTTTGTATAAACAACATTTAGGCATTGCCCACTAATTTACCCAATATGCACATATTTTGTGTAATTATGTTCTGATGTATGCAGGATATATTATTTTTATTGCTTATTTAAATTTTATTTTGTTCAGTAGATTACCTATAATGAAGTAATGAAATCTAATTTTGTATTGATTCGATTTGATTTTGTCTGAAACAGATTTCACTACAAGATGGCGCAGCGCATTAAAATGCCATATTTCAAGTTTATTTCTCTATTACATAAATCGAATTTTTTATGAATTATCCAGTAATATAATTCGCTGAAAATCATCATTCTTTATGTCCTGTCATTAGCAAAGCTACTAAAATGGTCTTCAGTCTAATGAAAAAGCCATATTCCTGTGTCAATTAAAGTTGATATGCCTTGTTCCTCCTTTTCTGAAGTTTTTTTCTTGCTGTTCTATTCTTTTCATACGAGAGTTATTCAAAGTTGAGACTTTTTTAACAGAAGGTATAACTTGTTAAAATAAACCATTTCAACAGAAAAATGCTCATATAATGTGTTGAAAGGAGACAGAGATAGAAACCTTTTTATTCAACTTTGATTACGAGCAATTTGAGTCCAGTTCTGTTAATTCCAGCGACGCCAGCTAGCATGTGGTCTCGATTGTCCGCAAGTGTCAATGCAAACACCGAATCGAGATTACAATTTCAACATAAACATTCAATGGATTTGAGGTTTTTTACTCTGGTTCATTCATCGAAAGATGCCGTGTATTTATTCAAATACACGGAAGTATGGTTTCATTTTGAATATTGGCTTCTTCGATTTTTGACTAGGCATCAAAATTATTGACATCTTCAAATACCCAAATTTTTCATATCTTGTAACTCTCATTGGGTGATTTTTTCTAAAATGTTTTATTCTGATGAGTTTTATCTCTGACATGAAAAGAGAAACCGTCGAAAACACCCGTATTATACAATTGAAAATAATGAAGTTTGATTAGTTGCCATTAGCTCTAATTTATGCACAAGTTCATTAAAGTGTTCATCTTTGCACTCACTAAATTATCGCAAATATCGAAGCTTTGCCAACGGATATCCTTCTGCTGCATTTTGCTTGAACTCTTCAAATATTCAATATTTGAATAAATATGCAGCATCTTTCAATGAATTCACGAAAGATCAAAACAGTAATAATAACCACGGGCATGCTTGATTACACTGAACTGAGATTTGACATAATATGTGAAATCACAATTGCTTCAATTACCATATTATGACCATAAAAACGTTTAGAGTAATCGGACTTGAAATTTTCTTAAATTTCAAGATTTCATATTAAACTTTTTAAATTGATCACTAGTTCCCTTGAATATTTTATATGAGCGATTTTTGGTGAAATGGTTTATTTTGACAAGTTTTACCTCCTACTAAAGAAGTCTCACCTTTGAAAACACCCTGTACTGTCTTGAGAATTATTAACGATTTGCTTTGTCGTTTTCAATTATTCATCCATTTGATTTATTTTTGTATTTTATCATTTTCTTCTTTCATTTCTTTTTCAATACTTTTACTTTGTTCCTCCATTTTAATCTCCATCCTTTGTTCTTTTTTCATAATGTATTTTGATTTTCATCTAATTTTTTCTATAGCATCTTTCATTTATAATGAATTATTATTCATCTGTTGATTAGTTTTTTCCCATCTTATCTCATTTGTAATATGTCTATAAGTTTTGACTCACACTTATTTTGTTGTCATATTGTCACTTGTATTTTTATATCTCCTTTCTCCATTCCACTCATGATTTTACTTTTGGTTTCCACAGTTTGATGGACAACGTTAATATTGATTTTTATATTTTGAAATTGATAAAAAATATTATATTCACAATAATTCTAGCTACAATTTTGAGCGACAATTGCTTTGATGTTTACAAATATATTATCTGGAAAATGTGAATGGTTGTTTTTATTTTAATTTCAATTTGAAATGTCCATTTATTTTGTTAATGGAGGCCGAGGTTGTTACACATTTTTCAGTGAAGTGAAGTATGTAATTTATATTTTGTTGGATTTGCTAAGGAGTATTTTCAAAATAATGCTAAATGAGGTAATGTACCACGTTTTTTCTTTTTTTGACTTTGTTGTTCTGGATATTGTTGATTGAAATAGCATAAACCACTACATATTCAATCATTTTAGTTTCCTCATTTCATGTTTGATCTTGTCTTCAAAAATTAAAATTAGAAGTTAATAATGTTTAGGAATCAGAAAAAATATATATAAAACAAATGATCGAAAGTGAACAATGAATGTATTTGTTTTTCATTTCTATAAAATAAATAAAAAACAAACATATTTATTAATTTCCATTTGATTATGAAAGAATATACATATTTCAGTATTTGATACCCGAAAATTTTCCTGATATCAGATATGAATTTTGCTTTAATCGTAATATAAAAGGTTTAAAGTGACAGAACTTTTAAAGGTGTATGTGCAAACACTGGGTTTTAGATATATTAGTCCTGGTAGATTGATTTCAATGGATGTCAGTTCGATAAATATTCAAACTGCCTTAACTTAACAATATTCAGAAAATATTTAACACACAGTGAATTACATCAGTGTATAAAAATTCCTTAGTAATTTTTCAGTACACTGTGTTGCCCCACAAAAATTTCTTGGATGCAATTGTCATGAAAAGCATTGGTAATTTGAACAATTATCAGTAATTTCGACATACTTGTGCAATTATGAAAACTTACCTCAGATTCTGTTAGAAAATGAATTGGTAATAATTTCCGATCTCTATCCATTAAAGGCAAAAATATGCTCTGTAACTGGTCAGTTCCTAGATTACTTTTAGGTAACCTAGATTCTATTCGGCTGTAGGGCTCCATTGGAACCAATGCTGAAAAATGTCCTCTTGTATAGCCTAGAGCAATTGGGGTTCTAACACAAAAGCTCTGTTCACATAAGAGAGGCAAATAAACACCTGAAAGAAGTTTAAATAGAATGAGTAAAATGGAAAATATGTCCTCTATTATATCATGCAGAAGTGAAACATCAAAGCCAGCAATATTTAAGATTGAGATTTTCAAAAGACTTGGCCCAATATCTCAACTCCATAAATATAAAACACAGATATTGCAAAAGAATAATTTCAAGGCAAAATAACGTCCCAACTAAATTTATCAGAATAATCACTGGAGAAGTAGAATCTTTTGAAGCTCTCTTAAATAATGGACTATTTTATTTGAATAGACACTACCTAATTTACCCTAGCCACCCACCAGATTCAACGCCTATACTGTGGAAAATGCCTACAATTTGACCACACTACAGAACATTGCAAAAACTCTCCAAAAAGCTCAAAATGTCAAGGTTCACATAAAATGTCACAATGTAGGACAAATAACATTCCCAAGTGCATATCTTGCGGTGTAGAAGATCATTTGGCATGGTCTCTAAAGTGCCCCAATCAGCCTAAGAAACCAATTGAAGGCATCCCTAATGTCAGTATCAAACAACTAAACTGAAAAACTAGGGATATTGAGGACTAATCTAAAAAAGCAAACAGAATCCACGCTCCTATCTAGATGCACGACGATATCATCAATACATACATTCGTAAAATAAACAAACCAAAAAATATAAACAGAATTAAACGTTTATTGAAACGAAAAAAACGCTTCATGTCACTATAATGTAGACACTACAGCAGTTTGCTCGGGAAATCGTGTTTATATACTGAATCTTCTCCTACAGAAACAACACATAATAGTTTGAACATGCGCATTCAGAAAATATTAGCAGAGGATAATATACAACTGCAAAATGAGCAATATAGGGAAAATTGATGAGAAGATGAAAAATTTCATTGGACAAAAGGATAATACACCACTAAACAAATTATATATTGAATTACTCAACAGAAAACTTTCAGAGACAATCAAGAAACATACACCCACATCAAAGATATATTGGCTACATTGCTACATGAGCTACCTACTGCCTTATATAATTAAATTAATTAAAAACGAAAGAAAAATTGTGTAAACAAAAACCCAGGGCTCCAAAAATGTTTAAATCAATATAACAAAAATATACATTGAATGATTCAACAATAATGAGAGAATAACTGGATTAATGCCTGCAATAATATAAATGAGTCTAAAGGTAAAAAATTCTATAGTGAGATAAATAAATTATCTAAATATAAACCATATTCCTCATTACTAATGATGATCATGAATGACAGAGAATATAAATCAGATCAAGAAAAGGCCAAACTATTTGCAGAACACTACAAAAAAGATATAAATTTAGTGATGATCTCTTCGATAGAAACAATAGGGTAGAAATAGATAAACGGTATGAGGATTATTTCAGAAGACAGGTTAACGATGTAGAACCAATATCAATACTATCAACTACTAAATAGCTCAAAAAACAATACTCCAGGCGATGACATCATCCCATGGATTGATTGTACTGAAGAAAAAAGATGAATACGTAAACATTTGATCAAAATCTACGAATACTCCCTAAACAGATGCATATTCCCTGATATATGGAAAAAAAAGGACACATAATAAATATTCCCAAACTCAACTTGGACTCTCAGAGAATTTAGAACTACAGACCCATTACATTACTGCCTGTACTTGGAAAACTATGAAAAAGTGGTCAAATCAATTATTTTAACTTATACTGGACGACATATACCACTATATCAGTTTGGATTCAGGAATAAAAGATCTAGATTCCACCCCCTCACCATTCTCACATCCAATATTCAAAAGGCAACTTTAGAAAGATGTAGGTCAGCAGTTTTGAGCCTTGATATTCAAAAAACCTTCGACTGTATATGACACAGAAGACTTCTATTCAAATTATATAAAATTCAGCCTCCACCTAACCTCCTTAGACTGATCAAGCGATTTCTAGAAAGCAGAAAACTAGCAGTTAAAGTTGGTTCAAGCATGTCTGCTTCCTTTCTTTCTGAGCAGCGCATTCCGCAGGTTTCTCCTCGTTCAACAATTCTTTTTGATTTCTTCTGCCATGACATCAACATGTCGGCAGGTTTCTCCTCTTTCAACAATTATTTTTTAAATTTCTTTTGCCATGACATCAACATTTCGGCAGGTTTCTCCTCTTTCAACAATTCTTTTTGATTTCTTCTGCCATGACATCAACATACATACAAGTCCATCTGTCGACCCATATTGGAATACGCCCACTCATTGTTCGCAAACTGCAAGCATCCAGCAATTAGAAATCTTACGGTAGCAGAGACAACAGCATGGAGCGCCATAATTCGAATGAGGCACCCTAACATTATTCTTCACAATCCTCCCAACCACCTTCTTTACCTCAAGACTAAAACAGAGCCCATTGAGATAAGAATGAATATTCTAAATAAGTCTTTCTATAATAGATTAATAGAATGATGCGATCTTTCAATTTCACAATGTCGGAATAAAACAACTAGAAGGAAACATCCACTGTACTTATTACTATCCAAATTGAAAAGTATAGTATAAACAATTAAATGTGAAATTATTGTTTATTTTAGATGATTTAACAAATGTACAAAAAATGTTAACTTACAGGTTGAAGGACACTGGTCTATGGCCATTTGCTTAGGCATTAAGAACAGTTATTATTATTATTCTATAAATACCATTTGTATGACACCTTCTAAGTACTTTCATCATTAAAAATGTCAATGCCAGATTTGACACATTCACATCAGTATTGTCATATCTCAAAATTTAAGTAACAATTCTGTTACTTGGGAGTGATTCGGATACTCCGTAATATGAGGCATCTAAAATTAGTTTTTGGATGTCATTCGGCCATACTGTATATTGCAAATAAACATGAAGCTAAGAAGCTTTAATAGGGTAATAGAATAATAATCCTTAGAGAAAATTTTGACACTCAGGGTGCCTTGGGTTCAATTCCGGCCTATTTAGGGAAGACATTTTATAATCAGCCATCATTCATTATTGATTAAAAATGCATAAACATGACATAAAGATACAGTAACAACACCTTATATAACACTGATACTTGCATAATTTCTTGAATGAGCTTTGACATTATTATCACATTCCTTCATTCATACTTATTACTTGTTAAGTCAATTCCATGACAACGGATGTAGAAAAAAAATATGAAGATTTCAAGAGATATAATATACTACTACGATTGAAGTTTGTGACCACAAACCTTACCACTTTATGGCTGGTAATAGATGATTTCATCCATTTATTAAACGATGTCAAACTGCTTTTAATGCTGCCAACACAGAACCACCAACTATACATTCTCAAGAAAATCATTTTTCCTTCAACTGACTCCCTTTGTTGATCTGTCAAATAAAATCAACGTCTATGGTGGCTAAAGAAGTTTCACTTCGAAATCTTATTGAGCAAATTACCTTCAAATCTGGCATATCCCAAGGCTTCCCCTCTAAAACTCTTCACATACTTCACACCGTACACAATAATGGGTCTTCTCAATATATGAGCCAGTGCAAATACATGAAGCTGCTCCAAACTTGTACCAGGTTGACTTGCTAATGATAGCAAACTAGTCCAGTCTTCTTCCCACTGTTCTTCTTCAAGGGAGTATTGCAGGAATGAAGCATGGCTTGCTTCGTATTCTTTCCATCGTGGGTAGAATCTATAATAAAATAATAGTTTAGGACAGCATACATCCATACTCAAAACTTTCACACTAATTCAATATTTCGTACCTTATTCGTTCAACCGAAAATCTAAATATTTGGGATTATTCTCAAACCATTAGGAAGAATTCTTAATATTCATTTTTAAATTCTACATAAATTAACTCTTAATTAACATTTTGCTATATAATTATAAAATGGAAGTTCAAATCCAATAAAATCTTGGTTCATTATATTTAATCACTAATCCCTCACTTCTGCAACTATTACAATGGGTAACCAACAGACTACCTTTGCATATAATAAAATACTTGGGAGTACACTTAAAAAAAAAACTTGATGTGAGGTTGTGCAGTATGTTATTTGGGTGCCTCATCTTTGTTATTATTCTCAGGGATGATGTTTCAGCCATCTACAGAATTTTCATCAACGACCTCTACATATACTACTCTGTCAAGAAAGTACCCGGAATTTTCAATTAAAACAACATTTTTACATTTAATCGTCAAAATTTATTGGGTCGCCTTCAAAATAGGCTCCATTTGCTCCAATACATCTATGCCAACGGCACTTCCAATTATCGAAACATTTTTTATAGGCGCTTTCCGGGATGGACTTTAGCTCTCGCGCCGAATTTTGTTTTATGGCTTCAATCGACTCAAAACGGGTGCCACGAAGGGGCAATTTTAGTTTTGGGAAGAGGAAAAAGTCGCAGGGAGCCAAATCCGGCGAATACGGTGGTTGCTGAAGCACGTTTGTTGAGTTTTTGGCGAGAAAGTCAGTCACAATCGTAGCTCGGTGAGAAGGCGCGTTATCGTCATGCAAAATCCATGAGTTGTTCGCCCACAAATTTGGCCGCTTCTTACGGATACGCTCACGCAAACGTTTCATAACGCCTAGGTAATACTCCTTGTTTACCGTCTGACCCTCTGGAACGAATTCGTAGTGCACCACGCCACGGATATCGAAGAAAACAATGAGCATCACCTTTATTTTCGAGCGGCTTGGGCGTGGTTTTTTCGGTTTCGGCTGATTTTTTGCCACCCATTCCGATGATTGCTGGCTTGTTTGCATATCGCACTCGTAGACCCAGGTCTCATCACCAGTTATAATGCGTTCCATGAATGTAGAATCGGAATTAAAGCGATCCAGCATGTCTGAAGCAACCTGTTCGCGGTGACGTTTTTGAAGAAAATTCAGGTCTTTCGGTACGAGTCGTGCGGCCACCTTTCTCATGCCCAAAATATCAATCAAAATCGTACGTGCGGACTCGTGGGATATCTTAAGATCATGTGCTATCTCTCTCAAGCTGGTACGACGGTTTTCCAGCACCCTTTCCTTAATTTTATCGACGTTATCTTCGATCGAAGCCGTCGATGGGCGACCACTTCACAACCGTCCTTGAAGGCTCTGTACCACTGATATGCACGAGTTTTCGATAGAGCATTATCACCAAAGGCCTTTTGCAACATTTTCAATGCATCGGCACACGAACATTCATTTGCAACACAAAACTTTAAACAAATTCTTTGCTCAACGTAATCACCCATAGTAAAAATCGGCACGCACTCTGACATCGACTGACTTAATCAGCTGTTGCAAACACACTAGTTGACAGATCCCGCTCAAGCTTGGCATATTAATTAAGGACAGTGGTACCAACCTAGGAAAAACAAATTTTACCTGCCTCATTGCCCCGCCAGATTTAAATCGATAATTCCAGGTACTTTCTTGACAGAATGTATATTTTCATTCAGTTCTTCACTGATGTGTTCTATGAAATCTACAGTAGCTCCCAATTTGCAACTTGTTTTGGAAGCAAATTTGGTTTTCATTAATTTGATAGTTTTGAATGAACTTGTAATAACTTTTTCTGTATAATCTTGCTAAAAGTACTCAATGATATATGGATCGGTAATTATTTGTATAGTCTTGGCGCCACTTTTGTGAATTGGTATAATTTTGGCTATATACAGCTCTTCACGAAATTTTCCAGTCAAAGAATGTTGTTAATTATTAATACTGTAGAAGAATAAAGAAATCGCATTGAAAGTACATGTCAACATTCATTATTAGGGCGCTCAAGGCTGTGGGTACATCGAACTAATGGTGACCATTTTGAACTTCATTATTTACAATTTTTGATAAGGGTGTTTTCCAAAGATAGATTGAAAGAATTCACATCCTCTATAGTTGGCTGGATGGGCTCCATAATGCACATTTAGCTGGGGTGTCTATTTTTTTTGCAAGCTGTAGTGTTGTGAGACTCTCCGCATTTAACACAAACATATGGTCTATTACAATATGTTTTGGAATATCCATATTGCTGACATCTTGTACATTGTGTAATTCCTGTGATTTTCCTTGGGGGTTCTATTTGTATTGATATATTCTGCAGATATTGGACTTCATAGATATCTGTATTGTTGCTGGCAAGTTCTAAGTCAACAAAAAACATATTTAGGGGTTCTTTTGAAACCCTCTGTCTACAATTAAGGATATTCCTAACTTGATGTCCTTTTTTGGACAATTCTTGTTTCACTTCTTCAGTGTTAAAAGTTCAAACTCTACCATTTGATTTAGTTGTTGCTGCAGTCTATTGTCCACCTCGGCATAATATCAAGAAGGAAGATTTCAAGGCTTTCTTCCAAATTCTGGGATCTAAATTCATTGCAGGTGGTGATTATAACAGCAAGCACACCTTATTTGGTTCACGACTCATTACAACTAAGGGTAGAGAACTAGTGGACCTCATTCAGGAAAATAATTACTCCATACTATCAACTGGAACCGCTACTTATTGGCCAACAGATCCTAATAAAACACCAGACTTACTAGACTTTTTCATAACAAATGGTATTTCTTCTACCTATATGAATATTGTCCCAAGCTATGATCTATCATCAGATCACTCCCCTATCATAGCCACAATAAGTAGCGTTGTAATTCATAAAAAATCAATTCCTCGATTGCATAGTAGAAAAACAGACTGGAATGAATACAGAAGTTTAATCGAAGAACATATATGCCTGAATGTAAGTCTTAAAAGACCAAGTGAAATAGATGGAGTATTGACATCATTTGTTCATCTTCTTAAATATTCTGTGGGAAAAGCCACGCCTACTTCTGAAGAAAAGTGTAAAACATATAATGTTCCAGAGGAAATCAAAAGACTTCTAGCACAGAAGAGAAGAGTTAGAAAGAGATGGCATCGGACACACTCGCCTGCAGACAAGACCATCTTGAACAGATTAACAAATGAACTAAAATTTAAGATGAAAGAACACAAAGAATTGTCATTCAACAACTATGTGTTAAGTTTAAATAGATATGATAATTCAGTGTGGAAACCAATAAAAAACTCAAAAAAAAACAAAAATCCATATACCACCTTTACGCAACATACCAGGATCAACTATTCAATGGGCAAGGACTGACAATGAAAGGGCTCAAACATTTGCAGAACACCTGGCTGAAGTATTCACACCCAATGATGACATACACGATTACGAGGTTGAAAGAGAAATGTTAAATATTCCTTCTAATACGACTCCTATTAAAAGTATCACCATAAAAGAACTACAAAAAGAAATAAAATACCTGAACACACGAAAAGCTGCCGATGATAGATGAGGTCACACCAAAAATGATCAAGGAACTGCCTAAGAAAGGAGTAGCAATGATGGCATATATATTCAATGCTATCCTGAGACAAAATTATTGGCCAGAACACCTAAAAACTGCAGAAATAATCCTCATACTGAAACCCGGCAAGAATCCAAACGCTGTAACAGCATATAGACCAATTAGCTTACTGCCAACTTTATCTAAGATCTTGGAGAAAATTTTGCTATTGAGAATAAAGTCGGAACCCAACACCCAAGAATGGATTCCTCCACACCAATTTGGATTCAGAACAAATCACTCCACCATACAGCAGACACACAGAATAAGTCATGAGATAAGCAAAGCCCTGGAACTCAAACAATACTGCACATCTGCTTTTTTGGATGTAAGCCAGGCCTTTGATAAAGTCTGGCATTCTGGACTATTGTATAAGATAAAGAAATGTCTGCCATTATACTGCTACAAGCTGATGAGATCTTATCTTACTGGAAGGAGATTCAGAGTACGGGTGAATGATAAAGTGTCTGATTTTTATCCTATTCAGTCCGGTGTTCCCCAAGGAAGTGTTATGGGACCGTTTTTGTATACACTGTATACGGCAGATATGCCCACAAATGCGAATACAATAATGGGAACTTTTGCAGATGATGCTGCAATTCTTGCAAGCCATGAAGATCCCAAAGAGGCATCTAATAGATTGCAAATTCATCTTGATGAAATAAAAGAATGGCTGCATAAGTGAAAGATAAAGTTAATGAAACCAAGTCAGTTGAAGTAAATTATACTCTTTGAAGAGACCAGTGTCCACCCATCTTTATAAACAATATAAAGATACCAAATTCCCCAACTGTTAAATATTTGGGAGTGCATTTAGATAGCAGACTAACCTGGAAGGAGCATATTATTAAAAAAAGGAAGCAAATAGACCTTAGAACTAAAGAACTGAATTGGCTTATAGGTAGAAAATCGAAACTCTCATTAGAAAACAAGCTACTGATATATAAAATGGTCATAAAGCCCATATGGACATACGGAATTGAACTTTGGGGATGTACAAGTAAGTCCAATGTAACTCTAGTCCAGAGATGCCAATCGAAAATACTGAGATTGCTAACAAATGCTCCATGGTATGTATCAAATCAAACCCTGCATGAAGATTTGAAAATACCTTATGTGAAGGATGTCATCAAGGAACACAGCCAAAAACATCACACCAGGTTAGATGGTCATATAAACGACTTACTACAACCGTTGCTTCAACCTCAAGACATGAGAAGACTCAAAAGGACCTGGCCAGCTGATATGAAGTAGATTTAAAATGGTCTTTTCACTGGAGAAGACCATATCAAATCATTTGAGCTCTGTAGACAGCAAATTAGCTCATAGAATTGTTGTATTCTGATTGCTAATGAATAAATGATAATAAAAAAAAAAAAAAACTTCTTCACCATCGGTAGTGTGATGAAGATGCTTGATAACAACCCTGTATGCCCGATCTTCTTTGGGCTGATATGTATGATGTTATCACATTGTTATCTTTCATATATCTTATGAGTTTTCTATAAGTTTCTGGCAATTCACAATTGGTTTTTATTGTACTTATCTGCTAGGCATTTTGTAATGTATTTTCCATCTTCTGCTACAATTCCCAGTTTC
This sequence comes from Megalocaria dilatata, assembly GCA_034642435.1. Taxonomy (NCBI): domain Eukaryota; kingdom Metazoa; phylum Arthropoda; class Insecta; order Coleoptera; family Coccinellidae; genus Megalocaria; species Megalocaria dilatata. The sequence continues at coordinate 60,785,750 of CM067857.1, forward strand.
TTCTCCATTTCACCATAATTAATCACAACATACACAAATATAGGTGGAGGTTTGGGTATTTTATTGGTTTTATCCATGTTTTCAGCAATTGCGTCTGTCTTTTCATTTGTTTCTCCCTACACGTTATATCTGTTGTTTATTGTTGTTGGAACAGAGTTATTCGAACTATTTTTCTCTTTCTGGTGGTTTTGGTCCACCAGAAAGTCTGCCACGAATTATTTGCGTGTTCATTTGCAGGGAATCCTTAAAATTCTTCATTGCTGGTAGATGACATTATACAGTAGTTGTTGTTTGAGGCTGAGGCTATTTCTTGTATAATGTCTTTCATTTGGGCATCCTGTATAGTTTTCTGATTACTATCAGATCTCTGATATTGAAACCTGGTGTTGAACTCATGTTTACTTCAACTCCCTTAGAGTTTATCTCTTTCATATGTCATCTGGTCTAATTAAGATAACAGTTTTTTTTAATACACTTTCCGGATTTTAATTCCATCTCAATATATGAAATGGAATCGACTTCGGGAAAAATTCCCGATTCACGGGGGATTTTCAGTTGTTTTTTTTCGCTTCACAGAATCACCAAATATTTAACCACCTGGTGAAACTATTTTCATGAATCTATTTTCACTTTTATATAATAGCAAAGAATTTCTAGTTTTGAAGAGCGTTTTCAAATACGTGTTGACACTGATAACGACTTTCGCATATTTAACATCCATTTCTGAAACCATGTTGGACATTATTGAGTATACTGAACTTGTTGATGTAGGACATCATTCTCGTGAAAACTATTCTCCCAAAACTTTGGAGAGAACGCTAATAATCGATAAAGGGTTGATTGTTGGTTACCTCATGAATATTTCTTTTCTTAAAAATTGGTATAACTAGTGATTTCTTTAGAACATTTGAAAATTCTTCTGGTGTAATGGACAAATTATAATATGAGAAAACTGTTCACTAATTACTGGAGCAATTTTCTGAAGGATTCTGGTTGAAATGTTATCAGATCCAACATTTTTTTATTTTTTAAGCTTTTAATAGTCTCCTCAATCTCTACGCCCAAAACTGAGTGAAAGAAAAAATTACTTGTCAATGAGGGAGAAATCGTATAAGGGACCGATATATCCTTTAACTTTCCCTCTGCCACAGAAGAGAAGTATTCTCCAAATAAGTCAGCTAACTGATCGGGACTATCATACACAACTAGAGTTGTAAGACAATTACACACTTCTAGAATTACGCACTCGCCGCTTTGCGGCACGTGCGTGACTTTTTCTAGTAGTATGTAATATGCTGCTTACTACTCTTGTTATGTAATATACTATTATATGCGTCTGAAAGAATCATAAAACATCTCTGAACTCTTCCACCGAGAACAGATCGCCCAAGCAGCCAGAAAATATTCACCCAAATCACTGATACTGACATTGGAAGAACAAGAAAGAAGCTGAAGAAACAAATTTACTTTCATAATTTTGTGTATTTTTGAATCATTAATAATTTTTTGTAATGTTAAGAAATCTGTAATTACAAACAGGCTGCAGGGACGTGGGTTGATGGCCTTTTGTTATGAGCAATAATTGTTATTATTTTTATTATATTTCTATATAAGTATTAATCATTTTACATTAAACAAAATCATCACTTATTGCCATAGATTCACTGGTATATAATACATATTGGGAGATTTTTCATTGAATGGTTCGATCATTTACATACTGAAATAACCCAATGTTGAAACAAAACCTATTTAATAATTTTTGGATTTTAGATAAGTATAGATAATTTCTTCAAATTATAACCTGATAAAAAAAACTTTCACTTACATGTTACTACCCTGATTGAGACTCTCTGCCAAGGTTCTCCTTAAATGGTTATCCCTATCAAAAACACCCCAAGTTGCTTGCATCACAGAATCTAACAAACAGTCACCTGCAGATCTATTCCATAAGGCATGTAAACGTGACCCTAAACGAACAGTCAACTCTAAGGACCAATTGATAACAGCAGGATCAGATTCTAATTGTTCCTGAGCATCTTTATCCAAAAGTTCATTGAATAACTGCTCTTGAACAGAACCTGGTAGCTCGTCGAGTTCTATAAAAAAAAAAGAAAACTGGAATACACAAAAAATTAGTAATTATGTACAGTACATTCAGAAGATGATTTCTTATTAAGAATTTATGCCCTTAATAAATGGTAACAAATAGAGATAGAGAAATATGAAATAGTTATTGAATAAAGTACCTTATTTTATATACAGATTTTTTTATGTGAAAAAACAAAATTGCAGTAAAAACGGAAGTGCTTCATTACCCGAAATTTTTAGGTGAGAAAATTATGTGCATTTATGTATTCAATTAACGTTTCTGTTATGTGGTTTGCTAGAAACTTTTAATAAATGTTCGTTGTGAAAAGCCTTTCACATTTTTTCACTGCATGATTAACATTACAATAGTATTGAATGGAAGACAGTATCAGTCTGCAAATACTTTTAAACTTTGACTGACACGTTCGCTGACAAGCAACATTTTCAAAAATGGTTTTGCCACACCAAAACATTTCAATTGAAAAATTGTAAAATGAAAATACAGAACATGTATTTGCAGGAAAGATATTGAATTTAGATAGCTTTTAATTGCTTTATTAAGTAAACGAGTTATATCATAGTCAGTTCTGGCTAAAAATGTTTTATTACAGTACCGACTACGAGTATACTTGTAACAAGTATATTCATAGTGGACAGTTACTTTTAACAAAGACTCAGTTTGGATCTAATACACAAGTTTATGTAAACCTATCTAAACTAGTCTAAACATGTTACTAAGTGTACATGCATCTTAATTCCATCTTTAAGGTCTTGAATCGATTGTGGAGCATTGGGATGAACCTTATCTTTGACGTGCCCCCAGAGAAAAAAGTCTACAGGTGTTAAATCACAAGATCTTGGTGGCCAATTGTGATTACCTCTTTGAGAAATAACATGGCTAGAAAACTTTTCTTTCGAAATTGCTACTGTTTCGCTGCTTGTGTGACATGTAGCGCCATCTTGTTGAAAATAAACGTCGTCCAGATCAATAGCTTCCACTTCCGGCCATAAAAAACATTAATCATAGCTCGGTAGCTGTATTCATTCACCGTAACAGTTACACCAACCTCCTTTTTGAGTAAGTAAGGTCCAATCACACCGCCAGCCTAAACACCACATTAAACAGTGACGTTGAGTATGGAGAGTCTTTTCAACAATCATTCTTGGATTTTCCGAGCCCTAAATGCGACAATTTTGCTTATTAATGTAGCCTCCGAAGTGAAAATGGGCGTCATCACTGAAGATGACTTTTTGATCAAAATCCGTTCATTTTGATGCATTTCAAGGACCCAATCAGCGAAGATCCGACGTTGCTGGTGATCGACTGGCTAGAGTTTTTGTGTTAACTGAACTCAACTAAAAAAAAGTCTTTATGCAAAATACAGTGTAATGTCGTTTGTGGAATGCCTAACTCCAAATATGGACGAGGAATCAACTAGGGTTTTCGCCAACACCATAGGCTACAGCAGCAATATTCTCAGTTGTTGACATCACTATTGCTGACTGAGAAGGTGCTTCAACATGACCCAAAAGTACTTAAGTGGCAAAGTGACTGCTTAATTTTCACCATTTTTGTACTGAATTTGAACAATTTCAGTGCATGGTTGAAGCGTGTATCGTTCCATTGTTAGTAATGGCGTAGTTTTTAATTGTCAAATGTCAAACGATGACAACTTCAAAAGTGACAGCTGCTCAGATAGCGGGCTATTCAAAATGAAACTACTTATTGGAAAACCATTTCATAATATATCTCTATTGAAAAGTAAGATGAGATATTCCGGATTTGTCATTAATTGCCGCTAGATTTAGCTGATCTGAAATATCGAATCTGTATTGCTCTTTTAAGAAACATGAAAATACTAGCAGTTTGATTGTATGCAGGTATGGAAAAGACAGTCGGAAAGATATGAAATTAAATGGTAATCAAGACAACGACCAGAGTCCAGTGGAGTAGTGGAAGAATCAAAACCTCAGCGCGATGCGATGCCGAATAAGCGACTGTTCTCTCTCAATGGCAGTGGCAAGTGGGGATGCTTCGATCGAAAAGCTCTGCAGTCTGCTTTCATTCGCACTTTAAACGTAAGAAGCGTTAAACCATATCGGTTGAAAATAAAGTAAATCGAAATGTTCAGTGAAAAAGAATAAATTCAGATCATAAAATGATACTTTGATGGTCGATCAATTCAAGAGACAATAAATTCATTTATTGTTGCCTTTGAAGATAGACTGATTCCTTCAAGTTCGGCATTTCTACAAATGGCACGATCAAATAGTCCCCCAGATCACCAGATTTATCTCCAAATGATTATTTTCTTTGTAGATATCTGAAAAATTTGGTTTATGGGCATGAAATTGATAAAACGACAAATATTAATGAATTCAGGTTCAAAATAATCCAACTTTGTGCCAAAATAGCAACTATGCCAAATCTGCTCAGAGATATGAGATTATCTCTTTATAATAGATTTGGCTACTGTTTGGCTCAACAAGCTGGATTATTCGAACATTTAATTTAAATTCGATCTTCGATTTCGCATTTTTTAGAACTAGTTTTTGTTTTCGAATTTTTTATTTTTGTAGAATTTATTTTATTTTCAAGCCAGTTATGGCGAAAAAGAACCTAAGTACTCATTTTCAGAAAGAAAATTATTTGTGTCATTGATCGTGGCAAATAAATTCCTCGCCTACAATGGAATAAGATTGTCGTATTTATTTTCAACCGATATTGGTCTAACCCATCTTATTTGAAGTATGAATGAAAACAAACTGCATCTCGTTGAGGTTTTGATTCTTCCACTGCTCCACTGGACCCTCGCCGTCTTATTGATTAACATAGAACTTCGGGGTAAAACAAAAACTTTTTACAAATTAACTTATATATGGCGCCTAAATACAAACTTGGATGATATAACTCCTTGTTGGCTTAACTTGCTCAATATTCCAAATAATTTGAGATTAATAGATTAACAATCTATTAATTGATTACACTATAGTCGAAATGACGTTTTCTTCTGAATACTGACCTGCAGGTAGAGCAAAGGTAGGAAATTCTGTTACAAAACTACAGGGAAAATTGCCTTTCCTATGACGGATTGTTGCAGCAAAATGTCTTCGAATATCAGTAGCAATATCAGGTGCAATATAGCTTGGAACTTTCTTGAGACCAGAGCCTGAACCTTCTATTTGAGTTAGAAGCACTGCCAATAGCTCATCCCTCTGAAACCTGTTTAAATTTGTTGTATACAGATGATATACATGAATGGAAAAGACATTCGGAAAAATGGAAAAGACAGTCGGAAACATAGTGTTAATCAAGACTTCCAGTGGAGCAGAGGCGGAATCAAAAGCTCAGCGCGATGCGATAGCGAATAAATGACTGTTCTCTCTCAGTGGCAGTGCGCAGTGTTGATGTTTTGATCGAAAGGCTCTGCAGTCTGCTTTCACTCCCCACTACCATTGAGAGAGAAGAGTCGTGTATTCGTCACCGCATCGCGCTGAAGTTTTGATTCTTCCACTGCTGAATTTCCTATGTTTCCGACCGTCTTTTGCATACCTGTATAACAGATAAAGAAGAAAAATGCAAATGACGAAAGTTCTTTTTTATGTTTATTTGAAGAGAAAAAAATGTATCATCGTGAATAATTAGTATAGCAAGCTGAAAATAAAACATTTTGCAAATTTTTGAAACATTATCAGATAAAAAAGTTCTCTAATTTTATTTTTGTTTTCTGTGTTTGGATAAAAGTTCTTGGAATGGATTTGGTTAAGAAATCGCTTCAAAAGATTCTATCTTGCAAATATGGACTGTACTACTCAATACTGCTATGAATTTATTTGCAGAAATAGAGGGTGGGCCTTCTAGAGTTTGCATTTCTCATAAATAATAAATGATCAAATATGTTTCTTTTGTGCAAGAATATTTTTGTCTATGTTAACGTCACTCACCTTATAGCTAAATGTACTAAAGTATGACCTACATCAAAAGCTGAACTTCTATTGAGTATCGCAACTTCTGAGGCAGTTAATGTTCGTGCAGGGTCCCCACCAGATGAAAGATAGTGCTCTACAGGTACCGGATTTCCTTCAATAACACCAATGCAAGCATTCAGCCAGTTCCAGTCGGCGTTTCTCCTCATAAGTCTTAATTTTTTTTCAGTTTCAATATTGTTCTCTTCTGTAAAATGGAATATAGTAAAATAGCATAAAATATTTAAAAAAAATATTTGTACCCATAATATTTGATGATATATACAAGTCTTCTTGATTTTCAATATCCATATTTTGATTTGATGGGGAGATTATATGGCTAGAAGAGGGGGGTCTTTGAGAATTCTGAGGGGAAAATCCGCACATGGAACATTTTGTCGCTCTTGGCCAATTTTCGTATGTACACATCTGAAACAAAAATATAAAACTGGTTCTATTACTCAATATAATAAATACAATTTTCATCTCCTAAATAACAGTAATAAATAATAATAAAATTTATTCTCAAAAGAACATATATTAATAAACAAATTAAACAAAACTTACAGATTGAAAACAAACGAAATCAAGGTATTATTTGGAATATAATAGCTGCTTCAATTTAATACAAATACCTAAAATAATTGATACAATCTATTTTGGCTGTCCTCCAATTTATTATTATTATCCTGATACTCCTAGATCTTCTGTGAAGATCCCTCAGAAGCTTTTTCAGCTTGTGCGAGTTAAGAGTTCAGTTGTGTTCTGTATAGGCTTTGTTACTGCGATCTTGCGCCACTTAAGGTCACAGCACTGTTAATTTTTGACCCAACAGTGAAATGGTGGTAGACACCCCTCCAACTAGAAAATTTCTTTTCTACGTGAACAGGATTCGAACCCGGACCTCCCGGTCACGAGTCCGAAGCTCTCCCGCTGAGCTATCCTCACTCATATTTATATATATATTTGATTATAAACACTTGAAAACTTTAATTGTAAAATATACAAAACGAAAATCACTCATAGAAAAATGTCAATTAATATCTTTCGAGGTTAAGTGGCTTGGATATAATATGTCAGGTTAATTCTTTTGGGTTTTCATCTTTGCGTCTATACATCCCTATTCAGTAGTCCTTTACTTTAAAAATCAAATCAGAAATTTGTTTTATTATTTTCCCGCATAATAATCAAAAATAATAGTATAAATACAAATTTTTTAAAGTGGCACCTGAGCCAAGCTCGTGTGTGTCATGCAGATACATTATAAATAATACTACCATGAACAAAATAAACCCAAAAAAAAAACCAAATACACAATAAAAAAAATTATCAATGATATAGAGTTAAAATTTGAAATGTAAATAAAAAAAATACTATGATGAGAAAGAGAGAGAGAGACACAAGTGCAACTTTTTACTTCGATATTTCACCCGAATGCTTCATGTCAAGACAAGAAGTGAATCAAGGTTCTCTACAATAAATTTCTTTATGTTCTTTCTGAAACAGAAATTTGACTTATTCTTGATTGCACTGGCGATGAATTAAAATGTTAAATTTTATTCCAATGTATCTTATGTTTTTCTAACAAATAGTTTTACTGTATTTTTCACTGCCATAAAAATGATTGATGTTTCTTTTCATTTGATACTGATGGCCCATCCCAGGAGAGTACTGTTGTTTATGTACCCACATAAGAGCTGCGTATATATACAGACCCTTTATATTGAGTAGATTGTAGTTAACGAAGATTGGTCTTGTGCTTGTTCTACTTTGTTTTTTGAGGATGGTTCTAAGGATGTAGTTTTGAGTAACCTGTAGTGATTTCAAAACGTTATTGTATGCCATACCAATTTCATATCTAATAACAGACACAGCCAAGCTCTCGTACACACTGAGTATTAACTTATCAGAAAGAATGTTTCGGAGGGTATAGAATTTGTAAATAATTTCTCTTATTATTTCATTTATAAACGCCACATGATACTGCCACTTCGAGTGCTCATCTATTACTATACCTAAATATTTAATGGTGGATGTGGTATTCTCTACAGTATCATTCAAAGTTAGGGAATCACGAACAGCAGGTAAACCAGACTTTGTTGAGAAAAATTCTATATATTTTGTCTTGTGATTGTTTAATTTAAGTTTGTTGTAGTCCAACCAAGACTTTACCTCATTTAATGTATTTTATGAATGTTCTCTAACTCCAGTCCAAGTTCTGTCCCTACGCAATAAAATAGTGTCATCTGCATAGGATATAATTAAAGTATTCTCATTCGATTTTAGAAGAGATATAGACCAGAAGAGTTGGACCCAAGGAAGTGCCCTGTGGCACTACCGTTTTGAACATCTTAACTGAACTGAGAACCTCCCCTATTCGAACCTGCTGAAGTCTCCTCCTGAAGTAGTCTCTAAACAATTCTAGGACACTGCCTCTCACTCCAATATGTTCAAGTTTTTTGAATAATTAAGCGTCTGGCACATTATCGAACGCTTTTTTTAAATCCAGGAAGATACCAACCGTCTTGTACCCTTCATTGAAGTTACCAAGAATGTGATCTGTTAAAAGCTGCAGTGGTTGTTCTGTTCTCATTTTTTTCCGAAATCCAAACTGAAATGCCGACAATACTTTGTTCTCTTCCAAAAATGATCTTAATCTGTAGTCGAAACATTTTTCCAAGGCAATTAATTATTGACATAGGACAATAATTGTTCATATCTTCTCTTCCTCCTGACTTGTGAACCAGTATTACAATAGTTTTCTTGAATTGCCATGGAACAGTGCAAGTCTGACAGTTGATGATATGTGCGAGGGGACCATCTATGGCATCTTCAATTTCCTTCAACAATCTACCACTTGTTTAATTCCTCCCAGGGGCCGAGTTAGTTTTTAAGTTCCTTATCGTATTTTGTATTTCCTGGTCATAAACTGGACTCAGAAAAAACGAGTTTTCATTCACAGAAAGTGGTTTCGGTGGCACTGAAGCAGGTGGAGTGATGTCTTCACTCAACTTTTTACCCACTCTTATAAAATATTTATTGAATTTCTCGGCGATGTCAGCCTCTCCATGAACTAAAATTCCTTCTTCACTCTTAATTTTTCCTATTCCTCGGTCTTTTCTCTTCTCTACGTTCATCACTTCATTAATAAAATCCCATTTGTTCTTATAGTTCTTTCTGATATCAGACAGTTTCTCTCTGTAATATTCATTCTTTGTCTTTCTTATGAGGACAGTTAGGTAGTTCCTGTAATTTTTGTACTCTTAATCTCTTGTTCTGTTGTGAATATTGCTGTTTCAATTTGTCCTTGTGTCTTATTGAGGTGAGAATTCCAGGTGCCATCCATGCTTTCAATTTTTCCTTATATTGGATACTACTCTGAACATTGTAGAATCATTTATGTAATCCATCAATTTGGAGTAAAACATACTTGGATATTATGTTCTTCATAGATTTCCATCCAACTCAAAGCACCGATTAAGGACTTGAACTTTTTTTCATTAAACTTATTCACTTTCTTTCTACATACATTGTTTACAACCACTTCTGCTTCTGACTTAGTATCATGATCGATGTTAAGAATAACCGGACAATGATCAGATAAGCTATTTTTCGCAATTATGGGGTTTTAATTTCACCTTATCAAGAATCTTACTTTTACCTATATAAGTGAAATTGTGACCTGAAATGGTAGAAGTGTCTTTTTCTTCTCTTGTAGGGACATTTATTTGAGACAAGAACCCGTTTTTCTTCAACATGTCAATGTAAGTGAGTGCCATAATATCTTCATCTGTGAGCTTTCCGATATCAATATTTGTGTCACCTATTAGTACCACCAAATCATTGTTGGTCGTTATGGACTTTATATGTTCATCCAAATCATCGATAAAGAGCCTAGTGCTCGTGGGATTGGGCCTGTATATACCAGTTATGTTTAATTAGTATTTCTAAATTTGATTCTACATTGCAACATGGTTACTTCAGTCAACGCCACCCTCACAACCTCCGCGTCCCTGACATACGTCACATTTATTATATTTTCCATCGTTATAATGGATATCAAATCCTTCAATTGAAAATCTCTCCAAATTATCAATAACCCAAGTTATAGATTCGTGCCAGGTTTATGCAAAGTTTGTCAAAATGAGCGTTCAAACTTCTTATATTATAATGAACTATTGTAAAATTCAATCCTATATTATCTTTAATGTCTTAGTCCGTACAAATGATGTTCCATATGGAATTATATTCTTCGAACAAATTAACTATATCACACATTCCCTCTCACAAAAATATAGAACAAAATTAACTCCCAAATGGGAGAAAAAAATAAAAACTAAACTTAGGTAGAAACAATGCTAATAATATACGAATATATATCAGCAACCGTTAATCGACTCTCACGAATTTAGCGAAATGTAATGAATCAAGTCTATAGAAAAACACACAAATCAAAGCAAAATAGGGTTCAGTCTGTGAATACACAAATGAAATTAAATAAGTCCAAACTGGGAATATGCGATTTAACACTTTTTTTAATTTGTTGACTGGAATTTGTTTTTGTTCTTATAATAGTTTTATTTCCCCCAGAATTAGTTCTGACTTCACCCCCATAGAAACCATACCTTGTCTTTTCCAAGTTTATCAGTTGCCGCCTCCAATAGTTTCATCTTCGCCCTGGTCATATCCTCAGTTGTCGAAATGCCACTGCCTTTCAGGAATTTCCTGTTTTGCAGAATTCTCGTTCATGTGCTCGGTTTACTCACTGTAAGCTTAACCATTCTACTTCGATCTTCTCTGTTTCCAATTTTAAAGCAACTTTCCAAATTCTGGTTTGCGACTTCAACTTTCATCTTATCCTTCAGCAAACTAATTACTTTCCTTTGGAGGTCCTCATTGTCATCCTCGAGCAAACCATGTACTCTGAAAGATTTCCTCTTAACATGTTGTAGTTATTCATGATCTTCCTGCCGTTGTTTGTTGTGGGACTTCAAGAGTTCCTTGTTTATTCGCGTACATCTTCTTGCATTTCCTTTATCTTGAGTTTTTACACTACACTATTAACTCTCGATTTGGAAAAATTCGTCTTTTAATTTAATTTTAATCTGTGGGTTTTTCAGCCTGTTTTCATGGAGCGATGAAACTGTGTTATCACGCGCGAATCACCATAAATCATATGAATAAATAAAATTATATTTGGGAAAAATAGGAAGAAATTGAATTTATTGGTTGTAAAAATCAAATAGTTGTAGAGAACTACTTACATACAATTTTATTTCATAAAAATCCAAGTTATTTTTAAAAAGATATTGTTCAAGACATCAGGTATTCGAAGAGTGTGCTGATAATTTTGGTATGTGGTTTCTCTATAATGTTCAATTTTTTACCAATATTAAAGTGGAATGAATCTTACTATTAAGTGTTTTTATCAATATTAAATAAAATAAATTACTACGTAATATATATTTGTCATTTTTAGAGCAGTGCTTCTTTGACCAAATGTGTATCGTAAGATATTTAATAAAGGTATTACGTAGTAATTTTCATTTTATTTTAATTTTTTACCAAGTTTATGCAGTCTTTCCAATGCGGGTTCTATTTTCATTGTCTGATATAAAAAATGGTTGGAAGGGTTGTTTTTGTGTGTTCGTAATCCAAAAAGGGGTCGCATATAATTTAATGAATTGAGCTTGGCGTTTTCTTGCTGCTTCCTAGGTTTTTATATATAAGATCTAAAAAGTCTGGCTAGAATGATAACTGTTTTATTGCGCGCCCAAATATCTATAACTTTTTAATTTTGAGCTGAAAATGGTCTTAAACAAATAGGTTGGACTCACGGATCAAAAATCCAAGGTCAAACGTAACACTGTCCGGTCGGTCCGTTCGTAAACACGCTAACTTCCTTTCGAACCAAAAAGCTTGAACCTTGAAACTTTCAGGAGAGGTTTGGGGTTACGGCAAAGTTCATTAATGGGCAAAATCGGTTTAATAGTATCACAGTTATTTATATTTAAAATTCATTCATATTTTTCTCCATAATAATAATGATAACAGATCTTTATTGCATGTATACACACAAATGGCTATCGACCTTGGTTCCTTCAGCCTGTTTAATGTACAATGTTATTTTAAGTTAGTGCTTGTAGAAGAGTCTCTGTAGGGAATCTTCTTCTTATATGATCCTTGTTGTAAGTAGTGTGGAACAGTGGCAAAATATCTTCGTTTTTCTAATCTTGTGTGGAATTTTTGGTTCAATTTGTGAAGTTGATTTTGATCCGTTCTGCAGTCTGTTTAGTGGATGTCTTATTCTTATATTTATTCGTGATTATTCGTAGAGCTGATCTTTCTGCTACTTCTATGTTTTTAAGCGTTGATATTTGGCAGTTTGTGTATATTTTATGTGCATATTCTATCAAATACATATTGTTTTACATATTTTTTCTCCATATTTTCGAAACTACAGATTCGATCCATCTGAAATTCGGCACTTAGAAGCAGAATAATAACGTGTATATTCGCACAAAATTTCGTGAGAATCGTAGGATTAGAAGTTAAGAAAAAAATTTTGAAAGCATATCAGCGTTGAGCGTTACCTTAACCACTATAACTTTCAAACAGAAAAAGATAGGGACTTGAAACATTTGGAATAACGAACTCAAACAAATATTCAGGACCCAAAACTTGAATATCTACGCTGAGTTCGTTATTCAACAAAATCAGTCCAATAGTTTTGCAGTTATCCCAATTGTAATTTTCATTTATTTATATTAATATTTTCCAAACTACAAATTCGACTAATTTGAAATCTAGCATTTAGAAGCAAATGATAACGGGCAAGTTAATGCAAAATTTCGTGTGGATCGTATAATTAGAAGATTCAATACAGAAGAAAATATTTTTTGAGTAGAGCAGCGTTGATCAATACTGACCATAGCAAAAGTTCTACAATCGAGTTCAATCAAATCAACAAAATAAAGGCCAATACAAACTACTAAACTATGTTACACCAAAAACTCGTCTAGCACTGATATTGTAATCTTTCTTGTACCTTTCAGTAGCATTATATAACCACCTACCTCAGAACATCAAGAAGCTTGACATGAAGCATTTAAAGCCGGCATCAAAGAAGATGCTGTTGAGAAGTCCACTCTACAGTTTCGATGAATATCTCAAAACTAATTTCGAACTGGGAGAACACATTTACCCATGAAATGTAAATTCAGATTGTTTATGTATTGGACAGTTGAACTTGGTTGTTTTTTGTGTTTGTTCGTTAGAATTTTTGTAGTGTAGAATATACTATATATGTGTGTAAATTACATTTATTATTATTATCCTGTATTATGACATGTCTTGTAATTATTGAAGACCAATAAACTAAACTATACTATGATTGGGTCCAAATTTAGCATTTAGATATAAAATAATGATAAGAAGTCTAATTTGTCTGCTAATTTTTGTAGCTCTCTTAAACATTTTTTCATTGTAGTGGTACGAGTTATTAATGTTGTATCAATAGCAAAGAGGACAGTGAATGCTTATTTGTTAATGTGGTTATCCCTTCCATTGTACTGCCAATACATATCAGAGCAGAACAAATTATAGTGCCCACTGGGTTTTTATTTGAGGAAAACTTCATATTTGAATATGATAGGCTATAAGTTGTTGTTTTATTAATTTCTTTCTGGCTATGCCAGGGGGGGGGTCAATCCAATATTCTGTATTTTGCAAATTTTGGAATAAACGATTAAATTACACTTACTTAAATGCAATTGTAAACACAATCATTTGAAAAATATCCCTTAGATAGAAACTTGAAATTTGCACAGTACCTTTTAAGCACAAATGGTAAAATGGAGTTTGATAATGGGCAAAATCCGCTCAATGAAAATTTTGTTAACTCCGCATTGAGAAAAATTATTCTTCTTCTTTGAGTACCTATCTGATTCGGATGCTGGCAATCATAGCTTTGTTGGTAGCAGCTCGAAATAGTTCTGCTGAGCTTTTCCCAAACCAGTATCTCAGGTTTTGCAACCATGAAATTCTTCTTCTTTCTGGTCCTCTTTTACTCACTACTTTCCGTTGTATTTTATTCTGCAGAATATTCTTGAAGAAAAACCAAGTTCCAATTTTCTGAATTTAGAAATTTCTCACTCAGAGAAAAGTCTTTCAATATGAAAAATCTGCTATTATTTGCAGCAAATATAAGAATGTGTGTAATACTAACAAACGTTCTAACATTTCAAAAATCTTCAACAAATAGATTATATATACACTTTCCCTATTTACTTCTAAGAATTTGGTTATGATAATCAAGTGGAGAAAGAAACAAATATGAATTATTCAAACTATACAATCGATTAAGAAGCGTGCCTTGACAATTTTCAACTTAAGCAGTTGTTTTTTTCTGTTGATTGTCTTATTAGTAGATAGATTCTGATTGAAAATTCGAAAATTTACTAATTCAGAATATGGGGGCATGATTTTTATTTATGGTTTCTGTAGCAGATATAGTAGAGCCTAGCAGTCTGAGAATATCAAAGCATATTTCTGAACTGTATAGCTCCAAGTCATCCGACGTTTGGATGTGTGTACAATTATAAAAAGCAATATGGTGTATTTCGCCAAAGGAAATCAGAAAGACGGATTGGCAACCAATATCTGCCACAGTGAATCTTAAGAAGAGTTAGAGTATAATCAAATGTGTATAGGGTGCCAAAAAGAAATAAATTTTGTGAATAGCTAATCAATGATTTCAGCGTATGAATGTTTGTAGATGGTTAAAAACAAATTACCGTTAATTTACCGCACACTTTTCTCAGATGAATAGCAGTTTATGAGAGATGGAATAAATTATTCACTAATAATTCACATGCTATTTTCACAGCGAAATTTTTCAGTCAACACATGAATTGGTGTAATTGATAATACTTAATTGGTCCCCATTTCTTCACTTACTGGACAAATATATTCAAAATTTCCCCAAAATATTCTTGCAAATTTCATAGAAAATATTCATATGAGAGATATTTATTTGCAGCATGGCGGCCTAATACCACATTTCTCTATACATGTGAGAAATTATTTAAATAATGTATATGGAAATTGTTGTATAGGATGTGGTGGTCATCTTGCATAGATCTCCAGATTTGAACCCTCTAAATTATCTTATTTGTAGACATTTGAAACAAATGGAAGAAGGAAATAATCATCACTATTCCAAAAGCAAAAACAGACCACAGTAAGTTGGAAAATTACAGACCTATCACTCTGTCTCCTGTACTGAGTAAAAACTTTGAACAAAAGGATCAGCACCAAACTAGGAAAATCTATTCCTAAATATCAATTTTCGGATTCAAAAGTAAAATCTTTACCATTCATCCCCTAACTATACTAACCACAACTATACAGTGCAATAAGAAAACAGGGAATAAAGTGGCAGCCCTGTTCATAGATATTCAAAATGCGTTCAACAGTATCTGGCATGCTGGTATGATTTATAAATTTTCCAACTGAAATGCCCCATTTACTTGCTCAAGATAATTGATCAATTTCTATCTAATAGAACCAGCTAAGTATGAGTAAAAACCAACTCTCAAATCCATTCATACCGCTTCAAGGCCTCCCACAGGGCTCACCACTCTCTCCAATACTATCCAACATATACTGCTGGGACATATATAGCTACAACTATCCAATAGAAAATCACATAGAGAAGGAAGCATACTCCCTGCAATTTGCGGATGATACAACACTGATCACCCATGGTAGAACTCTAAAGAAATGTATGGAAAGGCTACAAAAATTAACAGACAGCACTGTAGCATGGATGAGACGCTGGCGAATACAACCTAACCCAAAGAAGTTCAAGTTCATCATATTCAACCACACCGTGGGAAACAACTCTCCAAGTATCAAAATTGACAATGAAACAATCAGACCAACTACTAAGTGCAAATATCTGGGAATACTGATAGACTACAAACTGACTTTCAAGCATCAAATAAAAATCCAGAAAAAAGCAGGCATCACACAAGCCAGACACTTCAGATCACTCACATTTAGAAACCTAGGCATCAAAACCAAAACATCCACTGCTATTTACAAAATGATCTGCAGACCACTGCTGAAGTATGGCCACATAATATTCTCAAATGCAACAGAAACTGCACTAAACGACCTAGAAAAAGCGGAAAGAATTTGCCTTAGAAAAATAAGAAAGTTGAGACACCCAAACAATCCTTTACACAATCCTTCTAACATCATGGAGAAATGCAATTTGCCTGATGATGAATCATCAAGAAAAATATATGGAAACTGGTCAATCTCACTTTGAACGTCTCTTGAAGATGAAAATCTATGTTATCTATGTTTCCTTAATGACATGTTTCTTACGATTATAAATTTATGTGTAATTAACTTAGAATATGGATATTCACACACAATGAGTAGATCACACCACAAGTGGAAATGTCATCATAGCATTCTTTTATGTGAATTAAAAATATAAATAGTGAACTTCTTCAATCATTACAAAACGTTCCGAGATTGAACAAAAATTTAGCTGAATAAGCTGTAAATATTCAATAAGCTTTCCAGATCTTGTGGAACATCAGAGGCAGGCACGAAAACATCTTCAAAGAATTTTGCAAATAACTTGGAAATTTCATGTACTTTTTGTAATGTGAAACATACTGACAAGTTTTTTTTATTTTAATTTCAATACTATTTATACACATTCACTAATATGTCTCTGTAAGCTGCTTAGATGAAAGCCTCAATCGTTTGAAAGTAATAATCACCAGCCTGTTGATAAATTTTACTGGAATGAAATAAGGAATTACTTTGTTTTCTATCACTTTTTATTATAACTGATATACAGTGACTCGAGTTTCGTAGTGTTTACTACATTTTCAAACTGAACGAACAAATTAGATCTCAACTATTATATATGGGGATTGTAGGCTTCGGCAGAGCTTCGAAGAGAGGGGTTTTCCAAAGTTCCGTCTGTTCGTTAAGTAGTTTTATTATTGGTACGTGCTTTTTATATTTTTCAATTTCTATGGATTCCAGGATGTCAAGTTTTTTCCCTTTCGCTTCCACGTGCAAGATAACAAGGTTGTTCAATTCTGGGAAGGTGTGATCTGTAGTGAAGAAATGGTTCGCAAAATTGGAATTATTCTTCCGGTTCCTAAAAGCAGATTCATGCTCTTTGTACCTTTTATGGAAAGGTCGGCCCGTTTGTCCTATTACACTGTTGACAACTTAATTTATAGACTCCAGAATTATTCAGTCGGTTCTCTTTGTCTTTCGGATTAAAAAAGAGATTAGAAATTTTATGGGAGGGTGTGAAAGCTGTTACTATGTTAATTTTTGATAAAATTCGAGCTATTTTTTGTGAAATTGGTCCAAAAAATGTTAGTTTTATAAATTTATTGTTATTATGATCTGATTTGGAGATGGGGTAAATTTGTTTACGAATTAGTTGCTTCTGTTTTATGTTTATGATGGAATTTATAGCTTTGGTGTTTTTTTGTGGCTATTTGTCTGATTGTATTCAATTCCCTCTTTAACGTAATATTATCTAAAGGAATTGAAAATGCTCTATGTACCATTGATCTATAAGCAGCTAGTTTATGAGATGTATAAATTGAGTTGTCAAGAGTGTAATAGTGTGTATATAGGTCAAACGGGCCGACCTTTCCATAAAAGGTACAAAGAGCATTAATCTGCTTTTAGGAACCGGAAGAATAATTCCAATTTTGCGAACCATTTCTTCACTACAGATCACACCTTCCCAGAATTGAACAACCTTGTTATCTTGCACGTGGAAGCGAAAGGGAAAAAACTTGACATCCTGGAATCCATAGAAATTGAAAAATATAAAAAGCACGTACCAATAATAAAACTACTTAACGAACAGACGGAACTTTGGAAAACCCATCTCTTCGAAGCTCTGCCGTAGCCTACAATCCCCATATATAATAGTTGAGATCTAATTTGTTCGTTCAGTTTGAAAATGTAGTAAACACTACGAAACTCGAGTCACTGTATATCAGTTATAATAAAAAGTGATAGAAAACAAAGTAATTCCTTATTTCATTCCATTAAAATGAACTATCACAAAGTAAGGGACTACTCCATCCAATATTCGATAAATTTTACATTTTTTGTGCAGTTTGATTATCTGTTCGATTGTTTAACTGTGTACTTCGATAAATACAATAGAAAGTGCTCAAATAATACACTTTTGGGTACATTTTATTTTCAGAGAAAGCAGTTTCTCATAGAATTGGCATTACCAAATATTGGTGATTGCAATATGATTATTATTGAACATAATATACCAATCAACCAGCAACTCGTCGAATGATTATATTTAGCTTTTTTAAAAATTAAGAGCAACAAAATTCTTCAAATAACTTTTTGGTTTAATTTTCAATAAAAATTCTAAACTAGGATAATGGATGTCCTCAACTATTGGACAATTGTAATATTGCAAACAATTAATTTTATACTTGTTATATAAAACAGGATCCCATATTGGGAGGTTATGATTATGTACATTAGATCATAGAAACTTATAACATCTTATATCTGCGAATTTACTCCCAATAATGAGGTGCCTTGATAGATTCTGTGTCTACCTAATCAAAGGATGAACAGTTCAAATCTCTGCACAGGACAATCTAGTAATTTCCTATTTATCTCTGGTTTAGTTCAAACAAAGCAGAAAGTACATCTTGATCTCCAGGTGGCAAATGTGCTATAACATTGTTTATTCACAACCAAAATCCTCACTAGAACTGGTAGATCCTGTACAGATGCTGCATTTGTAATTACAAATAATGGAAAAATCAATTGAATATAACAAACTAGCATTCTTCTATTTCATTGACCTCATGAAAGCTTTTCATAGGATCTGTCTACAGGATAAAGCACAACTTTTATATGATAGGCAAATTCCAAGTAAAATTATCAAAACAATAGAGAACATCTATATGAACAACAAAATCCAAGCAAATATTAACACAACACGTTCACTGCACCAATAACAACAGTAGAAAGAGACATACGACAAGGAAACTTTCTGAGTCCTTTGCTGTTCAACATAATAATGGATAAAATAATCAGACAAGTTCTAAAGCTAGAGGGATACAAAATCGGAAATAAACCAATAAACATCTTGTGCTATGCAGATGACTCTGTACTAATATCAGAAAATGAGAATGATCTCCATAGACTTCTATTCTTGTTGAATTAAGTTTCCAAAACATTAGGTACGATAATATCTGCAGCCAAAACTAAATGTATGACTACATCTGAAACACCTTTAAAATGTAAACTGATGGTAGACGACATTATAATACATCAGGAAATGAAATTTACCTACCTGGGCACAAAAATATCAAGCCTATGGTGACGTGGATTCAGAAATGAGAGAACAAGCAATAAAAGCAACAAAAACAGCTGCTCAATTGAACGATACAATTTTCCAAAATAAACATCTTGAAATAGAAACAAAAGCCAGAATTTATAAAACTGCAATAAGGCCAATTCACACTTATGCGGCGGAAACCAGGCCTTCATGAACATCTTCATGAACTTCATGAACACTGCAAATAATGGAGACAACCTTGGTGAAAGTAGTTCAAAGGATAGCAGGGAAATCATTGTGGGACAGAGAGAAAAGCAAAGACATCAGACGAACATGTAAAATAGACAACATAAATGAATGAGTTATGGGAAGAAAGATACAATGGAATGAGCATGTAGGTCGGATGAATCAAGATAGAATAGTGATTTCGAGAGATAAATCACCGTTGGGAAGGAGTATCGGAAGACCCAGGAAGAGATGGAGTTACAACTTGCCCAGATAAATGATGGGATGAAAATGGCAAATATTCGATGTAGAACAGGCAATGTACCTATTCAGAAGAAGAAAGTCGGAAGTTATTCAGATCTATTTAAAATCAACAAACATTTTGATACAACGTACGAAGCAATATGATGACAAGCAAACAAATAAAAACAAAAATTGTCTTAAATATTTTGGACCAAATTCAACTCTCTCCAGATTTAAACTATTTTACAAGTAGGATACTTCCCTACAAGAATACTCCCACTTACTGATAAACTTGCTCCGGATTTTATCTGGTTCACAACCAGAATTAATCTCATGGATGTTAAGCCTTAACTAACAACAGGCATGAATTAGTTCTTCCCAATTTTAATTGTGAAGTGAACAACGAAATTTCTGGCTTTATTTTTCAGTCTAGTGGTAACATGAGTGTTAGAACTTAGATCTTCAGAAGCGTATTTTGAGTACCCGGTGTAGAAATCGGATTTTTTTTGCAAGAAACGCATGTTTGTTTGATAAAAAAATGTTCATCCAAAATAATCTCCATTGCTATTTATACATTTTTCCTACCTCTCTTGCCGTTCATGAAAGCTATGCCAAAAAACAGTTCTTCTTTTGAAGAGAACCAGTTATCGAGCCATTTTCATACATTTTTATACGAATTCAAGCATTGTTCAGTGAGAGCATGTCCGAGTGATACAAGCAGATGATAATGAGACAGTAACAAGTCTGGACTGAGTGCTTCCATCATTTTCCTGATCTGTTTTGCTGTATGTGATCATCATGGAACAGAATGACTAGGTGTTGCCATTTTCTATATTCCGGTCGTTTTTCACATAATGCTTACGTGGAACTTGAGTTGTTGTGTGTTGTCTTACAGTTACTGAACCAAGCACCATCTATAGGGAAATTCTGATTTCATATTTCCACAGCTGCTGTAATATAAGTATTCACTTATTCCATCAAAAACAACAAATATGTTTACTCCAGGTTTTTCCAATATATCCATAATTTCAATATTATTTCCGCATCTGCTCCATCACATTGAACATTCCTTCCAATGAATGAAAATCCTTCCTTACAGCACCATTTTCATGCGCCAGCTCGGAGGTAACCTTGATGACATTATTGAATTGTTTCAACCGTTACTACAAATAGTAACAGTTGAAACAATTCAATAATGTCATCAAGGTTACCAACTACCAAAGTAGTTGATCATGTTTAAAACAATATTTAGAAATTACTGTTTTAGTACAAAAAAATTGAGATGTTCGCACATTTTCGTGACTGCCAACTTCAGACAACTTCAAGCTAAAGTTATCTTTAGATAAAGCAATATTTCAAAACTTTATTCAGATCAAAACAATTTAATATACTTTCTTTGTATATGTATGAACATGCGAATGAGAAATTATAATATATTACATCATGAACTGCAAAAAAAATTATAATTTATCTTTCTTTCTTGCATTCTTCCTCATCTTTAATGATTTTGTTTTAAGGTTTCAAATATAAATTTCAAATAATGTGAATATTTCCAAAGTCATATAACATATTTTGTCCACTTATGAACTTTTTGGGCTTTAAACTTAACCTGCAAATTTAAAGGTAGTTATTTATATTGAAAGTTAACATGATTACAAATTGGCCAGGTGGATAGATAGAATTTGACTATGAATTATTCTTCTGTAAGTGCAATGTAATTGTGCAATACCATTTTTGGCTCAAAAGAGCTAAAATTGTCCAAAATATTCTAACATTATTGGACTGTGACTGTAACCACAATTAAACAGTAAATGCATATTTCCTCAATAAATAACGAAACTTTATAGTCTTTCCAGATACAAATTTGAGCCATTCTTTCAAAATATATTATATTTTTGATATTTATTAACATATTTGAACATCTAAATGAAGCTGTATACTAAATTATTTGAAAATATTCCCAATATTATCTAGGGATGAAATATTTTCAAATATATCAGCTAGAATACAGAAAATTGCTAAGAAGTTATCAGAGTGAAATACAAACCATACAGGTCCATTTTGCTGATGTCATTCTTCGGGTATTCTCCACATTTGTCATGCTGGCTGGTGGGCTATTATTGCGGGGCTGGGATAAACTTTGAGCCAGATCTGAATGCTCAGTGATTTTTAATGGTTGCAAATAATCATGTAAGTTACTCGCAGATACAAAAGGAGATCCACATTGGTTACAAATTTGATCCTTCATATGATTTAAAAACGTGCAAGTTTCACACTGCCATGTATTCTTGATTTGTTTATTATCACAAGGTCCTGCTGCAGAGCTGGTTTTATCATCATTGTTATGTAAACTGTATATATCCTCACTAATAAATGGTCTAGGTCCTCGACACATAGTACATTTGAGTGCTGACGGGTAATTTTCGTAAGTGCAATATTCACATGACCATTTCTTTTCGTTTTCACTCATTTTTACTGAAAAAATTGTCATTCTCAAAAACTTCATAAATTAGATGAACTTGTCCAAGTAATTCTCATAAAATTCACTATTTGAAATGAATTTGTCATATTTACATAAAGGATAAAAGTAGGTTAGCTGAAATGACTGATGAGATGAGTTTGTGGCTTACCAAACAAATAATTTTTATACAGTTGTATGACTGATGCATATACCAGTTTATTTTGTAGTATATTTCCTTGGTGTGAAATAAAGGATTTTGATTCAAATGGCAATATGTGTCATGAATTTATCATGTTTTATTTATGAAAGCTGATTTGTAAACTTTCCATCAACTCATAGTGTAGATTCAGTCATACCTACAAGAAAGTGAGTAAACATTAAGGTAATAATAAGGATGAAATAAATAACAAATCAACAAATTCTTACTGATACGTGTTTTGACAATTATCATTCTTGATTGAAATAGGGTTAAAAAAAATAACTGTTCCACAATTTCCATTGCCAATGTCAGTTCTAAATTTATTCACAAGCTTATTTGAAATAGGTAAATACATGCAAGACTTTCTACGACTTGAAGGTGAATTTTCAAATAATTAAAACATTATTTCTTTTACCTTACCTTCAAGCATTGGAATGAAAAAATTTATGAAGGCACATTACATGTTATGTATTTAGGAAAACAAATAATTTAGATACCATTTGGGTGCCAATCGACTTCGCAAGATGTCAAAGTTACAAATTCGCAAATAAAATTGCGTCAAATTAATATAAATTTTTCACTCTCTTCTATCGTGATAATTCTCTACTTTTCCTTCCTTCTCCCCCGCTAGACGCTACCCATTACTTCATTTTCAATGATAATTGTACCATGACCATGGGACGGAATTAAATTCTGAATACAAATACAGGAGAAATTTTTTTATATAAAAAACAACTTAAAGAAAAGAAAATAGATCAGGTGTAACCGTGTAACTGACATTACACTTCAGCTACCTGCAGCCATTAATTTTGTTATGGATTTAAGGAAAATGACAGACAGTTAACCATGTTCTATGGTTAACAAAATGAGTATGAATGGTCATGGTAGAGCAGGCCACCCAAAATACAGGAATGTATGTTCAGTTATATAACATTAATAAGTAGTTTGAGCTATGGTAATAGAAATTTCTACAAATAGGGACAACTGTATAACAATTCTATATTCAAACAAACTCGATAAGGTGTTATTCATCACAGGGGCAAATTGCAGATACTATTACCATAGCTCACACTCCGTATTAATGATATTTGGTATATATCAACCGAATTAATTTATTTGAATATGAATATGCTAATTAGAAGCATATTATGGTCTGTCTTCAGCATGAGGAAAGTTTTTTCTGCGTTTGTAAGCGTTTGTAGCTCGCATGTTTTGTATGTCTTGTATGTATGTTTGCATACTCTAGATGGCGCTAGTGTGTAAGTAATACCTAAGTGTCTATTACTATAGCAAATATAGATACTTGACAGATTTGTTGTCGCTGACATTCATTGCACTGATGAAAACCAACAAGTTGGAAACGTGTCATGTCCGCAATTTTCCCGGTGATCAAAAAAACCTTATCGAGTTTGTTTGAGTATAGAATTGTAATACAGATATATGTTGCAATGTCTCGATTTGTAGAACCTTATTTTACCATAGCTCACACTCCTTATTAATGATATTTGTTACAGATCAGCCAAACTAATTCATTTCATTCAGTTAGATAAATACCTTTTATTGAATTTTAGTTTGTAATAATGTTCATTTTCGCATTGTCCTTATATGAAGATGAAGTTATCTCGGATTTTCATGATCATATACACATAATTGTAACGCGCAGTCACTACATGAGTTATAAAAACAAGTTTGATCATAGACAAACTATTCTTATAATATTGAGCTATCCCGAATTATACGGAGTACTCTAAAAGATACGGGGTACTCTGAAGAACGTAACCTTTTTATCGTGATCGTCTAGTGGCGGGAGAATAGGACGTTACGTTGTGTAGACAACCAAAATTACACCAACGAGAGCAAGGAAACAGTGACGGGAGGTTCAAATATTCAAAACAAAGTAATGACAGAATAATATATTTTTATTAGTAATATTAAAACGCAACAAACCTCAATGAATGGAAACAAACATTTATCAGCCTGTGGTTAAATCTACTCTAGGCAGTGGTTCACAAAGCTCCACAGTAAACCTAATAGCGCCCCGGGTCTAAATGACTTATTACTACATATCGTTAGGTCGGTAACTCGCTCAAATCGGATATCATTCTTATGCAGCAGAAGGGGTTAGAAGGGACAGGATAGAGCCAGCATGCGCATCTACAACTGCACTTCCGGTAACCAGCCGTTACAAGGGGTAAGTTTAAATGGACAGTAAGGTAAGGGTAACTGTGGTATGCCCAGGAGATCTCCTTGAAGAGGGGATCTAACATAATTCGAGTCGACCGGAAAAGTTACTATCAAATGGACTGTATCTGGCCTGCTCGGGATGGCCAAGACCCAGGAAGACTCAGATATTACTGAAGAACGAACCGAACTCTACCTGAAGGGTTACGCATGCAAACTAATCCCTAGGGATATCACAACACCGCGGAACAATGGCCTAGCAATCACTCACACATTCTCACAATAGCGTTGGGTATCCGGAGCTATTTACTGTCTCTGTATAATATGCCGTCCTCTACCAGGACTACTCAGCGATTTACCCTAAAGAACGCCACTGGTTCACAAGGAATACAATCTCTCAAAGTAAGCGGGCACGTGCATGTGGCAAATATATAACACAAACTGACTGGGACATTTTAAAATAGATACAGTGTTAATGAACGTTACAATAAGAACAAACAAAGAAATAGGTAACCGGGGGATCACACAAGAGTACATGCAAATCAGTTACATATCAAGCACCGCAATTAGTAAGAACAGATAATAAAAATCCCTATAAGCAATTATAGCGCAGATAAAGAACCATTATTTACAAATACAGCAAACAGCAACCAGGCATCAAGAGAAAGTATACAATACAGATAACTTGTGAGGATCGTACCCCTTTAGTTATATACAAAGGCAATGCATTTCAGTTAAAACATTCCGATCGAATTAAATAACACTGAAGCTAAAATACAAGGATAAAAAGCGATGATTGGAAGTACAATGAACGAGCGTGCAATCACTAATTTCACATAAACACTAAGGTAGTATTCAAAAATGTAACGCATGCAATTAATCAGAAGCATTTAAAAGAAGTTTACTTACTAAGAGTTACCAAGGGAGACTGTTTACTATTATCTCGAATATGTTACTAAGTTGCTCATGAGGTTTATTTCCAAGAACCTTCCTCTCAGCTGCTTCAAAATACAATGTGAATGCTATAAGGACATTGTTGTCTTTTTGTTATTGTCACCGATCGCCTACGTGGCAAGTTACAGTGCCACAGAGTATTTGACACATAAATAATGCGGGTAAATACAATGACGTAATGGTGGAATTTATATAATCTATGAGGGATTCTGTGACTCCTATGATCCTTTAGAGGATACGGATCTCTTCAATATGTAGAATGAAGTTTATCCATGACTATGATTTCGTTTATTACAGCAATTATTTTGAAATTACAGGTGCACCCTATCGATTTCCTTGGATCTAATTCAAAAGTCACGAGTCAAGAACGGCATTTTAATGTAATCGTCCCCACCCAGGTCGAATGGAGCCAGCATGCTGAGGTTCTATTGAGGACCGACTTTGGCTTATCTATGGGAGTAAACCGAGAGTCAGCATTGAGTTTCGGGCAATACGCAACCATATTCCAGGCAGAACTATTTGCCACTGAGACCACGGCAGATCTTCTGATAAAATCGCAAATCCATCACGGCAAAATCAAGATATTTAGCGATAGTTAATCAGCACTTAGAGCTCTAGAATGCAGCTGTTGTACATCGAAAACAGTCTGCAGTTGCCGCACGGCTTTAAACAGGCTCGGTATGTATAACAGAATCACTCTTGTTTGGACTCTTGGACTCTTGGAGCCACTCTAACCACTTGCGTAATGAAGAGGCAGATCGGCTGGTGTTTGCCGGAGCCACGCTGCCTCTGGTAGACCCGGAATAATTCCTGGGAATACCACATGACGTGGCTAAGCGGAGAATAACAGGCAGAATGAACTCTTGAGTAGGGACTTTCTGGCTGAGCCATCCAGGTCTGAATCATTCGAAGGCGTTCCTTGGAACGGCAAGGTAGGAAATTGGGTGCCGTATGAACTGAAGCCAAGAGACGTCGAACGCTGTTTTTTCACGTGTGAACAACTGCTCCAACGGCAGAAAAGAAAGGGGTTTTTGCATCGAATTGTGACTGGCGATGAAAAGTAGGTCTATTACAATAATCCAAAACCTCAGGCAACGTATCATCCACTGTCAAGCGAAATATTCATGATGAGAAGATCATGCTGTGTATTTGGTGGGGCCAGCAGGGTGTGGTGTATTATTAGCTGCTACAATCGAACTAAAGGATCACAGGGGAGGTCTACGGATGAAAATATTGCGTCACCCGTTTAAACGTACTTAAAAATGCTGAAATGAGAAGTCACATCCCCCTGGGCCGTACAACCCAGACATTGCTCCTTCCGGTTACCATCTCTTCCGATCGATGTTTTAGTTTAATTTCCTTTCATCTTTTTATCATAGCCTTCGTTGTGATGGGTTAACGAATTTTGGTTTCAATCAGTTTACCGCTGATCTGGACGCGGTGCCATCTCAAGCAAGTGATAATGTTGGACGAAATAAGAAAGTTCGAAAAATTTGGATGAGATCGTCGGGGGTTTTTTCAAACCTCTTAATTTCGACAGGTAAGCGTTTCGCTCCAGCTTGCAAGCCTCTGAACTCATCAGTTTGACAATGGAATGCAAGCCTACCACTGACGCCTGTGATCTTATTCCACTTGAAACGTCGGTGTCAAACGCTCGTGCTCTGCTCTACTTGAAGCCGGCGAGAACGATGAACTAAGTTTCGTAAATGTTCTCTACGCCATACGCTGAGAAGCCGTAGCACAGCAGAGCGGAATTTTGGTTAATAGCCAAGGACCGGGCCCGTCGCCACAAAACATTATAACCGGATAAATATTTTGATACTACAGAAAACGACAAATTATTGAACCTTGAATTATTTTGCTCTTTTTGATTAATTATTATATGCAAACAAAAAATATATCATTCTATATTCGGAAATAATATATAATAGTTTATGGATATACAATAGATATGTATATATTTATAGATAAATGGATTACCTAATTACTCTAGTTATAAAAACACAGTCACATTAGTTAGTCTCTTATTGAATCATCGAAAATTTTCATCGATTTCTTCGAAATTACCGATAAGGAACTGTTATAAAATCCCGTCTTCGTCATTGTCGTCAACCTCCATTACCGCTACATCATCATGTTCAGGCAGGGTTGGGTTTACGTTTGCGTTCAATTGTTGAAGTATGTTCAGTTGTTGCATATTGGCGTTTACGGCTGCTACGATGTTTTCTTGTTGATTTGCGTTGTTAGCGTTGTTTGCTACACCTGCCATCTGACGTTGATTTTCGATTGCAATCAGTTTCTGTCGTTTTTCTTCCATCAGCCTATCCCTATGTTTATGAATGTAGTCGTTAACATTAGGAAGTCCATCTATAACGCATGCTGATAAAGCCGATCTATATATGTTCATGTCCGTAGCTTCATACCACTCGTTTGTTTTTTCATCGTAGCATTCGACGTGGTAAATAGTTGTGACGCCATTAAAGCCTCCGATAGCAAAAATCATATCGTCGATGACTTCTATGGCAAAGTTGCTCCTTGGATTGTACATATCGGGAATTGGTGACCAGCTATTGGATTGTGGATTATACTTCTCGCAACTGCACATTCTGGATATTCCGTTGAAGCCTCCAATTACGTAGACGTGTCCATGGTATGCTATGCAAGAAACTCCGGATCTTCTTGAGCGCATTGGATTGATCAGGGTCCATTGGTTTGTTTCAGGATCATAAACTTCAGCTGAGTGCATGCATTCTTGTCCATTGAATCCTCCTGTTATGTAAATCTTATCTGTAATTAGAACATAGACGAATAATTAAATGAAAAGATTCTTTTGAGCACTTTTCATGAACTTGGATACAAAGGGGGATATAGAATACCCCCTTGTACAATTACAGGTTGACAAAAAAAAACCTCGGACAAACTTCTTTTCATTTAACTTTATTAAACAAAAGAAATTGAACTAAACAACAACGAATAATAATATCATAAACATTTGGTCATAATAATATATTTAAGCGATTTCGGAGTGGTTTCCTTTGGTGGCGATACATAGCTTCACACGCTTTTTGAAATTTTCGGCAATGAGCCGCAGCTCTTCGGGCGTTAATCGGTCCCATTCCCGGCGCATTGATTGCTTCAGCGACTCCAAACTTTTATGGTGTTTAGCACATGTCCCGAGCTCAAAATCGACCACACACTGTAGTTCATTGGGTTGAGATCCGGCGAGTATGGCGGCCATTCTGCAGATGTGATGAAACCCGAAAAATGGGTCTTACACCATTCTTGCGTCATTTTCACTTTATGAGCCGGAGCGGAGTCCTGTTGAAAGGTCTAATGCTTGTCACCGAAGTACTACGGCCTCGAGAATCTCGCAGCGGTAGACTTCTCGATTTATTTTGACCCCTTTTGATCTACAAAAACCAAGGGTATTTTGCCGGTGGCGCAAACTCCGCCCCAGATTATGACGCATTGCGGATTTTGACGATGTTAGGTCATGACCGGCGTACCGGGAGCCTCTGTGGACCAGACTCTGTCGTTTTGGTGGTTGTGGTATTGTTCTACGTTGAAAGGCTTTTCGTCTGTGAAGAGCATGCGCTCCCATTGCTGACCGGCGGCGAGACGAAAGAGTTGGCGGCACTTTGGAGTCGTACGCGCTTGTTTTCATCCGTAAGGAGTTGAAGTTTTTGGAGATTGTATGGCTTGAGGTTCCTTTTTGGATATTTGACGAACGGATTCACGGTTGATACCGGTCTCACGGGCTATTTTCCTCAAGGAGACTCTCGGATTTCGATCGACTTTCTTCTGTACGTTGTTGGGATTGCTAGGCGTATTGACAGTGCATTTTCTCCTGGACGACGACATTGAACAAACGAACAATTTCCCATTGACGTTTACCTTGACGAAACAGCTTCAAAATTGCACTACGTTTGTTTGACATTCTAACACTCTGCAAAATAAATTAATATCAAACTGAAAATTCCCATATTAGTACAAGGAAGTTAAGAGAATCTAATAGAATAAAAATTATTGGGCTGCACTAAAATACTTTTGTTCCAAAACACAGTAAAATTTGTCCGAAGTTTTTCTTGTCACCCTGTATATATTCGACAAAGGTGACAGAGAAGGTATCCTTTTCAAACTGTTAAGGCTTGTTTTCGCAGGACCAATAGCTGTCGGACAGTCAACGACAGTTACTGTTCAACAGTTACTGGGTCCGTGAAAACAAAGTTGGACCAATTACTGTCGGTCAGCAACTAAGAGGCTAATACTTTTCATATATCTCGTGAAGATAATTCATAAAAGAAGAATCCAACATTCTTTGTAACTGTCATTGTACCTAGATAGTAAGTAACATTGTATGGGGTATGGAAAAGACAGTGAAGAGCCTCATTTCGATCCAAGCATCTTCCCCCCATTCTCATTGAGAGAGAACAGTTGTTTATTCGTCATCGGATGAGGTTTTGATTATTCCACTGTCCCACTTGACGGACATCGTCCTATAGATTAACACTGAATTTCCTATGTTTCCAACTGTCCTTTCCATACCTGTATATTCAAGAATGTGTTCTTTTTCTATACAAAAAATAGACAATTATTCGAAGAATATCTTCCACAAACAGTTCGAAATACCAGAACGCTGGATTAAACTTTTCCGAAACACAGATTAACGCTGACAAAAAAGGGAGCATTTTATAGTTGCATTAAATTTCATAACAAATTACCAAGATCCGATAAACTGAGTGAAAACTTGAAAGAATTTAAGAAAAATGTTTTCATCTTGTTAGAACTGTAACGGTATAATATGGAAACATTTTTGAATTAATGTTTCCAAATTGACGTTTAATGTTGCTGAAATGTAATACTCGCTCAATAAAAACATCATATTATTATTATTAACTGAAAAGAGCTGTAAGTAAAAAATTTTTATATACTTTAAAATATAGGAATCAAACTTTGAATTTTAATAATTCCTATCATTAAAATATGGTGTCAAGTAGGAAAAAACAGATTTAACAATGTATATATTTAATTGAATCCATATTAAATAATATCAAATAAGGTTATTCTGATTTTCACAAATTTTTACTGTTACTTAATACAATAATTGTTTCGCTGTCACAGTAGCATCATGGTAGGTTTATATTTTAAATAAGTTATTCAAATTGGACGATGTCAAGGCAAAACGTCCAAATCTACCTAGTTATAAGTGGTAAACAAACTACCTAGGCCTGAAGAAGTCAAAATTACAATCTTGTTCTGCTGCATTGGTGATGAAGGTTCGGACATTTTCAACAGTTTTACCGAAGATCAACAATCAACTACGATGGAAATCGTGAATATTTCATTCCAGAAAAAGTAGTTCGTATGGAATCATTTAAGTTCCAGACAATGGCCCAAAGTGAAGACCAAACAATAGACCAATATTTCAATGAGGTAAAAAAGCAGTTCAAGCTTTGTAACTTTGCTTATATTGAAAAATATAAACAATCATATGAGAAACAGATGATAGGGGTAGAATAATCGTTGAAATTAGTAACAAATAAATCCAACTGCGACTCTTTCCAGAACCAGATTTGACTATTGAAAAAATTGTTGACTACTACAAGGGTGTAGAGCTCAATAAAGAACATGTCAAAGTATTGAATAGCGAAAAAAATTGACCTTTGTCAGAAGAACAACAGACTTTAAAAGCACAAAAAGTTTGTATGAGCATTATCCAGCTGCTGATAAAGAATGTAACCTATGTAAGGAAACGGGTCATTTTTAGAAAGGCAATAACCAGAAACAACTTGGTGAAGCAGTCCGAAATGATCGAAGAGTAAGAAGTATCGAACAAAGAAATCAGAATAAAGAATACCCAGAAGAATAAAGACTTTTTATGAACGGATGTGACAGAAATACTTTATTTTTAATGGAATACAGAAATATTCCATTATCTGATATGTAATATTCACCCTCGAAATCATTTTAACAATGAACTGCTACATATCTAGTTAAGAACTGATACGTATTGTTTTAGATCCTTCAGTACTACATGCTAAATAGAAAATAAACAGCGAAAACAAAAACATTATTGCTATCAAAATGCTTAACATTCGGGAAAACTTAAAAAAGGAAATAATATTTTGATTCAAAAAGGTGGAAACCTGGGAAAATGCAAAAGTAGAAGATATAATTCATGAAAGGTCATATATTTTGAAAGATTTTTGTGGCAAAATGCTATGACAAAATAGAAAATTTTTAGAGGAAACAAAGTTACCATATATAAATTCACTTTGAGAATGTGACACAATGTGTAAATAGTAGAATAGACAGTCGCTGACCACTGGGCGGTCAGAAACTGGCCCTTAGAAAACTATTTCAATGTTTATTGTCGCAATAAAAATAATAAATCAGGTGCTATTTGTCAGGCTAAGGGCAAAGTTACTCTTTAAAATATCATATATAGTGATATTACCCTGATATTCCTACATCTCCTGTGAAGATTCTTTAGAAGCTTTAATGAAGCTTTTGCGAGTTAGGAGATCATTTGTATTATGGTTAGACATAGTTACTGTATCCTCATATACCAATTTAGGTACATTCCTAAAAGTTTAATGGTGGCCGGCTATCATAGAGATATAATTGTCAAACTATATAATTCAAGATCTATATCCATCGAGTCATTAAGTTTATCAAAAACTTCATTTGCTTCTGTGCTAAAACAGCTATGTTGCTGATTTCATAAGTAAAAAATCAGCATTTTATACACTCGGCCTTCTCCTTCTTCTTCCTCAATAGATCAGGCTCTATTCTGGGATCTTCCTGTGATACTGAGCTCCAGCTCTCGTTCCACCTTTTTGATGGTCTGCCTACAGGTCAGCGTGTGTTCGGCTTCTGAGTTTTAGCCCACTTTGCCCATCTGTATTCTGGCATCCTTTCCACATGTTCCCTCCAAAATCTTCTTCGTGTCCTGACCCATCTAACCACATCATGTACTCCCAATTCTTCTCTTATGTTATCAATCCTTATTCGGTTCCTGAGAGTGACTCTCCTGATGGTTCGTAATATTTTAATTTTGGTAGTTCTCATTGTTCTTTTTGTTGTTGATGTCTCGGCTCTAGTTTCTGAGGCATATGTGAGTATATATCTTACACGTTTTGTAAATTCTGGTTTTGCTTTGTGAGCTCATCGCTACGTTCTTTCACACTATATCTCTCAGATATCCGCAGACTCTCGATGCTTTTATCGCTTGTGTTCGTGCCTCTTCGGTATTATAAGAAACTTTACACCCAGAAGAAAATGATTTCTTCAACTTGATTGTTTGGCAATGTGGCAGGCTTACATCAAGAATTGAACATTTGCATATTTGAACCATCACTGGAAGAGTAACAGATCTATCTTCTTCTCTGAACCATTGGTCAGCGATTTGAGTTGTAGAAGCAAAAAAATCTAGTTAAAATAGTTTTCTGCGGTACATATCTTGATCGTCTGTGTTACGCCTCTGTTGACCAGATGGTTTTCTTCGTATTCCTCACTTTCTTTGTATATACAGCACACACGCGCCTCCACGTTAGTGCAGTGCAATTAACAAAACAGCCAATTTCGCGATAAGACACACAAACATCTCGATAGGCAACAATTCTACTCATTTTAAAGTCACTAATATAGTGATAATTTGGACAGGTCATTTTGTAACGCTTAACACTATTAGACAGAGGCATTATTGTCGAAAAACCGTACTTCTCACTTCTGACATACCCATTTCTTAATAAAACACTAATAGAAAAGATTTTGATTTTAGAACCAATTTTTGAGAATAAAACATTGATATTGTTACCATAGCATGCTTTGAATATATTCTGTTGCCAAAAAATCGAGTTGCAATAATTATTTCTTCTGGGTGTAACACTTCTTATATCGAAATTAAATATTGAAAATGAGATTTCTGAAAAAACTTTCATTACGTATGTATTAGATAAATATTAAATTGATATTTTATTACATGTACATATGGGAATTGATTTTCTTGTGTGGAAAAATCTAATTTCTATTTTTATATAGTGTAAACCAAAACTTGGAATCCTTGATAAAAAGGATGATTTGAATGAGGTTTAAGGGCTTTAAATCTGGATGTCCGTTAAAGGTTCAATTATCGTTTAGTTCGACATCTTCCTTTCATATGTTGAATGTCTGGTTATAATTCATCTTCATTTGGGTTGACACTTTGGAAGACGTTTCTCAGATGAATTTATTGGAGGCTAGAGAAATAGAACCATAAACCTTCAAGTAGGTCCCATGATTCTAACTATTCAAGAATAGATTCCTATTGGTCCATCCATTACACTTAGTCTTTTGCTTGTCCAATTAGCTGTTAGGGGCTAGGGTTCATCCTAAGTAGAAGTGGGGTTGGAAATCGAGGACTTCTGCTGAAGGGTGAGAAACTGAGTCGATAGACGTGAGAGGAGTCAGTATAAAGACGTAAACGAAAACAGTCTAGAGATATGAGCGGGGCAAAACGGGACAGAAAGACGCTAACGAAGTAAAATAGATGAGTTTCCAAGGAAAGTTAATGAAATTCAGTAATTACACCACCGATTTGCATTTAAGAGTTAACACGTTCTGCTATTTGGGTAAATACCTGTAAATATACCTGTATAGAGTACATCAGGTGTTCAAATTGATCAAGCGAGAATTAACCCTTAGATAATTGATGAAAAATCTACAAGCATGTATACGAAAGTTTAGTGTTTGATTGATTCGGTCTTTACTTAGTGGAAACTCATTTTAATTGGAAATATGTAAGAGACAGTCTTTTAATTTCCACAAAAATGTTTATAATACAACAATTGTTACACCACGATGTGGCTTCTTCAGGTATCTACATTCTACTGGCTGATGGTGTTCAGTGTAACCGAGTTTAAATACATTCTTAAGTACGTGATAAAATAACGGAAGTCATAAAAACTCAAGGTGTTTGTTGTACTGTAATGTAATGTAATGAAGACTTGTCAACATCTGTTTGTTCGTTCAAAAGGATTTTACGGGCATTGTACCTGTTGATTTCACGAAATTCTAAAAGTGTTAATCTAGAACTTTTTCGAAGTGGATAATTTCATAGTTATTGTTGAAATTATGCCTGAATTTCTTAAGATGATAAGAATATGTCGAATTCACGCAATCCGATATGTAACTTCTTTGGTGTTCTTGGATTATTTTCTTGAATGATCTACCTGCCTGGCCGCTATACACTAAAGGCAATCGTTGCAAGTCAACTTGTAGGCTTCAGATTACTTTCTTTATTTGTTCGATCCTTTTTTGTTTTTTTATATAAGTACTAACGTTATTAATGGTTTTAACGCAGTTTTTAAAACCATTAATAACCTTAGTACTTACATAAAAAGCAAGGATTGAACAAATAAAGAAAATGAATCTGGAGTCTACAAGTTGAAAAGAAAAAGTCTATATCCGTATCAAAAAAATTGAAAATAATGCTTCACTTAAATTGTTCAACAAATAAGAAACTGCACAACCTCCCTAATCAATTATCATACATGAGCACATAGATATAACCCAGCAGTGACTTTGAAAAGAAATTTTATACAGAGACTGGATGAATCAAAAGATATAAATGATCTAACGTAAAACAAACCAGTAGAACACGTAAGCAGTAAATTCCCAACTTGCACTTTACTAAATAAACCATGAGGTATCAAATTTGCTTAACTTTTTTGTAATTATTTTCATTCATCAAAATGTAATATGAATATATTACGGGCTGAAGGGCCTTGACCGATTGCCTGTTGATAACTTCTTATCGATAAAGAAGATTATATATTATTACTGAAATATCGAAATTAAAAAAAACCATTCTCATATCATCAACCAAGTAGTAACTAATATCTAAAACAATCCATTATTTCAAAATTCATCTACATTTCCTTCTAACAACAATCATTCATAGTTCGCAAAATTATTCTTTATTATTAATTTTGTGTGCCCAAAACTTCTAAGCCAAGATAGACCTCCCATGTTGGTTTCACTTTTTTTGTTCAGAAGACAATCTGAATACGTCACCAAAATCTTATCGATATTTGTATGACATCAAAATCAAAATATTCATCAAATTGCTCTTCACAAAACATCCTGTAGAATATTGCAAAATTCTTCATGAATTTTTCATCTTCTATCATTGGAGATGAATGATCTTATTTCATTCAAAGCCGAAGATTTTGTAATACACCACATTATCTATAACTCGTTCAGAGTCGTTTCCCTTAATATATAAGTGTGTTTATCTCATTATAAAAAGGGTAACTTTTTGAAACTTTTAGTATTTCCTACTTTCAATAAAAATAAAGTTAATTCCAATTTTAAAATAATGAAAAAAGCAAAAATCGAAATAATACCTAATATAAACCTTTTTCTGACTATCAACCCTTACCACTGTCACCACTTACTCTCTACATTCTACTCATAATTCCTGAATCTAGTTCCCAACTCGAAAACATATCAAAATATACTTACTTTTTTGAACTCTCTTTTTGGAAAGAATTTGGGTTCGTGCTCGTCGCACGAAGGACAAGTCTTTTGTTTTAAAAGTATTTTCTGAGGAGATGGATAGAGCAAAAATAACACATTTAAATGAGATATCACATATAATGAACTATTATGGTGTCAATTAAAAGAAATTTCAATAGTTACAATTTTTCAGTCTTTTGAAAAGCAATTGATGTAAAATGATATTCTAAAATCAGATCCTAGTAATTGTTTAAATCAATTTTTTAGAAGACTTCAGTACCCTGGACTGTCTATTTTAATGAGTCATAATGTCGTTCCCGCTTATAAACAATTTATATTCAAAATTAATGAAAAGATTTTAGTGAAGTTACAAAAAACCTACCTTTTTCGGGACACCGATCCACAAAACCCGGTACCATGTTCAATAGCTGAACCCTCTATACGGGGGTGTTGGCCTCAGCCCAAAGGCACAACACCCCTTCAAGAACAAACACTATAATTTAGCCCTTTATTTTTCAACCTGAATTAAACTAAACTATCCCGACCACGAACCGATTAGTGACTCTCTGTCACCAATGCTTAACGACGACCCTCCTCTTTTTTTTTCGAACTTCCAAAACGTTGGCTTCTATCCTCCTACCGAAGTTTTTCTGAGTCGGCTTTTTCTAAGTTCCCATCGTTTCAACGCCTACACACGTCTAGACCATCCAGATCTTTTAACTTGTCGATTTCTTATCTCGACTTTACTGAGAATTCCCAATCTTAGCCTTGAAGTCCTTTATGTCGTCTGCACTAAAATCATAATCGCTAACTTCCGTTCCCAAGACCTCCTCGTTGAAATTTAAATGAATCGATCTATTGATTAATACATTGTTGCTTTTAGAATTAACGCCCGTTGTTTAGGCTACATTTCTATCTCAAATAATTAACACCGCTTGTCGGTCCTCGAGCTTTATTATAATAGAATTCTTTGGATCAAAATTTATTTCCTTATTTCTAAGTGAAACATAGGCCCTATATTACAATTTTATCATAAAGTTGACGAAGAAAGGCCAACAAGAATCCTAGAATAACTAAAGAAGTATGCTAAATCACCGATGCATTAATTAAACTGATATTTTTTCATAATATTTAAATAAGGTTATTCTGATTTTCAGAAATTTTTATTGTTATGTTCACAACAATCGTTTCGCTATCACAGTAGCATCATCAGGCAAGATCACATTTTGAATAACTTATTATTATGTTATTCAAAATGTGATCTTGCCTGATGATGCTACTGTGATAGCGAAACGATTGTTGTGAACATAACAATAAAAATCTCTGAAAATCAGAATAACCTTATTTAAATATTATTTAATATGGATTTTCACCAAATAAGGACTGATACAATTCAAAATTCAATGATATTTTTTCATGGAACCCCCACACGTTTTGAACAATAATTTTTTAAATTTTTTCCACTGTTAATTTTCCATAGTACAGTAAACATAATATTCTTTTCACTCGATCTTAGATTTAAAAAGTTTCATTCAGTCGATCCTCTAAACGACACAACCATTTTTCAAGAATATTTATTTCGTCAAAAAAATACTAAATTGGTTTTTGACTCCTTCAAGATTTTAATTAATTTTACTTGCGGATGAAGAAATCTAATTCTCATGCTATTGAACTTGTTTTGTACTTTTTTATGACGAAAAGTATGCCGTTATTTTGTTTATATCCGTTCGTATCTCAAGGAAGCATCATTAATAAAATTGATAAACATCAAAGATGAGATGTTGTGGAAGATTGTTGTTAAGATAATATACGTTTGCAAACAATATCGAATAAGATTTTATACTATACAGGGTGTCCACTAATAAAAGGGCCAGACTTAAAAAATATATTATGTGTTATATGACAAAAAATGTCATATAACACATGTACGAAATTTAACCTTTCTTGATTTCACGAAATATTTCAAATTTTTCCATAAAATCAATTATACTTCAGTTATCCTTGAAGCCTCATCAAATTTGACCACATATCTGGAAACAGCAATAAATTTGTCACAAGATGAGAAGTTCTGTGTGCCAAAAAATTCTTATTGCGGGCGTGATAAGGATATCACGATTCCGAAGTGAACAAAATCATATTTCTCCAATGATTTTATCGATGAAAAATTATTAATTATTGACATGTTTTCTTTTCAGCAAAAAATACTTCATTTAGTATGCTTTTGAATGTCATCAAAATTTGTGCTAGCTGCTTCTCCTCTGCCATAATATCAGGGCTAAGAAGACAACAACGAAAAGTTAAAATATTCCAAACCTAAATTTGCTCCATCTTGAAGCTCTTTATGATTGTATATTAAAGTACTTCTTACGGAAATCATGAATTTATCTGTAGAATCAAAATAATTCAAATGAATTAACTAAATTTTAATAATACCGATTTTATGAAAAAATGTAAAGAAAACAGACTACTACTACTTATAACAATTGTTTGAAATGTCCACCGCCTTATTCAATATATTTCACATATCATTTTCGCATTGAATCTACAACAGTGAGAAGATCACAACGTTTCGGACGCATTTCTGCACAACACAATTTTATTCCTTCGATCAGATCCTCTCGAGTCTGAACACGAATTTTATATACTTTTTCTTTGGAGGTGTTCCAGACATAAAAATCCAAAGGCGTAAGGTCGTGGCTCCTTGGTGGCCATCTTACCGGACCGTAACTTCCAATTCATTGTACCCCAAAATATTAATTCATTGAGCCCCGTACATTCCGACTATTATGAGCTGGGCAGCCATCTATTTGAAACCAGACATTTTGTCTGTTAGCCAGGGCATTTCATCCGATATGTCTGTTAAGCTGCTTTGGATTAATGTAATGAAGTCTTCTGCGTTGAGGCGATCGGGACGTATTACTGGTCTGAAAAGTTCACCTCTCATGACGTCCAACCACACGTTTCTTAACTCATGTTGGAAATGAAAAACAATAGTCGCATGTGGCTTTTCTCTTTTCCATACATACAAGTGGACTCATCAGTCCATAATATCCTATCCCGCCCTTTACTCTTCTAACCTATTCAGGTACCACCTACAAAATATTAATCTAGTCTCAGCATCTACAGGTAACAGATCCCACACCTTTATCAAATGATATGGATGTAACTTATTTTTTTTTTTTTTAATTCTCGGTGTACTGTAGAATGATGAATCCTCAATATACAACTAATTTGACGAGTACTTATTGTGGGGTCTTCCCGGACAGTTTGAAGTATATCAGGTGCGTGTTGGCCTTGCTGACTATTTCAACCACCTTCTCTGATTCGGGCACCACCAAATGAACCTGTTTCACCTAATCGATTGAACACTTGTACAAATGTCTTTATATTTGGTTGTAGTCTGTTAGGAAAACGCAAACTGAATTGTCGAACCGTTACGCGAGCATTTCTATTCGCAAATCCATAAATGAACAACATCGCGATATTTGATGTTTGAAAAACCAGGTATAATTTTATCGCTTTTTTCTAGTACACTTATTGAGTTAATTCCATAGATTCAAGAAAACGTATTAATACCAAAAATTATCAAGCGACACAAACGGTCAGATTTTAAATTCAATGTTTACTTTGATATTCAATCACAAGGAGCTTCAAGATAGAGGTAATTTAGGTTTGAAATATTTCAATTTTCGTTATCTTCTTAGCCATGGTATTATAGCAGAAGACAAGCAGCTAGCACAAAAGTTGATATGTCATTCGAAAGCACACTAAATGAGGTATTTTTAGCTGAAATGAAAACATGTTCACAATTAATAATCTTTCATCGATAAAACCATTGGAAAAATATGACTGATTTTGTTCACTTCAGAATCCTGATATTCATCTCCTTACCACGCCCTCAATAAGAATATTTTGACCCACATAACTTGTAGCAAATTTATTGTCGTTTCCAGATTTGTGGTCAAATATGATCAGGCTACAAGTATAACTGAAGTATAATTGACTTTATTGAAAATCTTGAAATATTTCGTGAAATAAAGAAATGTTAAATTGAAGAATAGCCATCAATATTTCGACCATGAGTGGTATTAAATTTTTTGTTGCAATTAACTTGTATGATCTTCCCTTGAAGTTTGGCCTTTTTATATAGACACCCTGTATATGAAGTCCCAGTTAAAATCGCTTATTCATTAATGAATTTTAGATCAAAGTTTCTTAGAATGATTTTATTTTTTTGGAATATAGGTAATCTTTGTTTTACTCCACTATTTCGATAACTTTGGATCGGAATTGACAAACGAGATAAGCCCGTAGATTGTATTTTTTCTACATCCAAATAAACTGACACTTTACGAGATCAAAATGTTAAGTTATTAAATTTTGGTTGAAGAAATTTTTAAGATTAAATATCGCCAATATCTCGCCGTCAATGGTGATCCAAGAAGAAAATTCAATATAATTGTCAGTTTCGGCTTGTAATTCTCAAAAACTCAAATATTTGAATGAAAAGATGAACTCTGTCTGATACGAAAGTACAATGAACCTTAGCTTCTGAGGAAACTTTGGAGAGAATCTTGGAATATCCGAAACAATGAAAATATTAAAAAAACCATCTAATTCTTGAAGTAAAATTTTTATTACCATTTAATGTGCACGCACTGGCGTCGGACCTCTGCATATTCATCGGAGCAATCAACGACCATTGATTCGTTGTGTGATCGTACTTTTCGGATGTGTTCTGTCTGTGATGACCATCATAACCACCCATGGCGTAGATTTTGTTCCTGAGTACTGCGGTACTCACGTAGCAACGTCGTACGTGCATTGGCGCTATTTCCTTCCATACTTTGTTGACCGCATCGAAACATCTGAAAGCATTCATCCTACAAAATGCTCTATGAATAGGTACGGGTAATAACTAAGTTGCTGATGAAGCAAAATTTTAGAATGACCTGGGCGATCCTATATTTGAAAGAAGAATTTATCATACATCGGGATTAACTCGGGATACCTATCTTCTTTCAGTGGAAGATAGAAGACATTTAGTTCAGGCAGTTCAATATCTCCCTTATAACAATTATGAATAAAGCTCAAAATTTCTGATTTTCAATTTTTCTGTAGCAAAAATTTTGAATCATTACATTTCTGCAACGCACTGCATTGCATCGAATTTAATTTTTCCAGTCGATATTCTCTTGGAAATTACATTCTATTCGAAATAAATCTTTGTACATAAAAAAAGCATATGAAGATCGGGGAACACTTTCGAGAATCGCTAAAACTAATTAGTTCCTAATTTATCACTTTTTTGAAAATATTATATTTTCATTGGATGAAATTGAAGATTATTATTATATTATAGAGTCTTTCAATTTTCTGTTTTAAATAGACATCTGCGCAATCTCCGAGACAAAGAAGAGAGGAAAAGGAACTGAACAGTATGGCGACTACCTCCTGGTCTACTTCGGGAGACCAAAGGAAACTAGAGCGACGTCGGGAGTGGGAGTACTCATAGATCACAAATATCAGAACATCATCAATGACATCGAATATCGGAGCGATAGAATACTAAAAATCAGTCTGAAACTGTAAAACCACTTCATACACATAATATCAGTTTATGCACCGGATACTGGAAAGCCAACACTGGAGGCCCTTGACTTCTATGAGCAATTGCAATTAACAGTTGATAAGATACCCAAGCAAGACCAAATTATCATCATGGGAGATATGAACGGAAGAGTGGGTAATGAGGTGATTCCAGGAATAAAGAACGTGTTCAACGAAGAAATCATAAATGACCGGGGAGAGATGCTTATCGACTGCTGCACCTACAACGAGCTAAGAATCAACAACACATATTTTCGTCATAAACCTCAACACAAGATTACTTTCCGTGGAAACAGGGGTGTAACTTCTACAATAGACTACTT
The DNA here is from genome assembly GCA_034642435.1 of Megalocaria dilatata. Classification (NCBI taxonomy): domain Eukaryota; kingdom Metazoa; phylum Arthropoda; class Insecta; order Coleoptera; family Coccinellidae; genus Megalocaria; species Megalocaria dilatata. The sequence continues at coordinate 60,827,881 of CM067857.1, forward strand.
CCTAACGAATAGAGCAATTGTACCAGAACAAGTGGTAGATATTAGATCATTAACATCGGCAAATATAGGGTCTGACCACAGTTTGGTGGTAGGTGTAATATCTGGAATGAAAAGACCAACAAAAGCGGACAAACAATACGATTCAGTAACAAAGTTCAACATCGAATCCCTAAAAAGAGAGAGCATACTCGACTTATATAGGAGACGATTGACGGCCAAAAATGGAGGAAACATCAATCGGTGACCAACATACTGTAAACGAGGCATGGAAAATACTCCTAAAGAACATAAATGAAGCAGCCGAAGAAGCGCTGGGGAAGAGAACAATCAAGGTAACCTCACATCAGCGTAGAGAGAAGCCCTGGTTCACATCGGAAGTAAAAAATCTGGCACAAGAAAAGAAGGAAGCACATCTAACCTACATAAATAACAAGACGCCGAGAAACTATCTAAAGTACACAGAAATTAGGAATAGAGTCAATAATAGAATCAGAGAGATAAAGAAAGATTACTGGAAGAACTTTAGTCGAGAGATGGAAAATGACCTATATGGAACTCAAAAGCGCATATGGAAAATGCTCAGAGCCACGAAAAAGGAAGTGAATGAGACAGTACAAATACATAACATCACCGCGGATAAATGGAAAGAGTACTTCACAAGTTTGCACCAGAATAACGACCAGCGACCAGAAAGGAGAAAAAATCTGCGGCGAGATTATGCACTAAGCTTGGAAGAGAACAAGCGGGTTACAACAGAAGAAGTGATGAACGAAATGAAACATCTCAAAAACAGGAAAACTCCCGGTCCAGACAACATTCCTAATGAGCTGTTGAAACAAGGAGGAGTAAGATTGGCCGAACAGCTCACCAAAATCTTCAATAAGATCCTAGGGAGCGCAGTAATACCAGACGAATGGAAACAGAGCATAACAATACCTCTATTCAAAAAGGGAAAAACATCAGATCCAGCAAACTACAGAGGAATATCATTATTGAACACCTCCATGAAACTGTTCACTCGCATACTGGGACAACATATATTGCAACACACCACGTTAAGTGAAGAACAACAGAGTTTCCGCAAAAATCGTTCCACGGTCGACGCTGTATTCGTTGTTAGACAAGTAATGGAGAAAGCCATTGAATATGACAAACCTGCGTACTTGTGCTTCATAGACTTGAGTAAGGCATTCGACAGAATACAACTGACGGATGCTGTGGACGAACTGAAGCACAGAGGAATACACCCAAACATTGTAGTGACGATCAAACAACTAAACACAGGCAACACTACCACAGTCAAGACAAGAGCAACCACAACCGATAAAGTAAAGATCAACCTAGGGGTGAGAGATGGAAATAGTCTTAGCCCACTGTTATTTAATCTGATAATGGACAGGATAATACATAACATACGAAAAGTGAACCAAGGATACAGAATGGGGAACGAACTGTTGAAGATCTTGTGTTATGCAGATGACGCAACATTATTTGCGGATAGCGAAGACGGGCTAAAATGGTTGATGCAGGCATTTCACAGGGAGGCTCTGAAACTCAACATGGTAATATAAATCCCCAAAACTAAGAGCATGATAACTACCAGGGAACTCCGCCGATGTAAGCTAGAGATAAATAACAACATCATCGAACAAGTATTCTCCTTTAACTATCTAGGCGTAACGATATCGCCATATGGGAGCTTAAAAGATAGTGTAAGACATCATATGAATAAGGCAGCCAGAATAGCGGGAGCCCTAAGGAATATCATCTGGAAGAACAACTGCATGACAACAACCTGTAAAGTGAGAATTTACAAAGCGTGCGTCAGACCCGTGATGACATACGCGGCAGAAACAAAAGCAGATACAGTTGAAACTAAAAGAATGGCACGGACTAACGAGATGCGAGTTTTGAGGGCAATAACGGGGAACACATTGAGAGACCAGAGAAGGAACGACGAGATCAGAAGGGAATGCCAGACGGAGGACGTAGTTAGATGGACCCGCGCGAGGAGAAGGTTCTGGAATGAACATGTCTCACGTATGACAGGCGACAGAATAGCAAAAATCGCTAGAAACGGAAGACCAGCATCCAAACGACCCGTAGGAAGACCGCCAAAGAGGTGGAAGGACAGCTGGACCTCAACATCTCAAGAACGAGAGGAGGAAAATGGGTGAAACAAGCTAGCAAGCTTTCGTAAAGAAGAAGAAGAAGAAATTGACATTACTCACGCATGGCAGCCATTGTTTATTTGCGACAGTTACAGTTGTATTTCTCAATGTCTACCATTTAACCATGGAAAGGTACACACTCCAACAACGTTTACAAATAATACAAATTTACAGTGAAAAAACGTGTTTTGTTACTCTATCTTTACGTGCTTTAACTCCAATTTTTGGTCGTTATAATCGTCCGGATAAAAGAACAGTTGAATGTTAAGTGAAGAAGTTTGAAACAAATTTTACACTTCATGATGTTACAGTGCCAGTGATATGAAAAAATGCAAGAATTGAAGAGAACATCGCTGCCCTACGTGAAAGTGTTTGTGAAGACCAAAATTGATCGATTTCTCGACGTTTATAAGAACTAGGCATCTCCCAGACGTCTTTGTGGTGAATTTTACGAAAAGACCTTGGTTTACATGTATACAAAATTGTTTTAACCAAAGAACTCAAACCAACAGATCATTTAAAGCGTTTTGTATTCAGTTATTGGTGTTTAGAAAAAATCGGAAATGATGGACCGATAAATTATCCGCCTAGTTTGTGCGAATGAACCCCATCGGACTTCTTTTTTTGGGGTTACACTAAGTCATTGGTTTACAGCAATCATCCAGCAAATTTAGACTACAGATCGCTATTGAACGAGTAATAACTAACATAAGACCAGAGTCATGGAAAATTGGGTTCAACGACTTCATTCCTGTCAGCGTTTCCGTGGTGGAAATTTAAAAGATGTTTTGTTTCATAACTAATGGTATCCATCGTACTTCATAATGAAATGAAAATGTCAATAATTTTCAAATAAATGATGTATTTTATTTACAAAACAAAGTGTGACGCTGCTAATGAAAGACTCTTCATTATATTTCTTCTTCTATAATGAGTTAGTAACAGACTGAAGGGATTGGAGGCTGTTGATTGAGTTATTCAAAAATGTCAATGACAAATTAGATATCTGAATGGAATTTTTCGTCACTAAAACAATTTTTTTCTATTAGGACTATGAATATGTTCGTGCGGGTTTTTTCGAAAATTGAAGCTTCATTATGAAAACTTGGTTATACGAGGAGCGCTCAATGTATTCTCGGTATAGGCATAAAAGAAAACTCAGAATATTTTGGAAAATTCTATTTTCAATACATTTGTTAAATCAACAAATACGCTTCTCTAAACCTTGTACAAAATATTCTTCCGGTTTCTCCTCAAAATAGGTGTTAATCGCTACCTTCAGTCCTTCATCGTCAATCGCTTTGCACGAAGATAGTTTTTCACATTTGGAAATAGGTAGTAGTCACTGGAGGTCAAGTCTGGACTGTACGCAGGATGAGTATTTTCCGCGAAGCTATATTCTCGCACAGCAACCTACGCAACGCGGGTTTTGTGAATCGGCGCGTTGTCGTGAAGCAGTAACACCACCGCTGTGAGTTTTCCTCGCCTTTTTTCTTCAATCGCTTTTCTTAAATTACGCAAACTGGTTGCGTATGATTTTGGTTTGATGCTTTCACCCTTTGAATGTATTCAATCAATAAAATACCTTTAGAATCCCAAAATACCGTAGCCATTATTTTTCCAGCGGATGGGGTGACTTTAAAATTCATTTCCTTACAGCACTCGACTCGCACCTGCTTCTGAGATGCTTTTCCACTTTTTTCACATTTTATTCAGTGGTGCCGCAAACGGGCCCGCCCGAGCGAGGGTCCTCTTCATTGCTTTCTCTGCCTCTTTTGAATTCACTTGACCACTTTTGAACGGTGGATAACGACGGCGCACGGTCTTGGTAAACTGCAACCATCTCTTCATGAATGGTTTTTTGACTTTTTCCCTGCTTAGTGAGGAACTTTATAACGGTGCGAAGCTCAATTTTCTTCATCATTGTGGAGTCAGTCCTTCTAGTCGTCTTTCACTGAGAATACCAGAAAAATAATGATGGTGAATTAGTGAAAATTTATATTTATACCCTCAGATAGTGTCATTAGTAAATGAGATAATTAGATTACTGACATCGTACATTCAAAGTTCAAAGTGTAGTCTGTCGCTAGTTACTAGTTTTTCCATCTTTCTGGCAATTGACGGATCCCATCGCGAAAAGAGGCCGGCTCTTCAGCCGCTTTCCATGCGTTGATACATTTTTTGACTTCATCGTAATTGGAGAAGTGTTGGTCCGTCAGGCCATGTTGCATAGATTGGTAGAGATGGTAATCGGAAGGAGCAATGTCTGGGCTGTACGGCGGGTGGGGTAGGACTTCCTATTTGAGCGTTTCTGAGTACGTTTTAACGGGCGACGCAACATGTGTCATACTGCAAAATAATTTTGCAATATATGTGGGCGTATTGCGGCCATTTTATTCGCAATGCTCGGCCCAAACGCATCGATTGTCGTCGGTAGACCTCCTCTGTGATCCTTTCGTTTGATTTTATTAGACCCTTATACAACACACCATCTGGTCCCATCAAATGGACAGAATGATCTTCTGGCCATGAATATTCGGCTTGAAATTTGATGATGAGTTATCCATACGTTGCCCGACGTTTTGCATTATAAAGGGTCTTTCAATGGGAACGCCCAATTTTTAAATAGACATTACTCATGCATGGCAGTTACTGTTCACTTGTGGCATTAACAGTTGTATTTGTCAATGTAATTAATATTAAGTTCTTTAGATGTATGATGAGGTTGAAATTTCAATATGTCAGTACTGTGTTGGGTTGAAATACCCGTTAGTATTTCTTTGTTCAATAAATAAATAAAATAAATGAAAATATCTACCATTTAATCATGGATAGGTACACACTCCAACAACGTTTACAAATAATCCAAAAATCAAGATGAATGAGGGTTATAGATCTTTGTGCTTTATTTTAATCAATCAAAGCATAGTCACAGAATAGAGGAATAATACAGAAGCAACAACACTTTCCTATAATTCCATTTTTATTGATGAAGCCAATTTCAATTACCTTGAAAAATTTCAAGGAATGCGAGAATCGTATAATTCTGTATTCTTTGCTTTACATAGGAATATTATATTCTAATATCTTTATGGTGATGATTATATTTTGTACACATTGGGTATCTATTTCATGTTCACGTTATATTTTAATTATGGAATTATTGTATGTAAGAGGTCGCTATCTCGTTTTATAATTTTGGATCGAAAATGGTTTCAAATGACTAGATTGACCTCACTGACGAAGAAGACGAGGTCAAAACTTTTTCTGACCGGCCGCTCCTACCGTCAACACACTAACTGATATTTAGGAAGGATGACAATTTTTTATTTCTTGGTTGTTACACAAATAGGGACTTAATCTAGTACTATTTTGAAAACAATATTTTTCATCATTTTCACACAACAGATGTGTAATTTTCACAAAAAATACCAGTTTCAAATTTCTACACCTTGAAAATACACTAAAATAATGATAGGATATGTGAAGTCTAGTATAAGAAATTGTTCATAATGAATTTGGGTGGCTGTACAATCATTTCACTTATACGAGGGTGGTTCAAATATGTTCGAGACAAATACTCTAACACGTTTATTTATTATCGAAAAATTTACAAAAAATCACAATTTTTCTAGGTAATTCCCCTCACTATTTACACATTTTGTCCACCTTAACGGAAGCTTTTTGATGCCGGTATCGAAAAATTCCTTGGACAATTCGGACAGCCATGTGCGCACGAACCCCTCTACCTTTTCGTCGGAGTTGAACTTTTGACCTCAGAGGGCCTTTTCAGTAGTCCAAACATGTGGTAGTCGCAGGGCGATAAATCCGGACTGTAGGGGGGTGTTCCAGTACCTTCCACACCAATTACGATATTGTATCGAGCGTGAGACGTGCGCGTCGTGCTGGAGGAGAATCGCACTTCGTGCTGGAATGCTCCTCCGTTTCGAGCGATAAGCGGGTTTCACGTGTGTCTTCAGAAGATTAGAGTAGTATGCAGCATTGATGGTACGACATTACCTTACCCGCGGACCAGGTTGTCTTGGCTTTGACTGGCGCCCCTTCCTCCTTCTTCCTCCACTCTTTACTTGGCACCTTGGTTTCGGAAGTCTAATAGTATACCCATGTTTCGTCTGTAGTGAAAATTCGCGTTAAAAAACCGTCCCCCTCCTCCTCGTATCGCGTCAGTAGGCGGCAACAAACTTCCAACCGCGTTGATTTTTGCTCAAAGTTCAATAGTTTAGGAACCCATCGCACCGTTATTTTGCGATATTGAAGGTGTTCGTGGATGATAGACTCTACACTACCAATACTGATGCCGACTTCAGCCGAAATGTCTGGAACATTCATCCTACGGTCCTCCAAAATGAGTTGTTCTACCCGGCGAATGTTGTCTGGTGTGACGCTGGTTCACGGTCGACGACCATGCGGCTCATTCTCGAAGGTTTCGCGGCCATCCTTGAATGCTTTGGCCCATTTAAACACGGCAGCCCTACTCAAGCACTCACTACCGAACTGCTTTTGCAAACGCACAAAAAAATCCGCGTTTTTAACGTCTCCTGCCACTAAAAAACGTTGCGCAACGGCAGTCTCGTGGTCCTAGCACACGCGTGAAACACGTGCTCCGATGAAAACAAATGTCACACTGTTCGTAAGAGACCCAACTATCACATACTCAAGCCACGACCTTCGAAACATACATGCGCACCATCTACAGAGTTTGTCTCGATCGTATTTGAACCACCCTCGTATAATTCTGTTAAAGTTCATAGATTCGAAAATTTGGTACGTTTTTTGTACATCTTTCTAATTCTCTTTGATAAAATATCTTCATAAATAAAATTTAAATTTGCTATGTGATGAGAGGTCATACCTACATATTAGTTACCTGCAAGAATTGAAATAATCCATTCCATCGAATCCACCAATAACAAATATGTTATAGCCGACGACAGCAGTACCATGGTAAGCTCTTGGACCAGTTGGATCTACTTCTTCAACCCGAACCCACCTATCTGCTCTTGTATCGTAGGTCTCGATGAAATTTGTGGGTGAACCACCGCTCCATCCTCCGATTGCGAAAAGTATCTCGTGTGGAATTCTCGGTCGTGCTATCTCAGGAGTGATAACTTCACCATCTCTGACAAAAGGAGTATAATTCATTTAAATGAATTAATTCCGCTGATCTGTACCAAATATCATTAATATGAAGTGTGAGCCATGGTAATAGAAAGTTCTACAAATCGAGACAGTGTAACAAACATATGCTTAACAATTCTATACTCAAACAAACTCGAAAAGATTGTGTTGATCACAGGGGCAAATTGCAGACCTGCGCATTTTTCCAACTGGTTGGTTTTCATCAGTGCAGTGTATGCCAGTCATTACTGTCAAGTATCCATATTCGCTATACACAGAGACATTAAGGTATTGATCATACACTAGCGCAATCAGAGTATCAAGACATACTTTTGCGAGCTTATTCAAGTAAAAAAATGTATTCCCGATATTTTCACGTTACAGACGCAGAAAAACTTTTCTCATGCTCAAGTCAGACCATCATATGCTCATAATTAGCATAGTCCTATTCAAATAAGTTAATTCGGCTGATCTGTACCGAATATCATTAATGAGGAGTGTGAGCTATGGTAATAGAAAGTTCTACAAATCGAGACAGTGTAATATACAGCCAGACCTCTGGTCGCTATCCATGAATCGATCCATTTTTTGACTTCATCGTAATTGGGGAAGTGCTGCTCAGCCAGGCCATGTAGCATCGATCCGAAAAAATAGTAATCGGAATATGTGACCATGTTGCAAAATAACTTTGTCATGTCTGTCGGCGTATTGCGGCAGTTTTTCTCGCAATACTCGGGTCGAACGCATTAATTGTCTAAATACTACTCTGTCAAGAAAGTACCGGGAATTTTCAATTAAAACATCATTTTTACATTTAATCGTCAAAATTTATTGGGTCGCCTTCAAAAAAGGCTCCATTTGCTCCAATACATCTATGCCAACGGTACTTCCAATTATCGAAACATTTTTTATAGGCGCTTTCCGGGATGGACTTTAGCTCTCGCGCCGAATTTTGTTTTATGGCTTCAATCGACTCAAAACGGGTGCCACGAAGGGGCAATTTTAGTTTTGGAAAGAGGAAAAAGTCACAGGGAGCCAAAGGTCGCTGAAGCACGTTTGTTTAGTTTTTGGCGAGAAAGTCAGTCACAATCGTAGCTCGGTGAGAAGGCGCGTTATCGTCATGCAAAATCCATGAATTGTTTGCCCACAAATTTGGCCGCTTCTTACGGATACGCTCACGCATACGTTTCATAACGCCTAGGTAATACTCCTTGTTTACCGTCTGACCCTCTGGAACGAATTCGTAGTGCACCACGCCACGGATATCGAAGAAAACAATGAGCATCACCTTCATTTTCGAGCGGCTTTGGCGTGGTTTTTCGGTTTCGGCTCATTTTTTGCCACCAATTCCAATGATTGCTGGCTTGTTTGCATATCGTACTCGTAGACCCAGGTCTCATCACCAGTTATAATGCGTTCCACGAATGTAGAATCGGAATTACAGCGATCCAGCATGTCTGAAGCAACCTGTTCGCGAAGACGTTTTTGAAGAAAATTCAGGTCTTTCGGTAAGAGTTGTGCGGCCACCTTTCTCATGCCCAAAATATCAATCAAAATCGTACGTGCGGACTCGTGGGATATCTTAAGATCATGTGCTATCTCTCTCAAGCTAGTACGACGGTTTTCCAGCACCCTTTCCTTAATTTTATCGACGTTATCTTCGATTGAAGCCGTCGATGGGCGACCAATTCACGACCGTCCTTGAAGGCTCTGTACCACTGATATGCACGAGTTTTCGATAGAGCATTATCACCAAAGGCCTTTTGCAACATTTTCAATGCATCGGCACACGAAAATTCATTTGCAACACAAAACTTTAAACAAATCCTTTGCTCAACGTAATCACCCATAGTAAAAATCGGCAGGCACTCTGACATCGACTGACTTAATCAGCTGTTGCAAACACACTAGTTGACAGATCCCTCTCAAGCTTGGCATAGTTATTAAGGACAGTGGTACCAACCTAGGAAAAAAAAATTTTACCTGCCTCATTGCCCCGCCAGATTTAAATCGATAATTCCCGGTACTTTCTTGACAGAATATATATTGATTTCTTGCAAAACACTTGATGAAACATTTTGGATATTAATAAGGTAGTTAGTTAAATACACTCGGCTTAAGTTTCCCAAAATTAATTTATGTTGTCGACATATATGCTACGGGTTCCAACACATTTTCAAAACTAAGGAGAATTTATTTAACAATATAATTTATATATTTTGGACAACAGATATTATTTACGTTCAGTCGCCTTACTTAGTATGCTGTTCGCAATGGTCTCCCAAAAACTAACTTCCATTTTTCTGAAATTGAGCGACATCACATCAGCGCTTTTCATATTAATTTGAAGGTAGTTCTCGTTACACCAAATAATTCTGACAATCTCAGCAGTCTCTGAGGAAAGAATAAGACGAAACAACTTGCCATCATCCATTTATAGAAGACAGCAAATATGGAAATTCATAAATAAAATAAATTGCACCAGATTCAACATACATCCTTGAGGACCACCAGATGACGTCATGGATTCTATCCGTGAATACTTACAACAAAAATTTTGAAAATTGGCGGAAATACTTCTGAAAGTTTATACATTTCTTATTACATCATAATTCAATAATATGTTGATCTAGTCGGACATGAATGAACAAAAATTTTATTCGCTACGTGATTTTGACCATTTTTATACAGCGTTCTCCGTGATAATAATCTTGCATCTACAAAGTCTGTTAACATAGAGATTTGAATAAATAATTATAATTCATCCAGTAAATACATGATAAATGTCAATAATGAATTTATACTTAGTGCATTTTCTTAAATATGTTAAAACAATTTATAATAAATATTTTTTTTCTGAACATGAAAAACTGTATGGAACTATAGAAAGAAATGAAGAGACAATTCAAATATGAATAGAACCTATAAAAGTTTGCTAATGTTTTATCGACGGATGGAGAAGTTTATACACGAATTATGTTAGAACTGTTTATCAATCCACTATATGACAAATAAATTCAAGTCGATAATTTTCAACAACTGGCTATCTAAACTACAGGTAGAATCATTAGAATTCTGGAATACAGGAATAATCATCTGAATTACAACAGGATTCAAGCTTTTTTTCAAGAAATTCTCAAAACTCATCTTATTTGTATTTCTGTAATTTTTGATATTCAAAGAATTAAGTGTTGAAAAAGCTAGAAATATCTCGAAATTATGAATAAAAACAATATTATTATTACGTTATTTTGAGATAGTTTCTTCCATTGTAATATGTAATAACTTGAATCAAGATATTTTTATCTATGATTGTTTCGGAGTTTACTTGACGGAAATTCATCTTGAAATTATGAATGAAAAACAATATTCCATTTCCGCTAATATTTTATTTCACTACAATCGTTTAGTAGTTTAGTAGTACTCACCTGAAGAAGTCATGGTATGACGAACTGATTGTTGTGAAATAAAATATAAGCGGAAATGGAATATTGTTTTTTATTCATAATTTCAAGATAAATTTCCGTCAAGTAAGGACCGAAACAATCATAGATAAAAATATCTTGATTGAAGTTTACATATTAGAATGGAAGAAACTATCTCAAAATAACGGTCTACCCCATTCAATATTTACCTTTCAGTACAACAGAAATATCGACAAGAAGGGTTTTTCAATTAATGATTTATCCAAATAGCTTTTTTAATATAGTATAAATATGCATAACTCAATAAGTCTTACCTAGAAGTGATCATTTCCAAATCGTACAAAAACTTCAACGTTTCAATGATCATAGGCCTGCTCTCTTCACAAGAAGTTACAAAGGGGTGATCTTTTACCCTTTCTAAAAAGAACTGTGTGTCTAGTAGTCCAAGCCTTATGCACTTCATAAGGTCAACTATGTGAACTTTTCTATTTGCCGGATCATGGTTGATCCACTTGAGTATCGTTTCCCATACAGTTTCTTCGCTTTTGACGTTTAAGTAGTCAGCATTGATTATCTCTTGGAAGTCTTTGAGGGGTAGTTCCAGTAATTCGTCGCTGTGTATAGCTAGTTGTGGAAAGTTCTTCATGATGAATTTCCAGGCCTTATTTGCAAGATCTCGACAGAAGTGATTTCTGGCGAATAATGTAATTCCGATGCAATTTCTGGGCTTTAGTATGCTTTCCAAGTAATCGCAGCAGATGTCGAGGACTCCCAGGATGCTGAGGTAGTCTGCAGTCATGAGAACATCGTATACGTTTTGATCGTTGATGTCCAGTTTGCGCAGGTAAATGTATTCTAATAGGGTTTGCATCATCTCTTTTGAAACTCCAGGTAGATGAACCCTACTTTTATATTCGTTGTGCAAGGGAGTGGTAAAAAGGGCTCTGAAATTGAAAAAAGGTGTGGATTATGAACTTACTTTTTTAATCATTAAGTTTTTAGGGTTCATGGGTACACACAGGAATACTCAGATGCTTAATCTTCCTAGACCAATATCTTACTTCATATGGGTTATGTTTTCTATTCAAGGAACGATGAATCATTAGTGAATAAGATAGATAAGGAATTAACTATTTTCATTTCCTTTTTTCATTATAGTTTCACAAAATTTCATTTTTTTGATATCGTCTTCCGGAAACATTCTCGGTTTTTTGAACCTTATAAAATCGATAACCATTCCTTTTCAAAATATTCCGAACATTTCTATCGCTCATATCGACTTGTTCAGCAGTTCGAGCAAGGTGCACTGGTTTAAACAGCAACACACAAATGTACTTCTTTTTTCAGACGATTTATGATAATGGTTTTTGGTGGTTTATCAATCTTGCAATGCTTGCATTTTCGTGAACTCGTAAACTCGAATTTTTTAATTATTACAGAAATAGCTGAAATAAGAGGAATCGGCCTATCTTTAAAGGCAACAAGTAAATGAATTTATTGCCTCTTGAATTGATTGGCCACCGAAGTACCATTTCATGATCTAAATTTTTTCTTCTACACTAAACATTTCGATTCACTTTATTTTCAACCGATATGGCCTACGCATCTCATGTTTAAAGTGCGAATGAAAGTAGACTGCAGAGCCTTTCAATCCCCACTAGCCAGTGTCATTGAAAGAGAACAGACGTTTAGTCGTCATTGCATCGTGTTGAGGTTTTGATTCTTCCACTGCTCCACTGGATCTGGTCGTCGTCTTGATTAACATTAATTTCGTAACTTTCCGACTGTCCTTTCCACAGCTGTTTATCTATTTATGGAATAATTGAATATCAATTTTGAATTTGTTTTTTTCCGATAAAAGGTTTCATTTTAAATAGCCCGCTACCTGAGCAGCTGTCACTTTTGAACCTGTAATTTTTTGACATCTGACAAGTAAAAATTACGACATTACTAAAAGTGGGACGATACTCGCTTCAAAAAAGCATTGAAATTGTTAAATTTCACTACAAAACGGGAAAAATTTTGCAGTCACAGTTCGCAAAACTAAAGCAATTTTGGGTTGTTGTTAAGCACCTTCTCAGTTGGAAATGATGAAACTGGTGGAAAAATTGGAGCTATTAGGACAAGTTAGTGATGTGAATAATAGAAAGCGTGTCAGTCGCTCAAAAAGAAATGAGAATATTGCTTCTGTAGCCCGTAGTATAGACGAAAACCCAGGTTTGTCGATTCTTCGTCGATCTTTGGAATTATTCATTCCACAAACGAAATTGCACCGTATTTTGCATAAAGACTTAGGTCTTAAGGCTTCTAAATTTCAGTTAACACAAGAATTGAAGCCAGTCGATCAGCAGCAACGTCGTATCTTCGCAGATTGTGACCTTGAAGTGCATCAAAATGATTCGGATTTTCATCGAAAAATCATCTTCATTGATGAGGTCTATTTTCACTTCGGGTGCTACGTTAATAAGCAGAATTGTCGCACTTGGGGCTCGGAAAATCCTCGCTATCCTCAACGTGTTACTCTTTGTTGTTTTTTGCGCTGGCGGTATGACTGGACCATACTTATTCGACAATGAGACTGGTGCAACTGCTAAGGTGAATGAATTACCCCACAGAGCTATGATTAATGCTTTTTCGCGTGAAAGATAAGGTCTATGCCAATGCTCCACAATCAACTCAAGACCTTAAAGATGGAATTCGTGAAGTTAGCGAATTGGTCATGAAAAATGTTATGAAATGGACATGGTGCTACACGTAGGCATGGCGGCCATTTTACTGATATCGTTTTTCATCGTAAATGGCACACCTTCCTCTTCACAATGAACTGAGCATTCATTGATTTCTCTCAAAACGTACTCGTTTTTTTGATATCAAATTGAAACCTTTTATTGGAAAACCCTTTATTAATTCAAATAACAGAGAAAAAGTCTTGTATTTTTACTTGAAGCTTAATTATGCTTCTTTATTAGTAAATAAATTTCTTTGTATCTGTTAATTGGGTAAAGTTCTTTCAAAAATTCCATAATACGTTTGAATAATCGAAATGTTTAAATTTCAGCCATTACCTATGATCATCGATTCGTACCATTTCCCGAAAGGTCATTATTTGTTCCTCTATAATATGGATCTAATGTTTAGCTGACGCACTACATCTGGAACTCATTTGTATATACGAGTACAAATTTTCATCTTAATCTAGGAAACTGTTTCTGAGATATACATCAGAATTTATACAAAAAATTGAAACGAGTTTTTCTAGTTTTCAAATTCCCATGAAATTTTGGATTACCCTGATACATTAAAGAGAAACAAAATTTTTAAGGGCATATTACCGGTTGCGAAGTGCATATGTCCCATATATATTATATTATTTTGAAATGCTATCCTCTAAACATTAAGTCCTCAATTTACTGGTAATTCTTTTCGAAATTCATCGAGCTTGTAGACTACTGGGCGGACAGAGAAACAGAAATAAACTTTGCCACAAATTCTTCTTCGCTAAGTTTCAAGTGGTCCCTTGAAACAAGAACTATTTCTGGTACGAAATTTCGGTTTTTCACATTTTGTATCCTAAATGCTAATAAAGTGAGGGGAATTAATTATTGTCCAGAAGTACTACATGTGGATACCGCAGGGGAATTCCAGGAACGGTTGGAATATAATGAAACTATCTCGATAAGTCTTAAAGCGTTCAGTTCAGAACTATACTATATGAACGAGGTGCTACATAGCGTAGTGGAAAGTGGACATTTCTTTTGAATTCGATCCATCAAAAGCGTCAGCTGATCTTCACCCTCCGTCCTATATTATACATTGCGAAATTTAGACAACGATGGGTATATATGATGAAGATTTGAACCGAACGTTCTCCTATCTCTTCTTCTTAAGGTGGTGAAGGTTGGCGATGACTTCTGCAAATTGTAGTCTGTCCTGTTAGTGATTGGAAGTCTGAGCCGGTATATTCTCTGATATTTCTTAAGCACGTCATTTGCCGTCTACCTGATCCCCGCTTTCCTATTATTTTTCCTTCCATTATCAGCCTTAGGAAATTATATTTCAGGTTTATTTTCAGGTAAGCTGTTTTTCTCTTCTTTATTATGTCTAAAAGTTCCCGATCCACATTCATTCTTCTGAGAACTTGTTCATTTCTTATATGGTCTGTCCAAGGAATTCTCAGCATATGGCGAAATATCCACATTTCAAAGTTTTCTAGACGGCGTAAAGTATTCACCTTTAACGTCCATGTTTTCACGCCTCATAACAGGATACTATAAATTGGAATGAAAGTAGAAAGTACTTTGTTTTCTATCACTTTTATTTACTGATTATACAGTGACTCGAGTTTCCTAGTATTACTATATTTTCAAACTGAACAAACAAATCATGTCTCAACTAGTATATATATTTGTTGATGGCTTCGGTAAAACTTCGAAAAGTGGGGTTTGACACTGGTCCATTTGCTCATTTAATAGTTTTATTATTGGTACGTGCTTTTTGTATTTATGAATTTCTATGGATTCCAGAATGCCTAGTTTTTTACCTTTTGCTTCCACGTGCGATATTTCAAGATTGTCCAATTCTGGGAAGATATGATCGGTTTCGAAAAAATGTTTCGTGAAAATAGAGTTACCTTCCCGATTCCTAAATAAATATTGATGTTCTTTGTACCTTTTGCGGAAAGATCTCCCGGCTTGTCCTATATATACGTTACTGCACTGTTGACAACTTAATTTAGAGACTCCAGAATCATTCAGCCGTTTGTTTTTGTCTTTTGCATTGAAAAAGAGGTTGGAATTTTTATGTGATTGTGTGAAAGCTGTTATTATGTTAGATTTTGAAAAAATTTGAGCTATTTTTCTCGAGATTGGTCCAAAATATGTTAGCTCTATAAATGTTTTCTCACTATTATCTGTTTTGGAAATGGGGTATATTTGTTTCTAAATTAGTTGTTTTGTTTTTTATTTATGAGAGAGTTTATGGTTTTTGCATCGAATTGATTTTTTTGGCTATTTGTTTGATTGTATGCAGTTCCCTTTTTAACGTAATATTATTAATAGGAATCAAAAATGCTCTATGGATCACTGATCTGTAGCCAGCGAGTTTATGAGTGTTCGGATGGTTTGAAAACTTGGGTATGGTTGTGTCTGTCGATGTGAGTTTTCTAAATACATCAAAGGAGATTTCATCATTGTTCTTAATTAAAGTTATGTCCGGAAAATTTATCTTGTTAACACATTGTGTTTCCATAGGGAATTTGACTTATGACTTTTAAGATAATCTAGTGTGTTTTCTAATTCTGAATGTGTTCCACAGAAGCTAGCCAATATATCGTCTACAGACCTGTATCAAAAAGTGAAATGCTTGCGTGTGTGGATTTTAGAATTTTTCTTTCGAAAAAGAACAGAAAGATTTCAGCGAGTAGTGGGCTGAGAGGTGACCCCTTGGCAAGTCCATCTTTCTGTTTGTAAAATTTACTATTGTATTGAAAGTAATTTTCTTTTACGCAAAGTTCGAAAAGGGTTGAAATTTCATTTTTTTATGACAAATGTTATTTTTTGTTAGGATATTCTCGATAATATTCATACATTCAGCATTTGGTATATTCGGGAACATATTAACTACATCAAACATCAAACTATACAAGAATAGTGTTAAGTGGAGGGGTAACATTTTTCAGTTTTTTTTTTAGTTCAGTTGAATTTATTATTGAATAGGGTGAGTCGAAGTGTGTTAGTTCTTTAAAAAAAAATTTAGTTTGGAGATAAGTTTCGCAAGGCAGCTATCAATGTATGATACGCCCTGTTGTATCATACATTAATAGTCCTCTTGCGAAACTAGCCTCCAAATTGAATAACATTTTTAAATTCAATTGAATTTTTTATTTCATAGGGTGAGTTGAAGTGTGTTAGTTCTTTAAAAATTTTGTTTATTTTGGAGATAGTTTCGCATGCAGACTATTCATGTATGATACAACAGGGCGTATCATACATTAATAGCCCCCTTGCGAAACTAATCTCCAAATTAAACAAAATTTTTGAAGAACTAACACACTTCTTCTACTTACCTTATTCAATAAAAAGTTCAATTGAATTTAAAAATTTTGTTCAAATGCTGAATGTATGAATATAATAGAAAATATCATAACAAAAAATAACATCAATTCTGTCCTACAAATTGAAATTTTAACCCTTTTCGAACTTTGCGTGGAAGAAAATTAATTTCAATACAATAGTGAATTTCACCAATAGAAAGATGGACTTGCCATGGGGTCATCTCTCAGTCCACTACCCGCTGAAATCTTTGTTCTTTTTCGAAAAAAAAATTCCAATATCCACACACGAAAAAAAGCATTTCACTTTTGGTACAGGTATGTAGACGACGTAGTGGCTTGCTTCTGCGGAACACATTCAGAATTAGAAAACACACTACAAACACACTACATAAGGTCAAATTCGCTATGGAAACACAATGTGATAACAAAATAAATATTTTGGACATAACTCTAATTAAGAATGATGATGAAATTTCCTTTGATATATTTAGAAAACATACATCGACAGACAGAACCATATCCAAGTTGTCAAACCATTCGAACACTCATAAATTCTCTGCTTACAGATGAATGATACATAGAGCATTTTCAATTCCTTTAAATAATATAACGTTAAAAAGGGAACTGCATACAATCAAACAAATAGCCACAAACAATCATTTCGAAACTAAAATCATAAATTCTCTCATAATAACAATAAACAACAAAATCAACTATTTCGTAAGCAAATATACACCATTTCTATATCAGATAATATTGACAAGAAATTTATAAAATTAACATATTTTGGACTAGTCTGATAAAAAATAGCTCAAATTTTATCAAAAATCATCATAATAACAGCTTTCATACCCTCATATAAACTTACTAACCTCTTTTTTGATGCAAAAGACAAAAACAACCGATTGAATAATTCGAGAGTCTATAAATTAAGTTTTCAAGAATGCAGGAGCGTATATTAGACAAATCGAAAGATCTTTCCACAAAAGGTACAAAGAACATAAATCTGCATTTAGGAATCGGAAATATAACTCCAATATTGCGAAACATTTTTTCGAAAGCGATCATATCATCCCAGAATTGGACAATCTTGAAATATTGCACGTGGAAGCGAAAGGTAAAAAACTAGGCATCCTGGAATCCATAGAAATCCATAATTACAATATGCACGTACCGATAATAAAACTATTGAATTAGCAAACGGACCTGTGGCAAATCCCACTTTTCGAAGTTTTGCCGAAGCCATCAACAAATATATATAATATTTGAGACATTTGTTTATTCAGTTTGAAAATGTAGTAACACTACGAAACTCGAGTCACTGTATAATCAGTAAATAAAAGTGATAGTAAACAAAGTAATTTCTTATTTCATACCAAATGAAATGAACTTTCGCAAAGTAACGGACTACTCCATTTGGATACTATAAACATAGCACTTCACCATGCGGTGGCGAGTGCGAGTCTAAGGTTTTTCGAAACAAAGAACGTTCGCATTTTCAGGAACACGTTTCTTGCCTGTTCTATTCTGGTCTTTATTTCCTAATCTGGGTCCAATCCACTATTCACGGGAGAACCAAGGTACTTGAATCTTTCAAGTTGTTCAATGGGTTGACGATCAGTTGATATATTAGTTCTAAGGATATTGTTTTTCGACACCACCAATATTTTGGTTTTCTTTTGATTTACCTTAATACCGTATATCTTTCCTTCAGGTACGACTTTATTTAATAGGTTTTGTAGTTCTTCTTCACTGTCAGCAATCAGTGGTATCATCGGCATATCAGATGTTATTTACCCTTTTTCCATCAACCTTGATGCCTTCCTTTGCGTCCTGGAGAGCGTTTGCGAAAATGTCCTCGGAAAACAGATTGAACAAGAGCGTAGACAGAACACAACCCTGCCTTACGCCTCTTACGAATATTTATGACTTCAGTATCGCCGATATGGGTCCTCACAAAAGCAGCCTGTTCAGTAAAGATTCTGTACTATTCCTGATATCATTTGGATCCAGACCTTTTTTCTGTAAGCATTCCATCAGTTTATCGTATTTAGCTCTGCCGAAAGCTTTCTCATAATCTTAACAGTACTGTAACAGTACATTGAAACTAGGGTCCCTAAGCCATTTCTGCAGCAAAACTGCTCATGACTAATGCCCTCTTCGCATTTATTGTATATTTGATTATGTATAATTTTCAAAAATATTTTTAATATAGACTAATGAGTCGAAAATAGCCCCGAGGAATTTTGCCTGTTTTATATATGTTGTTGTTGAAGATATGAGTAAGTAAATACAAATTGTTCTCTTCTATTAGTCTTATAATTTCTATGTTAACATCATCGGGACCAGGAGCTTTGCCATTTTTCATGTTTCGTATTGCATATTTCATCTCGGATTTTAAGATGGGTAAGTTATTTTCTTTGGTTATATTTTGGTTGTTTTTTTCTTTCTTTCATCTTCAAAAAGTTCTCGTATGTATTTTTCCCATTCTGTCTTTATTTCTTTGATTTTTGTTAAAATTTTGTAGTCTCCGCTAGTTAATGCATTTATACTCATATTCTTTTTTATTCCCGCTATTTCCTTGATCTTTTTGTGATCCTCTTCTACCTCAAGAATACAATACATCGCATAATAATTTCAACATTATTAATTTCCCTTAAAAACAAGGATCTTTTGTGTTTACCAAATCTGAAACCAATATTTTGTAGAACGTAGATATTTTACATGAAGATTAAGCTTTATCTTATTCAGATAAAGATCCAGTTGATACAGATGATGACAGGGACCCTGATTTTGAATTGCATTCTGAAAAATCAATTAAAATGTTTCCACGAAGCACAAGTCCAGAAAGGAAAATTTTTGAAAACAACTCAAAGAAATCACGAAAGCGACTGTGAAATACTCTGAATTGAAAGTGCAACACAAAAAGAGGTTGCAGCATAGAATCGAGAAAGAATGCTGGAAAAAACTTCAATGTAGACTCGATGTTTTTTTGATCTCAGGAAATGTGAATCGCCAAAAGGATTATATAAATAAGAATACAAAATGTGTCGAGAAAGCATGAAACAGGAAAATAAAAAATAATCAAGAAGGCGAAGAAGTTGGAGAGAGCAGAAGAAAATTAACCATTATTTATTACCTCCTAATCAAAAATTGAAAAACTCATCGGGTATATCCATATGACAGCAATTTTTTTTCAATATTTGATTGATGGCGATGAATAATTTTTTTTTGTTTCATCGTGTTTCAAAATTTTCATCCTAATACACTATTATATATATTTTCTAAAGAAGAATTAATTATATTTTGAGGCTCCGTTAATTTTATTATGCTCTCTTCAGTTTCTGATTGAATACAAATGTTAAAATAACAGTTTGTTCAATTTCCAAGTCAGCGAAAAGAACTATTCCTTGTCATGTTTTAATTATTCTATGTCCATTTTTACAATGGATGTTATATGTAGAATTATTATATGACCTAATATTTTCGTAAAAACTGTTTATGTCAATTTTTTCAACGGAAAATGGTTTTCAGAGTTATTTATAGATTCACTAGAGGTAAGAAATCAATAACAGACAGAGACATAATCACATTTTGTATGAATTTCAAAAAACAATGGATGTGAACAAAAAAATATACCTTCTGAAAAGTTCTAGTTTTGGAGATAAACTACTTCTAATCTCAACGGACGAAGTATAATTTGATGTTCCACTGATTTGTACAAAATGGCGAATGCGCCGGAAACAGAATGAATACACTTCCAGCGATTAGAATGAAAAATTCACTGATTTTGAAAAGATATTTAAGGAAAGGATCTAATTTTTATTAGAAATTCGATATATAATCAAAAATAATTAACTGAGACACTTTTGTTCAGTTATATAATTCGATTTATAGTCTAGAGATCCATAACTTAGACAAGCATGAGTTTGTCTGAAATGTTTATTATTCAGTGAAATTATAATGCTTACTTGTATAAGCTTTTATGTTAGATTGATACGAGAATTCATTGTAAATGATTATTAATTATTTGATTTATATTACAACATTCAATAAAAAATCTATATTATAGATTGGCAACATAGAAAAAACCGCTAACTATAAGTTTTAGTTCAGAATGGATTTGCATATTAATTCAATTACAATATTCTTTACTGAAATATCTCTGATAATAACTGAAAAAAATTGAACAAAAACCAATATCTTCTATAGTTCCACTTAAGTTCTTCAAAACGATGTGTCACTCAACCACTATTTCCTTTTAGGATTCATGAGGAGCCATCCTGCATAGGAAAATGATTGTACACTCGAGAAGTTGCAATAAAAAGATGTACACCCCACCAAATAAAATTTGACCTGTTTCGGCGTTTTTCAAAAAACCAATAACTGCGGAAATATCCGGCCACCCGGTATAAAACAAATAATTTGGAAGATGTTATTGAATAATTATAAGTGTACAGAAACATTGTTGTTGATTGTTGTTTTTTTGTAGCCTAGGTTATTTGACTATGACAAATTTAAATATGGACACTATCAAATATTTTTTCAAATATTATTCTTGAAAAATCATGTGAATGAAAGTCAATATTTATATCTAATAAATGTAACGATTTTTTTTATTATAAAACAAATTACTTCTAAATTATATTTCATGAGAAACAGAATTTAAAGAATCTGAAAAATGTAATTAGTAATTAGTTTATAAGTTCTTCGAGATATTTGGCACGTTTTTTATATCTAAAATAATGTTGCGCTATATTTTCAGAAAATACATCTATGCATCCTATGAATTCGGTGTTTTTATTCATCATGTTTTGCTTCTTAACGAAGTGATTCAAAGCTTCGAAATTTTCAGGCGAAACGGATTGTTGAACAAGTGCGCAAAAACTTTTGACTTTAGGACTATGCTTTTCAACTTTTCATTATTTGAGCTGGAAGTAAATGGATTTTATTTGATTTAAAAACAGATAGAATATCATCATCAGGAATTATTTATAACTAAGTCGAGTGTAATCGTTTCGGGACTATTTCGCTCTCCAGATTTGCAAAACACTGACAATTGACAAAATTAACGTGCGAAAATAAGTCAAATTAGAAGGGTCCTGTTTCCCGAAAAATCATCATTATTTGCGTTATAAATTTCCCTTAAGTTTAGTCGACAATACCATATTTAGTTAAATGAAACACATTTGAATGTAGATTTGTATTTATTATCTTAAGTTGTTCACATGACGCGTTTCGTTAACATAGTCAACTTTTCAGATGCTTACAAACTTAGAATATTCAATATTATTGGATATCTAACTGAGTTACTTTATATAAAAACTCAAGATATCTAAAAACATTACTGAAAAACAAGTTTTAAGAGAGAGTTTGCTTCGCCAGTATTCAAATAATTCACATTCAATAAATATAACATCAATCAACAACAAATATTTACTCTCCCTTCAACAATTTAGAAAACTTCTGGTACATGAATATTGAAAAATTTAAATGGAGTAAGGTTAACTACAAATAAATAATTCTGTGATTTACCCTTGATCTAAAAGATTGAAAGACAATTTAACGGCTTCTGTTATAGTGCAAAGACTATCTGTATACAGAATGTTAAGGAAACCAAATAATTATATATTATGAATAAAATAACATAAATAGAGGTTAATTCTTGATATAAGGTATATAAAATTATTCAAATATTTTAATATTAGCCTTCTACATATTTAATTTAAAAAAATTATATTTAATAATTAATTTAATTTATTTTCTGAAGTTATAACTATTAAATATATTATAATTTTTTGAAATTAAATATGTAAAAGGCTAATATTAAAATATTTAAATAATTTTATCTACCTTCTATCAAGAATTAACCTCTATTTATGTTATTTTATTCATAATATATAATTATTTGATTTCTTCAACATTCTTTATACAGATAGTCCTTGTGCTATAACAGAGGCCGTTAAATTGTCTTTCAGTTTTTTAGATCAAGGGTAAACCACAGAAATATTTATATATAGTGAACCGTTACACTACATTCAAATTTTTCAGTATTCATTTACCAGAAGTTTTCTAAATTGTTGGAGGGTGAGTAAATATTTGTTGTTGATTGATGTTATATATATTGAATATGAATTATTTGAATACTGACGAAGCAAAGTCTCTCTTAAAACTTGTTTTTTAGTAATGTTTTTACATATCTTGAGTTTTTATATAAAGTAACTTAGTTAGATATCCAATAATATTGAATATTCTAAGTAAGATAGTTTTACGATGAAATTCTTAAGATTATGTTAGACTTTTTGGAAAGATATTTATTTTCATAAGATTGATCAGCAGAAACAAAATTTTGTCTATTCAAAATATTTAATTTATAGGATTTTGGTTAACAATTTTTATTTATTGGATTTTGTTATACCATTTGGATGTCTTATAATGAATGTTTATTTTATTTTTTCATTTGATATAAGTGGTACTTATATGACATTATTTTAATTTATTTTCTGAAGTTATAATTATTAAACATAATTCTTCGAAATTAAATATGTAGAAGGCTAATATTAAAATATTTAAATAACTATGTATTTGTATTGTTAATAAATCTTAGTTTTATATCTCCAAGTATTTTCAATCAAGAATTGAATTTAATTAAACAAATATCCATTAATAATGTTTATTCGTCCTCTAATAAGAGACAAACATGATTTTGACGAACGTCTTAGGATTTTACATAAAGAAAATAAGGGTCTAAAGCTCAACCTCTTGGAAATAAACCGTTTTAGAAATTCAGGGAATTTATTGAAAGAACAAACTGAGTTATCTAATTACCTTTATTGGATCTATACAAGCAGGGACCTGGTGATTTTACCAAAAGTAATAAAAATATTTAATTGTTCACTTATATTCAAACAGAAAATATTTATATACTGCATATTACAAAATTTCAGACCAGTTGTTTGTAAGCATCTGAAGAAGTTAACTATGTTAACGAAATGCCTCACGTGAACAACTCAAGATAACGAATAGAAATCTACATATATATGTTTCATTTAACTGAAGTGTAAAATGGATTTCTATCAAGTAAAGGCAAATACGATACGAAAAAATACCTTAGTTATCCATATGAAAAATGAAAATTTTGATTTGCAATGACCTGTATCACTGCTGCTGAACGTTTAAACACTCATATTTCAACATTAAATGGAAAGTGTTAATAACAAAGACAGAGTTCTGGGATAAACGTATCAAGCAAAACGTAACTTTAAATTTCATATGAATTTCAGTTAAATGTTTACGTTGCACTTAATTTTCCAAAGGAGTCAAACTTATTATAGTAATGTATATAGTAATTGCCTACGGATATTAAACGGATGCCTTCGAAACATTTTGGATGCTTTTTTATTTTCTACGTTTGAATATGCATTCAATATAATAGTTTTAATTTTCTGTTCGTTTTTGATTTGCACCAGTTTCCATCTTCATTTCGAACATTTTAATTCGTACCTGAAATAAGAACTGCAAGCACAAAATACAGCTCTATGAACAGGAATTTCCGTGCCATCGTCTAGTACAATAGTAGCATCGCAAAGCTGGTGTTTCTCCCAAAATTCGAACAAAGCTTGCATAGCCTGTATACTCATACACCTTCCATTGCCGACATTGAGGTGCCTGCCTCCACTATCAGGCTCGCCCATTTCATTGTTTTCCGCCAGATTGTTGAGATAAACTTGCAAAATTAAGGATTTAGTACACGAATAATTTAGGTATATTGGATGAAGTTTCAAAGTGTGATGGTGAAAAGTCAAATTTGATAGATCATAGATGAATAAACAAGTCTATACTCAGATCGTTGTGTTTAAATGTGTTGTACTCTTATTACTTTGGGTCAGGTACTTGGCAGCCTTGAGGTTCTTCATCATCACTATCTACAAAATTCCGATGTCATCACTGAAATTTAATGCAAAACTACGACAATAGTTATTTAAGCCGTAGATATGAAAGGTACGTTTTTTGTTTTGTCGAAGGTAACGCTTTCTACTTCAAATCTGATGTCAAAATGACTGTCCGTCATTTTTGCGCGCTTGTTCTAGGGAACAGAGTGCTATCGTTTTACCTAAATGTGGTGAAGAGTGTGAGGTCAAAAGCATTTCTGTCCTACCGGTCCGTACGTTAAAAATCCAACTTTCGAACGTAGAGAACTAGAGAATTGAAATTTCAGGATAGATTTGAGGCTTGAATATCTCGACTGAGTTCGTTAATGGGAAAAATCGGTCCAATGGTTGCTCAATTATTCACATTTGAAACTTTTTTTTATTTTGCCAATAGTTTCAAAACGCTGATCCTATACCCGCGGAACTTGGTACTTAGGTGTATAATAATATCAAGAAGATGTATGCTAAATTTTTTGAGTTTGGACTTCGGGGCGGACGATTATAGAAGAAAATGCTAATCTTCAATCAAAAAGACCTAAACACTTTTCAAGATGGCTTTGAAGTCATATTATAATTAAGATGGATAAGATTTTAAATCAAATTACTGGAGAAAATGCATTAGTGGTGTTAACAGGAGATTTAAATGTTTATTTCCATACCGATAATAAAGAAACGGTAAATTTATTGTGTCTTTTAGATTAATATAACCTAAAACAACATATAAAAGAATTACTAGGGTGGCACATGAAAGTAAAACAAGTATTGATATTTTTTCGAATTTAAGTGGAAAATAAGATTCGTTTGTTTATTTCAATGGAATATCGGATCACTCTGCTCAAAAGTTGTCTTTTTCAGTTCCAATTTTAGAATATCCTAAATAAATGTTTAATATGATAAAAACAAAGAGAAATTCATAAGCTATTTAGGAGATATTAGATGGTTTTCCGTTGTTCATGAAATTAATGTAAACTCTGCTTGGAGTTTGTTCAGAAACATTATTGCACAGGCTTTTGAGTATTGTTTTCCAAAAGTTGACATGAAACTTACTACAAAAAGACACAAAACTAAATACATGAGTGAACTAAATAGTAATTCAGAAATTAAGATGTTGAGACAAAAACTAGATTATTTATATACAGCAAAAACTTATAATTCCAATTATAAAACTGAATTATTTAAATATATATTTAATACTAGCTGACCCGGCCACGCGTTGCTGTGGCTAAAGTTTTTGTTATATTATATTATAATAAACAGTCTAAGAGGAACAATAAGAGAACATCAGTCACGGAGTCCACTATGCTTTTTCACACGGATGGTATTTGTAAAAAAATATGGTGATCTCCTTATTTGACTTTCTATTACTATAACCCTTTAGTACAATGAAATTATTTACGAACAAAGACGAAAATGTTGATGTTGGTATACAAATTATCTGGATTGAGATTTGAAGGGGAAGTACCTTGAACACAATTAATTAAAATGTGACCGGCTATGCTAACACCAAAAATTTAAAAAGTGGAAATAATTGAATTATACGGTATTTTGTTCACTACAAAATAAATTTTATAGCGTCAACAACACGTGGTGATTATGATGTTAAAATGGAGCTTATATGACACGTTCGTAGATTTACCATAGCAGCGCCATCTATTGATTACTTACTCAACCCAGTCGAAAGGTATCGACATCTGTTAGAATCATTTGGAGTTAACAGATAATTGTGACTGTCAAATAATAACAGACAAATAATTAGCAATAAATTAAAATTGCGACTATAATTTGAGATTGAAACTATCCTATCTCTCAAGTTGGAACTGCACATGGTGTGCGAATTTTATTATAATCGGTTAAGTGGTTTAGGAGTCCATTGAGGAAAAACATTGTGACACGAGAATTATATATATTAAGATTAGCCTTCTACATATTTAATTTCAAAAAATTATATTTAATAATTATAACTTCAGGAATTAAATTAAAATGTCATATAAGTATCATTTATATCAAACGACATATAAAATGAACATTCATTATAAGACATCCAAATGATATAAAAAAATCCAACAAATAAAAATTGTTAACCAAAATCCTATAAATTAAATATTTTAAGTAGACAAAATTTTGTTTCTGCTAATCAATCTTACGAAAACAAAAATCTCTGAAAAATTTTTTACATAATCTCAAGAATTTCATCATAAACTATCTTACTTAGAATATTCAATATTATTGGATATCTAACTTAGTTACTTTCTATAAAATCTCAAGATATGTAAAAACATTACTGAAAAACAAGTTTTACATATTTTACATATCTTGAGATTTTATAGAAAGTAACTAAGTTAGATATCCAATAATATTGAATATTCTAAGTGAGATAGATTTATGATGAAATTCTTAAGATTATGTTAAACATTTTTGAAAGATATTCGTTTTCATAAGATGGATCAGCAGAAACAAAATTTTGTCTAATCAAAATATTTATTTTAGAGGATTTTGGTTAACAATTTTTATTTATTGGATTTTGTTATATCATTTGGATGTCTTATAATGAATGTTTATTTTATATGTCGTTTGATATACGAGGAACTTATATGACATTATTTTAATTTAATTCCTGAAGTTATAATTATTAAATATAATCTTTTGAAATTAAATATGCAGAAGGCTAATATTAAAATATTTAAATAATTTTATATACCTTCTATCAAGTATAAACCTTTATTTATCTTATAAAACTGAATATTCAAATGTTAAAAGACAACATGATAGAGCTTTATCTGATTTCAAGAAGAAAACATTTTCAGATAAAATTATAAATTCTGATAATAAATCAAAATATGCAAGGTCAGTTATTAATGAATTAAAAGGAAAGTGTGATAAATAGAAATATGTCAATATCGAGGGATCTGGAAGAGATATTGCAAATAATTTCAATAACTTTTTCGCCAAATTTTCATATAATACAAATGATATGAATAATAGAAGCAGTCAGGCAAAATTAAACAAGTCAATGTTCATAAAACCTGTTACAACATTAGAAATAAAAAATAATATTATTTGTAATTTGAAAAATAAAATGAGTAGTGGCTGGGATGAGATACCTGTTTCTTTTATCAAGTTGAGTGAAAATTATATTTCTGAACCATTGGCATTCATTGTAA
Organism: Megalocaria dilatata; assembly: GCA_034642435.1. Lineage (NCBI taxonomy): Eukaryota > Metazoa > Arthropoda > Insecta > Coleoptera > Coccinellidae > Megalocaria > Megalocaria dilatata. Next base: position 60,855,760 of record CM067857.1, read on the forward strand.
GTTTATACATCAAAACAGGCTTATTTCCGGATGATTCGAAGCTGACCTTAGTCAACCCAATTCCTAAAATTGGCTCACCTACTTGCTATGAGGATTATAGGCCCATCAGTCTACTATCAGGATTTTCTAAAATCTTTGAAAAATGTGTTTTACAGTAGAATCCTAGATTTTTTACCACAAGAAAATATACTGTTAACATCTCAACCCGCTTAACCCAGGGGAAAATCAACGGAAACTGCGTTAACTGATTTCACAGAACAAATATTAACATCACTTGAAACTGATGAAGTAACTCTGGGTATATATTTGATAGATTCGGTCTTTACTTGGTAAAAACTCATTTTAATTAAAAAAATGTATATGAGACAGTAATTTATTTCCACAAAAATGTTTGTACTACAACAACAATTGTTTCAACACGATGTGGCTTCCTCAGGTATTACATTGTACTGTCTAACAATTGTTTCACCACGATGTGGCTTCTTCAGGTATTACTTTGTACTGTCTGATGGTATTCAGTGTAACCGAGTTTAAATACATTTTTAGGTACGTGACCAAATAATGGAAGCACAAGTCATAAAAACTCTAGGTGTTTATTGGAGTTAGCCGCTAAAAATGCCATTAAGGAAAAATATTCAGTAATGGAGAATGATCGACATCTGTTTGTTCGTTCAAAAGGATTTTACGAGCATTATACCTGTTGATTTCAAGAAATTCTAAAAGTGTTAAAAAAAAAGAAAAAAAAATTTAACTCATAAAAATAAAGAGAATATTCCGAAATTTAATAAAAGTGAAAAACATCTTTTCTCTGAACATCAATTTTACCCTAGATTTGTCAACTTATCTGATGTAAAATTCAACAGTAGAGAATCCAACCTTTCAGAAAAGGGATTTAAATTCAGGTTACTAAAGGCTGGTATAGGATCTCAGAGACAATATGTGCTGTCGATGGTCATTTTGCAATAAAACTCTGGGTAATGTCCTCTCTTTTCCGGCGAAAGGGCCGGAGACTCTAGAAATAGAGTTCAGCTCTACCAGCAAATTCTACTCTCACGTCCTCGAAGGCAGGTCGCCTCGTAGTAGCTGGGTACAGATCGTGCAAGTTTATGTACGTGATGTAGCTGACGAGAGAGGGTGAAAGGCGAGTTTCCGGCGCCTGAAAACGGGAACATATCGACTAAGGGAGCACACCCCAACAGAAAAGCCTGGTCCTCCAAGGATGGGGGTTTGGGCGTTGGGCCAGCAACCCAGCATCAGTAAAATCATTAATCATGCTACTTTCACTTTCAACAAGCCTCGGAATGGGAATGGAATTATACGGCGACGACTGGCGAGAAAACGGACTATGCGAATGATAACTTGGAACGTGCAGGGAATATTATATTATATAAGATGCATGAAATTTGCTGTCCTAACAGAAACTAAGAGAAAAGGTAAAGGCAATGAGGACCTAAATAATTACATACATTTGTGGTCAGGCGTGGACAAATCACGGAGAGCAGCGGCTGGAGTCTGTGTCCTCATCAACAAACGTCACAAGAAATACATCAAGACATATGAATACAAGTCGGAAAGAATCATGACCGTGACGCTTTCTATATATGGTTACGATACCACAGTGATAGCAGTGTATGCACCCACAGATGATTCTACACAACAACTTAAAGACGATTTATATGCTGATTTATCAGGGATTCTAAATGCTCTTCCTCATCACCGGGAGGTTATTCTTACTGGTGACCTAAACGCAAGAGTCGGATCAAGGTCCGACCATGATGTGGTGGGGCAGTTCGGTGAGATATGTGTTAACAACTCTGGAGAGATGCTTGTGGACTTCTGTACTCAAAACTTATTGAAGATCCTGAATGGGTTCTTTGAACACAAAAAAATACACAGATACACTTGGGAGAGGCCATCTCTACATCAAAAATCTGTTCTGGATTATTTCATATGTAAACAGAAATGTCGATTCAAATGGCAAGATTGCAGAGTGAAAAGAGGTCCAAACTGTGGATCCGATCATTACATGGTGGAGGCTAAGATAGTATGTCCTTTTGTTAAGAAGCAAATGAGTAAACATCCGGACAATGAAGAACAACAGAAATTACCTGAAGAACAGAGATTGAATATATACCTATTACAGCAGGAAAGTATAGGAACCCTATATCAAAGTCGATCAGCAGAAGAACTTAGAACGAGACCGCCAAATGAAAACGTGGAAACTGAATATGAAAACATAAAAGCAGCACTACACTCAGCTGCAATGCAAGCTCTGGGACTAATGCCAGCCAGAAAATTGAAAAGAAAACCTCCATGGTTTACAGAGGAAATAAGGAGTCTAATTGAGGATAAAAATAGCTTATTTAATAACTGGTTAGCAAATAAAGATCAAAACAGTCGTGACATATATAAGAGCAAGAATAGAGAACTGAAGAAGAAAATAAAAGAAACTAAAGACCGATTCTGGGAGGAAAAGTGTTACCAAATCGAGAACTATATAGGTGGAGCACAATCAACGGAAGTGTGGAGAACAATTAGATCACTCAAAACCAACGAGACACATAAAACACTGAATATAATTAACATGAAGGACTGGGAAGATCATTACAAAACGCTTTTAACTGAAAACAGAGACTACGCAAGGAATGAAGCAGAAGGAGGATATAGCTATGATCACCATAACCCTAATATGACAATAACTATAGAAGAAACGCAGCAACAACTGAAGAGAATGAAGAATGGAAGATCTCCCGGCCCTGGAGATATACCGATAGAGTTGGTCAAATATGGGGGTACAGAAATAGTCAAAAGACTGACGACTTTTTTGAATAGATGCTTTAATACGATAACAACCCCAAAAGAATGGAAACATGCCTACCTGGTTTCGGTTTTCAAAAAAGGAGACCGGAGGGATCCCAATTGCTACAGAGGCCTCAGCATTACCAGCAGCTTGAGCCGCCTTTATGGTAAAATTTTAAGCTCTAAACTCAGCAAAGAGATGGACAGTAGCATAAGTGAACAGCAATCTGGATTTAGAATGGGACGCTCATGTGTGGACAACCTATTTGTGCTACAACAACTGGCAGAGAAAAGAATATCGACAGGAGAAGAGGTACACATGGTCTTCGTTGATTTGGAAAAGGCTTATGATACTATTCCCCGTCAGAAACTATGGGAAGCATTGAAAATATTGAAGATCAATAAACAAATGCTGTTGATTGTCCAAGAAATGTACAGAGATAATACTGCCTCTATCAGAATTGGCAAACAGTTATCAAAGCCAATTAATATATCAAAGGGGCTGAGGCAGGGATGTAGTTCGTCACCTCTGTTGTTCAACCTTTATGTAGAGGTGGTGTTGGCTAGGTGGAAAAGGAGCTGCGGAGAGATGGGTATATCTGTGTGGGACCACAAATTATACTCATTGAGCTTTGCAGACGATCAGGTCATCTTAGCACAGGATTCTTTTGATATTGAATATATGATCAAAAGATTGTACAGGGAATATGAACAATGGGGCCTGAGCGTGAATCTGAAAAAGACCGAATATCTGGTCGTAAACAGTGAAGCAAGTTTTGAGGTGCTCATTGACGAAGACACGAAAATTAAACAAGTAGATCAGTTCAAGTACTTAGGTGCGGTCGTTGACAGAAATGGCATTGGTGGAGTCGAGATAAAACAGAGAATTCAAGGGGCAAGAAAGATTATTGGTTGTCTTAACTCTTTGTGGTGGGATAGAGGAATCTCCAATCGTACGAAGATACGGGTAGGAAGAACGATGGTGGAATCAAATCTGTGTTGTGGCAGTGAAATATGGACCATTAACGCTGACCTAAAACGCAGACTGAACGCAGTTGAGATGGACTATCTGAGACGAAGTGCAGGAACATCAAGGCTACAACATGTCACCAATGATAGCATAAGGGATCGGTTACAGGCCAGAGAAACCGTAATAGACCGAATCGAAATCCAAAGTCTAAGATGGTTTGGACACTTAATGAGAATGCCCGAATATCGATGGCCGAGACGGTTATTTGAGTGGGTCCCACCAGGACGGAGGAAAAGAGGAAGACCGAGACGCTCTTGGAATGAGGGAGTGCACCAATCTATGGAACAGAGACAGTTGAACGTGGAACTGACACAGGATCGCGAGGCTTGGAGAAGAGGACTGGGTAGACGGCACTAGGCTGTATCTTACTGATATGTGATATACCATATTGTTAAGCCCAGAATATATATATATATTTAAATTCAACCTAGAAAATAATAATTCACAAAAATCCCTAGACTATTCAGCAATAGATTCAGAACTCGCCATTAAATCTATTCAATCACTCAAAAATCAATCAAATTCAAATTACAGTAAATATATTATTGCTGACATAATTAAAGACAAAAATAAAACTGAAATTCACTCTTCCTCAATCAAACAGAATTAAGTTAAATCAATCATCGAAAAAAGAAACACCAATAATTTAATATTCACTCGAGCCGATAAAGGAAACAGTATCGTTGCTATTCCAAAACATGAATATTTCAACAAAACTATTGCTTTTTTAACCCCAGATAAATATAAAACCGTTACTAAAGATCCCACTGAACATTTCCAAAAACAAATAAAAAATATAATAGGCCAATCTGTCAGCCTTTTCAATAACTTTTCAAAAAAACATTTGCTCACTTTAATGAACCCACAAATCCCAAAATTATATTCATTAATAAAACTTCAAAAAGAAAATAATCCAATTAGACCAGTAGTTTCATTCGTCACATCACCAAGCATAAAATTATCTAGAGTTTTAATTTCTATTATTCAAACCGAAACAAAATTTTCAGCTAAATACGCTATTAAAAATAGCACCCATCCAATTACCCAAAAATTGTAAATTAATTTCTTTTGATGTACAAAATTTATTCCCTAGTATACCTCCAATTGAAACAGTACAAATTGTAAAAAAAACTATTGATTAAAAATAATACCAATCCCATCAAAATGAATGATATACTTAATTGCCTGGAAATATGTCTTGGACAAAACTACTTTCAATTTAACGGAACCGTCTATATTTCTGACAATGGTTTAATAATGGGAAATCCACTCAGTTCAATTTTAGCTGAAATATTCATGGACGATCTGGAATCAAAAATACACCTGAATCCTATAAGCAAATATTTTCTTTATTGGTACAGATATGTAGATGACCTTTTTTGTTGTTTCAAAGGCACCGACCGACAACTACATATCTTCAAGAATTTAATTAATAAACTCCACCCAAAAATCAAATTCACAATCGAAGAAGAAAAGAATCAAAGTATTAATTTTCTTGACCTCACTATAACAAGATTAAATAATTTACATGATTTTAGTATTTTTCACAAACCAACACATACAGACATCACAATACATAAAACTTCAAACCACCTCACCAACCAAAAGATGTCAGCATATAATAGTTTTATTCATAGATTATTGAATGTCCCTTTAAATTCAGAAAACTTTATGAAAGAATTAAATATTATTAAACAAATAGCGTCAAACAACGGTTACAATCCCTTTCTTATAGACAAAATGGTATCCAATAAACAAAAGAAAATGGCATTAAATCTCGTGTACCCAATCATTAAAGAGGACAATACACAGAAATATTTTTCGTTATCTTATGTCAATGGATTATCTGAAAATATTGCTAAATATTTCAAAAGTTGTTTCAATTATAACGCGGCTTTTAAGACAATTAATAACCTTAGTACCTACATAAAAAACAATAAAGATCGTACAAATAAAGAAAATAAATCCGGAGTCTACAAGTTGACTTGCAAAGATTGTCCTTTAGTATACATTGGCCAGACTGGTAGATCATTCAAGAAACGTGTCCAAGAACACCAGAGGGGATATATATACAATTCTGTACATTCGACATATGCTAATCATTTTAAGGAATTCAGGCATAATTTCAACAATAATTATGAAATTATCCACGTTGAAAGCAAAAGTTCTAGATTAACACTTTTAGAATTTCTTGAAATCAACAGGTATAATGCCCGTAAAATCCTTTTGAACGAACAAACAGATGTCGATCATTCTCCATTACTGAATATTTTTCCTTAATGCATTTTTAGCGGCAAACTCCAATAAACAACTAGAGTTTTTATGACTTGTGCTTCCATTATTTGATCACGTACCTAAAAATGTATTTAAACTCGGTTACACTGAATACCATCAGACAGTACAATGTAATACCTGAAGAAGCCACATCGTGGTGAAACAATTGTTAGACAGTACAATGTAACACCTGAAGACGCCACATCGTGGTGAAACAATTGTTGTAGTAGTACAAACATTTTTGTGGAAATAAGTTACTGTCTCATATACATTTTTTTTAATTAGCTCTGGGTATCTTTTTGGACCTTTCCAAGGCTTTTCATTCTGTAGATAATCGAATTTCATTTGAAAAAATTGAAAATTACGGTATTCGTGGTAGTATGTTAAAATGGATTCAGTCATTTTTACAAGACAGAAAACAGTATGTGAAAATATCGCAACAAAACACAGCTTTCACATCTGAAATAGTTCATATCACACAGGGAGTAGCACAGGGTAGTACTGCTGGGCCTGTACTTTTCATACTTTATGTTAATGATGTAGACAAAATTCTGATGGAAGATGTAGAGATGACAAATTATGCAGATGATTTTAATCTCATTGTGAAATCTAAAAACTTGAAGAAAACTTTTTGTAGAGCAGAACAAGTAATAGTAACTATAAATGACTGGTCAATGCATCACAACTTGAAGCTTAATAATGAGAAAACAAATATAATTCTTTTCAAAACAAAAAGGTCTAATATGGTGAGGCCAAATTAATTGATTGTAGGTGACAAAAGTATAGAATTTTCAAAACTTGTTAAATTTTTGGAAGTTTATGTTGACCAGTTTTTGTCGTGGGATGAACACATTGAAAGTCTTTGTGGTAATCTTAATTCTGCTTGTTATTGCATTAGATATTTGAAGAAATTTATTGATATGGGAACAATGAGGATGCTTTATTTTGAATCTAGGGTTAAATATTATGTAATTTCATTTGGGAAAACAACAAAGTTTGAAAGAGTATTTTTAATACAGAAGAGAATAATACGAAATAATTTCTCGTTACCTTATAGGCAAAGTTGCAGAAATATTTTCAGGAAAAATGGAATACTTACTGTTTATTGTGTATTTATTCAAGAATCTTTATTATTTTTTTTTTCAACAACAAACATTTATTTGAAAAACATAGAACAGGAAAACAATATAATACAAGGAATGTAAATTATAATTATCCCGTACACAGATTTTCTGAGACAGAAAAAGAAGCTTATTACACCTCTATGAAATTGCTTAATCATCTACCAAATCAAATAAAATGATTGAGTTATTTCAAGATTTTCAAGAAAAAAATTCATAGCTTATTAGAAGATATGGAACCCTATTCCGTCGAGGAATGTCTGGTGTAGGGATTGAGAATTTTATGACGATAATTTCCCTGTTTTTCTGTGTGAAACATTTGTAAATCAATAAATAATTATTATTGTTATTATTATATAAGTCATTTTCGAAAATGAACAGAATCGGCTCTATCATTCCTCAGTTACTCTCATTTGAACTTGAAGCATAAAAGTCCATGACATTGTTTTGGCAAATTGTGAAATGATGGTACAGGTGATAGCTGGTATCATCTCCCTTCAAAGAGTTTCTTCAAAAAAAACTCTCCAAAAACATCTTCAAAAAGGCCATTTGAAATTCCCGCCGATAATCTTCAGTCCCATTTCGAATCCAAAAAATAAAAATAATCAATAAAAATATGTTCCTGATGTTCTTCCACAAACCAACATAGAAGAGTTGTGATTTTCCAAATGACAAACCATACGCATTCCATGTTAGTCCATAGAAATAACACCAAGTTTGTAAATTATTTTTGAGGACTCAGTTATATCCAAATGATACTGTGTGTTGAGTGAAAAAAATTAATTTAATTTAATTATAAAAAGTTGTTGGGAAAAATATGTATTATTTTCTCAAACGACTACAGGTCTTACCAATATAAACCGTTTAGCAATCCTTACAAGTCAACTTATAGACTACTGAATTATTATCGCTGTTTTATTTATCTTTATAATTTTCAATATATTTATCAATATTGTTAATAGTTCTAAAGGCTGTTATGAAATTAAAACTTTTCTTCGGAATGGGGTCTTTTGTAAAAGGATAAACATAAGTTAATGCTATCTTTTTCTGTTTATTTTTTATCATTTTATCTATAAGAGATGGGTTGAAACCATTGTTATATGCTATTTGTTTTTTATTATATTCAGTTCTTTAGAAAAATTTTGAAGGTTCATCGGTACTTTTAATAATCTATGGATAAAGCTATTATAAGCTTTCTATATGGATGCTGAAATGGATAAAATGACATTTTGATTCAGTTTTTCAAAAATTAATTTATGTATTATAATTGTTTTATAGAATAATTTTGTTTTTATACTCAAAATTCGTTTTGTTTATTTGAAATATTTTTGGTATTTTTATGTTAGTATAATATAATTTATATTATTATATTATATTTTAAATTATATTAATTATTATTTATCTTCAATTAATTAACAGTTTACACCGAGTATCAGTCAAATTATTCCAATTTTCAATAATTTTAGACCTCTGTATTAATTTATTGAAGGAAAAACTACAATATTAATTACAGCAATAAATAATTCTTAACTGGTTTATAATATACGATATTCAGCTCTACATTTCAAATAATTTCTGGCTTTTGCATCGAATTAAGCATCATATTATCGATGAAATATTTACTTTTCTTAACACCTTGTGGTAAAGTAAAAGAATCGAATAATCTTAAGGTCCACGTGACCACTGTGAAAATTACCGCGTTAGTTGGAAAAGCTCGTATCAACGCAGGCGCCAATCCACGAGTCAAGCAACCATAACCTTCGGTGGACACGCTCTTCCTCAAGCAATCAAATGCGTTAACATATTGTGGTTCAGATTTAAAACCGTCTAGCTGGATTCTTGTTTTTATAACATCCAACGGATAAACCATGATCCAAGCTACAATTCCTGCTGTTCCACCAGCGAATATCATTGTTGACGTTGACACATTCGTCTGTCCATCCGACATTGTCAGATACTCGTATGTTACGAAGTAAGCAGCGAACGAAGGAACTTCTCTATAAATGGTCAAGTTGAGTCCTTTGTAAAGTCCTCTGATACCTTCAGAATTGTAAATGTTCCGTATGCATTTCATAAGACTGAGATTGCGCTCTGATACTTGCAGCCTTGATTTAGCCAATTCCATAGGGCTGCATACGAAGCTTTGAAAGAATCCTGCCGTTCCACCGGCTATTAAATGAGAGAATAAGGAATTTTGGTTCCCCAACTTTTTCTGAATTCCCCCGTGGATTCCGAAAACTATGGCGTTTATGGCTGCTACTCCTAAGAGGGGACTGGATATTCCTTTGTACAATCCTCTTAGGCCTTCTTTAACTGCCAATGTTCGAATCAAATGTATCGATCCTTTGTACTTAGGATTTTTTGCGTTGTCATTTTGCAAATGAACTTTTAACGTATCGAGGGGATGACCAAACACCAAGCCGGCACAACCTGAAATGGAAAAATATTAAAATCATAGTACTCAATTAAATTCTGTATATAATAAGCAGTATGAGCTATGTGAAAACAGAAACCAGAAAGTTCTTCGAATTGGGACAGTGCGAATTGTATCTGTGTAACGGTTCAAAACTCAAATGCAACTGAATAGATTTTGTTGGTAGCCGGAACATAATCAGCAGACATGCATTTTTCAAGGCTTCTTGGCATATCATCAGTGCAAAACTCTAATGCGGATGAATGCAACATAGCCACACACTTAAATTCGACACTGAAATTTTACCTAACAATGGCTACAGCTATAATGCACGCAAATACACTCCATAAAGCTTATTCAAGAAGTGAACTGTATTCCCGATTACTTTAAGCGTTTTTCAGGTTTAGATATTTATTCCGAATATAATAAGGTGTATGAACTTTGGTAAACAGAAAGTTTTTCGAATCAGCACAGTGCAAATTGCATCTGTGCAACGAATGAAAAATCAAATTTGTAGACTTAAATACAAATTTGAGTTTTGAGCTCTTACACCGTTTTGCCTGAATATTTGTCATGTTTCAATTTTGAGCCGCAAAAGATCTTAAATGCCTAGGCTAGTCTCATTGATGAGGAATATTTGGTCAATATTGATTGTGTCCGATTTGTGCAGTCAGTCCGTAAATACCCTAAATTTTTTACGGAAGGAGCTAGTAACTTGAAACTTCCAGAGTAGATTTAGGCATTACCTATCTCGGTTACATTCATTAATTGGCAAAATCAGTTCAATTTTAGCAGTTTTTCTCATTTGAAACTTTTTCGAATAGTTTCGAAACTACTGATCCAATCAGAATTAAATTTACAATTAATAATAATATATTTATCATCAATATTTAATAGATTCGGTCTTTACTTGGTGGAAACTCATTTTAATTGAAAAAATGTATATGAGACAGTAATTTATTTCCATAAAAATGTTTGTACTACTACAACAATTGTTTCACCACGATGTGGCTTCTTCAGGTATTACATTGTACTGTCTGATGGTATTCAGTATTGAATGTCCCTTTAAATTCAGAAAACTTTATGAAAGAATTAAATCAATCATTGCAAATTTTCGAAAGAAGAGATACAAAGACTTAAAATCTTCAGGATAGGTTTGGACTCTTAATATATCTGTTATATTCAAAAGTGGACAGAATCGGCTCAACGGTCCGTTTATTATCAATCGGAATATTATTTTTCAAATATATTCTAAGGTACAAATGCGATCGAGTTCAAATTTATTATTTGGAAGTGAAATAACGATACAAAAAATCAGGCATAATTTCCTGAATATTCAAAATGTAAATATTAAGAATTGTTGGCGAAACAATTGATGTCATTAATAGATGGTGGAAATATCCTTCATTATTTTATTTTATTAAATTACGAATCTCATTTTCATGTTATTTTTCCGTTTATTCAGTAGAATAGTTCCAAAATTGCAAACAATGACGTTTATTTAACTTTCGGATGCCAGAACACATAGTCCTCTGTTCTTATTCATCATATGTAGCTTCTTTCAGAAAAAAGTTTTGGCCAAAAAGAAATTAGGAATTTTTCGTGAAGGCGTCAGCAATTGATAACCCTTTTTGGCCACAAAACCATGTAAATTTTGTAGTGTCAGATCAGGTTACATATCAAAATATTGAGACGAAGAATATCTAAAATATCATTTCGTAACAAGGAAATTCATGACGTAATATATATGATCTCTATGCCGAAGAATTTTCGTAATATTTTTGACGTCAAAGATGATAATTATTTGAATAATATAATTGTGTTATTATATTATTAACTGATAAGAAGATGTTATTGTGAATGGTTCAACCGACCTAGGTAACAATTTCATCGTTTTCGAAATATGCTTTGATCGCAAATGTACATATTTCATAAGATGAGATATAAATAACTTCTTGTTGCCATTTTATTTGAATCTGAAGAGACATGTTAACTGAGCAATAAAAATTGATTATTTATTATTATAATAATTCATCTAATTAACGTTGTACGTTTATCATGCATTGCTTTCACCAGTAAGCAAAATTAAAATGAAAACTCTTAATAATATTTTGGAAAAATCTACCATAATAAATACTAGGCATGAGCATTTAAAAGTGAAAACAAGCATACGGTTTTTGTTTTGAACTTATAGTTTTTGAAAGAAGTCTAAAACTGTTATTTTAAGAGGTTTATAACAGAAATGTGTTCCATTCAGAGTCACATTTCACACTGATCACTTGAAAATATTAAAAATTTGGGTGTGACAATAATAATAGTCGATATGGTCGTTTGGACGAATGTTATGTTTAATCATTTGGTATATTTCCCATAAATTCAGTTTCAGATATCAAAATTATTTGAAAGAGAATTATTGTTTTCTAAAAGATATTTTGCATAATATGAGTCTTTCTTATATTTTTATGGAATCTTATTTTGTGTTCGGTTATACGGATTCAAAAATTTCTACTTATTCTACCAATATAAAGACCATTTGAAATTTGCATTTTTGATCGGCTATAAATAAAAAAATATTGGGTATAAATCGAGTGAACGGGCAGGCTACGAAATTACACCACCTCACCCAATCCATCTATCGGGGTATTCTTGATCGAGGAATTCTCTTACTGTGACAGCATAATGCGCTGGGCAGCCATCTTGTTGGTATCACATGCTGACTTTTTCATCTAAGCTGCCGGTTTTAAAATTTTGATAATAGTTCAGAGAAGCATTATTCAGGGTTACCTAATCAAACAAATATTTAAAAAAGTGAAGATTTGTGGCAACAGGAATAAAAGGACCATTTCAGCCACATAGATTTTTTTTAATACTTTTCTGATAACCAGTACGACTTGCCTCGTCATCCAGTTCCGGCTTGACGTTGATATCTGGGACACCTGTATATACCTGATAATTGAAATTTATGCATTTTTGTTTTTATATTTTTCATGAATCTTCTGAAATTGTTAATGGAATTGAAAGCAAATTTAATATTTTCTTTCGAAAGTGGTGTTTCTGAATGTAAAATGCATAAATTATAACCAAATGGGTAAATTTTCTTAAGGAATTCTTTATTTCACATTCATCTCATAATTTTTTCATCAGAATTATTTATTTTTTGATAAATCATGTCCGAATGTCTTAAGAGAAATTTATCCATTCGGTTATGATTTATCAAAAAATAAATATGTTAGTCAAAACATTTTAAGACCTTTGTACATCGGATTCTTGAGCACGACCGACCGGCGGTGTGGTGTACAATTATGACACGTGATCAAAATTTGTTCGTAAGCCGTATTCCGAAAGATTACGAATGGTTAACTTAACAAATTTCCTAAGCGCAGACTCAGAGGGCATGCAATCATGCCTTTTCGTATTTTGAGATTTGGTTACACAAATCTGAGTCATTTGATTGCTATAAAATACAGTCCGAACGTTAACATGGTCTTAAATTCAAATTGAACAGAGACCAAACAAATGCAAACATTTTACGCTTAAAAAGTACTTTATCCTCAGCCTTCAATTATATTTAATAATGATAATAACTTATTTAGGAAATAATCCAAATACAATTGAAAACATTACTCCTAAAAAAATATTGAGGCGTCTTCAAAAACAACTACAATATTAACAGATTCATCAAAAATAATTAAAACGAAAATAGATAAATTCCAATTATTAAGTATATATTAACTCAATTGCTTATTTAAACATTTTAATATTAGCCTTCCACATATTTAATTTCAAAAAAATTATATTCAATAACTATAACTTCAAGAATTAAATTAAATTAATGTCATATAAGTACCACTTATATCAAACGAAATATAAAACAATAATTCATTATAAGACATCCAAATGATATAACAAAATCCAATAACAAATATTAGAAATTACTATGTTTTAGTACCAATATATATTACACATTTTCTTGTGACTCGAGTCTCGGGAAATGAACTATCCCATCATCATATATATATTTTTATTGGTAGTAAAACATAGTAATTTCTATAACTTGCTTTAATTATGATTAACCACCAAATAGTAACGGCTGAAACAATTCAGTACCTGAAAATCCAATAAATAAAAATTGTTAACCGAAATCCTATAAATTAAATATTTTGAGTAGACAAAATTTTGTTTCTGCTCATCAATCTTATGAAAACAGATAGATATCTTTCAAAAATGTGTAACATAATCTTAAGAATTTCATCATAAAACTATCTTACTCAAAATATTCAATATTTTTTGATGAAATTCTTAAGATTATGTTAAACATGTTTGAAAGATATCTGTTTTCATAAGATTTATGAGAAGAAACAAAATTTTGTCTACTCAAAATATTTAATTTATAAGATTTTGGTTAACAATTTTTATTTATTGGATTTTGTTATATCATTTGGATGTCTTATAATGAATGTTTATTTTATATATCGTTTGATTTAAGTGGTAATTATGTTACATTAATTTGATTTAATTCTTGAAGTTATAATTATTAAATATAATTTTTTTGAAATTAAATATGTAGAAGGCTAATATTGAAATATTCAAATAATTTTATATACTTTCTATCAAGTATAAACCTCTTTTCATTTTATTTTATTCAATTGCTCATATTGCTCAAAAGTCTGTTTTAGTAGAAATTTTTAAACCCGTTCATCTGAACACGAAAGAAGTTCTGCTTAAGATAAGAAAGACTCACATTATTTGAGAACATTTTGGAAATAAACAATTTTTTTAAAGAAATTTTGATTTTGTGGAAATCGGAGGTCTAAAATTGAATTATGGGAAATATACGAAATAAATGAACCTAAAGATAACAACATCAAACGACCAGATCGCTTTTTAAATATTACATACCAAGGAAGACGAAAGTACGTTAGTACCATGGAAATAAAGTAGAAATAGGAATAAGTTTTTTATTGATGAAACAATTTTGGATGACTTCTATCAAACCAAATTATTAGTTCCGCTTGAATCCATTCGAACTTTATGCAGAAATTATAAGATTAGGAATAAGTTCGTGCGGGTTTGATAACAGATGTCGCTACTAGTTTATTATTCTATTTTTTCATCTAGCATCTGGCTTTATTTTCAGTATCTGAAAATGTCATCTTTTTTTTACTTCAATATGAAGAAAAAGGCTGTCGAAAGTGATCGTATTTTAGTGGATGTTTAGGTGACTATGTTCGAGCTGAACGAACGTGTCATAAATGGTTTTCCCGACTTGAAAGTACCAACTTTGATTTGAAAGACAAAGGACGACCCAGGGTGCTATCAAAGTTTAAGGATGAAGAATTAGAGGCAAGGTTCAACGAAGACCCATCACAAACGCAAGAGAATCTCGCCAAAACTATTGGAGTCACTCAACCAGCCATTTTCCATCGTTTAAAAGCAATGGGAAATGTAGGTAATTTGGTGCCGTATGAACTGAAGCCCAGATACGTCGAACGTCATTTTTTCACGTGTGAACAACTGCTCAAACGGCAGAAGAGAAAGGGGTTTTTGCATTGAATTATAACTGGCGATGAAAAGTGGGTCCATTAAGATAATTCAAAACGTCAGGAAAGTAGGGATGCCTCATCCAAATGTCAAACCGCATATTTATGGCGGGAAGTTTAAAACGCTGGTCTTTTTCTGTGATTGGATCCATAAATTGCCAGAAAGATGGAAAAAAGTTGTGGCTAGCGACGGAATAATACTTTAAACTTTGAATGTATAACAAATTTTTCACAATAAAGCTTAAATTTTCAAAATCATCTGGACCTGCCCCAATCCATTCATAGATGCCATGATAATCGGTTCAACAACTATACCTTTGTGGCGATGAGCTCCGCCATGACAAGAATTTCGCTTTGTTCTGCTAAAGTTTCTCGCCGTATCCCATAGAGGACGCCACCGCTTTCCGGTAATATCTAGTTCCTTGCTGGCTTCAAGTAGAGCAGAGTGCGAGCGTTCCGACAACCGACGTTCCTACGTGGAAGGGGCGTCATTGGCAGACTTGCACCCCACGCCAATCTGAAGCATTCAGGGGTGCAAGTTGGAACGAAACGCCTATTCCCGAAATTAAGAGGTAAGAAGCCTCCTCATAACGTCTTACCCTAAAGAGCTCCAACTTGATTGATTTAATACTCAATAACCGATTGAATTGCTGTGATGAGGGTTATATGTCATTAGCATGGCAAACATGATTGTATTTTCTCTATTATTTGTTTCCTCATTAGATTCCAAAAAGTTGTTTGATATTTCCGCAAAAAATCATGAATTGCATTGGAAAGCGATGAAAAGTTTAATGGTAAACAGAATTTTGTGGTTGTATCCACAAATATTCCTAAATTTCTGAACATCAATGAATAATTTGAACTACCTATAAAATTTCATCTACACTTGTTGCGTGCATTCTATATTACACAGAGTGTCCCAACTAAAATTTGACCCCCAGAACTCAGAAACTAACAATTTTCGAAGATTAAAAAAAACAGGTCAACTTCTGTTTCAAGGGGGACGAATTTCCATCATCAGTTTGTTCCGAAAAAAACATCTCCACGAAGGTGGCATCAACCCACAACATTTTTTGAATAGGAAAGTGATTTCGAGTGTTGATCAGTTTGAAAGTTATTTATGCTCTGTACACAATCTAGTTAAAATTTTCAGAATCGGTTCATTATTTACGAAATAACGTAATATTGAACTTACCACCAGAAGGTGATGTCGAACAGACAGTTAAACGGCCCAAACTCAAGAACCTTAGAGTATTGAAGAATCCAAAAATAATTTTCAAGTTCTGCATTAGGGAGAAAGAATTCCTAGGATGACATTGTTTCGAAAAACCACTTGAGAATGGCAACAACAACCCACATTTTTTGAATAGGGAGGAGATGTTGGATGTGGTTTAGTTGACAAGTTTAATTTCATATAGGATGATTTCTTTCCTATTGAAGAAAAATTGGTGGTTGTTGCCACCCTCAGGTGATTTCTTCGGAGCAATATCGTCATAGGAATTCTTTCTCCCTAATACAGAACTTGAAAATTATATTTGGATTCTTCAAAACTCCTAGGTTCTTCAGTTTGGGTGGTTCAACAGTCTGTCCAACATCACCTTTTGACGGTAAGTTCAATATTACTTTATTTCGAGAATAGTGAACCGATTTTGAACTAACACTTGATATCTCTTCCCTATTCAAAAAATTTTGTGGGTTTTTTCGGAACAAACTCATTATGGAAATTCGTCCAACTCAAAACAGAAGTTGACCTGTTTTTTAAAATCTTCGGAAATTCTTCGTTTCTGAGTTCTGCAGGGGGGGTTGGGACACCCTGTATTTGGTTGGTCAGTGATAATGTTGGTCATGACAAGATTCAGGACATGAAAGAGAATTTCACAATACTGTGAGATTCTGATAGTCACCATAATAATGTAATTATGGTCTACGGAAAACCTATTTTCACCTGGGATTTTTCTGAAATTTATTGAAATACTTTCCCCCATTTGTTTTGGAGAAAAACGAATCTTCACGAAACTCTATTCAACAGCCTGTAAATCGAAAACGAAGCCTTTCTGGTATAGTTATAGGTTTATATGAACGTTTTTTTCGACATGAATATACTATAAAATGAAACTGTTGAATTCTTCTCAAAATATTAAAAGTATTTTGAAATAGGTATTTAGGTAAATGAACTATAGAAGCTGAGCACGAGCAATCAAGTAGTTTTTCACATCAAACTACTCAATTTCAACATAGTCGTGTTGCGGGGACATTAAAAAATAAAATTAGAAAAAACGGATTTTGCTGATTCTCTCTCCAACGTGATAAAATCATTAACGCTCAAAAATTGCCCTTCAATTATTTGTTCTATACTATACATATTGGAAATGAATATACTTGGTTAAAAAAAAATCTCCTTGCATCATAGAAATTATTTCATCTTACTTACCTCCAACACATCCTGCAACAAATTCAAGAGACATGCCCTGGACTTTCAATATGGTATGTATCTACGAATATTCTTGATTCCAAAGGATTTTTGTTAAGTAAATACTTTTCGGCAATAAGATCCAACGCGCTCGATTTTCTTATCACTTCTTGTAGCATTGACTCCATGTACTTCAATAAAGTCCAATTATTCTGTAAAAACATTTTTCTACATTGGTTATATATCCAAAGTCAATTTGTAATAGATAGGTCAATATGAAAAATTAATATTTTTTTCTCAATAAATATACTAATTGACATTAAAATAAGAACACCCAGCAATAGTCGGAACATTCAAATAATTTTTGGTGAGTAATTTTTTTTTTGGATGAGTTAGGTGAACGATAAAAAATTAGGGTGTCGATAGGTCACTTTTTATACCATAAAATCAATCACTTCGCACTTTTACACGGTTTACGAATAATTTTTAAACTTTGTTCAATAGATTCCTGTCATCTTCTATCAAAATATCCAATATCTTAAATATCAAACGGATTAATTTTTCATCGATCACTAAAAATCTTAAATTCAAAATTCCTTCAAAAATATGAAGCACATCTTCAAAAGGCACCTTTGAGATTCTAATCGATAATGTTCAATCCACCTTCATGTCCACAAAATAAAAAGCAAACAAAATAATATATATCATACTCGAGAACCTCGTAGTCTTTCCAAAAGTGAGGCAGACCTCAAATAGTTTTTTAACGGTTACTATTCGCGTTCTATGTTCGTCCACAGTAAATACACAAAGACTGTATAAATTAGTCTTCAAGACTTAGTTATATCCAAAAATAAAAAGAAGACTTCTATCAAGTAAAAAACTCGCCTTCTTTTTATTTTATATCTACTAATTACAATTTGTTTCTTCACTCATACACACGGTATTTTAACTCAGTCTTGAAAACTACTTTATACAACATTTGTGTATTTTCTGTGATGCGAATGGTGGCCGTTAAGAAATCATTTGAGTTCTATCTTAGTTTTAAAAAGACTGCGAGGTTGTGAAGTATAATATATATTTTTTTATTGATTGTTTTTTATTTTGAGGACATGAAGGTGAACTGAAGATTATTGGTTAGAATCTCAAATCGCATCTTTGAAAACGTGCTACATATTTTGAAGAGTTTTTTGAAGTAGCTTTTTAAAGAAAGGTAGTTTCGAAGAATTTCTGGAGTTTATGGTGGGTATTTTTGAAGTGGAATATGGTTTTCATAATGTTATGAAACAGAGCGGTTTCCATTTATTGTTTGTTGAGTAAGTTCAAGCAATATTCTATATTTTCTTTGGTTTCTTTTGTCTCTTCCTGATACTGTGTAATGAGTGTTTATTCTATATATGAGTACTAAAATTTAAACAGTGTTTTCTAAAGCATTCATTTAATAAGCAGATGGTTTGATTTCCACTGAAAATACACAAATAAATACCCGGTGCAGAAGTATGAAATCAGAATTTCCCTATAGATGGTGCTAGCTATTAGTTTACGGACAGTAAGACCGCTTCTGCAGCACCATCATCATCTATCTCTAACAATTGACCAAGATTTTCCAGTCAATGTGAATAGTGACCTTTATTGCGATAAGCTGCAAAACTTTTTGGGCCCAGAGTCACAGGAATTTCAAGGTTTCAACGTGGTCATTTCGCATAGGGGTAACATCAACTGGCCTCTCAGAAGACCCGACCTTAGTCCACTTGACTATTTTGCATGGGAATACCTTAAAAGTAAGGTCTATGAGAATAATTCGAGGATAAAAGCTTCTTACGAAAGAGTTACTTTGTTAAATAATAATTTTGTTATTAGGAGAAGACATAAGCTCGTCCGGTTCTGATAACAGATATCGCTTATGGTTTATTATTCCATTGTTTCATCTAGCTTTACCATCATTTTGAAGTATCATCATTAGGCGTTTTTTCAGTATCTGTCATTTCGCTGAAGTGAAAAATTCAGTGTACTCCGAAAATGTCAACTCTTATACTGAATAACGAGAGCACCACCAAAATTTAAGAATGAAGAATCAGAGACAAGGCTCGATGAATATCCATCACAAATGCAAGAGGATTTCCTAAAAACACTTGGAGTCACTCTACCGTTTAAAAGGAACGGGAATGACCCGAAAGGTAAGATATGTCGATATCATCGAATTGTGACTGGCGATGAAAGGTTGGTTCATAATATTCCAAAACGTCGGGCAACGTATGGATACCACGGACATGCCTCATCATTCATGGCGAGAAGATTATGCTGTGTATTTAGTGAGATCAACTGGGAATGGTATATTATGAGCTGCTACAATCGAATGAAAGACACAGAGGAGGTCTACCGACGACAATTGATGCGTTTGAGCCGAGTATTGCGAGGAAAACGGTGGAAATACACCGGGAGACACAGACAGTTATTTTGCAGTATCACAATGCACGGCCACATGTTACGATCGTTAAAACTTACTCAGAAACGCTCGAATGGGAAGTCCTGCCCCATCCGCCGTATAGCCCAGACAGTACTCCTTCCGATTATCACTTCTTCCGATCGATGCAACCTGACCAGGCTGACACGCACTTTTCCAATTACGATAAAGTCAAAAAATGGATCCATGCATGGACAGCGGCCAAACACCTGGCCTTTTTTAGACTTTGTGATCCGTGAATTAACAGAAAGATGGGAAAAAGTAATGGCTAGCGATGAAAGTTGTCAGTCCTCATTTAGGTTCAATTGAAATGCCCTTGACAGCTTGTTTTAAAAAAGTTTCTTTTTCAATTAATAATTTTCTTATATTACCATAACTTCTGTTACACAGATATTATGAGGCAAAGCTTGTTATGCTTTCACTCACCTTAGAGAAATATGTTGTACCACAATGAACAACGATTGGAATTACTCATAATAAAAATTAAGGAAAAAAGGATACACTTCTCACGATCAAACGTAATTGCGGCTCACAAGATACTGAGAAATGGAATTGACATATCGCATTTAAATCCAGATCAGGCATATCAATTTGACCCCGGATGACTTATTTCATTACACTAATATTTGTACATAATCACGCATCATTATAATAACGCATTTATTTATTTTGGGAATATTCCTTTCAATGGAAAAAATCCACGCAGGGTGAGAGGTCAAGTACGTGTAAAAGATTCACATTTTTGATACGCGGGTGTTCTTAAATAGAGCATTTCATTATTTTATGATACATGACAGTTTTAAATTGATTGATTTAATTGACTTATATTGTTCTCTGATCAGGCTTGAACCGGTTCCTACTTTTCAGGTGAAAAATGAAAAATATATCAACAAAAAACAGAAAACCCGGATGCAGAATTTTTAATCGCAAAAAGAATTAATATTTAAGTTACAGAACAACAGCTTCAATTAAAAGAAAAGAGAAAAACAACCTCTCTAATCTTTGCAATTTTGTATTAAAATTTAATTTCACTATGTATATTTATTAGTACTTTAACTCTAATAAGTGTCTGGATAAGACGTGAACTTTCAAGAGTATAGGTGATTTGCAACAAATTAAATCCCTTGAATATTCAATTGAAACTTTTTCAATAGGTAAAAAATGAGTGATCACTTTGGACTAATATGGTGAAAAGAACAGAAGTCAAAAGCTTTTGCGGGCTAAATCATATTACCCACGATCCCCAGGAAATAATTTTTTTGTCTTCTCATTGTGCGAACCTCACGAAATTTTGCACGAACAAGCCCCTTCGGAGTGTCGGTCAAAAAACTCGGGTACTGACCATGTAGAGCCACTAGAGGTTGGATAGTGCTTGGCTGCTACCAGTCACGGTGTAGGTTTTTGGACTGAAGCCGAAATTGGAAGCTTAGTGGGTTCAATTCTTCGGAGTGGTGAAAAAGCTATGCTCTCATGCCAGTAACCTAACCGGTAGAATTCACGATGACCGTCCCCACCGGGTTCAAGTGGGACTGTACCCCCTGTACTGTTCGAGCCGGATCTGTACCAGCAACCTATGGAAAATATTTTCTGATCCTTCAGATTCTAGATATTGAATAATGACCTAAATCAAGTACTCATTCTATGAGCTGTTGATTGAAGTATTCACTTATAACGGATATTGGTACCTAGTATCCTAGAGAAAAGTAGCGAATACATAACCAACCCTTAGAGCTCAACTTCAAGTGCCTGTTGGTGCAAACAGGATAATAAGTCTTTAAAATTTTATGATTGCTATAGAATTTTCGAAATAAATTTTATAATAAAAATATCTCTCAATAAAACAAAGTTCATGTAGATTGGAGAAATCTTTTGTTGGGATTCGTTCCGCAGGACTTCCTGTAAATGATGGTGAATTTCATTATTCACATCGTTCTTTTTCTACTTCTCGGAGAAAGCCCAATGCCTGTCCTGCATTGGACTTTCTCAGAGAAGTAGAAAAAGAACGAGTCTCTTGACTTGATATTTCAAGAATGGGTTTTGGAATTAAAAGTTGAATTTTTGATTGTCTCGGTCTTTACTTGACAGAAATTCATCTTCAATATAAGAAAAAACAAATGTTATCTTCCGCTATTGAATTGATCAGTTTTAAATACTCTTTTGATGAAGTCATGGTATGACGAAACAATTGTCGTGTGAATCAATAAAAGAGCGGAAGTTAACATTTGTTCTTTCTTATATTAAAAGTTTGAAAAAAAATTATTTGTTCGTTGTTAGTTTCGAGCAGCTAGTAGAAACTTTAATAAAAATTATAATTAGACGAGATATGCTGCTTCACCTGGTACAGATTTGACTTGAATTTGAAAGGTGTTAAGATTATTTCCTGAAGTTGACTTTATTATTATAGATGTTTTCGATTGTAAGGATGTGTTTAGTTATGTCTTATTTTATACAAGTGAATAATTCTCTGAATTTTCAAATTAGTTCACAATAACAATAATGTAAAAATAATGAATGACTGTACGGAGCTATGTTAATCGAAAATATTTGAGATATTTAAAAAGTAACATCTGTTTAAAATCTTTTTCAACGAACATAAAATGAATTTAATGAAAAGTAAACAAAAATTGAACTTTTGCCACTCATTCTTTAGAAAACAGTAATTCTTTCGACAAAAGAAAATCTTAAGAAAAAATTTTACATGTAGATTCAAAAGTAAAGAAACTTGATTATTGAAATTTTCAAATTCGTTCACAATAAAAATAATGTAAAAAATAATGAATGATTGTACGGTGCTTTCTAAATCCAAATATTTGAGATATACTACTCTGTCAAGAAAGTACCGGGAATTTTCAATTAAAACAACATTTTTACATTTAATCGTCAAAATTTATTGGGTCGCCTCCAAAATAGGCTCCATTTGCTCCAATACATCTATGCCAACGGCACTTCCAATTATCGAAACATTTTTTATATGCGCTTTCCGGGATGGACTTTAGCTCTCGCACCGAATTTTGTTTTATGGCTTCAATCGACTCAAAACGGGTGCCACGAAGGGGCAATTTTAGATTTGGGAAGAGGAAAAAGTCGCAGGGAGCCAAATCCGGCGAATACGGTGGTTGCTGAAGCACGTTTGTTGAGTTTTTGGCGAGAAAGTCAGTCACAATCGTAGCTCGGTGAGAAGGCGCGTTATCGTCATGCAAAATCCATGAGTTGTTCGCCCACAAATTTGGCCGTTTCTTACGGATACGCTCACGCAAACGTTTCATAACGCCTAGGTAATACTCCTTGTTTACCGTCTGACCCTCTGGAATGAATTCGTAGTGCACCACGCCACGGATATCGAAGAAAACAATGAGCATCACCTTCAATTTCGAGCGGCTTTGGCGTGGTTTTTTCGGTTTCGGCTCATTTTTTGCCACCCATTCCGATGATTGCTGGCTTGTTTGCATATCGTACTCGTAGACCCAGGTCTCATCACCAGTTATAATGCGTTCCATGAATGTAGAATCGGAATTACAGCGATCCAGCATGTCTGAAGCAACCTGTTCGCGATGACGTTTTTGAAGAAAATTCAGGTCTTTCGGTACGAGTCGTGCGGCCACCTTTCTCATGCCCAAAATATCAATCAAAATCGTACGTGCGGACTCGTGGGATATCTTAAGATCATGTGCTATCTCTCTCAAGCTGGTACGACGGTTTTCCAGCACCCTTTCCTTAATTTTATCGACGTTATCTTCGATCGAAGCCGTCGATGGGCGACCACTTCACGACCGTCCTTGGAGGCTCTGTACTGCTGATATGCACGAGTTTTCGATAGAGCATTATCACCAAAGGCCTTTTGCAACATTTTCAATGCATCGGCACACGAAAATTCATTTGAAACACAAAACTTTAAACAAATTCTTTGCTCAACGTAATCACCCATAGTAAACATCGGCACGCACTCTGACATCGACTGACTTAATCAGCTGTTGCAAACACACTAGTTGACAGATCCCGCTCAAGCTTGGCATAGTAATTAAGGACAGTGGTACCAACCTAGGAAAAAAATTTTTACCTGCCTCATTGCCCCGCCAGATTTAAATCGATAATTCCCGGTACTTTCTTGACAGAATGTACAACAAAATAATGTAAACATAAGGAATGACTACGGAGCTATGTAACTCCAAAAATTATTTGAGATATTTAAATGGCTACCATCTGTTTAACAACCTTCTTTGTCGATTGCCGACGTTCCGATATCTGTTAGAAGGCCCCTCTTTTTTAACCCGGTTTTTTATCACGTTCCGATTGTAAACCTCTGTACCACTATTAGGTATTACCGAGAATCTGTTCAAATATTCAAAATATTTATGACTTTTGTTTAAATACCACTGTACCACTGTTAGGTCTTCAGTTGTGTGATGATGGGATAGTTCATTTCCCGAAACTCGAGTCACAAGAAAATGTGTAATATGTATTTTTTGGTAGTAAAACATAGTAATTTCTACAATTTGTTTTAATTATGATCAACTATCAAATAGTAACGACTGAAACAATTCAGTATCTAATTCTCTGAAATTTTCTACATGTAAATTATGAGTGAAGAACTGGAGCTATGGCTCCAGTGGAGAAGGGTATGATTTTTCACTCTAAAATCCAAATTGAACCACTCAATAAATAAGGGGGGCAGATAGTTTTAATAGAATAAATTATATACAATTTACGTGACACTTTTTTAAGATATTCCCAAAATTAGCAAATTTATATGAACTTATAGAGAAAAGTGTTATAATTTTAACCAAATAAATAAATGTAATGTAATGAATGATTTTCAATAGAGTGCACTAAAGTTTCAACAAATATGTTATGTATGAATACCGGCTTTCAATTACAGAGAATTTCACAATCAACTGAATATTAAAGAGGTGATTAAAAATCAAACTATCTGAAGAAGTAACAAACTTTACGATATAATTTCTCTCAAACAAACAGGTCGCATTTGTTGAAATATCTCAATAATTGAATCATTATTTAATATAATTTTGATGGGTCAAAACAACGCAAGCTTTTTGAAAATCAGGTCGAGAGAACCGATTTATTCGGAATAAAGTATCGGGGTTTTTTTTAGAGTGATAAAACTTTTTACAGGGATAACTGTGATTTGACAGAAGGTAGAAGCGATGTTGCTTTGGCATTTCTCTTCAGTAAGCATTGACCAATTGTTGAAATTAATTTTCAAAATCAATGTTCTATTCGCCAAACTTATTGAGCACTTCGTGCAATTTATGGTTTAAATAATCGTCCATCAGAGCAGCTTATTCGTCAAACTCATAGACGTATTAAAATTAGAATAATAAGTCTATGGTCGAACTATCGATAGATTTCGCCCAACATTTTCTCTACTCGATGCAACAATAACAACAGGACAAAGAACTGTACGAATAGAAGAAAATATCGCTGCTGTAAGTCATGGTGTTAATGATGATTCAGATTTGTCTATTCATCGACGTTCACAAGTTGGACATACATGTGGTGCATACACCACATGAAAAATTTTGCGCAAAAATCTTGGTCTACACCCATACAAAATCCAACTGGTTCAAGAACTAAAGCGTCGTTTGTTTACTGATTGGTCCCTAGAACAGCTTTAAATTGATCCACTTTTTTATCGTTAAATTGTATTTAGTGATGAAGCTCATTTCTGGTTGAACGGCTATGTAAAAAAGGAAAATTGCCATACATGGAGTGAAAATAATCCTCAAGAAGCTCTGCAGGTTCCATTGCATCATGAAAATGCACTGTATGGCGTGCTTTATACGCTGGCGGCATCATCGGTCCATATTTCTTCAAAAACGATGCTGGAGCTAATGTTACAGTGAATGGTGCTCGTTATAGATCGATGATCAATGATTATTTATTTCAAAATTTGAATGGTATCGACCCGGAATTGTTTTGGTTCCAACAAGATGGTGGTACACCTCATGCTGCTACCGTAACCATTGCTTTATTGAAAGAAAGATTTGGCGATAACATCATTTCGAGAAATGGTTCAATTAATTGGCCTCCAAGAGCATGCGACATAACTCCACTGGATTTTTGAATATCAAAACAAATTGAAATATGTTTATCTTCTACAATTTTAATTTCCAAAAGAATTTTTTTATATTCAAAAAACTTTTAGAATTAAATTAATGTCTAAAACAAGCACCGCTCACATTTAATAGACGTTTATAATCAAAACTCAATATACAATGTCAAATGAAATAAATAACCCAACAGATATACGAAAGTAATTAAAATTAATAAATAAATATTCAAAGGAGACAAAATTTTGTTTCTGGTTTTATCTTTAAAAAATACTACTTGCCTTATAAAAACATGAACACACTTAAAGGACTTCCCAAAGAATATAATTTATTTGAAATATTTAATATATTTAAATATTCGAACAAATTATTTCAAAAATCTCTAAAAAAATGTGCACTATATCTTCAAAAAACAAATATAATTCTAGATAATCCCGTCTTCAGCCCTTATTCAATATTACAAATATCAAAATCAAAAACATAACCTACATCACTCACGTGTTAAAAGACTTAAGCTTCGAACCACGTGAGTGATGTAGGTTATGTTTTTGATTTTGATATTTGTAATATTGAATAAGGGCTGAAGACGGGATTATCTAGAATTATATTTGTTTTTTGAAGATATAGTGCACATTTTTTAGAGATTTTTGAAATAATTTGTTCGAATATTTAAATATATTAAATATTTCAAATAAATTATATTCTTTGGGAAGTCCTTTAAGTGTGTTCATGTTTTTATAAGGCAAGTAGTATTTTTTAAAGATAAAACCAGAAACAAAATTTTGTCTCCTTTGAATATTTATTTATTAATTTTAATTACTTTCGTATATCTGTTGGGTTATTTATTTCATTTGACATTGTATATTGAGTTTTGATTATAAACGTCTATTAAATGTGAGCGGTGCTTGTTTTAGACATTAATTTAATTCTAAAAGTTTTTTGAATAAAAAAATTCTTTTGGAAATTAAAATTGTAGAAGATAAACAAATTTCAATTTGTTTTGATATTCAAATTTTGTTATATTTCTTCTATCAAGTAAAAAGCCTTTCTATTTTATTTTAACTCCACTGGGTTATTTTCGTTGGGGTGATGTCATGTCATCGGTTTTTGCTGATGAACCAGAAACAATAGACGCTTTGGAAGCCAACATAAATCGTGTTATTGATGAAATAAGGCCTGAATTACTTGAAAACGTGTTCCAAAAACGAAGTCCAATCAGAAAAAGTTGTTCCAACACCCAGTGTAAGGCAATATAGGTGCTTAAGTCTCACCTCCCAGGAAAGAGTTTTGTGTAAACCAACAC
Source organism: Megalocaria dilatata (assembly GCA_034642435.1). Lineage (NCBI taxonomy): Eukaryota > Metazoa > Arthropoda > Insecta > Coleoptera > Coccinellidae > Megalocaria > Megalocaria dilatata. Next base: position 60,883,179 of record CM067857.1, read on the forward strand.
GTCGATTCAAAATTTAGAGTTATAAAAGAAACCTGCAATAAACACTTATGAAGACAAAAACAAATGAGCAGCATATCAACGTTACCTAAGATGGAGGGTGGTTTTTCTAGAGATTTCTACCAGAGTATGGAAATTTACCCCGTACAAGACGTAGATTTCACTTGATTCCCAATCGTTATAATTATATCCAAAAAACAATCAGCAAAATTCAGTATTAGCGAAAATTTTCTAAATTATCCAACACAAAGGTCGAAGAAATGAAATCAAAATTAAAAATTCTTGACATCCAGAATACTCGAGAAAAACGAATGAATTATTATTCGATATTGTCAAATTTGCTTAGATGAAGTACAAGACCAGTTTTGTTACATGAAACGGACGTGAAAATTGTATCGTTGATTGCCTATATTTGAGTCGCGGAAAAATATTCATTTGAGCATCAAACAAATAGACCAAGAAAGAGAATTTAATGACGGAATGACTAACATCAAAACGAGAATTAGAGAGGGTGCCTGACAATTTCATATCGTCACATCCATTACATAAAAAGAAGAACAAATAAAAGAAACAAATGTATGAGATTGAATAAACGTTACAGAACGTTATATGAGAACGAATTATATAATTAGCACGTCGAGGAAATGCTCTTATATCAAATAATTTTCAAATAAAAATACTTCATGTTCCAAGATTTTGTGCATACACCAAAATACGAAGAAACGGATGTAGAAGTTCAATTAAAGATCCTTACGATTTTTCGAATGAAAGAAAATGATCAGAGTAATGCCTAAATGAATTACATCATCAGCTGGCTTAGAAATTAAACCATCGATAACAAATAACTGCAACTGAACTGACCTTTGATATTTATAACCTGGATACTTCACGATAACAGTATTAAAATTCGTTCATTTTGAATTTCAACTGATTAAGGAGACAGTGTACTTCTTTGACAATTAGTAAAAAAATCATAATCACTTCAAATTTCTTACAAATTTTCCAAGAAAAAACATCAATTCGCTTTACTCTACATATAGATCTATTGATTCCCTCTAGTTTAAAATTAGGTTTTATAATCCGTAAAATAGGCTTTTTTCATCGACTTTGAAATAATAAGTCAGTTTCATGTACACGAAAGAGTCGATTACTCTTTTTATTAATGCACGATTTCCTATTAAAGCATGATTCTCATGACAACCGAATATAAAATAATTCAAAAATGATGTCATGTGCTTTTGAAATTATTAATCTGAAATCGGAAATTAGATGAAAAAGTTTTGAATCAAACTGCTATATCAGTTTAATATGTACTTCAACTACTAGAGCCTGAACACATTAAATTTCGAATATAAGTTGAAGTGATATAAACTTCAATTCCATTTAAGAATATTTCATATATTTTATCTGTTTCATGTATGATATTCTTTCTGAAAAAGTATTGTCGAACCATTGCCAATGTAAGTCCCAATGTATCAAAATGAATGTATAATTATGTCAAATCTGTAACTTCTATTAAATAAATATTTTTCAATTAAGTATTTTTTTATTTGAAAAATATTTTCTAATCAACTCGTATATTAATTTAGGAATTAATCATGCTGAATATTAATCGTTCTCATTAATAAACTAGTTCATTAAATAACTATGAATACACTTTGCAAAAAATTGCAATAACACTCAATTAAAATCAGAAATAATCAGAGTTGGCTAATAACAGAAAAAAAATAACAGAGTGTACATAAAAATTTTTCAGAATATTATAGTGATGAGAAGTGAAAGCAGAAAACTATTTTAATTTTAATGCACATACATTCTGTCAAGAAAGTACCGGGAATTATCGATTTAAATCTGGCGGGGCAATGAGGCAGGTAAAATTTTTTTTTCCTAGGTTGGTACCACTGTCCTTAATTACTATGCCAAGCTTGAGCGGGATCTGTCAACTAGTGGGTTTGCAACAGCTGATTAAGTCAGTCGATGTCAGAGTGCGTGCCGATTTTTACTATGGGTGATTACGTTGAGCAAAGAATTTGTTTAAAGTTTTGTGTTGCAAATGGATTTTCGTGTGCCGATGCATTGAAAATGTTGCAAAAGGCCTTTGGTGATAATGCTCTATCGAAAACTCGTGCATATCAGTGGTACAGAGCCTTCAAGGACGGTAGTGAAGGTGTCGCCCATCGACGGCTTCGATCGAAGATAACGTCGATAAAATTAAGGAAAGGGTGCTGGAAAACCGTCGTACCAGCTTGAGAGAGATAGCACATGATCATAAGATATCCCACGAGTCCGCACGTACGATTTTGATTGATATTTTGGGCATGAGAAAGGTGGCCGCACGACTCGTACCGAAAGACCTGAATTTTCTTCAAAAACGTCATCGCGAACAGGTTGCTTCAGACATGCTGGATCGCGGAATGGGTGGCAAAAAATGAGCCGAAACCGAAAAAACCACGCCAAAGCCGCTCGAAAATGAAGGTGATGCTCATTGTTTTCTTCGATATCCGTGGCGTGGTGCACTACGAATTCGTTCCAGAGGGTCAGACGGTAAACAAGGAGTATTACCTAGGCGTTATGAAACGTTTGCGTGAGCGTATCCGTAAGAAGCGGCCAAATTTGTGGGCGAACAACTCATGGATTTTGCATGACGATAACGCGCCGTCTCACCGAGCTACGATTGTGACTGACTTTCTCGCCAAAAACTCAACAAACGTGCTTCAGCAACCACCGTATTCGCCGGATTTGGCTCCCTGCGACTTTTTCCTCTTCCCAAAACTAAAATTGCCCCTTCGTGGCACCCGTTTTGAGTCGATTGAAGCCATAAAACAAAATTCGGCGCGAGAGCTAAAGTCCATCCCGGAAAGCGCCTAAAAAAAATGTTTCGATAATTGGAAGTGCCGTTGGCACAGATGTACTGGAGCAAATGGAGCCTATTTTGAAGGCGACCCAATAAATTTTGACGATTAAATGTAAAAATGTTGTTTTAATTGAAAATTCCCGGTACTTTCTTGACAGAGTAGTATATGCTGATTTCTATTTCTGCAACGAAACGTCTTATGTGAGCAACTCTCATGAAAAATAGTAATCAATATATATGTGTATTATTTAACTAAGTGAACAATGGTTTTCTATCAAGTAAAGACCAACAAGACTCGAAGAAGAAAATTACTTGTTGAAATAATTTTCTAACAGCAAATATCCCTACATTTCATGAGTGAGTCATTTGTGTAGCTAATGCTACACAACGTATTTTTTACTTATCAAAATAAGTAAAAAATATTTCATAAAAAGGCCTTCAGGTGATCATTTTTACTTGCACATGATAAATGAAATGATGAAGTAACGCTCCTGGAGTATAAATCATGTAATCCCTGCAATATACCTCAAGAACTTCTGAAAAAATCACCTAATTTCGAACTAGTATGACAGAAATATAAACGAAACCAATTTCGATCAGAATTGGTAAATCGACTTGTATATTGCAAAGAGAGAGGAGAAGATATTTACCGTTTCGCGATAGTGATGATGAAACCTATACATTGTAGTAAAATAGACGTATTAAAATAGACCCAATTGTTTACGTTTGCTACTGAGGCTAACACTGTGGGATCGTAAGCACTACTAAGTCTTGTTTTGTTGAATTTCTCATTGGATAAAATGTTTTCTTTTAAGACCGTCATAAGCGTCCAAATCTCCCAATAATAATCGTATAACCCAGTGCTTTATTTATAAGTTTCTCACAGTTAGGACTTCATGTTAATATTTTATCAAATTAAGTATCGAAAAATTAACAATGAAAGATAATGAGCATTTTTATTCTATGATTATACTCTGCAAGAAATTTCCTGTAGACACGCAACAACCCTGTGAAGTAATCTTATACACGTATTAGATACCACTATTGTTTTAAACAACGGTTTACCGTTTTTTAAAAAGGTACATAAACTTCCGAGCTTATACAGGGTGTTTCAAAAAAAGGTGAACCCTTCTCTAGGATAGGTAGAAAACTGAAAAATAATTGGGATTTGCTCAGTAAAAAACTTTCGTAACGGCATCCGTATTAAAGATAAAGGGAGTTGAAGAAAAAAAAACTGTACACATTTGTTTCGACTTTGCAGAAACTACTGGCAACATTGTAATGAAATATTATACGAATATGTTTTGGAAACTAATAAATCGCATGAATTGTTTTATATCATAGAGGGCGCTAGTTACACAATTCCTATCAAGTAGTATTGAACATAACTTTTTTAAAGTTAGATTTATTAATCAAAACTTCAAGTGAACTTAAACATCATTCACTTCTACTCCAAAAAGGTACTGGTAAAACTCGATACTGTTTACTGTTTTCGGGATATTTTGATTTGAAAATTATGAAATCATAACTGATAGTGGTATAAAGTAATGATAAAGTTATTAATTATTATTATAATTAATTAGTATGCATTATGTGAATTAAAAATTTTTTGTCGCTTAAATGAGATCTCATCTATAAAACGGATACATGTTAAAAAATTGGGATTGAGGGCTTTACTTTCTTGTAACCTGTGACAAAAATCCATTTTAGTCGGTATATCTTTATTTTCCATGGAAAACTGTCATTTATTGATAGTTATGAGGGTAAGTGAATAATAATTAGATTTTTGAAACTTTGTTATTTATAAAATTAGATATTATTGATCAAAATCTACTCAACTATTGAATACAACGACATGTTATTAACCTTAGGCGAGTATTTAGGAAACTTTAATGCAGCTGTTACGCATTATGCAGAAAAGTTTCCTCGAAGAAACTTACCAAGTGAAAATATATTTAGAGCCATTGAACGTTGTCGAGAAACTGGGAATGCGAGATCAAAAAAAAAAATTCTGATAGGTCAAGCATAACTAGAACCATTAATACAAAAATATCATTTTAAATTTATATTTTTATTACTTTCGTATATCTGTTGGGTTATTTATTCCATTTGACATTATATATTGAGTTTTGATTATATACGTCTATTAAATGTAAGCGGTGCTTGTTAGACATAAATTTATTTATAAAAGTTTTTTGAATAAAATTTTTTTGAAATTAAAATTGTAGAAGATAAACATATTTCAATTTGTTTTAATATTCAAATTTTATTATATTTCTTCTATCAAGTAAAAGGCCTTTCTATTTTATTTTATATATAATATATGATTATATTTTGGCTTCAATAAATCTCATTATAGAATGTCAATGAATTTAAATGAACCTTAAAATAACTCACACTATTCTTTGATTTTGTTAGAACATAGATCAATCTTGAATTATATAGTTGATCTGTTGTTCGAAGCTTAAGTCTTTTAACACGTGAGTGATATAGGTTATGTTTTTGATTTTGATATTTGGAATGTTAAAAGAGGACTGAAGACGGGATTGTCTAGAATTATATTTGTTTTTTGAAGATATAGTGCACGTTTTTTTAGAGATTCACAATGTTGTCAGTAATTTCGGCAAAATCGTAAAAAATGTTTATACATTTTTTTCTTCAACGCTCTTGATCTTGAATACGGATGACATTAAGAAAATTTTTTACTGAGCAAACCCCAACTACTTTTCCGTTTTCTACCTATCCTAGAGATGGGACACCTTTTTTTTTGAACCATTCTGTATATTTTTCTACCATTTTGTGCTATTTCAGGTGAATTTGGTAATAATTTATGGACACCATGGATCATCAATGTGAAATATGTAAAAATAATCAGAATTCTCATTCTGCTCTATTATATTACAGGAAAGGAACAAGTATCATATTCTAGTGGCTCAGGTATATCCAAAATATAAAGGTTTTCAAAATTTATGAATCATCAAATTCTAAGCACCTGTAGAATTATCTTCATCCTAATTTTGTTATTAAAATAGTTATTTAAGATAAAATAAAATAGGAAGGCTTTTTACTTGACAGAAGAAATATAACAAAATTTGAATATCAAAACAAATTAAAATATGTTTGTCTTCTACAATTTCAATTAAAAAAAAATTTTTATTCAAAAAACTTTTAGAATTAAATTAATATCTAAAATAAGCACCGCTTACGTTTAATAGACGTATATAATCAAAACTCAATATATAATGTCAAATGGAATAAATAAACCAACAGATATACGAAAGTCATTAAAATTAATAAATAAATATTTAAAGGAGACAAAATTTTGTTTCTGGTCTTACCTTTAATATATTGAGTTTTGATTATATACGTCTATTAAACGTAAGCGGTGCTTATTTTAGACATTAATTTAATTCTAAAAGTTTTTTGAATAAAAATTTTTTTGAAATTAAAATTGTAGAAGACAAACATATTTTAATTTGTTTTGATATTCAAATTTTGTTATATTTCTTCTATCAAGTAAAAAGCCTTTCTATTTTATTTTATTTTATATATAATATATAATTATATTTTGGCTTCAATAAATCTCATTATGGAATGTCAATGAATTTAAATAGCCTTAAAAATAACTTACACTGTTCTTTGATTTTGTTAGAACATAGATCAATCTTGAATTATAAAGTTGATCTGGTTTCGAAACATTCATTTCTTTGCACGTGTGCGTTGTTGATATAGGTTAGTTTTTTGATTTTGATATTTGGAATATTATCTAGGACCGAAGAAGGGATTATTTAGAATTATATTTGTTTTTTGAAGATATAGTGCATGTTTTGAGAGATTTCTGAATTAACTTATTCGAATATTTAAATATATTAAATAAATTATATTCTTTGAGAAGTGCTTAAGGTGTGTTCATGTTTTTAAAAGGCAATTGGTCTTCTTAAAGGTAAGACCAGAAACAAAAATTTTGTCTCCTTTGAATATTTATTTATTAATTTTAATTACTTTTGTATATCTGTTGGGTTATTTATTCCATTTGACATTATATATTGAGTTTTGATTTTATACGTCTATTAAATGTAAGCGGTGCTTGTTAGACATAAATTTATTTCTAAAAGTTTTTTGAATAAAAATGTTTTTGAAATTAAAATTGTAGAAGATGAACATGTTTCTTTTTGTTTTAATATTCAAACTTTTATATTTCTCTGCTTCTAATAATACGATTTTTTCAATGTTCTCTGTGCATTCAATCCCTTATTTCACATTTAAATACTCCTTTTAAATTTATATGTATTATATTTCTTTAAATATTTGAAGAAAAGTAATCATTTAGCAAATATTTGATACTTTACCACTCACAAACTCTGTCCCATTTTATCTTAAAATCAACTCAGTTTCACAGAGTAACTTAAAATTTTGAAGAATATTATTTGACTAGAACTTCAGTATATGTTAGACTATTTTAATCATCTGCTATAATTTTCGACTTAAAATTCACAAAATACAGACATTTGGACAAAATGATAGCGAACTCATACAAAAGCGAATAGAGGGACGCAAGTTGAAAGATCATTTTGAGATTACTTCAGAAAAACTAATCTTCCTGTTATTGATTTCACCAAGCTCATATTCAAATTTGAATGGAAATATTGAAACAAGTACAAATATCCTTCTTTTTATTAATTCATTCATTTTCTCAGAATCCAAAATTGGACGGAGGCTATCTACAAGTAGCAGCCTGGAGCTTTGATATTCTCATACAGCCCAAAATTCGGTTTTGAGCGATGCCACTTGTATTGAATTAGATACTAGAGAAGTGGTTTATACATCAGGTCCAGCTCCTAGTAGTCACACCAGTGGAGTTTATACACTTAGTTCCAGCGAACAATATAGCACACAAGGAGATCAAATTGATGGCCTATTTAGAGATAGATAAAATTCCAATGTAAGTAACTCCGGTTCATTCCACGGAGATGGAAGTGATCCAACAGACAAGCAGCAATCATTGTTATCAGCTGAAGAGTTGTCAGACCTTATTGTTGGGAAGGGAAAATATCCAAGTTGTAAGAACGTTAGCAACACCCTGGACTCTGACTCAGACTACGTAACGTTACCTTCGAGTTATAAGTCCTATCTACCTGTTCCTCCTGTGAGAATCGACAGTGTGGAATCTAGATTCAGACCCCCTCCCCCACCATATCCAACTCAGTTGAACAAAGTTTCTACCGAAAGTACCTCTAGTGATTTTAATGATTCGAGTTGCCGATTAGATTTAACATTGAGGCATCCACCGCCTTACCCAGAAAATTCAGTTCCAATTCCTCCTCCAGTCTATCCAACTTCTAGTGAAGCAATATTGATATAGGTTAGTTTTTTGATTTCGATATTTGGAATATTATCTAGGACCGAAGAAGGGATTATTTAGAATTATATTTGTTTCTTGAAGATATAGTGCATGTTTTGAGAGATTTCTGAATTAACTTATTCGAATATTTAAATATATTAACTATTTCAAATAAATTATATTCTTTGAGAAGTGCTTAAGGTGTGTTCATGTTTTTAAAAGGCAATTGGTCTTCTTAAAGGTAAGACCAGAAACAAAATTTTGTCTCCTTTAAATATTTATTTATTAATTTTAATGACTTTCTTATATCTGTTGGTTTATTTATTCCATTCGACATTATATATTGAGTTTTGATTATACTACTCTGTCAGGAAAGTACGGGGAATTTTCAATTAAAACAACATTTTTACATTTAATCGTCAAAATTTATTGGGTCGCCTTCAAAATAGGCTCCATTTGCTCCAATACATCTATGCCAACGGCACTTCCAATTATCGAAACATTTTTTATAGGCGCTTTCCGGGATGGACTTTAGCTCTCGCGCCGAATTTTGTTTTATGGCTTCAATCGACTCAAAACGGGTGCCACGAAGGGGCAATTTTAGTTTTGGGAAGAGGAAAAAGTCGCAGGGAGCCAAATCCGGCGAATACGGTGGTTGCTGAAGCGCGTTTGTTGAGTTTTTGGCGAGAAAGTCAGTCACAATCGTAGCTCGGTGAGAAGGCGCGTTATCGTCATGCAAAATCCATGAGTTGTTCGCCCACAAATTTGGCTGCTTCTTACGGATACGCTCACGCAAACGTTTCATAACGCCTAGGTAATACTCCCTGTTTACCGTCTGACCCTCTGGAACGAATTCGTAGTGCACCACGCCACGGATATCGAAGAAAACAATGAGCATCACCTTCATTTTCGAGCAGCTTTGGCGTGGTTTTTTTGGTTTCGGCTCATTTTTTGCCACCCATTCCGATGATTGCTGGCTTGTTTGCATATCGTACTCGTAGACCCAGGTCTCATCACCAGTTATAATGCGTTCCATGAATGTAGAATCGGAATTACAGCGATCCAGCATGTCTGAAGCAACCTGTTCGCAATGACGTTTTTGAAGAAAATTCAGGTCTTTCTGTACGAGTCGTGCGGCCACCTTTCTCATGCCCAAAATATCAATCAAAATCATACGTGCGGACTCGTGGGATATCTTAAGATCATGTGCTATCTCTCTCAAGCTGGTACGACTGTTTTCCAGCACCCTTTCCTTAATTTTATCGACGTTATCTTCGTTCGAAGCCGTCGATGGGCGACCACTTCACGACCGTCCTTGAAGGCTCTGTTCCACTGATATGCACGAGTTTTCGATAGAGTATTATCACCAAAGGCCTTTTGCAACATTTTCAATGCATCGGCACACGAAAATTCATTTGCAACACAAAACTTTAAACAAATTCTTTGCTCAACATAATCACCCATAGTAAAAATCGGCACGCACTCTGACATCGACTGACTTAATCAGCTGTTGCAAACACACTAGTTGACAGATCCCGCTCAAGCTTGGCATAGTAATTAAGGACAGTGGTACCAATCTTGGAACAAATATTTTTACCTGCCTCATTGCCCCGCCAGATTTAAATCGATAATTCCCGGTACTTTCTTGACATAATGTACATCCATTAAACGTGAACGGTGCTTATTTTAGACATTAATTCAGTTCTAAAAGTTTTTTGAATAAAAATTTTTTTGAAATTAAAATTGTAGAAGACAAACATATTTTAATTTGTTTTGATATTAAAATTTAGTTATTTAAGATTTTTAAGTGATATCGAAAAAAATTTGAACTTGGTCCCTTGGGTTTGGGAGCATTGATTTCACGAAGAACTTTATATTTATATATCCAAACCGTTTCGATGCAACAGTTCTTGGCCTTATCACACACATCCAACTTCACAGTATGAATATGAAGATCAAGGCAGGTATCCATTAAGTCTCTATTTCTACTGCCAGCAAAAATTTATTTTTGGAGGCGTTAAGAGTCAAATTATGTAAGGTAAATATGCGATAGATGTGATCATAGATCATATTTTTCTATGGAAGAGCTCAGTTTTATTAATGCTGCTCAGTTTATTGCACTACACTTCAAAATAAGTTATTTTTTTGAATGAAGATATGTAGATATATTTTTTATGGATTGTTTTTAATAAGAAAATGGATAACAATTTCAAATGCATTTTCTGGAGAACGGGCTATATATTTCTTCAAATGGAAAATAATATATGAGGCATATTTTGAGAATGGAGTTTGTTATTTATGAATATCTAATCGAAACAGGCTGTCCCAAATAATTTTGTTGGATGATCGCGTTCAATATTTCATATTTTCTTTTAATTCTCTATTGATTACTTACTGCACAGATATGTAGATAACTATATATTTCTATAAAAGCAAACGGTATTTCTTTGACAATTAATTTGATTTTAAAATTTGTTAGGGAGATTTTTCAGATTAAATTTAAAGAGGTATCGGAGAATTTAACCAAAATATCTGAATGTTGGCCTCACAAAAAATGATATTTCAATCGAGATAATAGGTCCATGGGTAGATTACCTAAAGCTTCTCGTGGGACTTTCTGCATATGTAGTTCTAATACATTGATTTGTTGTTGATTTCAACAGTTTTAGTTGTCCAGTTTTTTCAGTTTCACAAAGTTGTAGCATATAATTATTTTGCATCCTTTATTGTAACATATTGATTCTCCCTATTTGAAAATTGTTTAAAATTATAGTTCATTTATAATGAGGTTGATGTTTGATAAATTAAAGTATAGTAAGGACTTTGGTGGATAATAATGCCCGTTTATTCATTTTTAATGATAAATAAAAAAATTCTTTTCAATTCTCATAACATACGTAAAAGCCAGTTAAAGCAGTATTTCAAGGCTTAAAAGGAAGACTAGAATTTTTCTCAATTTCAAGCAAAAGTGAAATTGTGAATATATAAATGATATTTTCGGTTGTGTCGTTCTTTATTCGACATAAAACTACAAGTAACAGAAATTCAAATTTTTTACCTCAAATTCACTTCACAAATATCGGGTGTTTTTTTAGAGTGATAGAACTATAAATTGAAATAAAACACTTTGAAATTAAGATTGAAGTCAATTTTTTTTTATTCGAAAGATAATTTCATGACATCTATGTTTTAAAAATAATTTCTGGCATATGTCCACCACGACTAGCTCTGAGGAACCGCATTCGACCAGACCAATTTTGGACCACGTTTTCGAGTAATTCAAGCCTTCTTTCATCAATAACACGAGTTATGTTGGCTTCTAAAGCATCTATTGTTTCTGGTTTATCAGCAAAAACCAATGACTCGACATAACCCCAAAGAAAATAATTCAGTGGAGTTAGGTCGCATGATCTTTAAGGCCAATTAATTGGACCATTTCTCGAAATAATGTGATCACCAAATCTTTCTTTCAATAAATCAATTGTTACGGTAACAGCATGAGGAGTAGCACCATCTTGTTGGAACCAAAACATTTCTAGGTCGATACCATTCAAATTTTGAAACAAATCATCATTGATTATTTATCTGTAACGAGCACCATCCTCTGTAACATAAGCTCCAGCATCGTTTTTAAAGAAAGATGGACCGATGATGTCTCCAGCGTGTAAAGCACATCATACAGTGCATTTTTCAGGATGCAATGGAACCTGCAGAACTTCTTGAGGATTGTGTTCACTCCATATGCGGCAATTTTGCTTATTTACATAGCCGTTCAACTAGAAATGAACTTCAGCACTAAACACAATTTTTCGATAAAAAAGTGAATCAACTTCAAGCTGTTCTACAAACGACGCTTATTATATTAAACAGATACTGACAAGTCTCCATTACTGAATATCTTTTCCTAATGGCACTTTTTAACTGCAAACTCCCATAAGCATCTTGAATTTTTATGACTTATTCTTCCATTACTTTGTCACGTACCTAACAATGTATTTAAACTCGGTTACACTGAACACCATCAGCCAGTAGAATATAGATTCTCATGGTGAAACAATTGTTGTATTATAAAGATTTTTGTGGAAATCAAGATACTGTCTCCTATATATTTTTTAATTTAAATGAATAACTAGTGTTTCCAATCAAAACAGTTTCTTAAACATCAAAATTTGCTGTCTCATCTCATAATCGGCGGGAATTGCGCTCTAATATTTCTTTTGGCGTTTGATGAAGAAACGAACCACTTTCAGAGCCAATCAAGAATCTCTTAAAAGAGATGTAGCCTACAAGGAAGCGTCCAAACATGACTCAACACGACAAGGCAAAGTACATATGTGAGCGCGGCGCACGGGTCTTTAAAATACACGATTTTAAAAGTCTCCCCTTCCTTTACCTATTCTGGAATTAGAAAATTAATTTGCCAATTTTATTTCATCGCTAGTTTGCAGAATATTTTGCCGACTTGTCAGTAGAAAAAAGTTTAAGGATTGATTAGACTTTGTGATAATTAACTATCATGTGAACTATAGCGTTTTCAAGGAGATTTGTTAATACGAATGTTTTCATGAAGCTGATTCTAGCAAGAAATAAACAATAATAAACTGCAATTACTTGGATTTGAAAAAATGCATCGTACTTGACCTTTAGTTTTATCGAGTCGATACCGTCTGCCTTGTCTAGTTCCTGTTGTCCATATAGTGCAATTATAAGAACATTTCTGACCTAAAGAAAACAATGGAATATTAGGATGAACTTGCACATTATCATAAAACATATTAGAGAAAGAAGAGAAGTGAACTGGCCTATATCGCTTCTAAAAAAATTTGCAAGTTATTTGAAAACGTAAACTAAAACAAAATAACAAGTTTTCCCCGTATATACAGGTGTTTCGCTGATTCCTCTTTGAATATGAGTATCATTTTCTTCTACAAATTTTTTCCAGAAGATACTGGGCGTTAAATTTGAAAAGGAAAATAATGCGTTTAATAATAGCTTCAAAAGCCCATTAAAACTCGACACAAGGGTTTCTGGTATCCTATTTTAGCGTAAAAATGGCATTTTTAAGTTACCGAAGTGCCATACGAGATAAGTATGTTCAAAGTACTCACGTCATTGAGAAAAAGTGAAAATATTCAACAGTAAGTTTTTTGGGTGAATAAATTAGCGAGTATTCGAACGCCATTATCTACAATTTTTTGATACGGGTTTTTTGAGAGATAACTCCTTTTATGTAAGGGAGTATTACTTTTCAGAATGCAATATTTCACAAAAAAATCGTATTAGATTTAAATATTTTATTTCTTCCTTCTTTACTCCATGGAAACTCATTTTAATTAAAAAATATATATGAGATAGTATTTTATTTCCACAAAAATGTTTGTACTACGATGTGGCTTCTTCAAGTATTATATTGTACTGTCTGATGGTATTCAGTGTAACCGAGTTTAAATACATTGTTAGGTACGTGGCCAAATAATGGAAGCACAAGTCATAAAAACTCTAGGTGTTTATTGGAGTTTGCCGGTAAAAATGCCATTCAGGAAAGATATTCAGTAATAGAGACTTATCAACATCTGTTTGTTCGTTCAAAAGAATTTTACGGGCATTATACCTGTTGATTTCAAGAAATTCTAAAAGTGTTAATCTAGAACTTTTGCTTTCAACGGACAATTTCATAATTATTGTTGAAATTATTCCTGAATTCCTTAAGATGATTAGCATATGTCGGATGTACAGAATCGGATATATAACCCCTTTGGTGTTCTTGGACACGTTTCTTGTGTGATCTACCAGTCTGGCCAATTTACTACTCTGTCAAGAAAGTACCGGGCATTTTCAATTAAAACAACATTTTTACATTTAATCGTCAAAATTTATTGGGTCGCCTTCAAAATAGGCTCCATTTGCTCCAATACATCTATGCCAACGCCACTTCCAATTATCGAAACATTTTAATAGGCGCTTTCCGGGATGGACTTTAGCTCTCGCGCCGAAATTTGTTTTATGGCTTCAATCGACTCAAAACGGGTGCCACGAAGGGGCAATTTTAGTTTTGGGAAGAGGAAAATGTCGCAGGGAGCCAAATCCGCCGAATACGGTGGTTGCTGAAGCACATTTGTTGAGTTTTTGGCGAGAAAGTCAGTCACAATCGTAGCTCGGTGAGAAGGCGCGTTATCGTCATGCAAAATCCATGAGTTGTTCGCCCACAAATTTGGCCGCTTCTTACGGATACGCTCACGCAAACGTTTCATAACGCCTAGGTAATACTCCTTGTTTACCGTCTGACCATCTGGAATGAATTCGTAGTGCACCACGCCACGGATATCGAAGAAAACAATGAGCATCACCTTCATTTTCGAGCGGCTTTGGCGTGGTTTTTTCGGTTTCGGCTCATTTTTTGCCACCCATTCCGATGATTGCTGGCTTGTTTGCATATCGTACTCGTAGACCCAGGTCTCATCACCAGTTATAATGCGTTCCATGAATGTAGAATCGGAATTACAGCGATCCAGCATGTCTGAAGCAACCTGTTCGCGATGACGTTTTTGAAGAAAATTCAGGTCTTTCGGTACGAGTCGTGCGGCCACCTTTCTCATGCCCAAAATATCAATCAAAATCGTACGTGCGGACTCGTGGGATATCTTAAGATCATGTGCTATCTCTCTCAAGCTGGTACGACGGTTTTCCAGCACCCTTTCCTTAATTTTATCGACGTTATCTTCGATCGAAGCCGTCGATGGGCGACCACTTCGCGACCGTCCTTGAAGGCTCTGTACCACTGATATGCACGAGTTTTCGATAGAGCATTATCACCAAAGGCCTTTTGCAACATTTTCAATGCATCGGCACACGAAAATTCATTTGCAACACAAAACTTTAAACAAATTCTTTGCTCAACGTAATCACCCATAGTAAAAATCGGCACGCACTCTGACATCGACTGACTTAATCAGCTGTTGCAAACACACTAGTTGACAGATCCCGCTCAAGCTTGGCATAGTAATTAAGGACAGTGGTGCCAACCTAGGAAAAAAAATTTTTACCTGCCTCATTGCCCCGCCAGATTTAAATCGATAATTCCCGGTACTTTCTTGACAGAATGTATATAAAGGGCAATCTTTGCAAGTCAACATGTAGACTCCAGATTTATTTTCTTTATTTGTTCGATCTTTATTGCTTTTTATGTAGGTACTAAGGTTATTAATAGTCTTAAAAGCCGCGTTATAATTTAAACAATTTTTGAAATATTTAGCAAAATTTTTCAGATAATCCATTGACATAAGAAAACGAAAAATATTTCTGTGAATTGTCCTCTTTTATGATTTGGTACACGATATTTAATGCCATTTCCTTTCTTTTATTGGATACCATTTTATCTCTAAGAAAGGGGTTGTAACCGTTGTTTGACCTTATTTGTTTAATAATGTGTAATTCTTTAAAAAAGTTATCTGAATTCAAAGGGACATTCAATAATCTATGAATAACACTATTATATGCTGACATCTTTTGGTTGGTGGGGTGATTTGAAGTTTTATGTATTTGGGTGTAGATTAAATTCTTTTGAAGTACAAAATTTATTTCCTAGTATACCTCCAATTGAAACAATACAAATTGAAAAAAAATATTAATTAAAAATAATACACATCCCATCAAAATGAATTAATATCTTAATTGTCTGGAAATATGTCTTGAACAAAACTACTTTCAATTTAACAGAACCGTTTATATTTCTAGCAATGGTTCAATAATGGGAAATCCACTCAGTTCAATTTTAGCTGAAATATTTATGGATGATCTAGAATCAAAAATACACCTAAATCCGATAAGCAAATATTTCCTTTATTGGTATGAATATGTAGATGACATTTTTTGTTGTTTCAAAGGCAACGACCGACATCTACATATTTTCACGAATTTCATTAATATACTCCACCCAAAAATCAAATTCACAATCGAAGAAGAAAAGAACAAAGTATTAATTTTCTTGACATCACAATAACAAGACTAGAAAATTTACATGATTTCAGTATTTTTCACAAAACCACACATACAGACATCACAATACAGAAAACTTCAAATCACCCCACCAACCAAAAAATGTCAGCATATATATATATATATATATATATATATATATATATATATATATATATCCGGGTTTATAGCGTCCTACGCCTTCCGGTTCCTAATCTCCAAGCCTTTCTATCTTGCCAGTCCCCTGGATGTAGATTTCGTTCGGACATAGCTTTTTCTATTCCCTCAAACCATGTTTGTTTGGGCCTTCCTCTCTTTCTTCTTTCTGGTGGTGTCCATTTCAGAATCATCTTTGGTAGACGCTCGTCGCACATTCTTTCTACGTGCCCGTACCAAATCAGTTGTCTTCTCTGGATTTCATCTATGATTGTTCTTTCGACTTGCATGATATGTCAGCATATAATAGTTTTATTCATAGATTATTGAATATCCCTTTGAATTCAGATAACTTTTTCGTGTGCCGATGCATTGAAAATGTTGCAAAAGGCCTTTGGTGATAATGCTCTATCGAAAACTCGTGCATATCAGTGGTACAGAGCCTTCAAGGACGGTCGTGAAGTGGTCGAAGACTTGCCTCGTTCTCGTTCTCGGAATTAAGGAAAGGGTGCTGGAAAACCGTCGTACCAGCTTGAGAGAGATAGCACATGATCTTAAGATATCCCACGAGTCCGCACGTACGATTTTGATTGATATTTTGGGCATGAGAAAGATGGCCGCACGACTCGTACCGAAAGACCTGAATTTTCTTCAAAAACGTCATCGCGAACAGGTTGATTCAGACATGCTGGATCGCTGTAATTCCGATTCTACATTCATGGAACGCATTATAACTGGTGATGAGACCTGGGTCTACGAGTACGATATGCAAACAAGCCAGCAATCATCGGAATGGGTGGCAAAAAATGAGCCGAAACCGAAACACCACGCCAAAGCCGCTCGAAAATGAAGATGATGCTCATTGTTTTCTTCGATATCCGTGGCGTGGTGCACTACGAATTCGTTCCAGAGGGTCAGACGGTAAACAAGGAGTATTACCTAGGCGTTATGAAACGTTTGCGTGAGCGTATCCGTAAGAAGCGGCCAAATTTGTGGGCGAACAACTCATGGATTTTGCATGACGATAACGCGCCTTCTCACCGAGCTACGATTGTGACTGACTTTCTCGCCAAAAACTCAACAAACGTGCTTCAGCAACCACCGTATTCGCCGGATTTGGCTCCCTGCGACTTTTTCCTTTTCCCAAAACTAAAATTGCCCCTTCGTGGCACCCGTTTTGAGTCGATTGAAGCCATAAAACAAAATTCTGCGCGAGAGCTAAAGTCCATCCCGGAAAGCGCCTATAAGAAATGTTTCGATAATTGGAAGTGCCGTTGGCATAGATGTATTGGAGCAAATGGAGCCTATTTTGAAGGCGACCCAATAAATTTTGACGATTAAATGTAAAAATGTTGTTTCAATTGAAAATTCCCGGTACTTTCTTGACAGAGTAGTATAAATCCTGTGTTAGGCCGGTCCTGACCTATGGTATCGAGACTCGAGCTGACACGAATAAGACGAAGAACATCCTAAGAACAGCGGAGATGAAAACTCTCAGAACCATCGCAGGAAAAACATTAAGAGACAAAGTTAGAAACAGCGATATAAGATCTCTCTGTAAAGTTGATGATATAGTGAGATGGGGAAGGAAAAGGAGAAGATATTGGCGAGACCACGTAGAAAGAATGGACAACAATAGACTAGCATACATCGCTAAGGACGGAAAACCAGCAAGCAGAAGGCCATTAGGAAGACCACCCAAACGATGGAAGGATAGTTGGAATTCAATCTCCCAGGAAGCCGCTTCCTAAGGGGGAGACCTTTACAGTGAACAGACCTTAAGGTCTAGAAGAAGAAGAAGTCTGCGAATTAAAATTAATTGATCTCCCAGAATTCGTAGGTTTCACATACCACTTCGTCAACAAGGCACCATCATCCCTTCAAATCACCTTAATATGCATAATAGCCAACTCCCCCTCCTCCTCTTTCCCATGGTGAACTGTATGCGTGGATAAATGTGATTGAACACTGATAAGAGTTCATCAGCCACATCCGAAAGTACTGCCAGAATTGAATCATCCACAAAAAATAATAATAATATGACGCATTTGTTCAACATGAGTTTATCCAGATAGGACTTATAAATAAAATCGACACATGCTGTTTATCGAAGCTGTATGCACGAACATACATTTAGTATGATCGTCAGAACTAACTGAACAGGTCAGATAACACGAAATCGAATTCGAATTAGAGAGCTTTTCTCTTTGCCCCTTGAGCATTTTATAACGCCGATTTTTGTTCAAATGGTTTGTTTTTCTGAGTTCTACCTTCTCTAAAAAAAGAGTCTAAACTTTGAAAACTTCTTGTATCGGGTGCGTTTTTAGAATGATAGAACTTTAAATCGAAATAAAACACATTTAAAAATTATTGAAGTCAATTTTTTTTTTTTGAAAGATAATTTTATGACATTTATGGCAATAATTTCCGGCATATGTCTACCACGACCAGCTCTGAGGAACCGCATTCGACCAGATTATTTTGGACCACTTTTTCGAGTAATTCAGGCCTTATTTCATCAATAACAAGAGTTATGTTGGCTTCCAAAGCGTCTTTTGTTTCTGGTTTATCAGCATATACCAATGACTTGACATAACCCCAAAGAAAATTATCTAGTGGAGTTATGTCGCATGATTTTGGAGGCCAGTTATTTGGATCATTTCTCGAAATAATGTTGTCGCCAAATCTTTCTTTCAATAAATCATTTGTTACGGTAGCAGCATGAGGTGTAGCACCATCTTGTTGGAACCAAAACACTTCTGGGTCGATACCATTCAAATTTTGATCATCGATCTGTAACGAGCACCATCCACTGTAACATTAGCTCCAGCATCATTTTCAAAGAAATATGGACCGATGATGCCTCCAGCATGTAAAGTACACCATACGGTACATTTTTCAGGATGCAATGAAACTTGCAGAACTACTTGAGGATTGTTTTCACTCCATATATGGCAATTTTGCTTGTTTACATAGTCTTTCAAACAGAAATGAGCTTCATCACTAAACACAATTTTACGATAAAAAAGTGGATCAACTTCAAGCTGTTCTAGGGCCCAATCGGCAAACAAACGACGCTATTTTTGGTCAAGTGGCTTTAAGTCTTGAACCAGTTGGATCTTGTATGTGGTGGATTTTCCATGTGGTGGATGCACAGAGTCGAACTTGTTGTGAACGTCGACGAATAGACAAATCTGGATCATCATTAACACTATGACTCACAGCGGCAACATTTTCTTCTGAACGTACAGTTCTTTGTCTTATTGTTGTTGCATCGAGTAGAGAAAATGTTGTTGGAAATCCATCGATAGTTCGACGACTGAGCTGCTCTGATGGACAATTATAATTTACAGCAGCGATATTTTCTTCTGTACGTACAGTTCTTTGCTTTGTTGTTGTTGTTGCATTGAGTAAAGAAAATGTTGTCCGAAATTTATCGATAGTTCGACGAATAAGTTGTTCCGATGGACGATTATGTAAACCATAAATTTCACGAAGTGCTCTATAAGTCTGGCGAATAGAACACTGATTTTGAAAATAAATTTCAACAATTTGTGAACGTTTTCACGGCGTGAGTCTTTCCATGATAATTTGACAATGCTTACTGAACAGAATGGTTTCTACCTTCTGTCAAATCACAGTTATCCCTAGCAAAAATTCTATGACTCTATAAAAACACCCGATATTTACGCATAATCTGTAAAAATTCTACACGATGAGTCATTATAACACAGGAAAGAATATCAGGATCAATGATGAGAGTGGATTAATTTAGCTGAAAAACTTGGGGGCTCATAGGTGGTTAGCAATATATTTTTTACTAAGTTTCACGAATTACTCTGAAATAGTTTCTCAGAAAAGCTCAGGATATCAGACGAACTAATTTTCTTCATTCGAATTTTAAATTACATATATATTTAAAATCGTTAACTGTAAAGTTTTTTGGCCAGTAATTTTTTTTATTTGATTGAAAAGATTGTTGTTTTCGAAAATTAATAGTGCCAGGATTAAGCACCGCAGGTGGCGTCAGGATGCAGTAACTAAGCCTATCCAGAAAACTGAACTCTCAAATCGTACAAGCTAAAAGTCTTCTGATGGATCTTCATCGAAGATCTGGAAGTATCAGGATAATAATACTAAAATCTGTTGCTATTGTTTCTATAGTGTTATACGCTACTTTGCTCCCTTTTTTAGATCTTTTAATCATTTGATCCTCACAAAATTTTGCATAAGCCTTTGTGAATCGTGGACTTGTTGCTATGGTTTCATTAGCGCTCCACGCTTAAATTAAAGACTTCAGTTAGAAGCTTCACAAATTGAATCTTCTAATCATACGATCCGCATGAAATTTTGTGGGAATATATTCATTATAATAATCCGCTTTCTAAAAGGTAAATTTCGGATCAATCGGATTGAAGAGTTCGAAAAATTTAATGAAGTAGAATAAAATTTCAAATGTGAATGAATAACTGCCAAAACCTGTTTGGTTGTCTCAGTCTTTACCTGACGGAAATTCATTTTCAATATAAGAAAAACAATTATTAACTTTGTTTTTTTATGATTTACACGACAATTGTTTCGTCATACCATGACTTCATCAGGTGAGTATTAGAACTGTGGTATACAATGCAAAACATGACCTTAAATAGACAGCTCTGGTACAAAAAATAGAGGGGTGGCAAGAGGTAGTTTACAATCAATAAAAAATGTTAATTAGGGGGGATGTGTTTAAATCAATTTCATCATTCAATAAAACTTGTCTTTTATTATATCTATTGACCTCTAACATATTTAGTTTATGATTTTTGTTTTCGATATGTAGTATCTCATAGTCCGTATTAAAATTATGACAAGTCTCTAACAAATGGTTAGATTAATTTGTTAGAGACTTGTTATAATTTTGATACGAACTATGAAATACTATATATCGAAAACAAAAGTCATAAACTAAATCTGTTAGAAACTTAGGAGATCAAAATATATAAATAAAATACCAATTTCATTGAATGACTGAATAGATTCACACAGATCCCCCCTACTTAATATTTTTCATTAATTGTAAACAACCTCTTCCCACCCCTCTATCTTTTGTACCAGAGCTGTGTATTTAAGGTCATGTTTTGCATTGTACACCTCCGTTTTAATACTCACCTGATGAAGTCATGGTATGACGAAACAATTGTCGTGTAAATCATTAAAGTCGCAGAAGTTAATATTTGTTTTTCTTATAAACTGCCAAACCATTGGACTGATTCAGACACAATTGGATGTGTGCTAGTTGATTCTGATCTATAAGAGAACTAGTTCTTATAAAGAGGTTCTTCAAAATTTTCTGATCAATTTAATCTTTACCGGGTAACGCTCAAATATGCTATAAATTTTAAAAAAATCATAAAAAAAAATCTGGCTCTTAAACTTTTTCATTCGTTCAACATAGTGTAGTATGTGAGCGCACGAAACAACGGCATGATTTCTAAATATGAATTTTTGGATTCGTGTACTCTAAAATGGGAGTTATCAATCATCTGACTAAAAAAACTGTATATGTAAATAATAAATAACAAGAAGAGTAATAACACATATTGGAATTGAGTATTTCTCAACAAGTTTCAGATTACGAAAAGTATTATTGCATAATAAATTGTATCTTAGATAACACTTGAAACTAATAGCAAATTAAAAATTAGGAACAAATTACGGAATGTAAACATTTCTGAAGATTTCCTTTTATAACGTCAGCTGATATTTTGTTTCTTCTTACGAAATTTCATGATCATTATGATCTTAATTCAGTTCAGTTAATGATATGATGTTTTACACTTTCCAACAGATCCGCTAACAAATAAATGTTTTCCACACAGTTTCAAACTGTATCTTCCTTTATTGGTATCTTTTCAACTACTGTCTCGAGTATTGGAATAATTCGTGATATTTAATGATACTCATATTATAAATTATCAATAAAGTTTTCTTTACCATTGCAGGATAGAGGACCCGATCAGTCAACAAACTCGTGACTAACCGTCCCCGCCAGGTTCAAATAGAGCAAAGGCACCGCGTTTGACGATCAGCGTTCTAAGCGGACGCATGGTCACCGCCGTCATAGGCAGAGCCTGCGCATCAAGCCTGTCTGATGAGTTTCAGATGCGCATGTTCGGAAACGCAACACCGTCTCCCTAACTAAGAGGTGGAAGCTCCCTCGCAACATCTGCACCTTTACACGAGTGCTTCAGCTAAAACAGAAGTTTGCCCTCAAAGACTAGGAAATAGAAATGACAGATGCCGTACCTTTATAGACTTTCTGCACAGATATAACATATATGCGATATATTCGGTCCTAATGGCAGAACAAGAAATGCAATCGATTTTATCAAGAGTAATAGAAGGAAATATGTCAATATCCTGAGCAAATGTATGTAATGAATAGTAAAAGAAAAGAAAAAGATAAACATAAAGAAAGGATATGCTAAGATGAAACCTTAAATATGGATAACACCGCCAGACTATAAGTTATATCAGAAAGTAATACGAAACACTGTTCAAATTTACTTTGAACAAAGAATTTTTAAATCACTTTGCAGGTACGTAACGATTACGTCCTCAGAGTTCAACAATTTAGGCCTTTCAAATATGTCTCATTTAATTCCTAGAAATCTGAACGGGCCTAAACATCAGTTAGGAAACGAAGATATTTAGCCGTTTCAATACGATTGTCGTATCGGAATTATCTGGACTACCTTTTCGGACCCAAACCCACTCTCTCATGCGCCATGGTTAGCAAAAAGGTAGAGTTGAACACATCCCCTGCGCCAGACAGGTCACGCGATACTCACCCGGTATAAAAAGTTAGTTAAGAAGGTTCAGTTGAAGACAAGTTCTGATCCCACGCACATTCTCTTGAAGTAAGTTCTCGTAACTTATGAAATACATTTATCTTTAGGCTTGATTTATTTATATATTCGCATTTTTCACTTCCAAGGAACTCTGTCTCTCTCTCAGTTATCCATAACGCACTTAAGGCCTGGAATTGAATGTATTATCTACATTATTCATTTGTAATTAGATATCAAGTTGTGAAAAGTGAACTCAAAAGTGGAACCCATAAAATTGAAGTCTGTGTCGTGAACAACAATAGAAAAAACTCAAGGAAGAACTGCTCTAGCATCAAGATAGTGTATCCACATCAATCTGGGTCAACAACTCAAAATTGTACACTTGTATTATACATTCTGTCAAGAAAGTACCGGGAATTATCGATTTAAATCTGGCGGGGCAATGAGGCAGGTAAAAAATTTTTTTCCTAGGTTGGTACCACTGTCCTTAATTACTATGCCAAGCTTGAGCGGGATATGTCAACTAGTG
The DNA here is from genome assembly GCA_034642435.1 of Megalocaria dilatata. Classification (NCBI taxonomy): domain Eukaryota; kingdom Metazoa; phylum Arthropoda; class Insecta; order Coleoptera; family Coccinellidae; genus Megalocaria; species Megalocaria dilatata. The sequence continues at coordinate 60,906,863 of CM067857.1, forward strand.
TGTTTGCAACAGCTGATTAAGTCAGTCGATGTCAGAGTGCGTGCCGATTTTTACTATGGGTGATTACGTTGAGCAAAGAATTTGTTTAAAGTTTTGTGTTGCAAATGAATTTTCGTGTGCCGATGCATTGAAAATGTTGCAAAAGGCCTTTGGTGATAATGCTCTATCGAAAACTCGTGCATATCAGTGGTACAGAGCCTTCAAGGACGGTCGTGAAGTGGTCGCCCATCGACGGCTTCGATCGAAGATAACGTCGATAAAATTAAGGAAAGTGTGCTGGAAAACCGTCGTACCAGCTTGAGAGAGATAGCACATGATCTTAAGATATCCCACGAGTCCGCACGTACGATTTTGATTGATATTTTGGGCATGAGAAAAGAGGCCGCACGACTCGTACCGAAAGACCTGAATTTTCTTCAAAAACGTCATCGCGAACAGGTTGCTTCAGACATGCTGGATCGCTGTAATTCCGATTCTACATTCATGGAACGCATTATAACTGGTGATGAGACCTGGGTCTACGAGTACGATATGCAAACAAGCCAGCAGTCATCGGAATGGGTGGCAAAAAATGAGCCGAAACCGAAAAAACCACGCCAAAGCCACTCGAAAATGAAGGTGATGCTCATTGTTTTCTTCGATATCCGTGGCGTGGTGCACTACGAATTCGTTCCAGAGGGTCAGACGGTAAACTAGGAGTATTACCTAGGCGTTATGAAACGTTTGCGTGAGCGTATCCGTAAGAAGCGGCCAAATTTGTGGGCAAACAACTCATGGATTTGCATGACGATAACGCGCCTTCTCACCGAGCTACGATTGTGACTGACTTTCTTGCCAAAAACTCAACAAACGTGCTTCAGCAACCACCATATTCGCCGGATTTGGCTCCCTGCGACTTTTTCCTCTTCCCAAAACTAAAATTGCCCCTTCGTGGCACCCGTTTTGAGTCGATTGAAGCCATAAAACAAAATTCGGCGCGAGAGCTAAAGTCCATCCCGGAAAGCGCCTATAAAAAAAGTTTCGATAATTGGAAGTGCCGTTGGCATAGATGTATTAGAGCAAATGGAGCCTATTTTGGAGGCGACCCAATAAATTTTGACGATTAAATGTAAAAATGTTGTTTTAATTGAAAATTCCCGGTACTTTCTTGACAGAGTGGTATGTACTTCTGCTGACAATTCTCTACATGGTCCCTACGAGCTGGATTACATTCCACATCTGGTCACGAATTAACTCCCTCAATTTGGGTAAAATAATTCAATTCTCTGAACTTGTATTATATGTATTTTAGGCTGTGAATAAAGCATTAAAGTGTACTATACATCCCTCTTTCACCCCCATTTGAAGTATGCTGAACCAAGAATTTGCATACTAATTGATTAACGTTTAATCAATTACTTTCGAAGAATTCAAAAAGGTATCTCTACATACCAAGCAATTCTTTACAAACACCTTTAATGCAAACAGATGATATAGTTCCAAATGTGGAATATAATATTAGAAACAGAATGCCCAAGACGAAGATGAGAGCAGAGAAAAGGGATCTTTGATTGAAAGGAAGCATACCCAAAGAAAACGAAATTGTGCTAACAATTGAAATATTTCACGAATAATCTTTCACATCGTATCACCAAAGATAAGAAATAGTTTTTTCCATCATAATAAAAAACAACAAGATACCCGGAGAACAGACAATGCAATAGTAGTAATTAAGGAGGGTAGTCAGAAAGTTGATAAACAAAACTGATATGTTTCTTTCAATGGAACAAGTATGTTTCAGATCATAGGAAACAAATGCACATCTTCTGTTAATAACAACTCTTATCCAGAAATATATTAGGTATAATAAACCTCCCGGGCTCGTCTTTGTGAAATAATAAAAAGAGGTTTTTTCTTGATAGTAAGATTATTACAAAATTTTAAATATACAGATTTATTCTGTGAACCTCCTACAAATTTTAATTTCAAAAAACTTCTTATTCAAAAACTTTCAGAACTATAATAAATAAAATAGATGTCTTAGAAACACTGTTCCAATTTAGTAGACACATATAATTAACACTCATTACACAGTACCAAATGGGAATAAACGAATTCAAAGAAATATGCATTATTAATTAACATTACTAAACAAATACTTAAAAAATACAAAATTTTGTTTCATATCTTATTTTCTGAAAACCACATCTTTTTCCATTATTACAAAACATAACCTCAAGAACTTCTTCAAAAACGACTAGCTTCAAATAAGTTTCTTCAAAAAAATTACTTAAACATGCAAAACATCTTCAAAGTGTAATTTATAATTCCCACAACGGAAAACTCATCAACCCTACTTTAGATTCAAGAAATTGAAAAAAAAAATTTTTGATTAAAATTTGCAGGAGGATAACAGAATAAATCTGTATGAAATTTAACATTTCGTCTTTGTAATTTTTAAAAGGCTGTAGACCAACAAAAACTGTTAGATTCTCTAGAGACTTTCTACGTTAAGAACAGATATTTAGCAATATCAAAACATCAAATGATTTATGTACAAATAAATTTAAAATTATGAGGGGAGTAAGATAAGGAGATATAATTTCTGTAGAACTTTTTGTGACGCTATTTCAGAGTATGCTAAATATCATACATGAAAATTAATATAGATGGAAAAAGATTGAACTACGATTATATCTGCTTCGCGATCTTGATCTCTGACAACATTCAGGAAGCACACGAGAAGACAACCAAAAAATTCAAATAAAATGGCTAATTATTCAGTATATTATAAATAAGAGTATATGTTCAAATCCACCCCAAAAGGTAGATCTTTAATCAATATGTGCTTCCTAATACTACCAATTGTGCCGAAACTCTGACACTGACGAAGAAATACATCCAGAGTATATATACTAACTGACAAAGAAACTGCAACACCCAGAAGGAGCTGTTTAAATTTTAAATTTCTTTTGGTGAAACATAGATAGTATAGCAAGGAGTAAATGATTAAAATTTGGAGAAAAAATCGTGAAGGTCTTTTCATGTAAACATTTTTTGTTACTTAAATATGTAGTTGCTCTTTGCAAATTTTTTAAATTTCACATCAAACCAGCTGTTCGAAGAGATCCAAAGTCGATGTTTAGTTGATATTAAAATGCCTAGAGCGGAATTTATCACCAGCTAAGTGAATTTGAAAGAGCTCCAATTATTGGTCTACGGGAGGTGAGGTTGTCATTTCGAGAAATTGCTTACCGTACGAACAGAAATCTAACTACTGTTATGAGATGTTGCCAAGCGTGGTTTGATAATGCCCAAAATCGAAGAAGAGTAGGCACCGGACGTCGAAGGGGCACAAATGAAGTTCAAGATTGACGTCTAATACTTATGGCTATTATAGACCGATTTGGGACAACTCGATCTTTGGCTGATGAGTGGTTAGGAGAACAAGACTATCCTGTAACTACTAGAATAGTTATTGGCTATTTGAGTATACCTCTTTTCCAAGTGACTACACAGCAGTCTGCACAGTCCACTCATAGAGGTAGAAAGTGTGATAAGGATTACGCCATATCAACCCACCAGCTTCCAGTTTGGGCCCCGACTCGAAAGCCAGAACCGTCTGACTGGTAGCAGCGAAGCACTATCCAACCCCTACTGACTCAGCAGGTCAGTACGCGAGTTGGTTTGAGACGCAACTCACTCGCCGGAGGGAATTTTTATCCATCCACCCGAACGCAGTCCCATGAACTAAGATAAACTCAAGATTGACGACTACAATTGATCCTGGTACGAGCACCGTCTAGCGGCCTGTACGTCCTGACTCACCGAACCCATATGAGGTCATTTGATTGATCCTGGCGTCAAGCACTAATGGCGGAGCCATTTCGTCTAGATCCAAAAACCCTAAATCGTTACGCATAGATCCAGGGGCCAGGACAGACCGGTCGAACCGTCAAGTCTCGCTGAACCCCGAGTCGTTTCATGAGAATATCCCGAACATGGGGGTCTGGAAACAGATAAATGAAATACCCCCCTAGTCCAGCATGCGGACTTTCAACCACTGTCCCCTCGAGTCCAACACCAATGGGGTGGCCAGGTGGTACAAGTAACTCCTGTGGGCAAACCACCCCCCCGAGGTAACGCAGTATGCTACATAACGCACTCGGCCATTACACAGAATCCGGAGATTCATACTGCGATAGGGTAGAGTACGCCAGTTTTAAGGGAGAAGCCCTGTGCTGCGACAGACTCCCTTGTCACTGAGTTAATCAACCGGCTCAGCCCTCCATTTCACCTGAGCGGCAAAACTAGGGCCCCATTCGGAGACCTTCCACCATACAGGTCCAGTGACTGGCGCGAAATGGCATTACGTTAGACACCAAGAGTTAATCCTCCATTTCGCCGGGACGAAACTAGGGTCCTAGTCATGATGAGCGCCCCCATCACGTCAAGATCTAATGCCTGGGGGGCGGCTATCCTGTAACTGTCCGAATGGTCTACCGCCGGATAAGGTCTTTTGGACTGCAGCATTATCGACCCCATCTTGTGTTACCTCTGACGGTTGAGCATCGCCGGCAACGATTATAGTGGTGCAGAGAACGTCAACATTGGAATGTGGAATAGCATCAGGTCGTCTTTTCTGATGAATCTCTATTCTCCTTGGGTGCACATGATGGCCGAAGAAGGCTTAGACGACGTCGGGCAGAAAGACGTTTGATATTGAGCGTCATGTACACCGGACAGTAGGCGTTATGGTATAGGGTGTTATTGCACATGCAATTAGGTCACCTTTAGTCTTTATTCGAGGTAACATGGCAGCGCTGCATTACCTTCAAGAAATAGTGGAGCCATATGTTCTCCCTTACCTCAACTGGTTCGAAAATACAATATTTCAGCAAGATCATGCTCGACCTCATGTTGATAGATTTCGTTTAAACTTATTTTGAAGCGACTCATGTGAATCTTTTACCGTGGCCGCCCAGATCCCCCGATCTTTTGCCTATAGAGCATGTTTAGGACATCGTGGGTACAAGGCTTGAAAATATACCCCAGTCCCTACGGACTTTGGCGGCTCTGAGACATGAACTACAGGTAGCTTGGGATAGTATCCCTCAAGAAGCAATAGACCATCTTATTGCATCAATGCCAAGACGTGTTGGGGAGTGTATAGATAATCGCAGTGAACAAACACATTATTAACAAATTTCTTTAAAAAAAATTGTAAACCCTTCGTTTTTTTTCTTCAAATTTCAATCGTTTACTCCTTGCTATACTATCTATGTTTTTCCAAAAAAAAAATGGAAATTTAAACAGCTCCTTCTGGGCGATGCAGTTTCTTTGTCAGTCAGTATACGTTGCGCAGAAAAAGGTGAAAATATTAATGTTGGGGACTACTTCAAGAAGGAAGAATTCTAAAACAGATCATTAAACGTCTTTTGGTAGTTAGGAAAACTATTGAAGTGATTCAACACTTAAAATGTAATTGAGCTGGGCGCGTAGCAGGGATGGTAGATGAGTGGTGAACTAGGAAAATTCTGTAGTGCCAACTAAGACAGGAAGCTTTTAGAAACAGAGGACATCTCCTAGTAGGTGGACAGACAAGATGAAGGGTGTGGCTGGGAACTAGATCAAAGTGGCCCAGGATAGAAATGACTGGCATGAAAATGGAGGCATAAGTCGAGCAGTCGACAAATTAGAATTTTAAAGATGATGATCATTTTTTAATCAACCCATCCTACTTAGTTTTCGGAAAACTTTCGTCATGAGATATAAGTAACTCGGGATACTAAGGGAAGAGATGAGTAAATCTTTCTCTCTATTAGAAGTATCTACATGGTAAATTGTGCATTTTTATTGATTTTTCCTGGATTCTGATTGCTAGATTTTTAATCGTCTAATTATCTTGGAAACATGTTCACAAAAGATTAGTTAAAAATTCTAACTATTGCTAGGTGTTATTATTCTGAGGTCATCATTTGCCTATTTTAATCTCTTTCCAATTCGAATAAGTTTAACAATTGATTTAATACTTTTCATTAAGCATGGTCGATAGAATATAAAGATAGCTGTTTGTAATTCCATTATTACGAATAATTCAGTTATCGAATGTCAGAAATAAGTCATGTTGTAATTAGTAACCGATTTCAATCATTTCAAATTCAATAACTCGAATTCATTTATCATTATTCAATATTCATTTATGTATGTTCAATTATAAATTCTGATAACAAAGGAAGTCTCAAACTCAAAACCTGCAAGGATTGGTTTCCTGAAAACCAAATATGTTCGTCCAAGATCATAATTTTGTTGCTTCGGAATATAATTCCAAAATTCAGATAAATTGAGGCAGCTCCACAAAAATATTCAGTTCTGGGATTTTTGTTATGTTATATCTGAATATGGAAGTAAGTCTATGTTGGAAGTTCGCTCTGCCGGACGACAACCCAAGATACAACCGCATGTAACTTATGTTGCATGACGGACATTAAGACGGTATCACTAAAGAAGACTCAAGCGATTCTATGGATGAAGGGGATGACAGAGGTTAACCCCACTTAAGAAGTTCTGTTCGTTGTTAACCTTAACCGGTAGCACATATAGATGTTAGAGTTGTTTTTAACGACGCTTAGAGGTTTTTAAGATTGTACGAGTAAATAAAGATTATTGAAGACGAATCCTTGTTTCTTAATTCACCAACTCTAACAGGTTATGGTAGCCCAGTGCACGTTTACACTGCGATTGTGATTAAATTGGTGAGAACAAGTGATTGTTTATTTTGTTTACCACGTGTAAATAGAAAAGGAAGTAACAAATATTCGAGGTAAGTTTGTACTTCAACTTAAGATGATTTAGAATAAACAATTAAGATGTTAGATGCATTTCTAAAAGTTTCATTTCAATTGAAACACTTAAGAGTTTAGATGTTTATAAATGTTTCATTTTAATTGAAACACTTAAGAGTTTAGATGTTTATAAATGTTTCATTTTAAATGAAACACTTAAGAGTTTAGATGTTTATAAATGTTTCATCTCAATTGAAACACTTAAGACTTTAGATGTTTATAGATACATTTCTATATGTTTCATTTTAATTGAAACACTTAGGAGTTTAGATGTTTATAGATGCATATCTAGAAGTATAATGCATTGCCCATTATAGATGAAATCGATCAATTAAGATGTTTCTACCATGCATTTTTAGAAGTATAATGCATTGTTCATTCTAGATGAAATACTTTAGAGTTTTTATATTTATTTGATGCATTATTAGATGAATGATTCATTAAAACATCACTTAATTAAATTGAATGATGTGATTAAGAGTTCAGATGATAAGATGATGGATTGTTAGATGTTTGATCCATAAAAAGTGTTTAGGCACACTAAAGATGAATTAAGAGGTTAAGATGTTGAAATATTAGAAGTAAAGATGTTAAAATTTTAGAAGCTTAGAGATAAAAATTATACTTTTTTACTTGAACTATCTATAAGTTCAGTAAAAATTTCATAAAAAATTATTTCGGGGCTTGGTTCATACAAAACTTGTTGTACGGTATTGTTTGTTCTTGAGCTAGGGATATCATAGGAATCAACATGCATCCCGTACATGTGCTATTGGCCAAACCTATCGACAGGTATTCATTGTAGTACGTGATGCCACAGTTGAATGGTGCACATTTGCGAGGTGGTGCTGTTTGAGGACTTGACTTCCTGTTTCGAATTGCCAAAGATTGCTGTGCGTCCGAGGCAATTCAGAAGCACGAAACAAATGTTTATATCTAATACCTGGTTTTAGATGACACAAAGAGTTAAGAATGTGCATAATGCACGTATTTTGTTGAAATACATGATATAAATATTTTTGTTTCATAATCCCGAAATAGATGGCAGAATTTGGAAGATTAGTCGAATATGACAGTATGTCAGATGATTCCAGTGAAGGTAATTCTACAGACTATACCATGGATGATGCACGAGAAAGGCAATTTTTAGATGACAATAATGATACGTCCCGAGGTAAGAATTTTCCAATACTTGAGACTAAAGAGAGAAAAATATATACTGTTCTTCTCGATCATACCAAAGGTACCTCTTTCTGCTATCAAAATTTAGAGAGGAAGAGTACTGTAAAATTTTAAGAGTTTAGATGATACTTAAGAATTATGAATTATTTAGAGGTTAGATGGTAGAATATAATTCATAGAATAAGATGTTAGATGATTTAGATGAAAACTTAAGATGAAGGCCTTACAAATTAGAGTTTAGATGAAATCCAGGTATTACAAATTTTCATTTTTACAGTACGATCAAGAGAAGGCTTGAACATCATCAATGATGTGTTACTAAGAGAAGCTAATGAGAGGAATATGGTTAGTGAAGCCGCTACCAAAATTTTAGAGGCAGCAAAAATGCTGAAAGATGTCATGGAAGGGGCTAAGTCGATGGTGGAAACATTAGGTCAAATAGCCAGAGACAACGTAGAAGCGGAGAGGACTCGCCTGAAAATCCTGACTGAAAAAAACCGTGGTTCTGCTCAAACCAGCCCGCTAAAGAGGAAAATAGATGAGGAAGAGGGCTCTTCTGGAAAGAAAATTGCGTTGGCAAATAAAGATGTTTCGAAAGAAAATAAAGAGGTAGAGCACTTGAAGAAGGTGGTGGAACAGGAATTGCTTTCTACCAAAATAGTCATCAAGAGAGACTATAAGCTCTCTAAAGAAAGCAATTTCGATATCTGGATGGACTATCTCAGGTCAGAATTAACATGTAATGATATCCTTGATGTCATCGAACCCAGCAACGATGGTGCTTGCTCTAGATCGGAGGCAAGCACACTAAAGAGGAAGAATTGGGTTCGAGACATCATCATTAACCGTTTAGATGAAAATTACCATAAGAAGGTGGTTAATGTTAGAGAGCCCATGGAGATTATTAAAATCTTGAGAAGCTCCAGAAAGTGTGAGAGTAATATCACTCACACTTCTGTGAGATCTCGGCTATATGCCATTAAGATGAATAAGGGCGAAACGGTTAATGACTTCTGCGATAGGTTCGACTCCATCGTGAGGGAGTATGAAACCTGTGAGGATGTTATTGCATTGACCACTCAAGAGATCAGATCAGCATTTTATCAGGCAGTTTCCCCGGTGATACCGGAACTAAGGAATGCTGATCTGATAAAGAGGCAGACCACTTCAATGGAGATGACTCTAGAGGAGATAAAATCATTTATCTCCCAATTAGAAGCAGAGAAAAACTCTGAGAAGAAAGAGTCATCTCCGAAACTTCAGAGAGTAGTTGGACCTAAATTAAGATGTTTTAGATGTAATAAAGAAGGTCATAGGTCCAACGAATGCTTCCTGAAGCAGCAGAATAAGTGGTTCTGCTATAGGTGCCAGTCCATCAAGAGCCATAGAGGTGATGAGTGCACCAACACAATTTCTAAGAAGACGTCCAATGCCTCATCTAAGCGAAACGGGAACTTGAAAAAGAAGAGGTTTGAGCACAACCGGGTTAACAGGAGGGAGGTGGTAAGAACACAAATGAAGGCTCGAAGAGCTTCAGGGACTGTTCAAAAAACCCCAGGTGAGTGCTATTCCAATGATTTTATTAGTTTTGTTGCTGACTCTGGAGCTACTGATCATATAGTAAATGATCAATTGTTTCTGAGTAATTTTAAGAGGTTAGAGAACAAAACAATTAAGAGTGCAAATAAAAATCAAATAGCTGACATTGAAATAGATGGTAAAGGAGATCTTATTTTATATACAGATCCAATTAAGAGTAAGAGTTTAAGATTGTTAAATGTACTTTCTGCTAAAGATGTGTCCGAGAATCTGCTGTCACTTCGAAGGTTAGCAGATTCGGGACTTAAAATTTATTTAGATGATAGAGTTTTGAAAGTTCATGATGGACGAACCAATAAGATTGTTTTAGAGGGAGAATATGAAAAACCTAATTGGATTCTAAACTTCAAAGTGAAAAAGCCGAACCAGATTCAGCTGAACGATGAAGTAGAATATGACCATTATTGCTGCAGAGCAGTAATGTTCAAAGAGAATGAGACGTCTGGACAATCACAGAAATCCAATAAAGAGGTAGAGTTATTAAATTCGGAGGGAGAACCTGAAATAGAAGTATCCCATTCTGTGATTGGGAGGGAGGAAGACGAACATCTCATTTCTCTCTTAGACGAGAAGGTTCTCAAAACCTCAACTGAAGAAGTAGAATCGGAAAAACCTCTAGATGAAATAAAGAATTGGGATTGTAGTTCGAAGAATAGAAATGTAGTAAAATTAGATGACTTAGATGAACTACAAAACTTAGAGGAACTATTCATTAATAATCCTTTAGAAGACGATATTAATCGAACTAAGAGTTTCAACGAAGCCATGCTATGGCACTTAAGATTAGGTCATGCTTCTGTGAACTATCTGAAAAAGCTGCAAAAGCTAGATAAGAGGTTGGAAAAAGTCATATTTGACGATTCCATATTAGAATGCGAAGTTTGTATCATGTCAAAGATGCAAAAACTGCCTTTCAAAGAGACTCGTAAAAGAGCCGAAAGACCACTTCAGGTCATACATACTGACATTATGGGTCCGATTACACCAAAATCTCACCCTGGACAAAAGAGGTTCATTAATGTCTATGTAGATGATTACTCAAGATTAGCTAGAGCTTATTGTTTGAGAACTAAAGATGAATCAGGCGAAGCATTAGAAAAATTCCTAATATCCACTCGTAATCTATTAGGCCATAACGAGAAGGTATGTTATATCAGATCTGATCAAGGCACTGAATTTACTGGAAGAAAATTCTTAGATGTATTGAAGAGAGAAAATATCGAAACTGATTTCACACCACCTTATACACCTGAACATAACGGGGTATCTGAAAGATTTAATGCAACCATACAAAGAAAAGTGAGAGCTTACATGTTTGATTCTGGACTACCCAAGAGTATGTGGGAGTTAGCTGTCGATGCTGCTGTGCACGCATACAACAGAACACCACATAAATCTATAGAGTATGAAACACCTTTAACAAGATTTGCATCAAATTCTAGATGTCATTTTGATCAAATCAGAAGGTTTGGATGTATGACATACATCAAAATTCCCAAGCCCAATCTGAAATTTGGAGAACGTGCATTGAAAGCTGTCCTCGTGGGGTATACTTCCACGGGATACTTGATATGGCACCCAAGCTCAAAGAAATTCTTTGAGTCAAGACATGTTAGATTTAACGAGAAACTTGTCTATAAAGATGTTTATAAAAGAGATCCTTTAGAAGAATTAAACAACTCTCCAACTTTAGATGACAAAACAGATTGGGATTGGATGAAAGATTGTAGAGGTGAAACTAAAGAGAATATAGAAGCACCAAACATAAAGATGAGAAAAAGAGGTAGACCAAGAAAAGAATCCAAACAGTTAGAGTTACCGAAAGGTATAGTCGACAAGGTTTTCGAAAAACCATGCACTAGAAGCTCACTAAAGAGACCATTAGAAGAAAACAAAAAGGTTGTAGATGATATTAGTTATGCTAAATACTTATATGTTTTAGATAACCCTTTAGATGAAAACTTTAGAGATGCTGAAAAAGAAGACGAATTGAGGAGATGCCTCTTGGCCACTTTGAACAGAGAACCATTAAATTATAAAGATGCTATAAACTCAAGAGAAGGTAATCTGTGGAAGATGGCGGTCCAAGAGGAAATCAACTCAATGATACAAAATAATGTGTGGAAATTAGTCGATAAAAATAAAATTCAAGCAGCAAATAAAAGAGCGAATATCATAGATTCGAAGTGGGTATTTAAAAGGAAACTAGAATTAGATGGTGCAACTCGATATAAAGCACGACTAGTTATTAGAGGCTTCAAAGATAAGAATAAGTATGATTTAAAAGATACTTACGCACCAGTCTCTAGACTTCCAGTCATTAGAGCTGTGTTTGCAATAATAAACAAGTTTGACTTGTATGCCTGTCAATTAGATGTTAAGACAGCGTTCCTTAATGGAACTTTAGATGAAGAAATATTCATGGAAATTCCAGATGGTTTAGAGGTAGATTTGGAAATGAAAAATTCGAAGGTATGCAAATTAGAGAAAGCATTATATGGCTTGAAAATAAGCCCAAAAAGATGGAATCAGAGGTTCACAGAAGAAGCCAAAAAGCTTGGATTAGAAAATGACCTACACGAACCATGTCTATATACCTGGAGGAAAAATGGGAAAATGGCAATACTAGTTATATACGTAGACGATATTCTAGTAGCCACTAACGATGAAAATAAACTCCAGGAAATTAAGAGTCACTTGGGTAATGCATTCGATATGAAAGATCTTGGAGAACCGAAAAGTTTTCTAGGCATTAATGTTGAAAGAAACAAACTTAAGAAGTATACGATGTTAAATCAATCCACATATACGATGAGTATTTTAGAGAGATTCAACATGATCGAATGCAACCCACAAAATACACCGATGGTGACAAGACAGGTTCAAAATAGAAAGAAGAGAAATAATTTAGATGTATTAGATGATGACAACAAAGATGATATTAAGATGAAGGTCCCATACAGAGAAGCGATAGGAAGCTTGATGTACTTGGCAAATGGAACACGGCCGGATATAGCATTCGCTGTGAACTATTTGGCAAGAAAACAACTAGCTCCCACTGAAGATGATTGGAAAGAGGTGAAAAGAATTTTCAGATACTTAAGAGGAACTGTTGATTCAGGGTTGAAATATACCACTGAAACAGACAATCTGGAAGCTTACACCGATGCCAGTTTTAGAGACCATATTGACTCAACTTCCACTGGAGGTTATGTTATAAAATTGTTTGGTGATGTTATAGCATGGAGAAGTCACAAACAATCCTATGTTACTCTGTCCACCTGTCAGGCGGAATATCTAGCCATGAGTGACGCATGCCAGGAAGTAATCTCTTTGGATAAAGCTACCCGATTTATGATCGGTAAAACTTTATTTCCTATAACAGTTTATTGCGACAATAAATCTGCTGGAGATTGCACTAAGAAAGATGGTAGTCACAAACTAAAGATGTTCGATGATCAATTAGATGTGATCCATGAAACCTTATTAGAGAGAGAAAGGACTGGATCAAAAAGACATATGGCTGACACACATGGAGATTTTATAAAACAGTGTGTGGAAGAAAAAAGGGTCATAGTTAGATGGATTGCAACTAAAGAGAATATTGCAGATATCATGACAAAACCTTTACCTTTAGATGCTCATAAATATCTTAGAGATAAGATATTAAATTAAGATGTATTTAAGATTTTTATTTATGTTTCTTTTCAGACAACTAAGATGATATGATAGATGTCCCGCAGAGGGAGGGAGTGTTGGAAGTTCGCTCTGCCGGACGACAACCCAAGATACAACCGCATGTAACTTATGTTGCATGACGGACATTAAGACGGTATCACTAAAGAAGACTCAAGCGATTCTATGGATGAAGGGGATGACAGAGGTTAACCCCACTTAAGAAGTTCTGTTCGTTGTTAACCTTAACCGGTAGCACATATAGATGTTAGAGTTGTTTTTAACGACGCTTAGAGGTTTTTAAGATTGTACGAGTAAATAAAGATTATTGAAGACGAATCCTTGTTTCTTAATTCACCAACTCTAACAGTCTAATATAATAAAGAATATTTCACAATTCATTCATTCACAATTATTGTTTTGTGAACACTATGGCTTCTTCAGGTTCACATTTTGAACTAACTCTACAAATTAAAACAAATTGTAGAAATTACTATGTTTTACTACCAAAAAATATATTATCATTATCTTGTGACTCGAGTTTCGGGAAATGAACTATCCCATCAGCAGACAACTGAAGACCTAACAGTGGTTCAGTGGTATTTAAACAAAAGTGATAAATATTTTGAATATTTCAACAGATTGTCGGTAATACCTAATAGTTGTACAGAGGGTTACAATCGGAACGTGATAAAAAACCGGGTTAAAAAAGAGGGGCCTTCTAATAAATATCGGAATGTCGGCAATCGACAAAGAAGGTTGTTAAAAAGATGGTACCCATTTAAATATCTCAAATAGTTTTTGGGGTTACATAGCTCCGTACAGTCATTCATTATTTTTACGATATTTTGCTGTACATCTCAAATATTTAGATTTAGAAAGTTCCATACAGTCATTCATTATTTTTTACATTATTTTTATTGTGAACGAATTTGGAAATTTCAATAATCAAGTTTCTTTTCTTTTGAATCTACATGTGAAATTTTTCCTAAGATTTTCTTTTGTCGAAAGGAATAACTGTTTTCTAAAGAATGAGTGGCAAAAGTTGAATTTTTGTTTACTTTTTATTAAATTCATTTTATGTTCGTTGAAAAAGGTTTTAAACAGATGTTACTTTGTCATTATAAAATAAAACACTTATTTACATTTTCTACTTTATTATAAAGTACATTTTCTACTTTATTATAAAGTAGAAAATGTAAATAAGTGTTTTATTTTATAATGACAATTACAACTGATTTCTACCAAGCAACGGCCCAATCTATCATAAAGATGTTACTTTTTAAATATCTCAAATATTTTTTATTTACATAGCTCCGTACAGTCATTCATTATTTTCACATTATTGTTTTTGTGAACTAATTTGAAAATTTCAACAGATTCTAGATAATCGAGTTTCTTTCCTTTTGATTCTACATGTAAAATTTTAAGATTATCTATTGTGGGAAAGGAATGACCGTTTTCTAGACGATGAGTGGCAAAAGTAGAATTTTGTTTATTTTTCCTGAAACTTATTTTATTTTCGTTGAACCTCGTTTTGAAGGAACGTACTGTTTGTCCTATATATTTATTACTGCACGTAGAACAAGATAACTCATGAACTCCTGATATGTGTATGTTTGGAGTAGGGTCCTTTGCGTTAAATAATACCGATGATAATTTGTTTTGCGTTTTGAAGGCAATATTGACATCTGATTTTGAAAAACTATTGGCCACTTTTTGACTTATGCTACCAAGGTAGTCAAAAAGTGGCCTATACTTTTTCAAAATCAGATGTCAATATTGCGTTCAAAACGCAAAACAAATTGTCATCGGTATTATTTAACGCAAAGGACCCTACTCCAAACATACACAAATCAGGAGTTTATGAGTTATCTTGTTCTACGTGCAATAATAAATATATAGAACAAACAGGACGTTTCTTCAAGACGAGGTTCAACGAACATAAAATGAGTTTCAGGAAAAATAAAGAAAATTCTACTTTTGCCACTCATTGTCTAGAAAACGGTCATTCCTTTCCCACAATAGATAATCTTAAAATTTTACATGTAGAATCAAAAGGGAAGAAACTCGATTATCTAGAATCTGTTGAAATTTTCAAATTAGTTCACAATAAAAATAATGAATGACTGTACGGAGCTATGTAAATCTAAAATATTTGAGAGATTTAAAAAGTAACATCTGTTTAAAACCTTTTTCAACGAACATAAAATGAATTTAATGAAAAGTAAATAAAAATTCGACTTTTGCCACTCATTCTTTAGAAAACAGTAATTCCTTTCGACAAAAGAAAATCTTAAGAAAATTTTACATGTAGATTCAAAAGAAAAGAAACTTGATTGTTAAAATTTTCAAATTCGTTCACAATAAAAATAATGTAAAAAATAATGAATGACTCTATGGAGTTTTCTAAATCCAAATATTTGAGATAAACAACAAAATAATGTAAAAATAATGAGTGACTACGGAGCTATGTAACCCCAAATATTATTTGAGATATTTAAAGGAGTACCATCTGTTTAACAACCTTCTTTGTCGATTGTCGATATTTCGATATCTGTTAGAAGGCCCCTCTTTTTTAACCCGGTTTTTTATCACGTTCCGATTGTAACCCTCTGTACCACTATCAGGTATTACCGAGAATCTGTTGAAATATTCAAAATATTTATCATTTTTGTTTAAATACCACTGTACCACTGTTAGGTCTTCAGTTGTCTGATCATGGGATAGTTCATTTCCCGAAACTCCAGTCACAAGATAATGTGTAATATATATTTTTTGGTAGTAAAACATAGTAATTTCTAAAATTTGTTTTAATTATGATCAACTACCAAATAGTAACGGCTGAAACAATTCAGTATCTGAAAAATAACTCTACAAATTACAACTTCACATCATATATGACTATGGTTTCAGCTGAAGCTTGAAAAAGGGGATATAAATAACAATTATTTTCGTTAATCCAGATAAGTACAAATACGCAAAAAGTGGATACAAATAACCGTAAAATATTTAGGGGCTTATTACCGGAAATACCTTACTAAGCGAAAATATTCAACAAGAACAATTTGACGACATCTGTTAGCTCGTTCTGAAAAATTTTTAGGTTTTTGTTCTTGTTAATTTCTACTGCTTCCAACAATATAAATTTATATATGATAATTTTAATATGGTAGTTGTGGTTCAAATTATGTCCAAATTCATTAAAATCACTGGCAAATGTTGAATGTAAGATATCTGACGTGTAACTTCTGGTGTTCATGAATTTTCTTCTTAAAAGATGTATCTATTTGACCAATATACACCATAGGGCAACAACTACAAGTCAACTTATAAACTCCAGATATATTGTATTTAGTTGTTTTATATTTTTCATTTTTTATTTGAATTCTCAAATTATTATCCGTTTTAAAAGTCACATTTGAGTAAAAATTCATTTAATAATACTTGGAAATATTGACCTATATTCTATTCACGTAAAGAATAGAATATGTTTTAGTCCAATCTCTTATAACAGTACACTAGATTTTTGTTTTTGTTCAAAATTTTTTCCGAAGGTTATTGAGCTATAACCGTCCTTGTAGTTCTACACAAAAAACAAAAGAAAATTGCATCAAAACTTGTATACCCTGTTACAAAATTGGATTAAAAAATACATTTATATAAAAAATAAATCTGGAGTTTATAAGTTGAGCTATAATGATTGCGCTATGGTATATATTGGTCAAACAAGTAGATCTTGAAAGAAAAGAATTCATGATCATCAGAAGAGCTTACGTCAGATATCTTTCACTCAACATATATCAGTTATTTGAAAGAATTTGGTTATAATTTCAACAACTACGAAACAATTCATAATGAAATCAAAAGTGCCAGACTCGCAGAATTGGAACCAATCGAGGTTAATAGTTAAAGCAACCTTAAAATTCTTCAACAAATCTCCCTGTTGGATAATTGTCGCTTAGTTATGCATTTCCGATACTTGAGCGCAATATCTTTTTTTGTAATTTGTTTACCTTTTTTTGTATACTTTAATTTATCTGTATTTCCGAAAATTGGCCATTATTTGTACACTATTTTTCTCAATTTTTGGCGCAAACTATGGCTATAAAAGATATTAAGTTCAAACCTCTAGAGACAGTTCTACCGAAATGAAACCTTTAAATGTGGTGAATAACGGTTCACTACACTCAAAAATTTATCTGTGGTTAACCCTTGATCTAGAAGATTGAAAGACAATTTAACGGCCTCTGCTATAGCACAAGGACTATCTGTATAAAGAATGTTAAGGAAACCAAATAATTATATATTATGAATTAAATAACATAAATAGAGGTTAATTCTCGGTAGAACTGTCTCTAGAGGTTTGAAGGGTAAGTGAATATTTGTTGTTAATTGATGTTATATTTTTTGAATATGAATTATTTGAATACTGACGAAGCAAAGTCGATCTTAAAACTTCTTTTTCAGTAATGTTTTACATATCTTGAGTTTTTATATAAGGTACCTTGGTTAGATATCCAATAATATTGAATAGTCTAAGTAAGATACTTTTATGATGAAATTCTTAGGATTATGTTGGATATTCTTGAAAGATATTGGTTTTCATAAGATTGATCAGCAGAAACAAAATTTTGTCTATTCAAAATATTTAATTTATAGGATTTTGGTTAATAATTTTTATTTATTGGATTTTGTTATACCATTCGGATGTCTTATAATGAATGTTCATTTTATGTCATGATATAAGTGGTACTTATACGACATTATTTTAATTTATTTTCAGAAGTTATAATCGTTCAATATAATCTTTTGGAATTAAATATGTAGAAGGCTAATTTTTAAAATTTTTAAAATATTTATATAATTTTATATACCTTCTATCAAGAATTAACCTCTATTTATGTTAAAAATTAGTTAGTTGTTGCAGAAATGCCTAGTGACAAAAAGGTATTTTTATATATTTTTAAATGATTATTTTGTTTATTCAAATAACTCCTTACTGAAGAGATTTGGGTCCGAATTTATCAGTTTCTTTCTGTGGAGAATGTGCTATATATTCTTTTAAAAAGGAAAATAAAAACCGTACTCTTTGAATTATATGTTGGACATTCTTTGGTATGTGTGATTCCTCAACATTCAATCGAAACATATATGTATAAGGTGATGTCTAAATAATTTGGTCATTATTTCATATTTCTTTTGATTCTTTATTAGTCAATTTCCAGCACATGTAAAGATAATATATATATATATATATATATATATATATATGTCTATAAAGTGTTACAGCGTATTTAGGAAATGTTTTAAAATTTAATTCTAAATGTTTCCATGAGATTTATTTAGATTGAAATCTGAAGATGTTCTGAATAATTAATTCCAGCTATTATCAGTAATATGAAAAAAACTAACTAACTATTTGTCTATGACTTGCAAAGCGAGAAATTTCTAGAAATAAGGTGGTGTAGTGAATCCTTTTTATATTCAATTACATGTAAACCTTGCATGTTATGGTACGGATTACGAAATATTCTTTTCTAATTTAATCAGAATTATTTCAATAATTGAAGAACATTCCAATTGTAAGCAAAAATCGCACTGAATATTTTTTAGAAATAATCTACGGTGCGTTAATAACGTTATGAATTCTATAATATGTAATTGAGATAGATTCTAGAATGAACAAAAAATAACATGTACTTATTTCTGAGGACAATTTAAAATAAAAATAATAATACGTACATATATGTCAAATTATCTTTTGTCATCATCTCAATGATCCTGCAAGTACACAGTTTCGACTGAAACACCTATTATAATACTCTGAATTATTTCAATAACGACCACCAGCAATGATACTGCTCTGTAAAATATATTTGTATCTCTTTTAATTAACAAATATCGATTCTTTCGCAAGATGAGTTATTTTTATCTTACATTATTCGATTACCAATGGAAAATTTTCAGTTGGATCAGGGTTAATCAAGAGCATGAATAATGTTAGAGATAAAACTTAGTCAATAAATTGCCAACTCTGTGAATGAAAAATTATAAATATTTTCCTTTACTGTATAGTTTTTCCATTCGGTTTTTCAATTTTTTCAAAAAATGCATCGGTAGTATGTCACTTGTGTAAAATTTCAGATTCACTAGGAAAGTATTAGCCCAGTAAGAATTAGTAACTTAAAAGAAGGCAGTTCTCCTTGGTATATGGGGTGACAAGAAAAACTTCGGACAAATTTTACTGTATTCTGGAACAAAAGTATTTTAGCGCAGCCAAATAATTTTTATTCTATTAGATTCTCTACACTTTCTTGTACTAATATGTTAATTTTCAGTTTGATATTACGTTATTTTGCAGAGTGTTAGAATGTCAAACAAATGTAGTGCAATTTTGGAGCAATTTCGTTAAGGTAAGCATCAATGCGAAATTGTCCGTTTGCTCAATGTGCCTCGGCAAACCGTGTCCGATGCAATTTTCAGTTTCAAGCACCTTGGCCATGATGGTCGTCGTCCAGAAAGTGGGAGAAAACGCACTGTCAATACGCCTAGCAATCGCAACATCGTCAAGAAGCGAGTCAATCGAATTCCGAGGGTCTCTATGAGGAAAATAGACCATGAGACCGGAATCAACCGTGAATGCGTTCGTCAAATGTCCAAAAAGGAGCTCCACCTCAAGCTATACAAGCACCAAAAAGCTCAACTCCACACGGATGAAAACAAGCCAGTACGCCTCCAAAGGGGCCCCAACTCCTTCGTCTCACCACTGGTCAGCATTCTCTTTTCATTGTAGAACAATCCTAAAATCACCAAAACGATAGAGTCTGTTCCGCAGGGCTTCCCGGTACGTCGGTCATCCTCCAACATCGTCAAAATCCGGAATCCGTCATGATCTGGGGCAGAATTTGCGCCAGCGGCAAAACACCCTTGGGTTTCGTGGATCAAGGGGTTAAAATCAATCAAGAAATCTACCACCTCGACATTCTCGAGGCCGTAATACTTCCGTGGACCTAGCAGCACTTCGGCGATACGCATTGGACCTTTGAACAGGACTTAACTCCGGCTCACAAAGCGAAAATAACGCACGAATGGTGTAAGACCTATTTTCCGGGTTTCATCTCATCTGCAGAATGGCCGTACTACTCGCCGGATCTCGATCCAATGGACTACAGCAGTTTGTCGATTTCGGAGCTCAGGGCCTGTGCTAAACGCCACAAAAGTTTGGAGTCGCTGAAGCAATTCCTGCGCCGGGAATGGGGCCGATTAACGCCTGAAGAGTTGCGGCCGAAAAAAAACATCTGAAGCTATGTATCGCCTCTAAAGGAGGCCACTTCGAAACCGGAATGTATTATTACCAAATGTTTATGTTATTATTTGTTGTTGTTTTGTTTAATTTCTTTTGGTTAATAAAGTTAAATGAAATAAAGTTTGTCCGAGGTTTTAAAGTAGATGCATTCTGTGGTTAATTAATTCTTGTCGCTTGTCTTATATTTGTTGGTTTTCCTGTAGGACGAAAAGCCTAAAATAGAAAAACTCACTCGGTTTTGAACTTGCGACTTCCCTGTTAACCACAAAATTCTATGATGTAACGATAGGAGCACAAAATTCAATAATTATTTTCACTGTGAAACTTGTATTCTTAATTGAATTGATTTCTCTCAAAGCACTTGATGAAACATTTTGCATATTGATAAGGTAAACAGATGCAATTGACTTAAGTTTTACAAAAGTTTAAATAATCTTGTTGGCATATATGTTTCGGGTTTCAACCCATTTTAAAAACTAAGGAGAATTTAGTAAACATTAAAATTTATAGATTTTTCTAAAACAGATGGAAGTGACTGGGTTTTTTTAATTGGGGTTGTAAACAGTAAGTTATACCTGTTGACGATATTTGCTTATTTTTCAAAGGAACTGGTTATTAACAGATGTCAGTAATGGAGATAGATGAAATTCCTACTTATCATTGGTAGATCGCCAGATGTTTTTTATGGGCCGGAGAGATCTCCAGAGTAGGTCCAACTTCTTGCTTTTATTACCTGATTGTAGAATTTCGTTTATACCGAAGTCTATGAAGGGGTTTTCCTTTATGCAGTTAGCAGAAAAACTTTTATTTTGGGGTCTAGATTTTTTATGTTCGTCTACTCTAATATTGATTGAACGACCAGTTTGACCTATGTCAAAGCCCCGGCACTCACTACAATGCAATTTGTACATGCCATTTATTTCTGTAATTTTCAGACAATCTTTGTTTTCAATTAGTTCAATTTTAGAAGTGAAGAGGCGGATGTATGGATGCTAGTGATATTCAACACGTGGACGTTGTGATATAGCTGTAGTTTTTTGATTTTGATATTTGGAATATTATCTAGGACCGATGAAGGGATTACTTAGAATTATATTTGTTTTTTGATGATATAGTGCATGTTTTGAGAGATTTCTGAATTAACTTATTCGAATATTTAAATATATCAAATATTTCAAATAAATTATATTCTTTGAGAAGTCCTTAAGGTGTGTTCATGTTTTTAAAAGGCAATTGGTGTTCTTAAAGGTAAGACCAGAAACAAAATGTTGTCTCCTTTAAATATTTATTTATTAATTTTGATGACTTTCGTATATCTGTTGGTTTATTTATTCCATTTGACATTATATATTGAGTTTTGATTATATACGTCTATTAAACGTAAGCGGTGCTTATTTAAGACATTAATTTAATTCTAAAAGTTTTTTGAATAAAATTATTTTGAAATTAAAATTGTAGAAGATTAACATATTTAATTTGTTTTAATATTCAAATTTTGTTTTATTTCTTCTATCAAGTAAAAAGCCTTTTTCTATTTTTTTTTATATATAATATATAATTATATTTTGACTTCAATAAATCTCATTATGGAATGTCAATGAATGTAAATAACTTTAAAATAACTTACACTGTTCAGTGATTTTGTTAAAACATAGATCAATCTTGAATTCTAAAATTGGTTTGATTTCGAAGCATTCATTCAACACGTGGACGTTGTGATATAGGTGTAGTTTTTTGATTTTGATATTTGGAATATTATCTAGGACCGATGAAGGGATTACTTAGAATTATATTTGTTTTTTGAAGATATAGTGCATGTTTTGAGAGATTTCTGAATTAACTTATTGGAATATTTAAATATATTAAATATTTCAAATAAATTATATTCTTTGAGAAGTCCTTAAGGTGCGTTCATGTTTTTAAAAAGCAATTGGTGTTCTTAAAGATAAGGTCAGAAACAAAATTTTGTCTCCTTTAAATATTTATTTATTAATTTTAATGAATTTCGTATATCTGTTGATTTATTTATTCCATTTGACATTATATATTGAGTTTTGATTATATACGTCTATTAAACGTAAGCGGTGCTTATTTTAGACATTTATTTAATTCTAAAAGTTTTTTGAATAAAATTTTTTTGAAATTAAAATTGTAGAAGATTAACATATCTAATTTGTTTTAATATTCAAACTAAGGTGTTTCCTTAATAGTATTGTCGGTTTCGTCTCTGCCTACTAAGAATTTGCGGGATCATTTGCTACATATTTTCAGTTTAATTAAGGGATCTTCATCACATGAATTGCCCACGGGATTTCCAAATGCTTGACTTTCTTCCATTACCCGTGTCTGCTAGTCTTGTGAAACAGCTGTAGTGACGGAGTCCTCAATAACAGGTGACTTGTGGGGCGCATTTTTGTATGTGATTCAGTTTGCATAAAGAGCCTAGGTTGGGTTAGCCGGCTTATTTGTTCATCATTACTTCCTTGACATCTTTGTCCTTGGCATTTATTTACGTTTTTGCAATCACAATTACCAATTTCTCCCTCACAATTTTGCAGGTCACTAGTATAATTTTTCTCAACTAAAACTTGATCTTTCAGAGGGATCTCTTTCTTTAAGTACACACACAATCTCCTTTACTAGGGGAGTTTTTGCCCTAGTCTTGAGCTCATCTTGCACAAACTTTGTACAACTATCACACAACCAGAAGATGTAAAACTTAACTTTATATAGGCTATATAATAAAAACTTTGAATTCACAATGAAATTGTCGAGGCATTATTGACAAACGTTCGTATCATCTCAGCTCGGGAATGTGCAACCCACATCTATTGCCTGGTTTTCCCAGGACCAGTAGATTAATGTCGGTAAGGACTGTTCGATAACTACTGAACCCATAAAAACAACGTTGGACCAGTTACTTTCGGCTAGCTACTATCAGCAACTATTCAAAATATTTCGACTCCACTGTCCACTGACTTTTTTTCACTCCTGCCAAGAGAGTTATCGGGCTGAACGCAACTAGACAGTCCAGACGGACATCATACACTTGAACAGTGTCGAATTTTTTAGATCTTCATTTCCACCTTAGGAACGGTAGATATTGGAGTGATGCTGACAATAAGAAATTCCTCATGGATCCAAGGGCAGAGAACTGTTGAGCAATTTATTTCATAAAGATAATTATTTCAATACGGATAATATGGCAACGATGTCAGAAGCACAGGTAACAAGCGAACTGAAAAAGTGGAAAAAAGATGAGCTTATTGAATATATAATAATAACAAGTTACGAAATAGTGTGAAACCAAATAGTTCTATGAATAAAGAACTTGATATCGAAAATATGGAGATATGAAAACGAAGGTGAATTCAACAATACTTTTTCTCAAAAACTTAAAATTGACCTCAATAAGTCTATTAACTTGAGGAAAAAACTTCAGTCTCAAATGCAAAGAACAGAAGAACATGAATATGTTATATTGTATCCTCAAGAGTGAAAATACAAATATAGTTTGTCAAGGATAAAAATCGTCAAAATATGAGGTTATCATTCATTTATTTTCTCTTTGTTTGTCCTCAGCC
The DNA here is from genome assembly GCA_034642435.1 of Megalocaria dilatata. Lineage (NCBI taxonomy): Eukaryota > Metazoa > Arthropoda > Insecta > Coleoptera > Coccinellidae > Megalocaria > Megalocaria dilatata. Next base: position 60,931,036 of record CM067857.1, read on the forward strand.
ACTTGGACTATGTAGACAGATTAAATGAATTTATTCTTCGTCGTTCACATTCATACCAATATACACAAGCACACCAATGGAGGGATTTGAACCCACAATCATCGGCCCCATAGCGCGCAACTTTGCCTACTAAGCCAAATATAACCAAAACAAATGAGAATTCACTGAAAATGGAGGAACGAATCAATGAAGATGACATCGATAACAAATGCAGCTCTCGCTGTAGATAGGTCGATGGTCTAACCAGTTGCGGAGAAGATAACAAAACGGAAATTAATGTGAATCAACCAAAGGAAATAGAAACATGGAATAGGGAAGGTATGAAGTAAGGCCACTAAGAGTGCTTGATTTTATTTTGGCAGAATTTCAATGACTCTAATTCTGCAAAATTAGTAAATTAATATATGTACGAGTAGAGTCGATTGATCTATATTTTTCGATCGATCCACCTCGAAAAAACCAATTTTTTTTAATAATTTTCTATAATTTTAGGTGGGATCTACTTTTCGTTGAAATTCCGTCTTTGGTCACCCCCGTTTGGTCATCCCTACGCGGCATACGCGTAAGGCGGTACCCGTTTGGTGAGGGCGGGAAAAGTCCGGAAATTATCATCCGCTCGTATCGTAGCGACGGAAAGTAATCCGCGAAATATAGGGGCTTTAACGGGTAGCGGGTCTATCGGACCTTCGGTCCGAATGGGTATTTTCGCGACGGGCTTCGCCCGTCGCTAGATATATCCGTTTTTTCCGACGGTCCGAAAATTTTCGGACGGTCTCCGTACTTAACTTCGCGGATTGCCCCTATACGTACACCACAGAAACGGGTCGGGGTTACGGTGGGCGGGGCTTGTTGGAGTGCGCGGGAAAATTCCCGAACTTTATCCGCCTGTATCTCGGGAACGGAGGGTCATCCCGGAACGGGAACGGTAAACCGGTCTAGAGGGAAGTGCGGACCTTCGGTCCGCAACGATATCCAGGCGACGGGCTTCGCCCGTCGGGATCCTGCGCGTCTGGAAGTTAGCACTGCGTGACGTCACGCACATCTGTGGTTTACTTTTACTATTTTAATATATAGTTAAACGATCTTCATTCCAGAAAGAAGAGTAAGGGGTTGAAGAATTACAAAAATATGATTCTTACATAAGTAGAAGTAAGACCTACAAACTTGGATATCCTTATTCTTTGTTAGAAAAAATACATGATTCCGAAATTTGGCCAGAGAACATGTTCGTGCGATCTTTCAGATTTTTTCGGTACACGAAGTAATCTCCGGAAGGGTTTTGAAGTCACCGAAAATGTTTTCGCTGTTAAGCTATCATATAAAATCCCATCAAAAGAAAGTTGAACTAAATTTGCAATTGGATGTTATTTTGTTGACAGAGATTCAGCTACGTAAAGAACAGTTTCACTATATTGATTGCAACAAGATCAAATTGAGATACGATTTCAATAGATAAAATAAGAGAAATATACAGGTATATATTTAGGAATTATTAACATCGTTCTTCAACTAGTTCAGTCGAGATATTTTTGGAACAAATGTCAAAATTTTTGCTTCACTTGATTGAAAAATTTCATGAAAAGAGAACAATGGTGACAGGGGATTTTAACATGAATTGTCTGATGGGTAATAAAAAGTAAAAATTAACGGAGAACTTGTTCGAAACATTTGATTTCAGGAGGGGTTTCTTCGAAGGTTCAAGAAAAAATGCTTAAGAGCAGAAACAAATCAAAAATAAACATCCTCGAACACCACCTATAGTCAGTCACTTACGGAAGAGCCAACTATCGTAGTGATTCATGAAAGAGTTCACAGACATCAATCACCATCTACATAGAGATTAAGTTTACTCGACGAGGGACTCCCAAGTAAGTCAACCACTTGATCATCAGAAGAACCTGGACATGGCCGATATATGCAACCTATGGTGAATCAGCAGGAGCTCCCACTCAGGAGATAGATGACAAACAATCTATTCCAAGTAAAGCAAGATTTAAAAGCTGCAGTGAGAAGAAATTTAGAATTTCAGCAGAAACATAGACACAAACTCCTCCGTGACCGATCGTAGTCTTGCAGTCGTGTCTGTAGATGGAGTAGCTAAGTCATACGACCAGATTGTATGAACTTTCAGCATGCAGCCAATACACGGGGAAAAAAAGAAGTCGAATGGTGAAATCTTACATACGCTAGATATTTGGAAGATAAAAATTGTGTTCTAGTGTGGACTATAGACCACTCGCGTGAATCCATTAGTTTTTTGACTTATTGGACTGGAGTAATTTAGAGCTGATAGAAACATCAGAAAAATACACGATGGCACTATCAGATTCCCCTACTTTATTCCACGCCTAAGTACTTCACGTGAACTGCTCAGTTCTCTGATTTGAAGAGGGGTCTTAACATCCGAAATGCTTAAACTGCTCCAATCAGAAACATAATTATACTTTTTTTCTTGAGGATTCAGATAACAATCACTGGTTTAGAGAATGCTATCTTCACGATTCAGTTACTACAGGAAGTATCAAATCTGGACACCAAGACGCGCTGCGCATTAGCATTAGGGGATACATTATCAAGAATCTTGGAGACAATCGATCGATCCTCAGAAGAGTTCTCCTCACGCAATACGCGGATTCAAACGTTATGAGACCGCTGCAGTTGCTCAAACAACTCAGGTGGTCGGAAAGCAGAATCAGATTTAGTGACTCGGGTGGTAATTGAGTCAAAAGTTTCGATTTCAGCCAATGTTTTACTGTTAGAATCAACAATGAGTTTGAGCGAGCTATGGTTTTTATTCAAGAGATCGATCTTGGAATTGTAAAAGGAAATATTTAAATAGTGATGACCAATGGATTGAGAAAGATTTGCTAATGTGCTGTTGTAACGACGCAACTCAGAAGAATGCTTCTTTGAAATGGATTTGCACCTCGACAAATCCGAGTGTAGAGTAAGTTGAGTGGTCCCGATGCGAGAAATATTCTTCAATATCCCTCTCCGCTTTGCCATGAGTAAGGTGAACTGATCATCGCTCAAGGAAACCAATGAATCGGGCTGGGATAAGACCGGTTTTACTACGAAGGGAACGACCCACCCTTCTCTAGTGCTCACATAACCAGTGATCACCCATCAAACCCAATTCCTCAGGCAACAACATGAGACACTCAAGATGAAAACAGAGGATTCACTTAGGACAGTTAGCACAGCGAGCAGAAGTAACGTGTTTTGAACATTTATGACACTTAGTCATCTGTGAACAGATACCGATGGAGTAGAAGAACGGAATTGCAGATGTTTTTATTTGAAAGGGAATAGAGAAAAAAAATGTCACTCTCCTGGGCCGATAAGAGAGACTTAAACATAGAAGGGGTAGGCCACGGAATGGAAAAGGGATAAAACCAAGGCGAAAATTGAGAAAGATGCAATAGAACAACAGAAAACTCGATCTGTGCAAAGCCTGGATGAGAAAATTACGCGACCACCCAAAATTCAATTCGCAATTAGCCGACGTGAACTAATCCACAACTAAGATTCCTGTACTGACAGAATGACAAATGTATGAAATATTAGTGAATTTAGGTACTAACAAAATTGTTGTAAAGACCGGAACAATCATAGAATTGTTCTTTTTTCCATCTTTACGATTACCACGGAAACTTTTTTTTTAGTATTAAAGTTTTAGTAATGAAAGGAGACGATCAGATCCGTGAGCGAGTCTACGAAAGACAACAAGAACAATGAATCGGGAAAGAAAAGAAATGAACAATTTGAAGATATAAAATACTACGGACAGAAAAGATCGAATCAAAAATATGTGATACAACTATGGATTGTGCAAAATCTCTTAGACAAAAATGATGAATATTCAAAAAATTTAAATATCAAAACAGATTTATTATGTTAGCCTCCTATAAATTTTAATTTAAAAAAATTTGAATCAAATTAATGTTTCATAAGCACTGCTTGAATTTAGTGGACATATAAAATCAAAACTCATTATATGATATCAAATATAAAAAAAACTCAACAAAAATAAATTTTCAATTAAAATTAATAAATGAATATTTGAAGGACACAAAATTTTGTTTCTGATCTTATATTTATTAAAATCAAACCTTTTTTAAAAATGTAAAACATAATTTTAAGAACTTCTCCAAAACTAATTTATTTGAAATATTCAATATATATAAATATTTAAACAAGTTACTTCAAAAATCTCTCGAAACATGTAGCACATCCTCAAAAAACAATTTGAAATCAAGTAAGCTCTTCATCAGTCCAACATCACATTTAAAAATTAAAATCAATAAACAATAAATAACTTACCAGTAAGACAAGGATAACACGAGATCTTACTTGTAAGTTATTATATATATGTTAATTGATTTTATTTTTAAATGTGATGTAGGACTTATTTGATCTCAAATTATTTTTTAAGGATGTGCTACATGTTTTGAGAGATTTTTGAAGTAACTTATTTGAATATATTTTATATTTCGAATGAATTAGTTTTGGAGAAGTTCTTAAAATTATGTTCTGCATTTTTGAAAAAGATTTGGTTTTCATAAATATAAGATCAGAAACAAAATTTTGTCTCCTTCAAATATTTATTTACTAATTTTAATTGACAATTTATATTAGTTGGGTTTGTTTTAGTCCATTTGATATATAATGGAGTTTTGATTTTATATGTCTACTAAATTTACTTATAAGACATTAATTCAATTCTAAAAGTTTTTGAATGAAATTTTTTGAAATTAAAATTTATAGGAGGCTAACAGAATGAATCTGTTTCGATATTTGAATTTTGTAATAATCCTTCTATCAAGTAAAAAACCTATTCTTCAGTATTTGACCAATACTTCATTGTTAAACTAGCTAAAAACAGAGGAGCACCTAGCCACAGGTTAACAGACTTCAAGCGCTTAAAGTATTATTCTTATATTATGTATTGGCTAAGAAATTCGTGAAAAGTCAACAACAAAAAGTCATGAAATAACTGAGATACCGAATACAAAATTCAAACAATGAAAAATTCTGCTTTGTATTTGAGTGTACGAAAGACAAAGTTAGGAAAATAATAAAACCACCTGGTGTGGTTTTATTATTTGTGGAAACGGGATACTGATATTTACTACATATCTGTTGGTATTTTGAAGGGCATCAGTTAGGAAGTCGCCAAGGCCATCTGTATAATTATACATAAATGTTTTAGTGAAGGTTATTTTCCTAATGAGCTGAAAATTGCTCATATAATTTCCATCTAGAAAGGAAATGGAAATAAAAATAAATGTAATAAGAACAGACTCACTACTATTCTGCCATGTTCCTCAAACAACTATAGAGAACGAAAAGCTAAATTGGATGGAATAGAAAAATTATTTTACCGAAAACCAACACATAGGAAACGCCGAAGCACTATTAGTACACTTACAGATGCTTCCAATGAAATTGTTGAGGCTATGGATAATGACGAATTTGTGAAGATGCTTAATTTTGACTTAAGTAAAGCTTTTGATTCAGTTTCACATGCAGTGGTACTGAAGAAACTGCACGCTTCGTTCTTAAGGGCAATGTACTCAAATTAGTAGAGTCTTACTTGAATAATAGAACTTACGAGAATTAACTGAAATGGTGTTACTTCTGCAGAGAAAAATGTTTGTCATGCGATCCGTATTGGTGTCCATACTTTTTCTGATTTATATTAATGATCTCAAAAAAAATTGCATGAGCTTGTACTGTGATGGCACATCCATAATTATATATTCAAAGGGCATTAGTGATTTAATTGAAAAGATACAAGTCGCCCTGGAAGAAGTTGATGATTTGAATTCGCTCAGACTCAATTCGGATGAAATTGTCAGGTTGACGTTTGGGGGCAGAGAGAATTAAGCAAGTGAAATGTTTTTGGGAATTATTTCACTGAATGTCTAGGCAAAATTATTCAAAATCTTCTATCCAAATGGCGTTCTAATAAAAATCATTCATCATTGCTCTTAAGTATTCAACAGAAGCCGTCATTTTATCTAGGGTTTGATTAGAACGCCCAAGTCCATAAAACGACCATATACAATTCCTTTAGCATTGACAGTAACAGAAGTATGCAAAATACATACAATTTTGCATACTCTAGATGGCGTTAGTGTATTATTGATATATTGGATTCTCTGTGTATAGCGAATATACATACTAGACAGATTTAAAGTCACTAGCATATATTGCACTGACGAAAACCAATCAGTTTGAAACGTGCGCATGTCTGCAATTTACCTCTGTGATCTACAAAACCTTGTCGAGTTTGTTTGAGTATAGAATTGTTATATAGATGTAAGTTACACTGTCTCGATTTCTAGAACTTCCTATTACCATTACCAAGGATTATCGAAATCACTAAGAAATTAGAAAAACAATATATATAGTTAGATGGATCAGAGTACGCAGGAGGTTTTGGAAAGACCTCTTGGAAAGAATGCCTGCTGAAAGACTGGCTAAGTAGCCAGAAACCCCGAACACGTAACTCCTTATGTTATGCATTTCACTTAGGTCAGACAGGACGATCTATAAACATAAGGTTAGAAGAACATGAAAAAGTATATTACATAATGAAATAACATCTGGTTTTTCGGAACATTGAATAAATAACAAACATTTCATAGATTTCAGTAGAACTGAGATCTTACACGTAGGTAATAAAATCAGAAAAATGGACCTTTTAGAAAATTTGAAAATTTGTTTAACACATAGTAAGAAGCTACCAATTACAAATGAACAACTTCAATTTAATTTATCATCATTGCTCTCATCTGTAAAATGTTAGGACCCAACTAACACCATATTTTTACACTGTTCAAATTGTACCTGTGATCTACCCTACCATTATAAATAGGATTTTAAGTTTTGTTCTCTCCATCAACAGACATCAAATAAACAGTGAAACTTAGGCCAAGTTGTTTTTATTTACTTTATTAATGTAATAGCTTTATCCATAAATTATTAAACGTACCGATGAACCATCAAAATTTTTCTGAAGAATTTAATATAATAGAACAAAAAGCATTCAACAATGCTTTTAACCAAACTCGTATAGATAAGATGATAAACAATAAACAGAAAAAGATAGCATTGACTTATGTTTATCCTACAACAAAAGACCCCATTCCAAAAAAATTCATAGAAATTTCATATATAAATAGAATATCCCAAGACATTGCCAATTATTTTAAGAAAAGTTTTAATTAGATAGCAGCTTTCAAAACCATTGATAACATTGATAAATATATTAAAAATAAAAAAAGATAAATCAAACAAAGATAATCATTCTCGAATCTATAAGTTAACTTGTAAGGAACATCGAAAGAGCTATACTCCAAATTCAACACATTTGAATAAGAATTTGAACATCATTTCAATAACGAATATGAAATTATGCATATCGAGAGTAAAGGTTCTAGATTAACATTCTTAGAATCACTTGAAATAGAACAATATATTATAATTCTCAGAAAATTCTCCTAAACGAACAAACGGATATGAATAGGTCACTTTCATTAAATATCTTAATGTAATTAGGAAAAACCAATGACTAACCCAATAACTTTTATTGCCATAGACTCAATTGAGAATACTCTCTCCACTTAATTGAGAATACCCTAATAAATATCGTTATACTTTTAGTTCCACTTCCTGTAATACCTGTCAATACATATATAGGAATACAGTAACACATCAAATGAAGAATATGATTAAGCCACAGTGTGGTGAAACAATTGTCATTCAACAAAAAAATTTGTGGAATTTTAATTTTATTTATTTCTAGTTACAGGACGAAGTTCTACTGAAAGTAAGGAGAAGACGACAAGTTTAATAAATATAAAAACGTATACCTGCGCAATATTGAGCAAATATATCATCCTATCAAGAATTCAATAAAAGCTTCACTTTATGCAGTTTTATTCACGAATGAATTTAGTTTTACTACAAACATTTCGATGATTTTTTCACACACGAAGTGATCCATAATGTAAAAAATAATGTTGAGTAAAGATGATTGGAAGTGAGCGGTATTCAATTTGGATATATTATCAATTGAACAATTTTGGAAAACTTCCTTCGATTTATTTAATCGATTACTTGCTAAGTTTTATGATATTCGTCAATGTAAAACAAAGACATTCTATCATTTTCATTGAAAAAACCAAAATACCTTCAAAATGATGTGCCATTCATGATTCTAAAGAGGGATGCCACTCTGTTCAAGATTTCCCTATTATAATTACTTCAAATAAAAATCGACTTATATGGGCATTTTTCTGAAACTTTCTTACCATTAGAAATATTCCACTTTATATTCAGGTTCATATACGTTCAAATGTTCCCGCTCCGATTCGATCGATATGCACTTCGTAGGCGTCGCGGCGCAGTGACTGCTACACCGAACATCAGCTGTTTTCTAAATTAAGGCACTCTATTCCATACAATTGATGTAATTGCTTCGAGTCAAATGTTAACTGTCTACTAATAACAAACAGTACTTCAGACAATGTAGATCCCAACATCAATTCGAACCAAGAACAATTTTAGTTACTCATTGGAAATATGGATTCGTTCCTTCAAGTTAATAGTGCAAATAATCACTTACTGGGATCCCCAACAAGTGCTTGTATACCGGACGATGTTGCCTCTATATGTCCTCTGATAACGCCTTCACCACCAACGAACGCTCTGGTTAATCCTCTACCCGAATCACAGGAAACGGAGTACAATATCAGTGATGAATTGGCTAGTAAGCTGCAAAAAGTTCATAGTGAGTAAAATATATTTATAACCACCGAATTTGCGTTAAGATCTAGAGCGCGCTCCTATATTGATAAGTGAATAGTTTCACTGATTTCTTGATATAAATTATATTAAAATATTCCGTGCTCCCCTGAAGTCGCAAAAATTGGACTTCTAGAACTTGATCTAGTGGGTTAACAATTTTGTGGTTAATAAGTTATATATTATATATGATGGCAAAATGAATAAAATTCAAAACACAATTTTAAATGCCTCAAATTACCCCTATGTAAGTTATGATATATTGCATAGTTTTCGATTTATGTGATTCTTGAGATTTTTCGATCTGATCGTCTTCAATTTTTTGCTCGCTTGTTCTAGAGAACAGCATTCTGCCATTTCGTCCAATTGTCTGTATTATTTTATATTATTTGGTTAGAAACCAATAACGTGCAAAATTTCGTGAGGATCGTATGATCACAACTTTCAAACAAAAATTTGTGATCAACTCAATCGTTGAACGCTATTTCAAACACTTATAACCTTCGAACGGAAAGAGATAAAGACTTGAAACACGAAGTATGTTGAGGACCCAACATCACAATTGGATCCGTTGTAGGGTAATGGTTGCGCCTTTATTCACATATGATTTTTTCTTATTTTCTCAATGTTTTCGAAAGTACAAATCTGATCAATCTAGACTTCGGTATTTAGAAGCAGAATAATAACGCACATATAAGTACAAAATTTCGAGAGGATCATGTAATTACAAGATTAAAAAAGATATATATTTTGAGCGCGGAGCAACGTTGGTTGCTACCGAAACCATAGTAATAGTCTTACGAGTTTAAATTAATCATTTAAGTGTATATTAACTATCGGATGTATTCTTTAGAGTGATAGAACTTTGAATTGAAATAAAACACATTTAAATTGAGATTGAAGCCAAATTTTTTATTATTTGAAAGATAATTTTATGATATTTATGTTTTAAAAATAATTTCCGGCATATGTCCACTACGACTAGCTCTGAGGGACCGCATTCGACCAGACCAATTTATGACCATTTTTTCGAGTAATTCAGGCCTTATTTCATCAATAACACGAGTTATGGTGGCTTCCAAAGTGTCTATTGTTTCTGGTTTATCAGCATAAACCAATGACTTGACATAACCCCAAAGAAAATCCAGTGGAATTATCTCGCATGATCATGGAGGCCAATTAATTGGACCATTTCTCGAAATAATGTTATCGCCAAATATTTCTTTCAATAAATCAATTGTTACGGTAGCAGCATGAGGTGTAGCACCATCTTGTTGGAACTAAAATACTTATGGGTAGATACCATTCAAATTTTGAAAAAAATAATCATTGATCTGTAACGAGCACCATCGATATATGTAACATTAGCTCCAGCATCGTTTGTAAAGAAATATGGACCGACGATGCCTCCAGCGTGTAAAGCACACCATACAGTGCATTTTCAGGATGCAACGGAACCTGCAGAACTTCTTGAGGTTTGTTTTCACTCCATATACGGCAATTTTGCTTGTTTACATAGCCATTCAACCAGAAATGAGCTTCATCACTAAACACAATTTTACGATAAAAAAGTGGATCAACTTCAAGCTGTTCTAGGGCCCAATCAGCAAATAAATGACGCTTATTATGGTCAAGTGGCTTTAGTTCTTGAACCGGTTGGATCTTGTATGGGTGTAGATCAAGATCTTTACGCAAAATTTTCCATGTGGTGGATGCACAGAGTCCAACTTGTGAACGTCGACTAATAGACAAATCTGGATCATTCTTAACACTATGACTTACAGCAGCGATATTTTCTTCTGTACGTACAGTTCTTCGTCTTGTTGTTGTTGTGTATCGAGTAGAGAAAATGTTGTCCGAAATATATCGATAGTTCGACGAATAAACTGCTCTGATGGACGATTGTGTAAATCATAAATTTCACGAAGTGCTCTATAAGTTTGGCGAATAGAACACTGATTTTGAAAATAAATTTGAACAATTTGTAAACGTTGTTGCGGCGTGAGTCTTTCCTTGATAATTTGTAAATGCTTACTGAACAGAAATGTCAACACAACTTGGCTTCTACCTTGTGTCAAATCGCAGTTATCCCTATTGAAACTTGTATCACTCTACACAAAACACACAATACCTCTAATACTTCATACTGACATGTTGACACTGATGTTCATTGAATCGCTGAGCTGTTCTATTTGTTGTCATTATTACTTTTTACTATTCAACCTTAACGCTCATTATGTAGAGTTAAAGGATATTTACCCTTTCAGCAATGGAATAAACCATATTATTTAATTTTCATGAACACAGATCAACTACAAACCAACTTCGAAATATAATACTAAACGATAACTTGGAATCCACTAGTTTTACGTGAGTGTTGTGTGCATCGTATATGTTTGGGTTTTTACAAAAAGGGTGTTCTCTAATGCTGCTTAATAGAATTTGAGTTCCCTTAGGAGCGTTGTACTTTAGGATGAGGTCACCTCTAAGGTCTCAGTAGCTAACTGCCGGAGTCGTCGTCATAAGGAGGCATTCCTTTTAATTAGGGCAAGTACGATCAAAGGGATGTAGAAAGGATTTATACAAACTGTAGATCGGTAGATCCACTCAGAAGGCACAAACTTGTATTCGTCATTTTCACTTGACTCGTGCTATGATCATCGTAATATCAGCCATTCGAAATAAATACCTACGCCGATGTTGTAAATTTAGTATTTCATTCTTTGCATAGTTTCATGGATATTTATTTGAATTTTTGTAAAAAACCCAAACATATACGATGCACACAACACTCACGTAAAACTAGTGGATTCCAAGTTATCGTTTAGTATTATATTTCGAAGTTGGTTTGTAGTTGATCTGTGTTCATGAAAATTAAATAATATGGTTTATTCCATTGCTGAAAGGGTAAATATCCTTTAACTCTACATAATGAGCGTTAAGGTTGAATAGTAAAAAGTAATAATGACAACAAATAGAACAGCTCAGCGATTCAATGAACATCAGTGTCAACATGTCAGTATGAAGTATTAGAGGTATTGTGTGTTTTGTGTAGAGTGATACAAGTTTCAATAGGGATAACTGTGATTTGACAGAAGGTAGAAGCCATATTGTTTTGATATTTCTGTTAAGTAAGCATTTACAAATTATCAAGGAAAGACTCACGCCGCAACAACGTTTACAAATTGTTGAAATTTATTTTCAAAATCAGTGTTCTATTCGCCAAACTTATAGAGCACTTCGTGAAATTGATGATTTACACAATCGTCCATCAGAGCAGTTTATTCGTCGAACTATCGATAGATTTCGGACAACATTTTCTTTACTCGATGCAACAACAACACAAAGAACAGTACGTATAGAAGAAAATATCGCTGCTGTAAGTCATAGTGTTAATGATGATCTAGATTTGTCTATTCGTCGACGTTCACAACAAGTTGGACTCTGTGCATCTACCACATGGAAAATTTTGCGTGAAGATCTTGGTCTACACCCATACAAGATCCAACCGGTTCAAGAACTGAAGTCACTTGACCATAATAAACGTTATTTGTTTGCTGATTGGGCCCTAGAACAGCTTGAAGTTGATCCACTTTTTTAGCGTAAAATTGTGTTTAGTGATGAAGCTCATTTCTGGTTGAATGGCTATGTAAACAAGCAAAATTGCCGTATATGGAGTGAAAACAATCCTCAAGAAGTTCTGAAGGTTCCATTGCATCCTGTTAAATGCCACTGTATTGTGTGCTTCACACGCTGGAGCATCATCGGTGTATATTCCCTTAAAAACGATGCTGAAGCTAATGTTACATATCGATGGTGCTCGTTACACATTGATGCACAATGATTATTTATTTCAAAATTTGAATGGTATCGACCCAAAAGTGTTTTGGTTCCAACAAGATGGTGCTGCACCTCATGCTGCTACCATAACAAATGATTTATTGAGAGAAATATTTGGCGATAACATTATTTCGAGAAATGGTTCAATTAATTGGCCTCCAAGATCATGCGACATAACTCCACTGGATTATTTTCTTTGGGGTTATGTCAAGTCATTGGTTTATGCTGACAAACCAGAAACAATAGACGCTTTGGAAGCCAACATAACTCGTGTTATTTATGAAATAAGGCCCGAATTACTCGAAAAAGTGAACCAAAATTAGTCTGGTCGAATACGGTTCCTCAGAGCTAGTCGTGGTGGACATATGCAGGAAATTATTTTTAAAACATAAATATCATGAAATTATCTTTTAAATGAAAAAAAACGGCTTCAATCTTAATTTAAATGTGTTTTATTTCAATTCAAAGTTCTATCACTCTAAAAAAAACACCCGATAGTTAGATTTTGCCTAGACATGGAATGTAGCTGTCTTATAACTGGAAAAAGCTATTGAGCCTGCTTTGAGTGATATTATCGAGAATGATCCACAGTATTTGATTTTTCAACAGGCATTAATTGTAAAATTGTAATATTAATTGTTCGTTAGACCAACAATTTCGACGGCATTGGATTTGGAAAAAAGTAGCATTGAACGATAATAAGATTCATCGCCCTACGATTTATCTTTGTGGGGATAGCTAAAAAGTAAAATCTATAAAACACACCCATAGTCATCAGAAGATTTGCGTTCAAGAATAGTTGACGAATACTGTCAAATCACTCTGGAATGCTTCAGAATCTGCTGGAACGTTTTTAACAAGATCTGTAGGATCGTATGAAAGTTTGAAGTAAAATTAAGTAAGAAGAAAATTGCCTCGTTTGTTTTTCAGTTGGCTACCTTATATGTATTTTGTAACCAAATTATTTTGCTTTTACCTTGAATATTTTATTATTTGAATAGTTCTGAAAATATATCGTCCCTGTATAGTGTATCTCAACCATCTTCAACCATATTCTCGTCAAATTAAACACTTATTAAGTACCATTTTTTCAGATTAGGCACAGTTAAAATGATATAGGCTATTGAACTTCCGAAGAAAGTCAGTGTTGCTTTTGTAGCTTTAACATGGTTATTTCGATTTAAATGAATTTTAGTGTGACGTTTTCTATAATCATGACAGATATTATCTAAATATCATTTTCCTTCTACTTACACAGATTTTCTATTCGTAGACTCGCCAATTCATAAAACTAAAGCAAAATTGAAGAAATTAAAAATTGTTTATCAAGTCTTTATAAGAATCGCCAATCATTTTAGAAAATAAAATTATTCCTCACATTTTTGGGGTATTCAACTTTGTTATAAAATCTGATGAAAATTCGAAAAATTGAACTATCTCTGTGTATTCCTTTCTGAGCTAGAAAAGACCTTGAATCTAGCTATATCCACTTAGCCGCTTTTGCTCCTTTTTCAGAATAAAAGTCATAATTGATTTATTTTCTTCGAGTGATGTATGCCAAAGCCTAAAACACAGTTTGACATTACCGTATGAAAATATCACAGTTGATGTATTCACAGAAATTTCCTATAATCAACTCATAAATTTGATGAAAATTATGATATTCATGGAAATTTCAATATGAGAATAGTCGAAAATGAAACTGTGTATAATTTTAAAGTGGGGACAATTGGATATTAAATAAAGATAAAGTGAAATCTCAGAATTTTAATAGTAAAGAATAGTGAAATATTCTAAACAATTTTCATTGATTAAAAAAATATATATGAGACAGTATTTTATTTCCACAAAAATGTTTGTAAATGCCGAATCTGAAAAATGACAAACAAAAAGTCTAGGAAAGCACTGACGTAAACTCAGAAGCTCTTTCATGTTTGTACAACAGTCCTTTTCTCCTAAAAATTCCAAATCTTTTCAATGACATACTACTCTGTCAAGAAAGTACCGGGAATTTTCAATTAAAACAACATTTTTACATTTAATCGTCAAAATTTATTGGGTCGCCTTCAAAATAGGCTCCATTTGCTCCAATACATCTATGCCAATGGCACTTCCAATTATCGAAACATTTTTTATAGGCGCTTTCCGGGATGGACTTTAGCTCTCGCGCCGAATTTTGTTTTATGGCTTCAATCGACTCAAAACGGGTGCCACGAAGGGGCAATTTTAGTTTTGGGAAGAGGAAAAAGTCGCAGGGAGCCAAATCCGGCGAATACGGTGGTTGCTGAAGCACGTTTGTTGAGTTTTTGGCGAGAAAGTCAGTCACAATCGTAGCTCGGTGAGAAGGCGCGTTATCGTCATGCAAAATCCATGAGTTGTTCGCCCACAAATTTGGCCGCTTCTTACGGATACGCTCACGCAAACGTTTCATAACACCTAGGTAATACTCCTTGTTTACCGTCTGACCCTCTGGAACGAATTCGTAGTGCACCACGCCACGGATATCGAAGAAAACAATGAGCATCACCTTCATTTTCGAGCGGCTTTGGCGTGGTTTTTTCGGTTTCGGCTCATTTTTTGCCACCCATTCCGATGATTGCTGGCTTGTTTGCATATCGTACTCGTAGACCCAGGTCTCATCACCAGTTATAATGCGTTCCATGAATGTAGAATCGGAATTACAGCGATCCAGCATGTCTGAAGCAACCTGTTCGCGATGACGTTTTTGAAGAAAATTAAGGTCTTTCGGTACGAGTCGTGCGGCCACCTTTCTCATGCCCAAAATATCAATCAAAATCGTACGTGCGGACTCGTGGGATATCTTAAGATCATGTGCTATCTCTCTTAAGCTGGTACGACGGTTTTCCATCACCCTTTCCTTAATTTTATCGACGTTATCTTCGATCGAAGTCGTCGATGGGCGACCACTTCACGACCGTCCTTGAAGGCTCTGTACCACTGATATGCACGAGTTTTCGATAGAGCATTATCACCAAAGGCCTTTTGCAACATTTTCAATGCATCGGCACACGAAAATTCATTTGCAACACAAAACTTTAAACAAATTCTTTGCTCAACGTAATCACCCATAGTAAAAATCGGCACGCACTCTGACATCGACTGACTTAATCAGCTGTTGCAAACACACTAGTTGACAGATCCCGCTCAAGCTTGGCATAGTAATTAAGGACAGTAGTACCAACCTAGAAAAAAAATTTTTTACCTTCCTCATTGCCCCGCCAGATTTAAATCGACAATTCCCGGTACTTTCTTGACAGAATGTATGTCGAACAGAATAGTGATCGGAAGCCTCATATTTTCATTTAACAATATGAATAGTTTATCTACAGCTGAACGTGTGAAAACTCACTACAAAAACAATGATTCTGTAGTAAGTAGGTTTCGTGCATTACGAGCAGATTATGGTCGACATAATCGTTGGTAACACAGTGAACAAATTCGAAGAGGCTGGATCCTTAACTGATGTATTACGGCCCATGCATAATTGATTTCAATGCACGCTCGATCAAAAATATTTCTACTGTTAAGTGAAAGTGTTGAAGGAGATCCAAATTTATCAATTTATCGGCGCGCACAATATTTGGGCCTCCCTTACGTCAAGCCATGACGTATTTTGCGTCTGAATTTGAATCTCCATCCTTATAAGATTCAGTTGACACAAGAACTAAAGCCAGCTGACTATAGAAAGCGTAGAATATATGCTGATTGGGAGCTTGAATAACAAGGTTTGGATGACGATTTTTCGCATCGAATTTTCTTCAGGGACGAAGCACAGTTTTCACTCGGTGGCTATGTGCACAATTAAAATTGTCGCATCTGGGGCAGTGAAAATCCTCATGTAACTTCTGAGAGACTGTTACATCCACAAAAAGTCACTGTATGGTGTGCAATTTGATCTGGTGGAGTGATTGGCCCACTTTTTTGAAAATGAAGAAGGTGTCACTCAAACCATCAATTCTCATCGCTATAGCCAAATGATTACCGATTTTTGGTCTGAAATTAATGATATGGAATTGGAAGAGATATGGTTCCAGCAAAATATCCACACAACATGACCCGTTTTGGCTTTATTGCAAGAAAAATTCCCAGGACGCGTAATTTCTCGTTTCGGCGATGTGAATTAACCACCGAGGTCTTGTGATTTATCGCCGTTGGATTTTTTTGTGTGGGGTTATGCGAAGGATCGTGTTTATTCCGATAATCCTCAGACTATGGACGATCTGAAAACCAACATCCGTCAAGCTATTGGTGAGATATTGCCCGAAATATGCCGGCGAGTCATCGAAAATTACCTCACAAGAAACGAATCCTGTAAGAGATCACGCAGAGGACAATTAAATGATGTTGTATTCCACGCATAATGGGAATGTCTAAGCATTATATTGAAGTAAAAATTTGATCGATATTTCAAATGAAAGAGTTTTTTATTCACGTTCACTTTTGAAAGCACACAATGGATAACAATGTACTACTCAAAGAATCTACATATGATGAATAAAAATAAATAATTCTGTGTTCTGTCATCCGAAAGTTAAAAAACTGTGCTATATTCACAAAATTATTAATTTATCTTATTACTTACTTTGAACTCTAGCGGATTTGTATATATTTGAAAAATAAAATTTGAAATGAAAATATCTCAGGAACTATCAAGCCGATTCTGTCCATTTTTGATCATAGCTCATATACATATAAAGATTCAAAACCTATCCTGAATATTTTAAGCTTCTGGTTTTTTTTCGAAAATTCGCTTTTTTTCCTCCAGTCGTCCATCCGAAAGGCAATCCTCACGAAATTGGGCATAAATGTTCGTTATTATTATATATTGTATTATTCATCCAAATACGGAATTTGATCTCGACCAGGTCAAAAATTTCGGATGTATTAGAAAAACATGGAAAAGCTTCAATTATGAATGAACGCGGCATCATTGGATCGATTTTTTCCATTTACGTACTAATTGGAGACATTTGAGCCTATTCTGAAAGTTTCAAGTCTCTAGCTTTTTCCGGTCCAAAGTTACAGACGGCTGGTCTGACAAAATAACGTTTGAACTCGAATTCTTTATCAGTCAGTCAAAGATCGTTTGAGACCATTTTCAGCTCGAAATTGAAAAATTACAAATATTTGGACAAAACCATAGCATGTTGTTCCGTAGAACAAGTGCGCATAAAGACTAATTAATCAGAGGAATCTATGATTAAAACTAATACACAACTTAAAAACCCACACTGCATAATATTTATTCGTTATTTTTCAATTTTACTGTTACATTGAATATTTCTATTTAAATGAATCAACAAGTAAGTAAGTTAAGTAACACCTTGTGGAATCCTTGTTTGAACAACATTAAAATTGCTCGGAACGAAACGCCACTCATTTAAGGATTCAATATATTAATTTTAATTGACAATTTATATTTGTTGGGTTTTTTATTCCATTTGATATTGTATAATGAGTTTTGATTTTATACGTCTATTAAATATAGGCAGTACTTATAAGAAATTAATTTAATGCTAAAAGTTTTTTAATAAAAATTTTTTTAATTAAAATTGTAGGAGAATAACAGATTAAATCTGTTTTGAAATTCAAAGTTTGAAATAATCCTTCTATCAAATGAAAAACCGCTTCTTATTATTTTAGCTTACATTCTTGCGTCAATTGAATTTTGTAGGCGCGCAACAATACTACTCTGTCAAGAAAGTACCGGGAATTTTCAATTAAAACAACAGTTTTACATTTAATTGTCAAAATTTATTGGGTCGCCGTCAAAATAGGCTCCATTTGCTCCAATACATCTATGCCAACGGCACTTCCAATTATCGAAACATTTTTTATAGGCGCTTTCCGGGATGGACTTTAGCTCTCGCGCCGAATTTTGTTTTATGGCTTCAATCGACTCAAAACGGGTGCCACGAAGGGGCAATTTTAGTTTTGGGAAAAGGAAAAAGTCGCAGGGAGCCAAATCCGGCGAATACGGTGGTTGCTGAAGCACGTTTGTTGTGTTTTCGGCGAGAAAGTCAGTCACAATCGTAGCTCGGTGAGAAGGCGCGTTATCGTCATGCGAAATCCATGAGTTGTTCGCCCACAAATTTGGCCGCTTCTTACGGATACGCTCTCGCAAACGTTTCATAACGCCTAGGTAATACTCCTTGTTTACCGTCTGACCCTCTGAAACGAATTCGTAGTGCACCACGCCACGGATATCGAAGAAAACAATGAGCATCACCTCCATTTTCGAGCGGCTTTGGCGTGTTTTTTTCGGTTTCGGCTCATTTTTTGCCACCCATTCCGATGATTGCTGGCTTGTTTGCATATCGTACTCGTAGACCCAGGTCTCATCACCAGTTATAATGCGTTCCATGAATGTAGACTCGGAATTACAGCGATCCAGCATGTCTGAAGCAACCTGTTCGCGATGACGTTTTTGAAGAAAATTAAGGTCTTTCGGTACGAGTCGTGCGGCCACCTTTCTCATGCCCAAAATATCAATCAAAATCGTACGTGCGGACTCGTGGGATATCTTAATATCATGTGCTATCTCTCTCAAGCTGGTACGACGGTTTTCCAGCACCCTTTCCTTAATTTTATCGACGTTATCTTCGATCGAAGCCGTCGATGGGCGACCACTTCACGACCGTACTTGAAGGCTCTGTACCACTGATATGCACGAGTTTTCGATAGAGCATTATCACCAAAGGCCTTTTGCAACATTTTCAATGCATCGGCACACGAAAATTCATTTGCAACACAAAACTTTAAACAAATTCTTTGCTCAACGTAATCACCCATAGTAAAAATCGGCACGCACTCTGACATCGACTGACTTAATCAGCTGTTGCAAACACACTAGTTGACAGATCCCGCTCAAGCTTGGCATAGTAATTAAGGACAGTGGTACCAACCTAGGAAAAAAAATTTTTACCTGCCTCATTGCCCCGCCATATTTAAATCGATAATTCCCGGTACTTTCTTGACAGAATGTATATCTTTCATTAATACCCGATCAAAGTGCAATTTCTGTACTCAACGTTGAACAGAGAAGTTTGAACTCTTCGTCCTTCTACTACTTCACATAGCAGATACTGGCATTTTTACATCTACCATAGATTCAGTTTCTAACAATTTCATCGTCATTCTTTTCAATATCAGTTGGTTTATTCCGCGATGCAAAAAATTCACGAAAAGCGCGAAAGGCAATTTTGCTTGAACGCCTGTTTTTATAATAGGTTTCAATTACTTTAACACATGGGTGGATGCTCAACTTTTTGACGATTCAATTTTCATTTGCAAATGACTGATGACGTCAAAACAAAAAGCTGACCAGAGACAACAATAGACTTTTGAACTCCGTCCAAACTTCAGATAACCATTATTTCATTCGGATATTTTAGAATGAAGAATCAAAATTTATTGGATGTTTATTTTCCTTACAATAAAATTCAATGAATAAATTATTGTTTCGTAAAATTTATATTTTATTAAGGTTTGAACACTTGTACAATATGGTAAATAATGCAATGTATGTGTGTTTACAGGTGGAGAAAAAGAAGATGACTCAACTTCTTCAAATTCTTCAACGTCAGCTGAACCAGCATGTATCCAATTACTTAATCACAAGAACAACTCAAATAGTTTTCCGTTCATTATAAAAGACGAGGAGAATGCAACTCAAGTAAGTTCAGTTCATTAACAATACAATTAAGCCGATATATTTATATAAATATATTCCATAAAATACTCAGTTCTGAAAATGCAGCGTATGTCTTTGAATGAAATTAATTAAGAACCTTTCAAATACCAAAACAGATTTATTCTGTTAGCTTCCTACAAATTTTAATTTCAAAAAATTTTATTCGGAATCTTTTAGAATTAAATCAAAGTCTTATAAGCACTGCATAAATTTAGTAGACATATACAATCAAAACTCATTATATAATATCAAATGGAATGAAAAAACCTAACGAAATATAAATTATCATTTAAAATTACTAAATAAACTTAAAGGAGATAAAAATTTGTTTCTGATCGTATATTTATGAAAATCAGATCTTTTTCAATAATTAAAAACATTATTTTAAGAACTTCCCCAAAACTTATTTATTTGAAATATTTAATATATTTAAATAAGTTACTTCAAAAATCTGTTGAATTGAACCTTTCGATTTGATAATGATCTTTTGCCCTCAAGTTGTAATCTGTATTTAGAGATCTTTTATTTAAATTTTTAAATTTAGATGGCGCTAATATATGGCTAATATCTAAGTGTCTCTATGTATAGCGAATATAGATACTTGACAGATTTGGCGGACATTCATTGCACTGATGAAAACCAACAAGTTTGAAACGTGCCCATATCTGTAATTTACCCCTGTGATCAACAAAACCTTATAGAGTTTGTTTGAATATATAATTGTTATAAAGATGTATGTTACACTGTCTCGATTTGTAGAACTTTCTGTTACCATAGCCCATATTCCTATTAATGATATTGGCTATAGATCCGTCGAATTAATTTATTTGAATTCAAACAAGTATTAATAAGGTTAGACAAGGGATACCCAGTGACAAAAAACATCCCTCATTTAACACATCATCTCCTGTGGGTCTACATTTCAACCGTAATAGTTTTCTATGTATTTTATTTGAAGAAACCGTTTTAAATTTAGTAATTGCAACGTTATTGTTCATATATAATAAATTTCTGTAAATTTTGTTGGGGTTGGAATGCTATTCGTGATATAATTTATACTGTCTAAATAAAACTTATTTAAATATTTACTGAGAAAAATATTAGCATCACTTATTTCAATTGAATCATAATCTAACGGGTGTTTTTTTCAGAGTGATTGAGCTTTAAATTGAAATAAAACACATTTAAATTAAGATTGAACCCAATTTTCTCTTATTTGAAAGACAATTTTATGACATTTATATTTTAAAAACAATTTCCGGCAAATGTCCACCACGACTAGCTCTAACGAACCGCATTCGACCAGACCAATTTTGGATCTCTTTTTCGAGTAATTCAGGCCTTATTTCATCAATAACACGAGTTATGTTGGCTTCCAAAGCGTCTATTGTTTCTGGTTTATCAGCATAAACCAACGACTTGACATAACCGCAAAGAAAATAATCCAGAGGAGTTATATCGTATGATCTTGGAGGCCAATTAATTGGACCATTTCTCGAAATAATGTTATCGCCAAATCTTTTTTTCAATGAATGGTTGCGGTAGCAGCATGAGGTGTAACACCATCTTGGTGGAACCAAAACACTTATGGGTCGATACCATTCAAATTTTGAAACAAATAATCATTGATCATCGATCTGTTACGATCATCATTCACTGTAACATTAGCTTCAGCATCGTTTTTAAAGAAATATGGACCGATGATGCCTCCAGCGTGTAAAGCACACCATACAGTGCATTTTTCAGGATGCAATGGAACCTGTAGAACTTCTTGGGGATTGTTTTCACTCTACATACTGCAATTTTTCTTGTTTACGTAGCCGTTCAACCAGAAATGAGCTTCATCACTAAACACAATTTTACGATAAAAAAGTGGATCAACTTCAAGCTGTTCTAGGGCCCAATCAGCAAACAAACGACGCTTATTATGGTCAAGTGGCTTTAGTTCTTGAACCAGTTGGATGTTGTATGGGTGTAGACTAAGATTTTCACACAAAATTCTCCATGTGGTGGATGTACAGAGTCCAACTTGTTGTGAACGTCGACGAATAGACAAATCTGGATCATCATTAACACTATAATTTACAGCAGCGATATTTTCTTCTGTACGTACAGTTCTTTGCTTTGTTGTTGTTGTTGCATTGAGTAAAGAAAATGTTGTCCGAAATTTATCGATAGTTCGACGAATAAGTTGTTCCGATGGACGATTATGCAAACCACAAATTTCACGAAGTGCTCTATAAGTTTGGCGAATAGAACATTGATTTTGAAAATAAATTGCAACAATATGTAAACGTTGTTGCTGCTTGAGTCTTTCCATGATAATTTGTCAATGCTTACTGAACAGAAATGTCAAAACAACATGGCTTCTATAATACTTTCTGTCAAATCACAGTTATTCCTATCGAAAAATTTATCACTCTAAAGAAACACCCGATACTTTATTTGAAGAAACCGTTTCATATTCAGTAATTTCATCGTTATTGTTCACAGAAATTTCTGTTAATTTTGTAGGGGTTGGAATGCTAGTTGTGATTTAATTTATACTGTCTAAATAAAACTTACCTAAATATTTACTAAGAGAAATATAAGCGTCACTTATTTTAACTGAATCATAATCTATGTCTACAATTTCATTATTCACAATTTGCTTTAACGTACGCCACATTTTTTTCTGTCCTTACGACACGCATCAATAGACCGTTCATAGTATTCCCCCTTTCTTTTGCCTTTTTAAACGGAGCACCCTATTACGTTTATCTTTCAAAATATACGGGGTTACTGGTAAACTAAAAAGTTTCATAAAACAAATCCCTCTCTTTCTGCATTTGCCTAACTTCCAAAAAAAGAACCATAATGTCTAGAGTCGATTCAACGTTTTCCAATAAAATTTTTGTATAAAATATCAACATCAACAGAGTTGTAATCCCAATATTTATTAATTAAGACCGCTTCGTTATCGGTTATTCTCATGGAGGAATAATTTCGTGTAAACGTTTCATGTAAATTTTTTCGTACTCCATACAAATTTCCACTTCGATGATGTCATGATCCGTAAACTTTGGAAAATCTTTATCAACAGTGTGCTTAATCGATTTATTTGATATTGTTAAATTAAACAGTGACTTTGAATTAGAAGTTGATTCTTTCCCCACTGAATCGAACAACTCTTCCTGATCATGAAAGATATTACAGATGTCATTTGCATGTTCCAAACATCACGGCTGATTTTCTTTTTTGGTCCCAGTTTAACTTCACTTGCCTTTTGCATCTTAATTCCTTCAACTCCTTTGGGTTTCCGAACCTACGACCTTTGCCCCTTCTATATTTATGTGCTCCTATTTTTCTCTCCGTGATTGGACGTCCAAATGTTGATTCATAAATGAGTGATTCAAAAATATGTGAACATCTGTTGTGGCTTGTCAAGATTTCACGTTAGGTGAGTGCGAAATATTCCTTTGATTTATCAAAGGTGTAAACGTAAACGTGTGTAGTGCAGAGCTGTCATCGGGTATTCGATTTTGGTGTGTCCAAACTAGAAATTAATTATTGAAAAACATCTATAACAACACACAAACATCAATTACAATAAAGAATAAAAGATATAAGAGATATTCATTCAGAATTTCGATTTCCAATTTAAACAACATACGTATATTGTTACCCAGCTGTGAAGTCAGGAGATAATAGGAACACGAATAAACAAAACGACTAAGGCTAGCCAAGACGAATTTTCATCGAGCTATGGAATCGGACTCAATAAATGCGATTAGAAGCTCAAAGGAAGAAGTAATAAAGAACAGAAAGGAAATCAAATCTACTATTGAAGCTACCGAAACAAGACTTTTGATGAAAGTGGAGGAATTGAAGCAAAAAGTTCATCATCTTGAGGGAGAAAATCAGGCGTTGAAACGTAAGGTAGAGACATTGGAGAGATATTCAAGGAAGAACAATATTATAATATTCGGCTTGAACAACAGAGAAAACTCACCTAATACTCTGAGTAAAAAACTCAACACACTGTTGGAAGTTGATGTTAGAGCAGATTACAATAATATATACCCCCTCAATAACACAGAAAAACCTCCTGTAAAAATTGAATTCCTGTCCTATTTAAAAAAACTTGAGATTTTGAGGCAGTGCAGAAAATTAAAAGGAACAGGTGTAGCCATCTCACATGATCTCACATATGAACAAAGACGTGAAAATAGGATTCTGAGAACCTACTTGAATAAAGCCAGAGAAGAACCTACCGATCGATCTTATATAAAAGGCAATAAATTATACGTCAACGATAGGGTGTACACAGTAGAAGAATTAGATCACTTGGACGAGCGCAACGCAAACAGTGCTCCTCCAACGCCGAATTTACGAAATCCTGAGAAAGAATTTGAATCTCTGGAGGAGGCAACCATCTTCAATTCACAGGGAGATCCTAAAGAAGCAGAAAACGAGAAAGCTGTTACTGATGTCAACACGCCGAAAACCATCAAGAAGAATATTAAAGCCATAGCTGGTGGACTGGCCTTGAAAGAGAGAACACGAAGCCAACGCTCAAACAAGTAGATTGAATCTAACACCCCTAGTTTATACATGTTTTGATTTTTTTGAATAAGTTTATTATCATTTTCGCCACTTGGCTGATGCTTTTATCTGTTCTCACGTTGGTGCTTTCAATTTAGCCAAACAAATGCTTGATGCTTCGTACTGGTTTCGTAAATTTTTTGATTTGTTGAATTAGTATACAATAGTTTTGATTACTTGATTTTGGCTCGTGCCTTCATTGACTCATACATTGATGCCTGTTTTTTCTTCGGTTATTTATTGGTCCAGTATGGATGCTTTTATTAGAGATTTTAAGGGTAATATGCCAGAGACTTTTGTGTGCGGGTCGTATGAGGATTGCGGAAACAAACTCAAATCCATAGGGGTTTTCGGTATACAACCAAAATATTTGTAGCATATCAAGGCATTTTGAGGATGTTCAGATTGATCTTCATCAAATAGATGAAGATTTTGATTGCTTGATCTTAACTGAAACCAGAATCATTGAAAACACCGATTTATATCGACTGAAAAGGTATGATCTGATATATAGCGGGGGTGCATTCAATCAAAATGATGGAGTAGTAATTTTCATAAAGAATTACTACAACTATAGTACACAAAATATCAAAATACACGAATCTACGGCAATAAAACTTACAGTTAAATTGGAAAAAAGTAATTTAGTTATCGTAGGGATATACAGGTCACCATCAACAAATATTCCAGCATTCAATGAGTGCCTTAAAAATTTCATTGGGGAATACTTGAATGATAACAGGAATCAGGTTATACTTGGAGGAGACATAAAAGTAAATATACTTTCTGAATCAGAAGATTCGAATGAGTACCTTAACATTCTGAATGAAAACAATTTAATCTCTCAAATAAATACATATACGAGAATTCAAGGAAATGCGCATTCATGTTTAGATCATTTATTCACTAGAAATATAGTTGACAAAATTATCCCAATCACGCTAAAAAGCTCTAGTAGCGACCATTTTACTACGATGCTTAAATTTGAGAATACTTCCGAAAAATCAGATTACAGTTTGGTGAACAAGCATACGAGAGATTCTAGAAAAATTAAAACACTGATTGCTGAGAAGACCTTGAGTGACTTCCTCCAGAACGAAGATGTAGAAATTTTGGCTGACAGTTTAACACAGAAAATCCAAATGTGTGTTCAGAAGTCAATGGTTAATATAAAACCTCTAAAAAAGAAGAAAATCTGGATTACTGGTGGTATAATAACATCCATCAACAGAAGGAATAAATTGAACAAAGAACGGCACAGAGATTGGAAGAACGTTGAACTGCAGAATAAATATAGAACTTATAGGAATAACCTCAATCTGCTCATAAAGAAAACAAAAGCAAAATTCTTCAAAGAAAAAATTGAAAAAAGTAAAAACAATCCTAAGAAACTATGGGAAACACTAAGGGCATCCACAAGTCAAGATAATAAAAAAACTGAAATAAAGGAAATTCGCCTACAAAATAACGTTATTTCAAATAATCCTTTGGAAATTGCAAACCACTTTGTTGATAAATATACCAACCTAGGAGAACAGCTGGCCCAGCAAATCATAGAACCAAAAAATTACAGAGAAAAGAGAAAACGCATTTCGAACACCATATATTTGGAAGAATGCACTGAAATGGAGATAAAGCAAATAATACACAAACTTAAAAAAAACAGGGCACCCGGGCTAGACTTTATAAACTCGGATACATTAAAAATTTTATGTGATAATGTATGCAAGCCAATATGTCACCTATCGAATGTAGTTCTGAGGAAAGGTACATTTCCTAGTTCGTTCAAAAAAACCAAAATTAAACCGATATATAAGAAAGGTGACAAACTAGAATGCCTAAACTACAGACCTATATCGTTGATTTCCTGTCTTGCGAAAATAATAGAAACTGTAATTAAATCACGTTTGTGCAAATTCTTGGAAAAATATGATATCCTTTCCCCACTGCAGTACGGTTTTCGAGAAGCTAGGTCCGCTCAAGATGCAATAGCGACTCTAACCACAAAAATATATAAATCCCTTGATGAAGGAAAATCATCACTTTGTATCTTCGTGGACCTGGCTACGATACCGTAAGCCATGAGAAACTTACTGAGACACTAGACGATCTGGGAATGAGAGGACCATGCCTTGAGTTATTAAAAAGTTATTTGGCAGAAAGAAGTCAATGTGTCGATATTCAAGGAACTTACAGTGAATTCAAAACCGTCAAATATGGTGTACCACAGGGCACTGTGTTAGGTCCTTGTCTCTTCAATATTTATCTGAATAATTTGTTTTTCCTTGATATCGAAGGCCAGATTGTAAGCTTTGCAGATGATACTGCTGTTTTCTATAATGGGAATAATTGGACAAACTTATTCAATAAGGCCCAAACAGATTTTTCAAGAATAAAAGAATGGTTCGACTCCAGGATTGGAGTTTTTTTTACATGTGTGTTCATTTATATGTGCCTATATGACATGAATATGATGCGCGGAGGAACATACATGCATACATATATTTCATGATTTTGAAATTATCATTATCCTGTAATCACCAAATTTTTCACCACACCGATTCATTCGTATTCATTTTTATCAATAGTTTTATTTTATATTGTCATCGACCATCTATGAGACTTTTATTTATTGATCTTATATGTTTCATTTCCACACACAAGTAGCACTAACTGCTTCTGTGGTATTATTTTATTCACAATCTGTATTTTATTCATAATCTGTATCTTTATTATTATGTGAATAAATTATTATTATTATTATACAACTCAAGGAAGGGAAGAATTTGCCATGGTTGTCGCCAATCTTCATTAGAAGAGGCACTTGAAGAAGAAGAAGAACATTCTCTTACGCAATTTGCAATTAATGAGTGTGGTACTATTAAAAAATCACACTTCATGTATGCACTATTGATGTGTCACAATCTTCTATGCCACCTTTTATCGCCAGCTAGAAAACTTGACTTTGATCCGCTCATGTTTAATTTATAAATACTGTCCTTCAGTCCAGCAGTTGATACTATATACTGAACCTTGCAATCTTTATAATCGAAACGAACCTGGTCTACATCTCTTATTAGTTGAGGAATTCATAGGATAATTGTCGGCAAATCATATTCATATCGATGATTCTTCAAGAATGGTTTCCTGGAAATCACATCAATCGAAGCGCTTATAGGGTAAACTGGTGCATAGTGGAACAGGTGTCATAGTGGAACAATTAGAATGTCCTGTCGGTGTCTTCCGCTAAAGATTTGTATAAATGGTTTTCCATTTCGTCACATGTCAGCATCCAATATCACTTCGAGATCTGACGCCAGAGCTGTTAATTTGGATGCAACGTTTACTAGGTCGTCATCTTAGACAAGAAGTTTTATTCTCTGATTAGGTGTTCGGCATAGTTTTAGTCTAAATTAGTTGCAGTTTCACCTCAAATTTGATCTAAGTGGTGCCTCAGATTATTTTGAAGGTAAGTGAAGAATGTTTATATTTAAATAACATCTTTTTTATGCGCGAAAATGGTCTCAAATGACTGATGAAGAATCCGAGATCAAATGTATTTCTGCCTGGCAGGGGCGTAAACATTCAATTTTCAAAAGGAAAGAGATAGAGACTTGAAACTTTCAGGGCAAGTTGGAGCCTAAATATCTCGTTTAAGTTGATACACTTAGCAAAATCGGTCCAATGGTTTGGCAGTTATTCACTTGAAGATTTTTTATTTATTTTCAATATTTTCGAAACTACTGATTCTATTGAAATGAAGTTCTGTATTTAGGCGAACACATAGATTTATGCCCGATTTCGTGAGGATTCGCCGTCCACGCGGCTAACTGGTGGTAAAAATTCCAATTTCCGAGTTAAAAGATCTAGATATTTCAAAGTCTCAGAATAGGTTTGGAGTCCAAATATATCAGTCATGTTTGAAAATGCACAGAATCCGCTCAATAAATCCTGAGTTATTATTATTTGTATTTTATTTTTCAAATATTTTCGAAAGTAGAAATCTGGTTGAGTTCAAATTTAGTATTCAGATGTGAAATAACGGTACCGAGGCTTATGTAAAATTTAGTCACCATGTATCACGATATTAAAAAAAAAAATTTCCTGTCAATATGTAACAATGCATATCAAAGGGAGAAAGATGGTGCCTTTTTAACCATCAACTTTTCATTTTCATGGGATATTCCGTTCTTCAGAAAAGTAGTTCGGAAATTGACGTTAATTTTACTTTCGGATAACAAAACATAGAATTCTGCAGTTTGTTTCATCATTTTCAATAATTATTTCACAGATGTAAAATTTTCAAGATTTTTTGTGACAAAACTTGAGGAGTTCCCCGGATTTTATTCTGGGACAGAATTATGAGGTCGCATAATGTGACAAAAAGGAATTATTCGAATTAGAAGCTTCACGATGATTTTTGAAACATACTCATTAATAACATTTTCTTTCAGATAATGGATTAAACAAGAGGGCGGAAAAAACCTTTCCTGAAATGTCTGCGAATGCTCATTCAGAATGCCGAATAAATGAAGAAAGTAGTTGAAGCAGTTATAAAAAATAACATAATAATTAGGAATATTGCAATTCAGTTTGGTGTTAGTGAAAGACTTTACAGAGACATTTGAGAAATACGTAAATATTTAAAAATATTTAGAAGGTTGGATTTTCAAAGGAAACGTGGTTTTCAGCTCTGGTAACGATAGATCCACCACAAGTTTCTCTGAAATTTTCAGCGTCAGATCAATGTCACCCAAAAAAATATTGTAACTCCAGAAGCTGTGACACCAAGAAAAAATGTCATGAGGAAGGAATATAGTTAAACCCTTTTAACTGATACTTCAATAATTAAAGAAAAAATAGCTAGAAACGAAGAAAATAGAAAACCAAAGACAAGAAAGGATTAAGAGGATCGAGGCAGCAAAGAGAAATTTATTTGAATCTAGTAGTGAAAGTAATAATTCAGTGAATGTAATCTGCGACAAATTCAGAAGTTTCTGAAGCACTTGCTGTAAAAAATGCAGTCAATTTCTAGAAATGAAGATATTATTCAAGAATAAAATATTATTTTCTAACTTGCAGTGCCTTTTCTCAGCTGGTGAAACAAAAAGAGTGGCTACGTAATGGATATTTGATTTTCATTCTGCTGATTTTAACATACTGATACTGTTTCGTATAATTTTCCATTTACTTTAAGGAGTACAAATAAGTTTCCGCCGTTTTATTGTAGATGGCGCGGCACGGAGTTTCGGTTAGCTTTCGCAGATGATAACCCGCTTAAAAAATAGTTTGGACAATCAAGAACAACATAACCTATTAATATCGTTGATTTTATATTGGTAAAATATCATTTTTATAAGTTGAAAATGTCAAAATTTGAGCCAAGTAAGCGTCATTTGCGGAAATATTAGTTTACTTCTTTAATTTAAAGAAATCTGCTGCTGAGGCGCATCAATTGCTCGTAGAAGCATATAGTGAGGGTGCTTTGAGTGAGGTTTCGAGAGTGGTTTCAAAAGTTTAAACACGGTGATTTCGACGTAGAAGACACAGATCGCAGTGGAAGGCTAAAAATTTACGAGGATGCAGAATTGGAGTAATTATTGGAGGATTCATCTCAAACACAAAAAGAACTTGCTCTAACATTAGAAGTCACTCAGCAAGCAGTCTCACATCGTTTAAAATCATTAGGAATGATTCATAAACAATTTATGTTAAAAAACGGCGGAAACTTATTTGTACTCCTAATATTATCTAACGATTTCTTTCAATTTGTGTAGAGGAGATACTTATTCATTCAATTCTTTTTCATAATCGAATTAAAAACTCAAACTATTTGAAATATAACGTAACTAATAAAAGCATCGAATAATGTCGTTTTTATTTATTTGGTATTCTCATCATAAACATAGTCTAGTCCTACTATGCACATGCTTCAGTTCCACTAAACAACAAGAGGTTGTTGCGTAATGGGACAATAGTGTACAGATGATTTCTTGATTTCTGTAAGCGTTATCATTGAAATTGTCAATAAACAAATTCAGTTTAAGTTAAGAGGAAATTTAGGGATGAAAAAAGGTGAACAAACAGACTTATCATTCCAAGTACAAAAATATATTCCCATTATACAAGTCTGCCCTATAGAATATAGAAATATACGAGCAAACAATGCACAAACAAATAAATATAGATATATTTAGTCTGCTATACTCGCAGTATGAATTATCAGTATGTGGAAGAAGGAACATATTATAAAATTGTATATTTATTTCTATCCCACAAAAATATTCATATAATAATTATCTAATAAAATAACATAAATAGAGGTTAATTCTTGATAGAAGGTATATAAAATTATATAAATATTTTATTTTGGTTAATAATTTTTATTTATTGGATTTTGTTATACCATTCGGATGTCTTATAATGAATGTTTATTTTATGTCATGATATAAGTGGTACTTATACGACATTATTTTAATTTATTTTCAGAAGTTATA
This sequence comes from Megalocaria dilatata, assembly GCA_034642435.1. Classification (NCBI taxonomy): domain Eukaryota; kingdom Metazoa; phylum Arthropoda; class Insecta; order Coleoptera; family Coccinellidae; genus Megalocaria; species Megalocaria dilatata. Next base: position 60,962,485 of record CM067857.1, read on the forward strand.
ATCATTAAATATAATCTTTTGGAATTAAATATGTAGAAGGCTAATTTTTTAAAAATTTTTAAAATATTTATATAATAATAATAGTAATTATCTGTTCTATCTTTCTCTGCATTCGATCAAGTTGAAATTTGACTTCATTTCTACACATCATAATCTATTTAGATATAAAATTTCTGAATGTCTTTTTGTAAAACAGCTTTAATGTTATTCTCCCTATTGAATATATATTATGGAAAGATAATATCCCCAATTTTCTAATCTTATCATGATCTTATTTCAAAATTAAAATTCATAGTTTCTCACTAAGATTGTTTCAGGAATCCAATGGAAAATCCCAACCTTTACAACTTACCTTCAGGAATCCACCGGAAAACTATTTCTTCATGTCTTGGAACTGGCCCTTAATTCGTAAACTCTCCTTATGGACATTTCTAGCTGGTTTAGCAGCTATGGTTGCCCTTGTGGTTGCTATGATATATTCTCTACCAAAAGTATGCAACCCTCAAGTGGACTGGTACCAAGGAAGAGTTTTTTACGAGATATTTCCGGCAAGTTTTTATGACACTAACAACGGCATGACTGGTGATTTCAGGGGAATCTCGAAGAATGCAGATTACATCGTGGCTCTTGGTGTTAGCGTAGTGAGACTGAATTCGATCTTCGAAACGCCTAGATATCCCGAAGATTACAAGAACGTTTCAAGCCTCATAAATATCGCGAAACCGCTTGGAAATATAAACGACTTCGAGAGTATGGTTAATCATTTAAAATCGAAAAATCTGAGTATTATTTTAGATTTGCCATTATATCCTTTGATTAAAGAACTATCGTTCGATAAAAGAAATATAATGAGGAATGTTAGCTCGGATGAATCATCCATAGATGTTCTCAGAGCTAATAATCAGAGAGATCCGGTAGAGGAAGCTCTTTTGCATTGGACTCGATTGGGCGTAAGAGGATTTTACTTGAAGGGATTGGAAAATTTAGCCTCAGATCCGAATCTTATATCTTCTCTAAGGCGATGGAAACGAATTATTGGTTTCGAAAGGATTTTCATCGTCAGTGAATCGTTTTTAAAAAGATTACCTTCAGAAGAAATTAAAGAAACGGTATTGAACCATATCAATTTGATCGATATAAGACTTGACATAGAAAAGGGTGCAAATGAAATCACCAGAAGATTTTATAATGTAGAAAATAGCACATTGTTCACAAAAGCTGGAAATCCGTGGATTCACTGGAGTGTAGGAGATGAAAACACTAAACGATTAGCCAATAGATTGCCACATGGAAACTCAACATTAGGCGCTCTTCTACTGAATTTGATGTTGCCAGGCAGTCCATCAATATTTTATGGGGATGAAATAGGTTTGCAGCAGATTTATGATCCTGACGGTGACAGAGAAGATTTAAAACACCTTCATCAACTGACTCCTATGGCCTGGCCAAATCTCAAACAGCGATCATTTTATTGGCTTCACGGGAAGAAGAGAAAAGTGGATTTTGAGCAAGGTGGTCTTATATCAAAAATGTCTTCTTTGAGGAGTGAATCTCCATCGATTTATATGAATTCGGTTTACAAGAACGAAGTGAATAAGGCAAATGCAGAAGTGAAATATAGCAAAGAAGATCTACTTGTTATTCAAAGATGGTATCCAAGAAGAAAATCCTACGTTATTGTGAGTAACCTAGGAAGAAATAAGATCGAAGCCGATTTGTCTACTTTGTTGTATAGAGGAGATGTTATAGTAGGGCCTAGGTCCGACTCACTACCTGGAACTATTTCATTCAAAGAAATTGTGTTATGGCCTGGAGAATCAGTTGTTATTGAACTGGAATAAGAAATTATGAAAATAAAGAATCTCCTGAAGAGTATTTACTCATGCAATAGGTTTTCTCTTTATTTATATCTGTAAGGTCGTGAAAATAATATGCAATGTGATTCCAATTTTCAAACTGAAATAAGCGTAATAACTGAAGAATGGTTCGTTGTGCTGAAATTCAGGAAACCCCCAGAATTAATTTTCGATAGATTTTTTATAAAGTTCGACATTCAATTTTTGAACTAAGGCTATAGAAAATCATCCAGAGTTTCACAGAAACATTTGAACCATAAAATAATCCAATCATATATCAAAGAATGTTCTTCACACCGATTGGAAATTTAAGTTCATTAAAAGTGATACAATAAAATAGGAAAAGGCTTTATTCTTGATAGGAGGAATGTAACAGAATTGGAATATCAAAACAGATTCAATCTGTCAGTCTTCTACAATTTTAATTTCAAAAAAATTTTAATCAAAAGCTTTTTAATTAATGTCTGATATGCACGGCTTATATTTAATAGACGTATCCAATGAAAACTCAATCCACAATATCAAATGGAATAAATAAACCAACAAATATAAATTGTCAATTAAAATTAATAAATAAATATGTGAAAGAGATAATATTTTGTTTCTGATCTTACCATTATGAACACCAATTCCTTTTCAAAAATATATGTATAATTTAAAGATTTCTCAGAAAATATAATTTATTTGAAACATTCAATATATTTAAATAAGTTAATTCAAAAATCTCTCAAAACATGCATTATAACTTCAAAAAACAATTAGAATTCTGATAATCACTTCATCGGCCTTAAGTCATATTTAAAAAATCAAAATCAACTAACAATAAATATAACTTACCTAAAAGTTGTCCTGGAATTATCGTTTAAACAACTTACTTTAAAATCAAAATATTCGTCACAAAAATCACAGAAAGCTGTAAGGTATTATAAGGTTTTCTTTAAGCCATTGATATTCCATAATGAGATTTTTATTCAAGCCTCAATATAATTATATATTATGTATAAAATCAAATAGAAAGAAATAAGAATTTGAAGATATACTACTCTGTCAAGAAAGTACCGGGAATTTTCAATTAAAACAACATTTTCACATTTAATCGTCAAAATTTATTGGGTCGCCTTCAAAATAGGCTCCATTTGCTCCAATACATCTATGCCAACGGCACTTCCAATTATCGAAACCTTTTTTATAGGCGCTTTCCGGGATCGACTTTAGCTCTCGCGCCGAATTTTGTTTTATGGCTTCAATCGACTCAAAACGGGTGCCACGAAGAGGCAATTTTAGTTTTGGGAAGAGGAAAAAGTCGCAGGGAGCCAAATCCGGCGGATACGGTGGTTGCTGAAGCACGTTTGTTGAGTTTTTGGCGAGAAAGTCAGTCACAATCGTAGCTCGGTGAGAAGGCGCGTTATCGTCATGCAAAATCCATGAGTTGTTCGCCCACAAATTTGGCCGCTTCTTACGGATACGCTCACGCAAACGTTTCATAACGCCTAGGTAATACTCCTTGTTTACCGTCAGACCCTCTGGAACGAATTCGTAGTGCACCACGCCACGGATATCGAAGAAAACAATGAGCATCATTCATTTTCGAGCGGCTTTGGCGTGGTTTTTTCGGTTTCGGCTCATTTTTTGCAACCCATCCCGATGATTGCTGGCTTGTTTGCATATCGTACTCGTAGACCCAGGTCTCATCACCAGTTATAATACATTCCATGAATGTAGAATCGGAATTACAGCGATCCAGCATGTCTGAAGCAACCTGTTCGCGATGACGTTTTTGAAGAAAATTCAGGTCTTTCGGTACGAGTCGTGCGGCCACCTTTCTCATGCCCAAAATATCAATCAAAATCGTACGTGCGGACTCGTGGGATATCTTAAGATCATGTGCTATCTCTCTCAAGCTGGTACGACGGTTTTCCAGCACCCTTTCCTTAATTTTATCGACGTTATCTTCGTTATCTTCGACCACTTCACGATCGTGCTTGAAGGCTCTGTACCACTGATATGCACGAGTTTTCGATAGAGCATTGTCACCAAAGGCCTTTTGCAACATTTTCAATGCATCGGCACACGAAAATTCATTTGCAACACAAAACTTTAAACAAATTCTTTGCTCAACGTAATCACCCATAGTAAAAATCGGCACGCACTCTGACATCGACTGACTTAATCAGCTGTTGCAAACACACTAGTTGACAGATCCCGCTCAAGCTTGGCATAGTAATTAAGGACAGTGGTACCAACCTAGGAAAAAAAATTTTACCTGCCTCATTGCCCCGCCAGATTTAAATCGATAATTCCCGGTACTTTCTTGACAGAATGTAATGCATGTTTTGAGATATTTTTGAAATAACTTATTTAAATAATTAAACTTATTGAATATTTCAAATGAATTATATTTTCTGAGAAGTCCTTAAATTATGTTTTGTATTTTTGAAAAAGGATTGGTTTTCATAATGGAAAGATCAGAAACAAAATATTGTCTCCTTCAAATATTTATTTATTAATTTTAATTGACAATTTATATTTGTTGGTTTATTTATTCCATTTGATATTGTATATTGAGTTTTGATTTTATACGTCTATTAAATATAAGCCGTGTTTATAAGACATTAATTTAATTCTAAGTTTTTGAATAAAATTTTTTTTGAAATTAAAATTGTAGAAGACTGACAGATTAAATCTGTTTTGATATTCAAAATTTTTTTTTAAAGTATTAGGAGTACAAATATTTTTCCGCCATTTTTTAACACAAATTAAATATTTATTATAGAAGAACGGTAGAAGACTGCTTGCTGAGTGAATTCTAATGTTAGAGCAAGTTCTTTTTGTGTTTGAGATGAATCTTCCTCCGATAATTCCTCCAATTCTGCATCCTCGTAAATTTTTGGCCTTCCGCTGCGATCTTTGTCTTCTACGTCGAAACCGTTTTTAAACATTTGAAACCGCTCTCGACACGTTCTCTCACTCAAAGCACCCTCACCATATGCTTCTACGAGCAATTGATGCGCCTCAGCAGCAGATTTCTTTAAATTAAAGAAGTAAACTAATATTTCCCGCAAATTACGCTTACTTGGCTCAAATTTTGATATTTTCAACTTATAAAAATTATATTTTACCAATATAAAATCAATGATATTAATAGGTTGTGTTGTTCTTGAATGTCCAAACTATTTTTTAAGCCGGTTATCATCTACAATAAAACGGCGGAAACTTATTTGTACTCCTAATAATATTTATCATCATTCGATGTAGTGTTGATTTTATGGTTCAATAATAATAATTATAATAGTTTATTTACCCTCAATTAATACACAAATATAAAGAATTAAAAAAATATATATTTATACAAAAAAAAAATAAATAAATTTTTATCTAAATGAATAAATGACATGGCAAACAAACAAGATGATGAACAGAGGCTCATTAATGAATAGTTCGCCTGTTAGTTTTAACACTAAGAAACCTAAACCATTTTACCAGCAGTCCCAAGAATGAAAAAAAAATCAACAAAGAATATACTACTCTGTCAAGAAAGTACCGGGAATTTTCAATTAAAACAACATTTTTACATTTAATCGTCAAAATTTATTGGGTCGCCTTCAAAAAAGACTCCATTTGCTCCAATACATCTATGCCAACGGCACTTCCAATTATCGAAACATTTTTTATAGGCGCTTTCCGGGATGGACTTTAGCTCTCGCGCCGAATTTTGTTTTATGGCTTCAATCGACTCAAAACGGGTGCCACGAAGAGGCAATTTTAGTTTTGGGAAGAGGAAAATGTCGCAGGGAGCCAAATCCGCCGAATACGGTGGTTGCTGAAGCACGTTTGTTGAGTTTTTGGCGAGAAAGTCAGTCACAATCGTAGCTCGGTGAGAAGGCGCGTTCTTTGCTCAACGTAATCACCCATAGTAAAAATCGGCACGCACTCTGACATCGACTGACTTAATCAGCTGTTGCAAACACACTAGTTGACAGATCCCGCTCAAGCTTGGCATAGTAATTAAGGACAGTGGTACCAACCTAGGAAAAAAAATTTTACCTGCCTCATTGCCCCGCCAGATTTAAATCGATAATTCCCGGTACTTTCTTGACAGAATGTAATGCATGTTTTGAGATATTTTTGAAATAACTTATTTAAATAATTAAACTTATTGAATATTTCAAATGAATTATATTTTCTGAGAAGTCCTTAAATTATGTTTTGTATTTTTGAAAAAGGATTGGTTTTCATAATGGATCAGAAACAAACTATTGTCTCCTTCAAATATTTATTTATTAATTTTAATTGACAATTTATATTTGTTGGTTTATTTATTCCATTTGATATTGTATATTGAGTTTTGATTTTATACGTCTATTAAATATAAGCCGTGTTTATAAGACATTAATTTAATTCTAAGTTTTTGAATAAAATTTTTTTTGAAATTAAAATTGTAGAAGACTGACAGATTAAATCTGTTTTGATATTCAAAATTTTTTTTTAAAGTATTAGGAGTACAAATATTTTTCCGCCATTTTTTAACACAAATTAAATATTTATTATAGAAGAACGGTAGAAGACTGCTTGCTGAGTGAATTCTAATGTTAGAGCAAGTTCTTTTTGTGTTTGAGATGAATCTTCCTCCGATAATTCCTCCAATTCTGCATCCTCGTAAATTTTTGGCCTTCCGCTGCGATCTTTGTCTTCTACGTCGAAACCGTTTTTAAACATTTGAAACCGCTCTCGACACGTTCTCTCACTCAAAGCACCCTCACCATATGCTTCTACGAGCAATTGATGCGCCTCAGCAGCAGATTTCTTTAAATTAAAGAAGTAAACTAATATTTCCCGCAAATTACGCTTACTTGGCTCAAATTTTGATATTTTCAACTTATAAAAATTATATTTTACCAATATAAAATCAATGATATTAATAGGTTGTGTTGTTCTTGAATGTCCAAACTATTTTTTAAGCCGGTTATCATCTACAATAAAACGGCGGAAACTTATTTGTACTCCTAATAATATTTATCATCATTCGATGTAGTGTTGATTTTATGGTTCAATAATAATAATTATAATAGTTTATTTACCCTCAATTAATACACAAATATAAAGAATTAAAAAAATATATATTTATACAAAAAAAAAATAAATAAATTTTTATCTAAATGAATAAATGACATGGCAAACAAACAAGATGATGAACAGAGGCTCATTAATGAATAGTTCGCCTGTTAGTTTTAACACTAAGAAACCTAAACCATTTTACCAGCAGTCCCAAGAATGAAAAAAAAATCAACAAAGAATATACTACTCTGTCAAGAAAGTACCGGGAATTTTCAATTAAAACAACATTTTTACATTTAATCGTCAAAATTTATTGGGTCGCCTTCAAAAAAGACTCCATTTGCTCCAATACATCTATGCCAACGGCACTTCCAATTATCGAAACATTTTTTATAGGCGCTTTCCGGGATGGACTTTAGCTCTCGCGCCGAATTTTGTTTTATGGCTTCAATCGACTCAAAACGGGTGCCACGAAGAGGCAATTTTAGTTTTGGGAAGAGGAAAATGTCGCAGGGAGCCAAATCCGCCGAATACGGTGGTTGCTGAAGCACGTTTGTTGAGTTTTTGGCGAGAAAGTCAGTCACAATCGTAGCTCGGTGAGAAGGCGCGTTCTTTGCTCAACGTAATCACCCATAGTAAAAATCGGCACGCACTCTGACATCGACTGACTTAATCAGCTGTTGCAAACACACTAGTTGACAGATCCCGCTCAAGCTTGGCATAGTAATTAAGGACAGTGGTACCAACCTAAGAAAAAAAAATTTACCTGCCTCATTTCTCCGCCAGATTTAAATCGATAATTCCCGGTACTTTCTTGACAGAATGTTTACACATATATCGAAGCAGGATGACCAGACAACCAAGGAAACCAAACATTTTCACCCACAATAGAAGAAAGGTGCAGCATGCATCATCTAATCTTGAGGACAAAGTATCATAATCGGTTCAAAATAATAGTCAATTTCGGGAAACTATTGTCAAACTTTGGGGAAGCACTTGAATAATAAATGTCTTAAAACGGTTTTCAACACTCGGCACAATTGTCAAATCCGGAAAAGCATAGCATCTAGCAAACACTTGAAACTTTTTACTTTGGTCCAGTTACAGAATCACCAGGTAAGTATATTTTTATATACCACTATTCACTGAATCATGTATTCGTTTTCTATCAGTATTAAGAAGCCATGTTTTAGTTTTCATTACAAATGATCTGTAGCTGTTTACTAGTCTCAGCTGCAAAGGTAAGAAAGCAAGCATCCTGGGTGCCAGGAACGACCAGCACCTTCGTCCTGCTGTTTTGAGGGCTCGATGTGTCTGAAAACTGGTAAGTTTATATCCTGTCAAATGGGTATGTTGTAGTGGCCGAAGTAAGATCTTTTTCTTTTTTATAAGAGCAATAATTTTTGAGAAGTATAACTGTCTTACATCCAGCACTCTTGATATCTTATAAAGTTCATCAGTGGGGAAGAGAAGGCTCTTTCCACGTATGATCTTGAGTAGCAGTCTTTGAACAATGTTGAGTATCTCTACATGAGTTCCATGAGCTGCACCCCAACCAACGTTACCATATGATAAGTGAGACTGAACTAATGCAAAATACACCTTCATCAACTGAGTAACATTTATTTCTTTTTTTAGGTTTCTGAATATATGAAGAAGACCGCGGAGTTTTTTCGCGACATATTCACATTGATGATCCCAACGCATATGCCTGTCAATATGAATACCAAGATACTTAATGTGTCCTTCTGGATGTTCAAGAATAAAGTTTTGGTTATCGACTTTGAGGGGTCCCAAATTAGGAAGTTCCGATTCATATGCTGTAAATGGTGGGTAAAATGTTCAATGTAAGTTTATTCCTTCTAATCCAATCCGAAAGTTTCTTCAAGTCTTTTTCAGCACTAACTTTGAGGTTTTCCCATATCCTGTCCTCGCAGAGCACAGCTATATCATCAGCAAAACTTATGATCCTCCTAGACACCTTCATGTACAACATATCATTTATGTAGATAATAAACAGGAGTGGACCTAAAATCGTACCTTGGAGGACTCCATAGGTTACAGCTTCCTCTCTACGATTCATTTCCTGAATTTGTACTATCTGCTTTCTATCTGTTAAGTAGCTTCTGAATAATTCTAAGGCAATTCCTCTCATACCATATTTATGCAATTTATTTAATAATATTTCGTGGTTTACGTAATCGAATGCCTTAGATAAGTCTGGGAAAACGCAAGGAATGGGCAGTTTTTTGTCTAGTCCATAATTAATCAGTTTCGTTAAATCTCTTATAACTTCCTCAGTCGATATACCGTCTCCAAAACCGTATTACCCTTCAGACATTATTTTATTCCTTGTTAAGAAACCCAGCACTCTATTTCTCATCATTTTCGCCAAAATTTTGGCCACATCTGAAATTAAAGTAATGGGTCTATAATTGGATATCTCTAACTTATCACCACTTTGGTATATGGGGTTAATAACACCTGTTTTAAGAGTGTTTGGAAAGCATCCGTGAATGAAGCATTCATTAATAATGTGAGCTAAGGGCGCAGATATGTTCGTTTTTATACTATTGAGCGTATCTGATCGTATTCCGTCATTACCAGGTGCCTTTTTAAGCTTCAAATCACCTATCATGGTTTCAATCTCTTTGGCATCAGTAGGTATAAGGAAGATTATGTCTCTCACGAAATTAACACCTTCATCTACAAAATCTTCAGGCTCAGTTATCTGTTCTGCATAATTCCCTCCCATTAGAGAGAAAAATCAATTAAATTCATCAGCGATCTCAGACCTGTCGAGCAGAATGTTACCTTGTTCACTTTTTATCTTTTTAGATCCTTTTCAGGTGAATTTTTAGTGTAGATCTTCTTAACCTGGTTCAAAATAATTTTTAATTCATTTCCACTCCTTTCAATGCTGTCGCATAGATATTTGGATTGTTCTTCGACAACTCAATTAGTTTAAGGAGTTTTTTTTTATATATAGCATATTTCTTTTTCAGGACATATTCAAGTGGATCCTTCCGGAGTTGCGAGCCGATTCTTTTCATTAATTGACCCTAACAGAGCCTTCGTAATCCAAGGACTTTCCGACATCTCCCCCTGACTGCCTGTCAATATTTTTGTATTATTTTGTAAGTTCTCTGCCTTTGTATTAGTGTCCTGTTCAGAATATACACTAGACCAACACTCATTTTTTAAATCAAAATACAAAGAATCATAATTTATTACTTTCTTTTTATAAACATTCTGTCAAGAAAGTACCGGGAATTATCGATCGGAACACGTGTTGCAAACTAGCGGGCTGAAGTGAAAATAACTGGAGCCAAATAAATTTCCAGTTTCCTATTCAATTGTTGGAAACATGGACAAACCTCGTTTATTGATATATTTCGAAGTTTGTCAAGTGATTTCATAGACTATACCAAACTCTATTTTTATCTTGTACTGATCCTTTGAGTCCTTCCAACTGATGGGTTTACTCCCAAGAGTTGAAAATTAGGAGTTGAAATCAAAAAATATAGCGACAACTTATCAATGGATTCTATTCTGGGCGCCGGTAGACGTAGTGGACAAAACTTTACACTTATCACTTAAAGGGTGATGTAAAAATAAGTTAATATCCAAATTGATCATCTGGGCTTTTCAGTCGACTCGATTTAGTGCAGATTTAAAAATATTTCAAAATAAAAATGGATACTTTTCACAAACTTGTTAGCATATTGGCAAATAAATCAACTATTAGGCATTATTAATCTTTTTAACTTTTCAACTCGTTTGCTTCTGTGTAAAAGTGAAAAACTTCTTCTTAATTTTCATGAAGCTTTGCACAAGAATCAGATACTTTGCGTAATGGATCACCCGATCTTTTCAACATTATTAATTCACTCTAAGCCTCGAATAATACTTGTTAAAAATGTTTTTTTTTCTTGAACAAAAATTGAAATTAAAGCGATATTAATATTAGCTCGATAGATATACACACTATGAAACTCTCATTCTTATACATTCTGTCAAGAAAGTACCGGGAATTATCGATTCAAATCTGGCGGGGCAATGAGGCAGGTAAAATTTTTTTTCCTAAGTTGGTACCACTGTCCTTAATTACTATGCCAAGCTTGAGCGGGATCTGTCAACTAGTGTGTTTGCAACAGCTGATTAAGTCAGTCGATGTCAGAGTGCGTGCCGATTTTTACTATGGGTGATTACGTTGAGCAAAGAATTTCTTTAAAGTTTTGTGTTGCAAATGAATTTTCGTGTGCCGATGCATTGAAAATGTTGCAAAAGGCCTTTGGTGATAATGCTCTATCGAAAACTCGTGCATATCAGTGATACAGGCCTTCAAGGACGGTCGTGAAGTGGTCGCCCATCGACGGCTTCGATCGAAGATAACGTCGATAAAATTAAGGAAAGAGTGCTGGAAAACCGTCGTACCAGCTTGAGAGAGATAGCACATGATCTTAAGATATCCCACGAGTCCGCACGTACGATTTTGATTGATATTTTGGGCATGAGAAAGGTGGCCGCACGACTCGTACCGAAAGACCTGAATTTTCTTCAAAAACGTCATCGCGAACAGGTTGCTTCAGACATGCTGGATCGCTGTAATTCCGATTCTACATTCATGGAACGCATTATAACTGGTGATGAGACCTGGGTCTACGAGTACGATATGCAAACAAGCCAGCAATAATCGGAATGGGTGGCAAAAAATGAGCCGAAACCGAAAAAACCACGCCAAAGCCGCTCGAAAATGAAGGTGATGCTCATTGTTTTCTTCGATATCTGTGGCGTGGTGCACTACGAATTCGTTCCAGAGGGTCAGACGGTAAACAAGGAGTATTACCTAGGCGTTATGAAACGTTTGCGTGAGCGTATCCGTAAGAAGCGGCCAAATTTGTGGGCGAGAACTCATGGATTTTGCATGACGATAACGCGCCTTCTCATCGAGCTACGATTGTGACTGACTTTCTCGCCAAAAACTCAACAAACGTGCTTCAGCAACCACCGTATTCGCCGGATTTGGCTCCCTGCGACTTTTTCCTCTTCCCAAAACTAAAATTGCCCCTTCGTGGCACGTGAGTCGATTGAAGCCATAAAACAAAATTCGGCGCGAGAGCTAAAGTCCATCCCGGAAAGCGCCTATAAAAAATGTTTTGATAATTGGAAGTGCCGTTGGCATAGATGTATTGGAACAAATGGAGCCTATTTTGAAGGCGACCCAATGAATTTTGACGATTAAATGTAAAAATGTTGTTTTAATTGAAAATTCCCGGTACTTTCTTGACAGTATAATTATATGTCGCCTGTTCCCGTGTCGGAAAACCATCAACATTATTTATTTACGCGCCAGAACATAAAACTAAAAATATAGTTTATCAAAAACCATTAGAACAGAGAGAAGTAGTGAAGGGTATAGAGGCTATTAGTTGCTTTCTAGAGCGCGCGTGGTGTTGAGCTCAGTGTTTACTTCCAAATGCAAAATTGTTCAATAGCGATTTGTAAAAATATGAGTGAAATTGAACCCTATGGAATAAACACTATTATGAAAACATATATGTTGTTTTTTATTTAATAAAAATTAGTAAAGTCCTCAGGTATGGCGAGACCAGGGAAATAAGGATTCATTTTTATATGGAGGATATTATAAATTCCAGTTCAAATTGAATAGGTACTCATACATAAGATAGGTCAGCTATACAAAATAAAGTAGTGCATCAAAGCTACGCTAAGGCGGTACGAAGTTCGCCGGGTCAGCTAGTAATAATATAAAAATATTTTCAAAGATAGGAGTTCATTAGAAAGGTTGAATTTTAACATTTACGAATTAAAAACAACATCATTCAAATGATTCAGTACTTTGTCGATTGTTTGAGGTTCAATTTCATGAAAGGTAAATTCGATTTCGTTTTTCAAGACATCAATCGTTTCTGGATGGTTAGCGTAACAATTATCCTTAATGGATTCCCATAGCAAATAGTTCTCCTAGACGAAAATGGGCTTCATTGCTAAAGATAATTTTTCTGCGAAAACGAGTATATAAGAATGAGAGTTTGATAGTGTGTGTATATCTATCGAGCTAATATTAATATCGCTTTAATTTCAATTTTTGTTCAAGAAAAAAAAACAATTTAAACAAGTATTATTCGAGGCTTAGAGTGAATTAATAATGTTGAAAAGATCGGGTGATCCATTACGCAAAGTATCTGATTCTTGTGCAAAGCTTCATGAAAATTAAGAAGTTTTTCACTTTTACACAGAAGCAAACGAGTTGAAAAGTTAAAAAGATTAATAATGCCTAATAGTTGATTTATTTGCCAATATGCTAACAAGTTTGTGAAAAGTATCCATTTTTATTTTTAAATCTTTTTAAATCTGCACTAAATCGAGTCGACTGAAAAGCCCAGATGATCAATTTGGATATTAACTTATTTTTACATCACCCTTTAAGTGATAAGTGTAAAGTTTTGTCCACTACGTCTACCGGCGCCCAGAATAGAATCCATTGATAAGTTGTCGCTATATTTTTTGATTTCAACTCCTAATTTTCAACTCTTGGGAGTAAACCCATCAGTTGGAAGGACTCAAAGGATCAGTACAAGATAAAAATAGAGTTTGGTATAGTCTATGAAATCACTTGACAAACTTCGAAATATATCAATAAACGAGGTTTGTCCATGTTTCCAACAATTGAATAGGAAACTGGAAATTTATTTGGCTCCAATTATTTTCACTTCAGCCCGCTAGTTTGCAACACGTGTTCCGATCTAGTCTAGGGTAATTTGCGCTCGTTCGTAGGATGAAATGCGTTAATAAGTATAGATTATAGATTGGAGTCCCGTATATGGGATGATAATAGGAGCGTTTTTAGTTTTTACTGAAATAAATCAAACTGATTGTGTTAATAATTTGTCTTTGGAATTTTGATTATAGCTTTGTGGGGACTATTTTCAGAACAAATTTTCAGGATTCAGTTGATCCAGAATTTGGACACAAGGCAGTGTCCAGCATATAGTTCTTAATAAACATATATTATTATTATAATTATTATTAACATTCAAGAGACTTTGATAAATGAGAATAATGATAACTCAAAATTATATAATAAACAAGATTTGCGAATGTTTCTTCAATATTACGTTTTCTTTTCAGTAGAGACTTGTTTAATCATTTTTTAAAACGAAAAGGTATAGAGCAAATACACAAAAAACTGGTCTACTCTGCAGGAGGTATTGTACGATTTACTATATGAAAACAATACAGTGCCCACCCTTGAAATTATTCGCGATAAATTGAAAGATTTCATCCCAGTATGACTATAAACCTTTACAGACACTACGAAATAACTTCAGATATCAAAAATTGACAGCAGAATGATGATTTTCTATTGTATTGTTGCGCTTGCGGCTCAAAATGTGCGTCCAATGAAAGAACACCGAATGGCAAAAAGAACTATAATATATTTGGATAAAACCTGGTTAGATACTCAAGACGTAATCAAATGGGAAGAGACTGTAAAAAAAATAATAAATAATCTAATTCTAGGGTTTGCAAAAGTAATTTTTTTACATGCTGGGAATGAACTAGGACTTGCTGCAGAAGCATTGCATTTATCTTCTAAAATAATCTGCGTCAAAAGTTGAGGATAATAATGTTTTCCGAAACTGCATATTTTCTGTTTCATCCCATTTTTTTTTAATTTCATAAATTTACAACGATTATAGAAACGTGTTCTGGTTCAACGTGAATCGACCGTTAAGTTTAATAACCTTTTGTCCATCTGTTTCAGAAGTGCACTTACTGATGATTTTCTCTTCAATCTTAATTTCATTCTTCATAAGATCAAACGGTTCTACGCAATTAAAAATCAAATTTTCATTATGCGAAGACAAGTTTGTTCGAGGATGATGCCACCAGAGACCTTGATTCAGGCTTGTCGAACAAAAGTGGCAAATGCCTTATTTCTTCAATAATTAATAATGCCAAACTGTTTATTGGCATGATATTTTCCACTGGAACTATTCATCAAAGACCCAATAGTAAATCACGTACTACAAGAAGACTGTTTTCTTAAATCTTTCTGTGAGAACACGCCTCTTAGCACTTGCAGAATTTGTTTTCGAAACATCTTCAAGATCCCACACGTACTTCAATTTCCCTAAGCACACTCAGAAAAAGTCTACACGAAGACAATCTAACATTAAGACGCTTGTTAAAAAGAGTTCTACTCACTTGCGAGCACAAGTGTCAAAGATTAGAGGAGGCAATGGTGCGTGTGCACTGGCGAGATGAATGGCGATAAGTACTTTTTACTGACTGGTTCAGATATGGACAATTTTCTAGTAGTCGACATTTACGACTGTGGACACGTCGATTCATATGGAATTGTCGTATGGGACCATTCATATTAAACCTGTTCAAGAATTCCATCTCTTTCGAAAAAGCACAATTGTGGTTTGGGATGGAGTTGGTTTGGATAACACAATTGACTTATTAGTACTTCCGAAAACCATTACGTCTGAGACATATTTTGATGAACTTATCAACAGAGATGTTCCACAATTTCACGCAGCTATTGGCGAAAATTTTTTTTGATGATAATAGCACGGCCACACAGATCCCACCAGATGATTACTGCTAGAGAAAACCAGGGTAGAAACTAGGATAACCTCCGGATTCTCTGTCCAAATCTAATCGAGCACACTTGGGACCCAAGACCAAATAAATGGTTTTCCAATAAGGGGTTTCATTTTGAAATTGAAAAAACAGTATATTTTAAGAGAAATCAATAGATGTTAATTTCATTTTAAAGAGGAATAGTATGTTATTAACAATGGAAAACGGCTACGGTTGCAGCAAAATATCCTTTTCATGATCAATTCGCACATTTGCGGCTGTATGTCCTCGATAACTCCACGAATCTTCAAGGTCTTGAATCGATTGTGGAGTATTCGCATAGACGTCGCCCCAAAGAAAAGAGTTTAAAAGGGTTAAATCACAAGATGTCGGTGGTCAATTTTGATCACCTCTTCGAGAAATAACACGGCCAGAAAACTTTTCTTGCGAAATTTCGATTGTTTCGTTAGTTGTGTAGCACGTAGCGCCGTCTTGTTGAAAATGAACGTCGTCCACATCAATATCTTCCAATTCCGGCCATAAAAAATCATTAATCGTACCTCGATGCCGCAATCCACTCTCGGTGACAGAGCCATCAGACTAATTTCCGAATAAGTAAGATCCAATCACACCACCAGCCCAAAAACGCACCAAACAGTGACACGTTGGGGATGGAGCGGCTTTTCAACAATCATTCTTTAATTTTCCAAGCCTCAACGGCGACAATTCTGCTATTTAATGCAACCTCCGTGGTGAAAGTGGGCCTCATCACTGAAGATAATTTTCCGATGAAAATCCGGATCATTTCGATGCTTTTTAAGGACCCAATCAGCAAAGATATGACGTTGCTGGTGATCGACCGGCTTGAGTTCTTACTTTAACTGAACTTTAAAAGCTTTGAGACCTAAGTCTTTATGCAAAATACGGTATAATGTAGTTTGTGAAATGCCTAATTCCAAAGATCGACAAGTAATCGTCAAACCTGGGTTTTCGTCAACACTATGGGCTGCAACAGCAATATTCTCCGTTTTTCTTGAGCGACGCACATGGTTTCGATTCTTCACATCATTAACTGTCCCAACAGCTAAAATTTTTCCACCAGTTTGATTATTGCCAGTCGAGAAGGGGCTTCAGAAAGACTCAAAAGTGCTTTAGTTTTGCAAACTGCGACTGCAAAATTTTTCCCATTTTTGTAATGGACTTAACAATTTCAATACATTGTTGAAGAGTGTATCGTTCCATTTTTTAATAATGCGTTACTTTTTACTTGTCAAATGTCAAAAGATGACAGCTTCAAAAGTGACAGCTGCCAGATAGCGGACTATTTAAAAAGAAACCTCTAATTGGAAAACACTTTACAAAGAACCCTTGATGCACACAGATTGCAGCTGGAAACGCTTCAACAACAATTTGATGAAAATCATGCTGAAAAGAGTCTAAGCAGTTACTGATGAACCTGGTGTCATAATTTGTATTGAAGGTGAATACAAGTATGAATTTTTAAAATTTTCCGAATTTCGTTTTTTTGTGAAATTTTATTCTTTTTCCAAATATTATTATATATTTTTGTTATTGTGAATACATAATTTCTTTATATCTTAAAACACTCTAAATATACATATTTCACCAGTAAATTGGGTTTTCTGAAGAGAAAATACAAAATTATTTCAATATTCTTAACATTTGAGGAGCAGTTTATGAATAAGTCCTGTGCGAATTGCCATTGAGCTGAGTTTTTCGAAAATAAGGTTTTTGCAACAACTTGTCACCAATGTTCTCGAAATTCGGTGATTATTATGGATAAGACATCATACGACACCCGCATTTTACATAAAATACCGAATACGTCAACTAAAAAGTCGGATATATTAGAATTTCTGAATTCTGAGAACCAAATTTAGAATATTATGCCGACAAGAAACAGTACTATCAGACCGAATTAAAGCCCGAAAATTCGACAACGAATATCCGGTAAATCAGCTTTGCACAGAACATAGACGTTCACTATTAAGATTACAACCCCTGTAGTACGATTGTAATGAACTTTTTTCTGCTAAGTTGAAATGAAAGAAAACTGTTTGTAAAACAATATTTTATTATTCACAGTTAAGAACTATTTTCTCCTGAAGGTGGGCCTGAAAAATGAAACAGATAGATATACCTTCTACGGCACCTTCTACTTGAATGCTATACAAAATGAATTTGTCACTGCAGGTAGTTTTCAGTCACAGACTGTAAAAGAAACATACATAATCTGGCTCGTGAATTAACTTAAAAGTTCTGAGAATAACCAACAGCAGACAAATTCTTAGGACACATTGGCGTAGATAACCACCTTATTGTATTTTCAGTCCAACAGAACTGATTTTGGGAATAATTGATAGCCAATCAATCACCTTCAAGGATGCTACAATAATAGAGAAAGTGAGAGAGGTTTTAAATAATTTGGTTAATGATGTTTGGCAAAATTCTGTGTCTTATGTTATAAAAAATTGAAACTTTTTTGCAATGAAATCTATTCCTACAGTTACTTTGAAACCATGAAATTAGTCATGGTACCACAGGTACGGATTAAGAAAACTTATCACAATATTTTAAAACAAAATTTATATCAATATAAATGATCCTTAAGAAGAAAATAAAATATGGTTTTTGATGGCTTATATAAAAGGTTTCAGCAGTAAGATTTCTAATGGTCTTCATAAAATTGGAATTGATTCTTCAGCAGTAAACAGAAATAATTTAGCTACGATGTTGGTGAACAATAAAGAAAGGAACCCCAACGTTTCTGAATCGGGGATTTATCAAATTAAATGTGATGATTGTAATGCTACATATATAGGACAGATAGGTCGATGTTAACAACATAGAATCAGAGAAAATACGATGTCTATTTTGAAAACCCAGAAATCAAGCAGTGTTGCAGAACATTGAATATAAAATAATAATTTTTTCAATGAGAAAGATGACATTTTTCTATATAATGGTAATAAGGATGAATTAATGGACTATTTGGAGATTCTTTCAATCAAAAAAGCCGTTGAGAAAAGGGAAAATTTTAAAAATTCCCAAATACTATTCGGCAACGCCCCTATATTGGATACTGTTATTTCCATGCGCCATAAAAAACACAGATGTGTAATTAAAGAACATTTTTCAATTTTAAGTTTAGTTCCTCTTTGTACTCCTTTGAAGATGGTCGAAAGACCGAAACACGTGTCAGGATTCTGAATAAATTGTGAAATATAAAAACTGTGTGAATTATTTTAAATAAAATTTTTATCATGTTTCACCTATAGCCAACCGCATACTCCATTCATGTAAACCCTATGTATCATTCTAGCCATAAACACCCCAAATTTGCTCTCTTCACAAGCAGAGCTGAAATAAAATAGTAAGAAATCCCTAATTAAACAACTTTAAAGGTATACACTTATTATGATGATGAATGATGAATTTATTGTTAGTCTGCTATTAAGTTAGGTAATTCATAAGGTGATTTCAATGCTGCATAATGAATTAACTAAGCCACACTCGATTCACCACCCGGCTCCTTCTTCTTCTTCTTCCGTCTTCCACTTAGGCTTGGAGCCTGTTCTTCTTCGATGATGTCTCTATTCGGTGCGTAAGTTATCACTCCTTCTCTTTCTGGGTCGCCCGATACTTCTTCTTCCTAGAGGTGATTTATCTCTTGCCTTCTTCACCATTCAGTCTTGCCCCATTCTTTCTATGTGTGCGTTCCATTATTCCTTTCTGTTGTTTACGGAACCACCCGGTTCCGTATGTACTAAAAACAACCGTGCTTATCCGACAAAGATCATGCAAAAAGTATTATAAGTTACTGAGATATCGCGGTAAAAGGTTGAAGTTAAGCTTGATAGTTGTGTTCTGGAAAGAGTTTTGTAAACAGTCCTGATGTTTCGTTGCATACCGGGTGGAACACATAAAACATTTCAGTAGGATATTTCCGTAGGTATGAATTTCCTTGGAATATGGCGAGATGGGTCAATTTTCATTTGGAGGGGGACATCTTTTGATTGCAAATTAGTAGGTGTACGATCACCCCCCTCGAGAATCTTAAATGTCAATAACGGTCGAGTGACATATCTTATGGATAAGCTAAGCATGTCGTCTGTAAAAGTTTTACAGAACCCTAGGCATTGGACTACCGGAAAAAGTAAGTGTTTAAGTTTTGGCATACCGATGGTTTGGGGAGAACTATGATGAAAATATGATAGGAATTAACCAAAACATTCGTAGCAGATGAATTTATCCTGATTTAGTATCTGCAAGACACCCATTCCTCACTCAGAGGGAGTACCGATTCTAACCGGCCTCCAGAACTCTTTGGCGACAAATATTATCCCTTCGACCATCCTTTGGTTAAACTATAATGACAGTAATTATGAAAGGATGACAATTAATTCCCCAACGTTTTAACTAGAATCTCAGCAGAGATCTCAACTTGTTGAAAAAAGCTTCTCCTTGTATTGACTTCCAGGTTGAACGACAAACATTTCTTTGGAACATAGGACCAAAAAAAATTTTTATTGATCTTCGTCTTTCTATGGACATTACTTCTTTTTTGTAACATTCTAAGATAAAAGTAATGGATAATATAGGTTGTACAGATAGTCGGCTATAGCCACAGTTGTATGGCAATACTATTTGTGAAATATTGTTGATTGTCAACAGGTATGCAATTTATGAAATAATGTTGCAATTAAAAAAAAGAAAACAGGTAGAATATCGGTATAGAAAAGGTTTTCGAAACATAAAAAAATTAGTGCAATTGACTGAACTGGGAAAAATGCTGTATATGAGACAATAAATAGGAAAAAATGGCATGGATATGAGGCATAGACCAGTTTCAGGAAGACCGCGTAAGATTAAAGGAAACAATTTAAATGCTTTATTGGCCTTAGGACGACACAATCCGCGCCTGGGGTTTCGCAAATTGGCTAACAGGTTTGGAAATCAACAAAATATAAATGTATGTCCAGAAACCGTCCGTATGTCACTGAAAAGACAAGGCTACATATCAAGGACACCAAAAACTTCCTTATAATGACAACTTTACAAAAAGAAAAATAGAATTTTGTCAAAGTTTTCAAAAAGATAATTTCAATAATGCATTTATATATGATGACAGTTGTTTCCAACTTGGTGGAAATCACTTAAAAATTCTATCAAAACAACCTGTTACCGTTCAATTTTAAATTTTCCACCAAAATTATGGTTTGGGGAGCGTGGTACCTACGCCTATGTGTCTAGTTAATGGTACCATACAAAATGCAAAGTATTGTGGCATTCTAAACGACACATGCTTTATATCCAGAGAGGTGGCGTTTTCAGCAGGATAATGAAAGATGCCATACTTCGGTCTATACACAAGCTTGGATGCAAAAACACCAAGTCACAACTATTTCATGGCCAGCAGCTTCACCAGATCTTAGTCCTATTGAAAACATATGGGGACTAAAAGAGATTGAAGTTAAACTAGCAGCGCCACGAGATAAAGGTGATTTAATTCAGTCAGTTTTACAGTCCTGGACTACCATCACCGAAAATTATGGAGGTGATCTAGTTTCAGGTGTACATCGACGTTTAATCAAGTGTTTACTGTTTAATAGAGGTTGTATAAGTAAAAAAGATGAATATTTTGTTATAATTTTCTAATTCAAGAATAAAAATTATATACTGAATAATTAAAATTGAGCTTTGTTTTTTCTGGATACTTTCTAGACGGCCTATATAATAGAAAGTTTTATTGGTCCCTCCCTATGGTCCTTAGGTTACCCTGATAACAATATACTGTATATTTCATTAAAATATCACATCTTTGCAATTCGAGCTCCTGAACAAGCAATAATACCATATTCGAACTCTTCAAATTTGAATAAAATTAGCTCCAAATACCCCGGCACAAATGATGTGTTGGCCTATACACAACATACTTTCTGCTTCATTGACGGATTACTGGTAAATTTTTGACACTGCATATTTTTTAAAACGATTTTTTTCTGTCATTTGGACTCTTATGGTAAAATTATTCGTTCAGATCAAAATACTGAGGTCAGTTTGTTGAAAGTTTATGAGGAATAATCTTTATTTACAGCCTTGATCATGAACTTTGGGTGAATTATTCGAGCAGAAAATTTCGAGGGGTCAATTTCAAATAATAATCGTGTTTCAAACTGAATTTAATGACAATTCTTACTTAAATTTATGCGAAATATTTTTCTAATTACAACAATTGATTTTCAAATCTTAAGATTTGCTGATCCGTCTCGGAAGAACAATCTCTGATAATTCGCAATTTTGTGATTTTTCCGAAAATACTGCTATTATTTTTTTAGATATATTTTTAAATAAAGGTAATTCAAAATTTCCACGTTCATTTAGATATAACTGTTGTTTCTTAGTAAATCTTCAGATTGTGCCTGAATGTGATATTTGTTTTAAATTCTCTGGTGCTATTATATGTCTTGGTACAGAAAAAAGAATCCTCATTATCTCTTTCTAGTACTGAATCGTAGGAGTAATCATAAGGAAGTAATTTATATATATTGAATTGAATCAGTCCTTACTTGGTGAAAATCCATATTAAATAATATTTAAATAAAGTTATTCTGATTTTTTATTGTTATGTTACAATAAAAATTTGTGAAAATCAGAATAACCTTATTTAAATATTAATTTATATATGCTCCTTGGAGTATTGAATATTTTAATCTGATAATCCTAGATCTCCTGTAAAAACCGCTCGGTTAGATTTTGCTACTGTACTCTAATGGGTACTACCTTAGGCAGTCGACAGAAAATTACTTTTCGTGATGGGACAAAGTCTATAATCATTTCACTTTTTTCTGTTACAATTTTTTTGATAGTTGGTTGCTGACAATATTAAATGACAGAAAACTTAACACTTTAAAATTTCTCCCAATGGTGAAGTGTGAAGTACTACCTCAGGGTAAGGATAATCTCTCAATGTAATAATTTATTCAATTGTTTATATTCTTGCATTTCAAATATGGTATCACAATTTTTATGAGTTTAGGATACTTGCCTCCATTCAATTCCTGATTTTAAGGTAACCGGATAAAATTACATCGATTAATTCTTCGCGAATTGTCACTTATAATACCACAAGAGCTTCAAAATTATCGGGTATTTCCCGATAGGTTCGTTGCAAACAAATGAAGGAGTCAAGTTTTTCAGGTTAAAAAATCACGAGCGCGAAGCGCGAGTGATTTTTCCTGAAAAACTTGACGACTTTATTTGTTTGCAGGGAACCTTGAGGGAAATGCCAGATAATTTTGAAGCTCGTGCGGTATTCGGGGGATTATTTTTCCGTCCCAAATGTCGGCCAATAGAATTGCACCATGAGATGAAATGAACAGTTAACAAATAAGAATTTCATAATGAATAAAACAACATTTAATTAAGATTCAGGCTAGTGCAATTAAAAATACTGCTGCACTTGCCCTCCGTTTTTCCGGAATAGATTGTAAAGCCTTACGCTTGGCATCACGAGCTCCTCGAGCGGTCTTGAATGCAGCATCCGAAAATGGGTTGATTTTGATGTTGAAATCGTTCAAATACTTTTCTTGAAGTGATTTGGCAGTCTGATTCCACATTGTTGTTATTGTACCTTCCTTATAGTCTTCTCCATCCATTTTCTTCATATTGTAAGCGTAATCTTTCATAATGTTTGCCAATTGCGCTTCACTCGTTTCAGCACTCAATGTGTATTCCCTCTCAGTACAAAAAGTAGTAAATTGGTTCCAAACTGTTTTTTTTGCCTTCTCCGTATTAATGGGAACATTTCCTTTGACTTTTTTATCGATGGTGGACAGAGAACAAACTCCAAATCGACTCATTTTCATGCAAAATCTCCAATTTTCACAATTGAATTCAACCTGTCAGTTTGACGTGTGGTTAATTTGACTGGATCATGTTTTGTTTTTTATATATAGCAACTACCAGAGAAAATAATCAAAAAATTATCAGTATAATACCAGGTTGTACCACGTGACGTCGAATGGTGCAATTCTATTGGTCGATATTTGGGTCGGAAAAATAATCAATAATATTTTATCAGGTGAGGTGGAGAATTATTGACTGAATATTATTTAAAAAAAAATACATTTATGGTTCCATACTAAATCAAAATCAATTACTCATAGTTTGTTTGTAAACTTATTCGAACACTTTATATCTTCTTTTTCTTAATATAGTAATTATTTGATGAAAAACTATTGTTAGTTTTCTCGAACATTAAGGATATTGGGAAAAACAAGACATTTTCACGATGAATAATCAAGTATTTATTGATTTTATTTAAAATGATGGCAGCACCATACACTTGAATGAAGCATGAATAATTTCGATGCAAAATAAATAAAAATTAAAACAATATAATGCAATATATAATCAGTTTAAGTCTAATGTAAGTTGAGCAAGTGTATTTATTTATTCTTCATAATTTTCATTATTGTGAAAAACTAGTTGTAGTGGTAGAAAAAATAACTTTTATATACACGCAGGGAATGGCTTGAAACTATTGGCATTCCAGTAAATCATCAACATAATTATAGTCATAGTTTTACCGGAATGCCAAATATACATGACTTGAATTATTATTAAAATATATACTGCAATGATGGCACCCTGAGTATTAACAATGAGTTGAGTTTTAATATTCTCAAGTATTTTCTTTGCGAACACTATATAAATGTGAAGAAAATAATTAAGAATGTGACTGCATAGTCTTATGTTTAGCTCGTGGATCAGTTAGTACGTAATTGTTTGGAGTTGCCCTAGGGATTTCTGGCAGCTTGTCACCTGGATGCCTATGGCTCACCATGGGAGTCTTCCTCGTTGTTTTATTTATTTTTGAACTACTTAAACCTGATACAGGGTACTTTTGACGAGTAGTGCTGCTGCTTATCGTGTGTCGCGGAACTGAATCACCCGGGTGTTTGGGCATCACGAATGCTTTAGTCTGTTTTATCAGCGACCTATCATTGCACAACGCCGATATTAATGGCAAGTCCATTTTCTTGCTCTTTTCTCTTAGGGTACGAATGTCTAAAGCGGTCGATTTGTCCGTAGCAACGATTGACGGCACATCACACTTTATTTCACTACTTTTACTAACGGTTGGCACCAATCTACTCTCCCTCTTGTCTGGAACAGGCGCTGGAGGTGGTGGAGGAGGTAATCTTCGGAATTTCGGAGGTTGATTATCCAGAGAATTCAAAATGTTGTCATCCGATTGGGTTCTCATAAATCGACCAGGTCTATTAGGTGGCAAAGGCGGTGGAGGGGGTTCTAGACTTCCAGTAGATGAAATGCTTGGTGCTCCATAAACTGGAAGTTGCACATAAGTGTCTGACAAATTTTGACTTGAAGAATATCTGCACAAGTACGGCGTACTCCTGTAAAAAACGGGCTGGTTCTGTGCGAGTGCAGCCAATATCGAACCTTGCTTGGCCTCCAAATACTCCTGCTTACTGATTGCTGGTTCCTTCAGTGGAAAAACAACAAAATCGACATCGCTGTACATCTGCTGCTGATATTGTTCAATTTGTGACCTAGAGAGTTGGCTTGTGTAGACGGTAGTGACCCCCGAAGGAGGTGGTGGAGGTGGATGTCTAGGAGCAGGAGGAGGGGGTGGAAGGAAAGAGCAAGGAACTAGTACATTCGCTTTACTGGCTGCTACATCTAAATAATTATTAGGAGAAATGATGGCATTCATTTGAGATGAAGATCTTGGAATTTTTGGTGGTATCGGAGGAACAATAACACTTGGCTGCGAAAAATTTGGAGCTGAATTTACACCAACTGCACAAGTTTGTGCGGTTAAGATACTAGGAGATCTTGTTGTTATTAATCTAGCATTTGCTTCACTAGAAGTTGGATAGACTGGAGGAGGAATTGGAACTGAATTTTCAGGGTAAGGCGGTGGATGCCTCAATGTTAAATCTAATCGGCAACTCGAATCATTAAAATCACTAGAGGTACTTTCGGTAGACACTTTGTTCAACTGAGTTGGATATGGTGGAGGAGGGGGTCTGAATCTAGATTCCACACTGTCGATTCTCACAGGAGGAACAGGTAGATAGGACTTATAACTCGAAGGTAACGTTACGTAGTCTGAGTCAGAGTCCAAGGTGTTGCTAACGTTCTTACAACTTGGATATTTTCCCTTCCCAACAATAAGGTCTGACAACTCTTCAGCTGATAACAATGATTGCTGCTTGTCTGTTGGATCACTTCCATCTCCGTGGAATGAACCGGAGTTACTTACATTGGAATTTGATCTATCTCTAAATAGGCCATCAATTTGATCTCCTTGTGTGCTATATTGTTCGCTGGAACTAAGTGTATAAACTCCACTGGTGTGACTACTAGGAGCTGGACCTGACGTATAAACCACTTCTCTAGTATCTAATTCAATACAAGTGGCATCGCTCAAAACCGAATTTTGGGCTGTATGAGAATATCCAAGCTCCAGGCTGCTACTTGTAGATAGCCTCCGTCCAATTTTGGATTCTGAAAAAATATATGAATTAATAAAAAGAAGGATATTTGTACTTGTTTCAATATTTCCATTTAAATTTGAATAGGAGCTTGGTGAAATCAATAACAGGAAGATTTGTTTTTCTGAAGTAATCTCAAAATGATCTTTCGTCCCTCTATTCGCTTTTGTATGAGTTCGCTATCATTTTGTCCAAATGTCTGTATTTTGTGAATTTTAAGTCGAAAATTATAGCAGATGATTAAAATAGTCTAACATATACTGAAGTTCTAGTCAAATTATATTCTTCAAAATTTTAAGTTACTCTGTGAAACTGAGTTGATTTTAAGATAAAATGGGACACAGTTTGGGAGTGGCAAAGTATCAAATATTTGCTAAATGATTATTTTTCTTCAAATATTTAAAAAAATATAATACATGTATATTTAAAAGGAGTATTTAAATGTGAAATAAGGGATTGAATGCACAGAGAATATTGAAAAAATCGTATTATTAGAAGCAGAGAAATATAAAAGTAAACAAAATTCAATATCCGGTGAATAATTTTTATGAAAAAAATTTTTTCTGTTTCCTATCTTACCCAAGTGAAATCATTTTTGGCGTAGAAGAACGATGAAAGTTGGATTCATTAATACTCTACAAATCCAACACTTTTTGGATATTGATTTGTAATGTGATATGAAGTCGTATACAAGATGGTACCCTGATTATTCGTTTGATCTCTATCTGAGTATCCTACCATTTGCCACACTTTCTAGTTTGATGAATGTTTAGGACAAATCATATTGAATTTATCGAGTTGATAAAATTTACTTCAAATTCGAATATATACAGATGAATTTGAAAGCAATGGAGAAGGTATAAAAGTCAGGACTTACTTGTTTGCTTCGGGGTGACAACGACGGTACTGCAGGATGAGCTGCATTGAGATCCTGGGTATTTTCCACTTGTTGTCTTGGTGGAACTCTCAGATCGTGGTGGTTTGGGAATTTCATCTTCTTCTTCTTCTTTCAATGCGAGAGAAGCGAAAGCGGCTGTGGCAGAAGCGGCAGAAGTACGGCTACTAGCAGGCGCACTGTCCAGCAGGTGTGCTAGAGCCAAACTTTCCATAGATTGAGCAGGAGGGCTTGTGATCATTATTTCAAGTTCATCTTCAGAGTGAACCCTGTCACTAACAATTCCAGACGTTGTATTTGAAGAAGTAGAAGATATAACAGATATTCTTTGATCGCCAACCCATCTTTGACGTTCTTCCTCTTCTTTCTTAGCTTCACTTAACCGAGGAGCAACAGCCATACTGAACTGATGGGTTGCTTTACAAAGAGCCAATAAAAGTCTACTTTTCTCGTCACTACTGGTGTATAGAGTCAATTTTTCATGGCCTGTTCTAATTTCGAATTTCTTTCTCTCGAAGCTCAATTTTCCAATAGAGCTCCAAAGAAATATCGAAGGGGGATTGTTATCTGGACAAACCCGGAGACCTCTAGCACAAACAGCTAATAAAATAGAACCTGGAGCAGTCTCAACTTTGGAAGCCTTCAATCTGAAGACATGTGCATTTACTGGTTCCAGTAGCTGACATGCCTCTGCTATAAACTTAGTCCTAGCTTCCGATTTCGACAAGCCAATATGGCTGCGATGAGTAGTTTCGATGGCACGAAGTGCTGCGGGTCCCCGCATATTCGGCGGTAGATAGTCTTCAGGCCTGAAACAGAGAGACTCATGGTAGTCACCGAAATCAGCTTGTAAGGCCAACCCTGCCAGTTGGTTGGCCTTATCCCCTGCAGCACCGGAGGCAGCATTGAGCCGCAACTGCAGGTAGTAGTGGTGACGTGTGATGTCATCCCTGAGGAGGAGAGGACTGTCGACGTAGAATTGCACCCGAAAGTAGAAGGCAAGAGCAGGCCGTCCATTCGCGTCCAAACCATGGCTATGGGATGATCTCCAACTCTTTGGAGCGTACTTTGACAATTTACTATCTGGCTCCGCAAAGAGATATTCTCCATCTGCAAAAAAATATCCGTGTAAAATATTATTCAGAATTAAAAAAACTTAAAAGAAGCACTTTCAAAGTTTCTGTGGAATAAGGAAAAATGAAAAGGTAAATAGTAGTATAATTTTGAACTCGTTTTATATCTATAAATGTAATTTTTTGATCCTAGCATAGACTGTATTGAAAACTACCGCAAGTTTTACAAATGATGTGGGGGAAGCTGTGTAAAATGATTCACCATATTTCTGCACTACTATGTATATCTGATTTTTATAATATATAATACATCAAATAAACATTATAAAAGCAACTACTTGTTAAATAATAGCTTTATAAATTCCGGGAATATATGAATAATGTTTAATTCACTCAATTATTAAAATTTTATTGTTTGTTATACATTTTATATCTCGGACCATTGGGTTTTTTAGTTATTGAAAAAGCCTCATTTCTTTTTGTGGAGAAACAGCTCTAGTGTTCAAATTGTGCAGAGTTTTCTTTGTTTGTTGAAATGCCCATATGGATTTTTTTTCATGGACCATTTCTTTATCGATGTTGACTTAGGTACGATGTTGATTCAATTCATTATTTCTATTCACTTATTTAAAAAAATGTATATGAGACAGTTATTTATTTCCACAAAAATGTTTGTACTACTACAACAATTGTTTCACCACGATGTGGCTTCTTCAGGTATTACATTGTACTGTCTGATGGTATTCAGTGTAACCGAGTTTAAATACATTTTTAGGTACGTGTCCAAACAATGGAAGCACAAGTCATAAAAACTCTAGGTGTTTATTGGAGTTTGCCGCTAAAAATGCCATTAAGGAAAAATATTCAGTAATAGAGAATGATCAACATCTGTTTGTTCGTTCAAAAGGATTTTACGGGCATTATACCTGTTGATTTCAAGAAATTCTAAAAGTGTTAATCTAGAACTTTTGCTTTCAACGTGGATAATTTCATAATTATTGTTGAAATTATGCCTGAATTCCTTAAGATGATTAGCATATGTCGAATGTACAGAATTGGATATATAACCCCTTTGGTGTTCTTGGACACGTTTCTTGAACGATCTACCAGTCTGGCCAATGTATACTAAAGGGCAATCTTTGCAACTTTGCAACTTGTAGACTCCGGATTTATTTTCTTTATTTGTACGATCTTTATTGTTTTTTATGTAGGTACTAAGGTTATTAATTGTCTTAAAAGTCGCGTTATAATTGAAACAACTTTTGGAATATTTAGCAATATTTTCAGATAATCCATTGACATAAGATAACGAAATATATTTCTGTGTATTGTCCTCTTTTATGATTGGTACACGCGATTTAATGCCATTTTTTTTTGTTAATTGGATACCAGTTCCTTAATGGCTAAAATGGGTTTGATATAAAATAGAAAGGCTTTTTACTTGATAGAAGAAATGAAACAAAATTTGAATATCAAAACAAATTAAAATATGTTTGTCTTCTACAATTTTAATTTCAAAAAATTTTTATTCAAAAAACTTTTAGAATTAAATTAATGTCTAAAATAAGCACCGCTTACGTTTAATAGACGTAAATAATCAAAACTCAATATATAATGTCAAATGGAATAAATAAACCAACAGATATACGAAAGTCATTAAAATTAATAAATAAATATTTAAAGGAGACAAAATTTTGTTTCTGCTCTTACCTTTAAGAACACCAATTGGTTTTTAAAAACATGAACACACCTTAAGGACTTCTTTAAAAGGCAATTGGTGTTCTTAAAGGTAAGACCAGAAACAAAATTTTGTCTCCTTTAAATAATTATTCATTAATTTCAATGACTTTCGTATATCTGTTGGTTTATTTATTCGATTTGACATTATATATTGAGTTTTGATTATATACGTCTATTAAACGTAAGCGGTGCTTATTTTAGACATTAATTTAATTCTAAAAGTTTTTTGAATAAAAATTTTTTTGAAATTAAAATTGTAGAAGACAAACATATTTTAATTTGTTTTGATATTCAAATGGTTTTGATAGTTAGCAGTTATTTACGTTTCAAAATTTGTCAATCTTTTTCCAATATTTTCGAAACTGCAGATTCGATCTATCTGAAATTCCGCATTTAAAAGTAGAAAGAGAACTCGCATGTAAGTGCGAAATTTCGTGAGGATCGTATGATTAGAAGTTAAAAAAAATTGTGAATGGATCACTATTGAACACTACCTTAAACACTATAACTTTCGAACAGAAAGAGATAGAGACTTGAAGTTTCGAATTAATTTATTTGAATAATCGCGATAATCTTGTGCCGGAAACACAAGCCACAATGTTGAGTATTGTGAGAATAAAAAATGCCATAATTTTGGAGGAAGCCAGAAGCGACAAAGGTTGATTTATTACCCAAGTAATAATGCGACATCTTGGACCGAAAGACCACAAGTGACAAGGATGACTATCAGGATGATAATGCAATTATTTAGGCCGAAGTCACGATAAAAAATTTATCATGTAATATCTTTGACCGAAAGGGCACAAGTTCTGATTATTACCGAAGTAATAATGCAGTAGCTTGAACCGAAATGCCACAAAAGACAAGGTTGACTATCAAAGGGATAATGATTTTACAGTAAAAAATTTTAAATATCAATGTTTACTTCCTACAAATTTTAATTTCGAAAAAATTTTCTTTCGAAAACATTTTAGAATTAAATTCAATAAATGTCCTAGAAAAACATGGGTTCAATTTAGTAGACATATAGAATTAACATTCATTACACAGTACCAAAAGGAAATGAAAGAATTTAAATTATTAATTAAAGTTACTAAATAAATACTTGAAGGATACAAAATTTTGTTTCGTACCTTGTATTATGAAAACCAAATCCCTTTTCAAAAATGGAAAACATAACCTCAAGAACTTCTTCAAAAATATCTTACTCCAAATAAGTTTCTTCAAAAAAATTCCTAAAACATGCAGAACATCTTCAAAAAGCAATTAAGAATTCCCACAACAAAAAACTCGTCAGCACTACTTCATATTCAAAAAATAAAAATAATAGAATATTTACTATGTTTATAAGTTTATTTTATTCAAATGTTTATGCAGTAAACAGCATGCAGTCGGTCTGATCAGATATCTTTGTTAATTATTTTTTTTTTAATATGAAGTCGAGCTAATTATTTACCGTTGTTACAATTCTAAATTGTTTTTTTGGGATGTTCTACATGTCTTTGGAATTTTTTTGAAGGAAATTATTTTGAGCAAGTTATCATGTTTTGCATTTTTGAAAGGGAATTTAGTTTTTATAAAACAAGGAATGAAACAAAATTTTGTACACTTCAAGTATTTATTCAACAATTTTATTTTATGTTTCTTTGAATTTCTTTCATTCCCTTTGGTACTCTGTAATAAGTATTGATTCTATATGTCTACTAAATTGACACGGTGAATTCTTAAGACGTTTATTTCATTCAATTCTAAAAATTTTGGATGAAATGTTTTTTGAAATTAAAATTTGTAGAAGGTTTACAGAAGAAATCTGTATGATACTTTAAACTTTTTAATAATCCTTCTTTCAAGAAAAAACTTCTTTTTTATTCAATAACGATAATCAAATAAAAATATCTTACCAGACTAGCTGAGACATTCATTTAATTTTATCCTAAAAAGTTTTTGAATACAATTTTTTTAGAAATTAAAATTAATAAATTAACAGAATAAATCTGTATAATATTTATATTTGTAATAATTTTTTTATCAAATAAAAATTTCTTTTATTATTTGGTTTATCAATCATGCATATTATCATTTGGTTTTAACTGAGTCCATAAAATACCTTAAAAGCCTTGTGTAATTTCTGTGACGAACATAGAATAAGTAAAATTCTTAAAAGTTCACTTCATTCAGTAAAAAAATTGGGATCAGAATTAAAGGAAGTATCAGGAACCATTCAATTTCGAAAATGTATTTAATATACTACGCAACGATATTTATTCACTTATTATCAATGGTACTACAAATTTAAAAAGTCTGGGAACCTTGTCCTACTTGAACATTTGCAACAACTAGGTTGATGAAATATTCTTGAAAAGTTCAGATCGATTCTACATTATGCATTCGATAAGTATAATAAAGGCGATTCAAAAATTCCAGACGTACATTAAATGAAATCTCTCAATGTCGAAAATTTGAACCATTCTTTGAATTGTTCTTCTCCCCAAACCTTCAATAGTATGAACAAAAGCGGATCGACCGCAAAATACTGATTGGACGAATCCTTCAAATCTTCTCAAGCACGTACGTATTCATTATACCGGGTGGCGCACATAAAACAGTCCAGCCGAATATATTCGTAAGTATGGGGTTTTCCGGAAAATGTAGGAGAATATTTATTTCGAAGGGGACATCTTTCGATTGTAAATTCGTGGGTACACAATTATCCACTTCGGCAGAGTGGCAACCACCTCAAGAATCTTAAATGGTTAAGTGACACATCATTTTGAAGGTTTTTCTATGTATGTATAATTCTGAAAAAAGATTCGTTCGTTCAGGTGTAAAAAACTCGTTGGAAATGATGAGTGAAGTGCATTAAGTGGGTACAGTTTCTGAAAGAATTTTAATTAATAAGATGTTCAAATTGCCTACTGTTCCTTTATAAACAGTAATAATGTATTTTTAAACATTTTCGCTTTACTCTGATCGACTGCATAGGCGCGAAAAAATGCTTTGAGTAGCCTTTCTTCCAAAAATCTCTTATAAAGATCATTCAAGGAAAAACCAAGTTATTCAACCTATAAAGTTAAATTCGATACATGAAAATTTCAATTGATTTTAAGTCCAATTCTTGGAATGTTTCAACGGCAATAATATGACCAAATATATTGATTTCTCGCAAACCACTTGATGAAACATTTTTGGTATTAATAAGGTAAATAAAGACAAGTGATTTATTTACCTTATTAATATAATAATATGACCATTGAAGCGATTGTGATGTGACATATTATGTGAAATGTTAGTTCAGTGTAAACAATCCTGTGATAATTATGATTGTTGCGTTCGTTATTTGACTTAAGTGAATTTATTGAAGGATGCCGTATATTTATCATAAATATCGAATTTTTGGAGAGTTCAGTTGTACTGGTTAGGGATTTTTATTATGACTTTATGCCATCTAAGGCACAACACTGTTAATTTTTGATTCAACATTGAAGTGGTGGTTGATACCATCTGACTAGAAAATTTTTCTTCTACCCAGGCGAGACCAGAAAATTCTTGCCTTTAAAAACGCTTTATAAGAAGAACTATTAATTTCCAAGTATTTGTTATATCCCTTGATTTTGAGCATGTGTGTATTACTAAATAATTCCTGTTCTACTTTTTCTGGTGTTAGCTTCCGGTCGTCAACAGAATTGGCGGTTTTTTCAAGAGTATATACATTTGAGTATCCTCAAATGGGCAAGTGACCTGTCTGTTCAACCTACGCACTCGAAGGAATGCGAAGAATGTCTGCATGTTTCAATATATTCTTCTTTCTATTCATTCTTAACAGATTTCTCCGAACGAATTATCCGAGCATTTCTTCGAATGGACATTGCACGCGCACGTAATGAGTTTGATCGAGGCTGTTATTATTATTTGAAATAATAGGAACTAGAAGAGTGTAACGAGAAAAAATGCGAGTGTAATTTGCGGTATCTGAATCGATGTTCGACAGAGATGACTAACGCGAACAGATTATGTACCATATCATTGTTGGTCTCGACGATCGATGATAATTCGAATTATTTAGAGCAGATTCCTTCTTCAAGATCTGAATAATGGTTATTTAAATCTTCTGCGCCATACAAACGTGGATGAGGAAGTTTAAACCAGTTACTACAATATTTCCTCTATAATAATGATTTATGTAGCATATGTAGGTGCTATCAGGAATTTGTACATGAACTAGATCTTCTCACAAAGCTGAAATAATGTAATCTAGCATATATCACAATTCTATAGGGACACAATACACAAAATGAATAACGTTTGTAAGATTGATTTCTGCTTAAATTAAATACGTATTTCAGGAAAATAATCATCAAATTATAGCAGAAGCGAAAAACTGGGCATCTTCTAATCAATATTCAATTATAGCAATAACCACGCAATAAGAACCTTAAATGAACCTATGAAATTTCCCACTTTTGGATATTTTCAACAAAATGAATAACCCTCAATATAAAACCATTGCACCCAACTTATAATTCTGTTCGTAAATGTAGTAATACTACGAAACACGGTCAGGAGTTCTGTGATGTACCTGTTCAGTGGAAAGCGATAGAAAACAAAATTATTTTCTTATCACATTCGACATGAACTATCACAAAGTAACGGACTATTTTATCAAATATGGAATAATTTGACAGAAAAGTAATTATATCTGAATCGCCCTCTGGTCTTGCGGTTTTTAGAAATGCCACATTTTCTCTAGCTGTAAAAGGATAGGAACCTTTCAGAAATTTTGCGATTGACTTTTATTGCCAGAGCGCTATGCTTAAAAAGAGACCAACATAACAACGTTCATTATCTCCCTACCTATCAACAGTGGATCTTGAAATTTCTTGTAGAGCTAATCAGAAACTTCATTTCGCTATTTAGTCAACCCACAAATATCATCTCTAAGTTCCTTATTCTCCTTCTTTTTGTTAGAAGGGATGTAGGTAAGTTTTTGAAAACCCTGTAACACATATAAAACCATTATTATTCTTGTAACAGTCAACTTTGTCACTTGCGGCCATTGTGGTCCAAGAATTATCGCAATTATTTTATATTGTTAACATGCTTATCTACATATTGTCGATTATCAAAGTATTGACAAATTCATTTCCTTTATTCTTAGTGTAATAGTCATACTTGTTCGCTTGGTTTGAACTAAGTAAGTTGTTTTACGTGTACGAGTTTTTCTTCACTTGTTCACCGTCGGAGCAGTTTCTCTTATTCCTAGATAAATGAACCAACAAATATAAATTGTCAATTGAAATTAATAAATAAATATTTGAAGGAGACAAAATTTTGTTACTTATCTTACCACTATAAACACCAATTTCTTTTCAAAAATATAAAACATAATTTAAGGACTTCTCAAAAAATATAATTTATTTGAAATATTCTATATATTTAAATGAGTTAATTCAAAAATCTCTCAAAACATGCATTATATCTTCGAAAAACAACAGAATTCCGATAATCTCTTCATCGGTCCAACGTCCACATTTAAAAAATAAAATCAATCAACAACAAATACAACTTACCTACAGATTTTTTGTTATCCTCGTTTGAACATCAACTTTAAAATCCAGGATATTCTATGTTCGTCAAGTTTTGATTTTTAAATATGATTTAGGGCCGATGAAGAGATTATCGGAATTCTAATTGTTTTTTGAAGATATAATGCATGTTTCGAGAGATTTTTTAATTGACTCATTTAAATATTTAAATATATTCAATATTTCAAATAAATTATATTTTTTGAGTCCTTCAAATATTTATTTATTAATTTTGATTGACAATTTATATTTGTTGGTTTATTTATTCCATTTGATATTGTATATTGAGTTTTGATTTTATACGTCTATTAAATATAAGCCGTGCTTATAAGACATTGAATTAAATCTAAAAGTTTTTTGAATAAAAACTTTTTTCCCGACAGAGGATTTAATTGTATTTTTTCGAACCCAACTTCACACTTAAGCCGCGTAATAATTATATGTTTTGAGAGCTGATGCAGCAAGGCTTGTGTGTGAAAAAGTTCAATTAATTCTACGCAGTAGTTTTTGGTTGATGCCCTTTTAAATATGGAGGGCAATAAGCAGCATTTTCGTCATATTTTACTTTTTTACCATAGAAAAGGTAAAAATGCTAAAGCCAGAAAGAAATTAACCGATGTGTATGGAGAAGATGTGTTGGCAGTAAGCCAGAGCCAGAACTGGTTTGCAAATTTTCGAACCAACAATTTTGTTGACAAAGATGCACCACGTTTCGGAAGTCCGGTTGAAACTGATAAAGACATGATAAAAGCATTAGTTGATGCAAATCGGCAAATCACTACATGTGAGATCGGTGAGAAATTAAATTTATCGAATTCAACTGTTTATGAAAGGCCTGGGTTCAATCTCTAAGCTTGATACATGGGTTTCCCATGTTCTCTCGGAGAAGAATTTGTTGACGTTTGTGATTCGCTTCACAAACTTCACGAAAATGATCCATTTTTGAAGCGCATGATTACTGGTGACGGAAAATGGGTGTTATATAACAATGTCAAATGCAAGGAATCATGGAGCAAAAAAAGATGAACAGGCTCAAATTATTTCGAAAGCCAATATCCACTAATAAAAGGAATCTTTTTTTTTGGGGCTTTTACTGGATAACACAACAATTAATTCGGAAGTCTACTGTCATTATCTGGACAAACTGAATGATGCACTTAAACAGAAAACACCAGAATGAATCAACAGAAAAGGTGTAGCGTTCCACCAATATAATTCGAGACCTCATACAAGTTTGGTCACTCGCCAAAAGCTTTTACAGCTTGAATGGGATACACTGCCACATCCACCATATTCTCCAGATCTGGCGCCTTTGGAGTACTATTTGCTCCGGTTATTGCAAAATTTTTTGGACGGTAAAACCTTAACTTCAAATGAAGTGGTCAAAAATCACCTGGATTAGTTTTCTGCCGGCAAAGTCCAAAAATTTTATGAGCGTTGAATCGTGGTACTACCAGAAAGATGGCAAAAGATATTGCACCAAAATGGCCAATATATATTTCAATACAATATTCATTGATTTAGTTTCTTTGAGGTTATGTCAAGTCATTAGTTTATGCTGATAAACAAGAAACAATAGACCGTCCAAAATTGGTCTGGTCGAATGCGGTTCCTCAGAGCTAGTCGTGGTGAACATATGCCGGAAATTATTTTTAAAACAAAAATGTCATCAAATTATTTTCAAAATTAAAAAATAATTGGCTTCAATCTTAATTTAAATGTGTTTTATTTCAATTTAAAGTTCTATCACTCTAAAAAAACACCAGATACAACTAAATACCAAATTTCATTTCGATTGGATCAGTTTTTTTTTGGAACTATCACGAAAAATAAGGAAAAAGTTTCAAATGTAAATAACTGAAAAACCATTGGTGGGTACTGTCCATTAAGGACTTATCCTAGATTCAAATTATAAAAAATTACGAACACTCAGGCAAAAAGATGAGGATGCTGCTCCCTAGAACAAACATATATTTATCTCTAATTTCTGATAATAATTGTGAGTGATTTATGTCATTGAAAAATTGATTTAAAACCTGCATTCAAAAGAAATGTAACAGGACCTTGTATACCCCAGATTAATAAATGATTCTCAGGGGAATTTACCAATCAAGGATGTGGTACTGTAGAAAAGACATAATAGCGGACAGCAACACTACTTTAAAGAATTATCTGATATATGATTTTCCAGCAGATTTCTGCTAACCAACTGAACTGTATCTTACGTCGGAAATATTGCACGGAGATAATGAATCTCTCAATCAACACGTATAATTATAAACAATAGTTGAAGTTTCCAAAAATGAAGTTCGTCATTTTCAAATATGCTTTGTTGGCAATTTACATTATATATCTTGACAATCCAGCTATTAATATGAATAACACATAGTTTCGGACCATGAAGAAAAAATTACCTCATATCACATCAAGTTATATGTATACTACTCTGTCAAGAAAGCACCGGGAGTTTTCAATTAAAACAACATTTTTACATTTAATCGTCAAAATTTATTGGGTCGCCTTCAAAATAGGCTCTAATACATCTATGCCAACGGCACTTCCAATTATCGAAACATTTTTTATAGGCGCTTTCCGGGATGGACTTTAGCTCTCGCGCCGAATTTTGTTTTATGGCTTCAATCGACTCAAAACGGGTGCCACGAAGGGGCAATTTTAGTTTTGGGAAGAGGAAAAAGTCGCAGGGAGCCAAATCCGGCGAATACGGTGGTTGCTGAAGCACGTTTGTTGAGTTTTTGGCGAGAAAGTCAGTCACAATCGTAGCTCGGTGAGAAGGCGCGTTATCGTCATGCAAAATCCATGAGTTGTTCGCCCACAAATTTGGCCGCTTCTTACGGATACGCTCACGCAAACGTTTCATAACGCCTAGGTAAAACTCCTTGTTTACCGTCTGACCCTCTGGAACGAATTCGTAGTGCACCACGCCACGGATATCGAAGAAAACAATGAGCATCACCTTCATTTTCGAGCGGCTTTGGCGTGGTTTTTTCGGTTTCGGCTCATTTTTTGCCACCCATTCCGATGATTGCTGGCTTGTTTGCATATCGTACTCGTAGACCCAGGTCTCATCACCAGTTATAATGCGTTCCATGAATGTAGAATCGGAATTACAGCGATCCAGCATGTCTGAAGCAACCTATTCGCGATGAAGTTTTTGACGAAAATTCAGGTCTTTCGGTACGAGTCGTGCGGCCACCTTTCTCATGCCCAAAATATCAATCAAAATCGTACGTGCGGACTCGTGGGATATCTTAAGATCATGTGCTATCTCTCTCAAGCTGGTACGACGGTTTTCCAGCACCCTTTCCTTAATTTTATCGACGTTATCTTCGATCGAAGCCGTCAATGGGCGACCACTTCACGACCGTCCTTGAAGGCTCTGTACCACTGATATGCACGAGTTTTCGATAGAGCATTATCACCAAAGGCCTTTTGCAACATTTTCAATGCATCGGCACACGAAAATTCATTTGCAACACAAAACTTCAAACAAATTCTTTGCTCAACGTAATCACCCATAGTAAAAATCGGCACGCACTCTGACATCGACTGACTTAATCAGCTGTTGCAAACACACTAGTTGACAGATCCCGCTCAAGCTTGGCATAGTAATTAAGGACAGTGGTACCAACCTAGGAAAAAAAATTTTTACCTGCCTCATTGCCCCGCCAGATTTAAATCGATAATTCCCGATACTTTCTTGACAGAATGTATATGCAAATTTCCTGATAATATTAGTGAATAATTTTCGGGATGTTCAAAATGTAATGAAATGGGTTCATCTATGCTTCTGGTGTTTTCGGTCTAACGAAATTTGCAGATATTGAACCATTCCTTTTTGGTAGTTGATCTTAATAGAAATTACAACACTTTACCAATAAAAAATTTAAAGTTTAAACTTTTTTTGTGTCTGCAGTTCCAAGGTATAACCCCATTTTCAGAAAACGGAAAACTTCAAAATAGGTAGAGAGTATTAAAGTTATTTAAGATACAAGAAAATGATAATAAGAAAACATGTATTATAAAATGTTGGCCGATTAGAGAAGAGTGGTCAACAGATATTATTTAAATATATAGAATATTTTAAATTCACATAAATCGATATGGTCATTCATTATATTCAGAACATTTTTATTATGGATTATTTTAAAATTCAACAGATTACAAATGGTAAAGCTTCCGGTCTTTTTCATTCTACGTGAAAAATTTTGAAATTGCCTCTTGTAAGCGTTGGGTGAGTAGATTATCAACACCATCATTAATTGATTATTACTTTTAATTTCCATTTCTTGAATTGTAATGTCCATCTTGATCCATACTATTCCATGTGTTTTATATTATGTTATCTAAATTCAGCATTTAGATTATATACAGTATGTCGCATTTAAGATGATTACACCCCTGCATTGTCACTATTTGAAGAAATCGGGGTTCGAAATTTTTTACAATCATACAGAATGATGAGCACTTTTTACGAAATCTGACTCCTCAAAAGGGCCAATTCTCGATGTTCTGCTTCGTTTCAGAGAAAAAAGTTGTTCTTAATTGTATTCTAACTTCGGATACCGATAGTATTGAATGAGCAGACGGACCTGTGGCACACCCCACTTTTCGAAGTTTTGCCGGAGCCTTCAACGAAAATATATAATAGTTGAGATATACTACTCTGTCAAGAAAGTACCGGGAATTTTCAATTAAAACAACATTTTTACATTTAATCGTCAAAATTTATTGGGTCGCCTTCAAAATAGGCTCCATTTGCTCCAATACATCTATGCCAACGGCACTTCCAATTATCGAAACATTTTTTATAGGCGCTTTCCGGGATGGACTTTAGCTCTCGCGCCGAATTTTGTTTTATGGCTTCAATCGACTCAAAACGGGTGCCACGAAGGGGCAATTTTAGTTTTGGGAAGAGGAAAAAGCCGCAGGGAGCCAAATCCGGCGAATACGGTGGTTGCTGAAGCACGTTTGTTGAGTTTTTGGCGAGAAAGTCAGTCACAACAGTAGCTCGGTGAGAAGGCGCGTTATCGTCATGCAAAATCCATGAGTTGTTCGCCCACAAATTTGGCCCCTTCTTACGGATACGCTCACGCAAACGTTTCATAACGCCTAGGTAATACTCCTTGTTTACCGTCTGATCCTCTGGAACGAATTCGTAGGGCACCACGCCACGGATATCGAAGAAAACAATGAGCATCACCTTCATTTTCGAGCGGCTTTGGCGTGGTTTTTTCGGTTTCGGCTCATTTTTTGCCACCCATTCCGATGATTGCTGGCTTGTTTGCATATCGTACTCGTAGACCCAGGTCTCATCACCAGTTATAATGCGTTCCATGAATGTAGAATCGGAATTACAGCGATCCAGCATGTCTGAAGCAACATGTTCGCGATGACGTTTTTGAAGAAAATTCAGGTCTTTCGGTACGAGTCGTGCGGCCACCTTTCTCATGCCCAAAATATCAATCAAAATCGTACGTGCGGACTCGTGGGATATCTTAAGATCATGTGCTATCTCTCTCAAACTGGTACGACGGTTTTCCAGCACCCTTTCCTTAATTTTATCGACGAAAATTCATTTGCAACACAAAACTTTAAACAAATTCTTTGCACAACGTAATCACCCATAGTAAAAATCGGCACGCACTCTGACATCGACTGACTTAATCAGCTGTTGCAAACACACTAGTTGACAGATCCCGCTCAAGCTTGGCATAGTAATTAAGGACAGTGGTACCAACGTAGGAAAATAAAATTTTACCTGCCTCATTGCCCCGCCAGATTTAAATCGATAATTGCCGGTACTTTCTTGACAGAATGTAATTTGTTTCGTTCGGTTTGAAAATGTAGTGAACACTGCATCGAGTAACTGAATATTTCGATAATAAAAAGTGATAGAAAACAAAGTAGTTCCTTATTTCATTCCAATCAAAATAAGCTATCACAAAGTAACGGACTATTTCATCCAATATTTTGGATAGTTTTATGAGAATATTTCGAAATTCTGTATTATGTTATCCGAAAGTTAAATAAACGTCATTCATTGCAATTTTATAACTGTTCTCCTGAAAAAAGTAAATCCCATAAAAAGAAAAATTCATGGTTAAAAGCCTTCATGCTTCTTCTTCGATCTGCATCGTTACATGATGGCAAGAAAAAATTAAAAAAGAATATATTGAACGAAATTTCATATACCTTTCAAAATGCCGAAATCAAATGAGCTAAAGGTTCATTGAGGCGATTCTGTCTATTTTTGGGTTTCTCACATCAGTAGTCTATTGAACTGATATTTTTAACAAGCTGAGCTTGGTTCCACAAAAGATAGGTGACATGTTTCAAGTTAAGGAAAAAATTGTTACGATGTAACAACGTTAACGATAAAAAGCTTGAACTTTGGACAAATCGTAAAATAAAAAAAAAACTATAAGCACTTTCCAATATTGTCAGCGTTTTTGGAATCCCCTGGTGGTCGAGCAATTTCGCCATCGTAAGTATCGGGTGTTTTTTTTAGAGTGATAGAACTTTAGATAGGGATAACTGTTATTTGACAGAAAGCAGAAGCCATGTTGTTTTGACATTTCTGTTCAGTAAGCATTGACAAATTATCATGGAAAGACTCACGCCGCAACAACGTTTCAAATTGTTAAAATTTATTTTCAAAATCAGTGTTCTATTCGCCGAACTTATAGAGCACTTCGTGAAATTTATGGTTTACATAATCGTCCATCAAAGCAGCTTATTCTTCCGAATATCGATAGATTTCGGACAACATTTTCTCTACTCGATGCAACAACAACAAGACAAAGAACTGTACGTACAGAAGAAAATATTGCTGCTGTAAGTCATAGTGTTAATTATGATTTGTCTATTCGTCGACGTTCACAGCAAGTTAGTTGAACTAAAGCCACTTGACCATAACAAGCCTCGTTTGTTTGCTGATTGGGCCTTAGAACAGCTTGAAGTTGATCCACTTATTTATCGTAAAATTGTGTTTAGTAATGAAGCTCATTTCTGGTTGAACGGCTATATAAACAAGCAAAATTGCCGTATATGAAGAAGTTCTGCAGGTTCCATTGCATCTTGAAAAATGGTGTGCTTTACACATGGAGGCATCATCGGCCCATATTTCTTTAAAAACGATGCTGGAGCTAATGTTACAGTGAATGGTGGTCGTTACAGATCGACAATCAATGATTATTTGTTTCAAAATTTGAATGGTATCGACCCAGAATCGTTTTGGTTCCAACAAGATGGAGCTACACCTCATGCTGCTACCAAAACAATTGATTCATTGAAAGAAAGATTTGGCGATAACATTATTTCGAGAAATGGTCCAATTAAATAATTGACTCCCAAGATCATGCGACATAACTTCACTGGATTATTTTCTTTGTGGTTTTGTTAAGTCATTAGTTTATGCTTATAAACCAGAAACAATAGACGTTATGGAAGCTAACATAACTCGTATTATTGATGAGATAAGGCCTGAATTACTTGAAAAAGTGATCCAAAATTCTGGTCGAATGCAGTTCCTCAGAGCTAGTCGTGGTGGACCTATGCCGGAAATTATTTTTAAATCATAAATGCCATAATATTATTCTTCAAATAAAAAAAATTTGGCTTCAATCTTAATTTATATGTATTTTATTTCAATTTAAAAGTTCTATCACTCTAAAAAAATACCCGATACAAGACGAAATAATCAAATACCTCCGCACTTCAAGGAATTATTTTCCAATACCTGATTAAACTAAAAATTGGATATAAGATCTTTTCAACAGGTGGAACTGATATTACTCCTTTGACAACGGCACAGAAAAACCAATTAATAGAAATATCTGGTGTATAAAATAAAATGATAAAAGGTGATTCGAAATTTTCTACAATCATGTAGAATGATAAGCCATACTTTTTATTGAATTTGAGCGAAATTTGATCTTTAAACGCCGCCTATTCGCAAAGGGGCAATATTTTGCTTCTTTTCAGAGATATCGAAAAAAGTTAACATAAATAGAGGTTAATTCTTGATAGAAGGTATATAAAATTATTCAAATATTTTAATATTAGCCTTCTACATATTTAATTTCAAAAAATTATATTTAATAATTATAACTTCAGGAATTAAATTGAAATAATGTCATATAAGTACCACTTATATCAAAGGACATAAAATAAACATTCATAATAAGACATCCAAATGATATAACAAAATCAAATAATTGAAAATTGTTAACCAAAATTCTATAAATTAAATATTTTGAATAGACATAATTCATATTCAATAAAATTTTCTAAATTTTTCAGTATTCATTTACCAGAAGTTTTCTAAATTGATAAAAGGTGAGTAAAGATTTGTTGTTGATTGAT
Source organism: Megalocaria dilatata (assembly GCA_034642435.1). Lineage (NCBI taxonomy): Eukaryota > Metazoa > Arthropoda > Insecta > Coleoptera > Coccinellidae > Megalocaria > Megalocaria dilatata. Next base: position 61,006,237 of record CM067857.1, read on the forward strand.
GTTATTTTTTATTGAATACGAATTATTTGAATACTGACGAAGCAAAGTCTCTCTTAAAACTTGTTTTTCAGTAATGTTTTTACATATCTTGAGATTTTATAAGTAAGATAGTTTTATGATGAAATTCTCAAGATTATGTTAAACATTTTTGAAAGATATTTGTTTTCATAATATTGATCAGCAGAAACAAAATTTTGTCCATTCAAAATATTTAATTTATAGAATTTTGGTTAACAATTTTTATTTATTGGATTTTGTTATATCATTTGGATGTCTTATAATGAATGTTTATTTTATATGTCGTTTGATATAAGTGGTACTTATATGACATTATTTCAATTTAATTCCTGAAGTTATAATTATTAAATATAATTTTTTGAAATTAAATATGTAAAAGGCTAATATTGAAATATTTAAAAAATCGAACACAGTTGTTCTTAGTTGTATTCTAACTTCGGATACTTTACAAATTTTGTGTCATTTCTGTGACGAACATAGAATAAGTAGGGTTTTGATATTTAAAAATTCACTATGTTCCAAATTTGCTGATAGAAAGACATGTGGTTTTAGTCGGATGATATATATTTTTATTATTCTCTTTTATTTTTTGATGCGAAATTGGACTAATGAGCTATCGATGTCGTAATTATAGATTTTTGTAGACGTACTGCATGTTTTTGGAATATTTTTGGGAGAATCTTCTAATTATACGACCCACATGAAATGTCGCAAGAACATGCGCGTTATTATTTTGCTTTTAAGAACCGAATTTCAGATCGATCGCACTTGTAGTTTGGAAAACATTGAGAACAAGGGGAGAAAATTTCAAATATGAATAACTGCGAAACCACTGAATTGATTTTGCCCAACAATGAACTCAACCCATTCCTACCCTGAAAGACTCAAGTCCCTATCTCTTTCAGTTCGGAAGTTATAGTGTTTAAGGTAGCGCTCAACACTAATTTCGCAAGATCCTACGCCTTATTCTTTTACTCCTAAATGCCGAACTTCAGATCGATAGAATCTGTAGTTTCAAAAATTGTTAGAACAATAAAACATGTTTTGAACGCGAATAACTGGAAACTATTGAAACGATTTTGCCTATAGACGAACATCGCCGATATATTCGGACCCCAAACCTCCCTGAAAGTTTGAAAGCTTTAGGTCTTTCCGTGCGGAAGTGAGCGTGTTCACGGCGGACCGGTCGGATAGAACTAATTTTGACTTTTAATTCTTCAACCTAGTCACCTATTTACGAGCATTTTCAAAATAGAAAAATTACAGACAATTGGGTTAAATGATAGCATGCTGTTTCTTGGAACGAGCGCGCAAAAAGCAACACCAACCTACATATTGAGGTATTTTATAAAATGTATCTTTTTGTTTTTGAACTAATGAATAAATGGTCTAAAATTTATTGTAATTTCTCTTATTAAGGGGGTCCTCGGATATTGTGCTTGATTTCCTTGGGGCCAGTGGCTAAGGAAACTGCTCAGGTAGGAGGTTTTGTTTTTACTTATTATCTGCTTAGATTAGGTTGAGTTTGAGTATCTGGTAAATGCTAGACTTCGCCACATCATGGTAGTATTTTCTTCTTTGCTATGTAATTTAAAGTCACACTGTTATGCATCAATTATGATTATTATATTATTATTATTATATTATTGGGTTCTGAGGTAAGTAATTTCGTTTTTTATTTTGGAAAATGAATGACAATTTTCGTATAATGAAAAAATATTTTATTAAATTATATATTGGCCATACTGGTACAACAGCTTTTGCCATCTTTCTGGTAATAGCCTGATTCCACGGTCATAAATTTTTGGTCTTTGCTGACAAAAAACTGATCCAGGTTATTTTTGACCTCTTCATTTGTTTTTACCGTCTAAAAAATTTTGCAATAACTAGAACAAATAATAATTTGAAGGCGCCATATCTAGAGAATATGGTGGATGTGGCAATATAGCCCATTCAAGCTGTAAAAGCTTTTGGCGAGGGACCAAGCTTGTATTAAGTCTTGCATCATCTTGATGGAACACTACACCTTTTCTGTTGATTCACTCTGACCTTTTCTGTTGAAATGCCATCATTCAGTTTGTCCAACTGATGACAGTAGACTTCCGAATTAATTGTTGTGTTATACGGTAAAAGCTCAAAAATACGATTCCTTTAAAATCCTACCAAACCGACATCACTTTTGTTTGATAGATATTGGCTTTCAAAATGGTTTGAGCCGAGTCATCTTTTTTGCTCCATGATCTCTTACGTTTGACAATGTTATTTAAAGGTCGTTCATTAACAGCGCCCCATTTTGTTCTGTAAATAGAACAGATTATTTATTTGAAAATGATTGAAATTTTTATTTCATTATAAAGTACAATTAATACCATTAGTTATGAAATAAAACGTCATTTAAATGTCTGCCACGGAAAAGCTGGCAGGAATGAAGTCGTTGAATCTAATTTTCCATGAATCTCTCACGCAAATCAGGCCGTATGTTAGCAATTACTCGTTGAATATTGATCCGTAAATCGTCTAAATTTGCTGAATAATTGCTGTAAACCAAGGACTTAATGTAACCCCCAAAGAAAGAAGTCCAGTGGAGTCAAATCGCAGGAACCAGGGGGATAAATTATCGGTACATTTCTTGAAATAATCGAATCACTGAATTTTATTTTCAAAAAAGTCATTGTGTCATTGGCAGTATGAGAACTGGTACCGTCCTGTCGAAACCACATGTTCTGCAAATCAAGACGCACCAATTCAGGCCATAAAAAATCAGTCAACATTGAACGATAACGATTTCCACTAACAGTTACCGCCTCATGAGCTTCGTTGAAAAAAAAATAAAGTCCAATACCTCCTCCAGCATAAAATCTGCACCAAACACTAAGGTTGTCAGAATATAATGGCAGTTCTTGATATTCTTCAGGCTTATCACCACACCAGATACGGCAATTATGCTTGTTAACATAACCGTTTAACCAGAAATGAGCCTCATCGCTAAGAATGATTTCCTTATGAAAATCTGCATCATTTCCGATTTTTTCTAAGCACCAATTACTGAACACACGAAGCTTTAAATGATCTGTTGGTGGAGTTGTTGGGTTTAAATAATTTTGTATGGATGTAACCAAGGTCTTTTCTTAAAATTCGCCACAAAAACATCGAGAAATCGATAAATTTTGGTCTTCACGAACACTTTCAGGTACGGCAGCAATATTCTCTTCACTGCTTGCATTTCTTTGTCTCACTGGCACTGTAACATCATGAAGTGTAAAATTTGTTTCAAACTTTTTGACTAAACGTTCAACTGTTCTTTTATCCGGATGATTATAACGACCAAAAATTGGAGTTAAATCACGCGAAGTAAGGGTGACAGATCGCGATTTTTCATAATTAATTGGGATTATTTGTAAACGTTGTTGGAGTGTGTACACTTCCATGATTAAATGGTAAACAGTGAAATATACAACTGTCAATGTCACGAATAAACAATGGCAGCCATGCGTGAGTAATGTCAATTTAAAAATGGGACATTTCCATTGAAAGACCCTTTCCAACCCATTTCGTCCCCAGTGATGATGTGCTTTGAAAATGGATCATTTTGGTAACGTATGAGAAACGAATCACAGACATCAACGCGACGACACAAAATTCTCTCCATGAGAACATGGGAAACCCATATATCGAGCTTCGATGTTATACCCAAGCCTTCCAATTGGTCATAAACAGTTGAATTTGATAAATTTAACCCCTCACCGATCTCACGTGTTGTTATTCGCCGATTTGCACCAACTAATGCCTTTATCATATTTTTATCAGTTTTAACCGGCCTTCGGGAACGTGGTGCATCGTCGACATCAAAATTGCCGGATCGAAATTTTGCAAACCAGTTCTGGCACTGGCGTACTGTCAACACATCGGTTAATTTCTTTCTGGCTTGAACAGCATTTTTATCTTGCGATCTTGTGAAGTTGTGTTCGAAGAAATACAATTCCACGAAATTACTTTCCAAACAACTTTATGTATTAAAAGAAGATACTATTAAGTATACAGATAATTTCGTGGTGTTCTTTGTTGAAAATTGAAGCTTTAATGTGAAAAATAGTTATACATTCAAAGTTCAACGTACTTTCTGTCGCTAGCCACTACTTTTTTCCATATGAATGGCAATTCACGCATCTCATTTCGAAAAAAGGTCGACTCTATGTTCGCTATCCATGCATCGATCCATTTTTTATTTCATCCTGATTGGAGACGTGCTGGTCAGCAATGTTGCATGTTGCATCGATCAGAAGAGATGCTAATCGAAAGTCTGGGCTGTACAGCCGCCAGTGAGGTAGGACTTCCTATTTGAGCGTTTCTAAGTACGTTTTAACGAGCGACGCAACATGTGTCATGCTGCAAAATAATTCTGTCGTGTCTGTCAGCGTATTGCGGTCGTTTTTTCGTGATGTGATATTTTCGTTCGATTGTAGCAGCTCATATAATACACCACAACCAGCCGGTCCCACAAAATAGACAGCATGATCTTATCGCTGTGAATATCTGTTTTATCGGAGTATCCATACGTTGTCCAACCTTTCGGATTATCGCAATGAACCCACTTTTCATCGCCAGTCACAATTTGCGCCAAAAACCACTTTATTTTTTGCCGTTGGAACAGTTGTTCACACGTAAAAAAAACGGCGTTCGACCTCTTTTGGCTTCAGTTCATACGGCATCCAATTTCCTACGATTCGGATTATTCCCATTAAAGGGTGGCAAAAGGCTGGTTGAGTGACTCCAAGTGTTTTTGCGAGTTCCTCGTGCGTTTGTGATGGATATTAATCGAGTCTTGACTCTAATTCTTCATTAGACTTTGGTGGCGCTCCGGGTGCCACTTTTAAATCGGTCAAACCACTTTTGACACGTTCGTTCAGCTTAAGCATGATCACCATAAACATACACTTAAATACGATTAATTTCGCCAGCCTTTTTCTGCATATTGAAGTAATGAAGTGAAACCCCGCGCAAAAATACATTATTCGTTACAAAAGTTGACATTTTCAGATCACACAGAAACTATGACACTTCAGCGAAATGACATGTACTGAAAACAAAGGCTAACGACGACACTTCAAAATTAAGGTTTTGCCAGATGAAACAACGGAATAATAAACTAGAAGCGACATCTGTTATCAAAACTGCACGAACTTATTTCCACTCCTTACATTGTTTCTGCTCTTTAGAATCATAAACGTAGCTAATTATAATTCAAACTGAAAAAATTTTTTTGAACCGTTGAATTTATAAAACTGCCATAAGTTCGTTGTAATTTAAACTACCTGAATTTTTTTCAACATGCTTCATATGTTATTCCTTATTTTCTTTGTCACGTATACATAAAGTAAGTAATTGAATATAAGAAAATTTTCATTTTATTTTATTATAAGTTCGACATTAATATTTCGATCTAGCAGTTTCTCAGCTGCACTAGACGAACTGTTTAGTATTATACGACAGTTCAGCTTATTTGTTTTCTAATGATTATCTATGGCCTTAGAAAACATGGAAAGTCTTTTAGAGCCTTTTTTATATATTTATTGCTATGTGAATTTCGACGTCAGCATTAGGAATTGTAAACTATTTTATCCTTCTTTATTTGCATTAATCTCATAATTTTTCTGTGATCAATAAGGTTTATTTCGTTCATTCAGTCCACCTCCAAATGGACCTACCAATCAATTACGTTAATTTCCCTCTTTTTGTTAGAAGGGATGCATCGAGCACCTCTAACGTTCAGTCTTTGAAAAGACTGTAAAATCATTATTCTAGTAATAGTTGTTGGATGTAGCCTTTGTTACATTATACACTATCATTCGGATAGTCAAATTTGTTGTACGTAGCTTGTGACATTTCGGTCCAAGCTATCGCGGTTATTATTGTTAATATAGTAATCCAATGGACTTCCAAAGTATTGGCAAATTTATTACATTCGCTTTTAGTGCAATAATCATACCTTTTGACTTGGGTTATATACACTAAACCAAGATTAATAGTTCGTTCTTATCATAGTGTTATCACGAGTGTTTTATTTTAATACCTTTCAAACCTCGTTGGTTCATCTTATTAGATAAACAAATCTAGTTCATCATCCAGATAACTACATACAAGTGCCCTTGAAGTAAAACTCCTCGCTAAACTACGTCAAAACACAGTCCACTAACAAAGTCGAAATTAGTCATCGAGATTAATTAAATTGCAACTGTCTGTTATTTCAAAATACTGAATGTTTGTACTAAAAAAACAATTGTTTCACCACGATGTGGCTTCTTCAGGTATTACATTGTATTGTCTGATGGTATTCAGTGTAACCGAGTTAAATACATTGTTAGGTACGTGACTAAATAATGGAAGCACAAGTCATAATAACTCTAGACTTATCAGCATCTGTTTGTTCGTTCAAAAGGAGTTTACGGGCATTATACCTGTGGATTTCAAGAAATTCTAAAAGTGTTAATCTAGAACTTTTGCTTTCAACATGGATAATTTCACAATTATTGTTGAAATTATGCCTAAATTCCTTAAGATGATTAGCATATGTCGAATGTACAGAATCGGATATATAACCCCTTTGGTGTTCTTGGACACGTTTCTTGAATGATCTACCAGTCTGGCCAAGGTATACTAAAGGGCAATCTTTGCAAGTCAACTTGTAGACTCCGGATTTATTTTCTTTATTTGTTCGAGCTTTATTGTTTTTTATGTAGGTACTATGGTTATTAATTGTCTTAAAAGCCGCGTTATAATTGAAACAACTTTTGAAATATTTAGCAATATTTTCAGATAATCCATTGACATAAGAAAACAAAAAATATTTCTGTGTATTGTCCTCTTTTATGATTGGGTACACGAGATTTAATGCAATTTTCTTTTGTTTATTGGATACCATTTTGTCTATAAGAAAGGGGTTAAAACCATTGTTGGACACTATTTGATTAATAATATTGAGTTCTTTCAAAAAGTTATCTGAATTCAAAGGGACATTTAATAATCTATGAATAAAACTATTATATGCTATCATAGATTATTGGATGTCCCTTTGAATTCAGATAACTTATTGAAAGAATTGAATATATTAAACAATTAGCCTCAAACAACGATTACAACCCCTTTCTTATAGACAAAATGGTATCCAATAAACAAAAAAAAAATAGCATTAAATCTCGTGTACAATACACAGAAATATTTTTCGTTATCTTATGTCAATGGATTATCTGAAAATATTGCTAAATATTTCAAAAGTTGTTTCAATTATAACGCGGCTTTTGAGACAATTAATAAGTTTAGTACCTACATAAAAACAATAAAGATAGAACAAATAAAGAAAATAAATCCGGAGTCTACAAGTTGACTTGCAAAGATTGCCCTTTAGTATACATTGGCCAGACTGGTAGATCATTCAAGAAACGTGTCCAAGAACACCAAAGGGGTTATATATCCAATTCTGTACATTCGACAGATGCTAATCATCTCAAGAAATTTGGGCATAATTTCAACAATAATTGTGAAATTATCCACGTTGAAAGCAAAAGTTTCTAGATTAACACTTTTAGAATTTCTTGAAATCAACAGGTAGAATTCTCGTAAAATCCTTTTGAACGAACAAACAGATGTTGATAGGTCTCCATTACTGAATATCTTTCCTAAATGGCATTTTTAGCGGCAAACTCCAATAAACACCTAGAGTTTTTATGACTTGTGCTTCCATTATTTGGTCACGTACTTAACAATGTATTTAAACTCTGAATACCTTCTCTCTGTATTTACACTGAATACCATCAGACAGTACAATGTAATACCTGAAGAAGCCACATCCTGATGAAACAATTGTTGTATTAGTACAAACATTTTTGTGGAAATAAATTACTGTCTCATATATATTTTTTAATTATAATGAGTTTCCACGAAGTAAAGACCAAATCAATCAAATATTTACTGAAATAATAGGCAAAATACTGCGGTAAACTAACCGTGGTAGAAAACTCTGCCCAATAAGTGAAGCACATTCTTGATAATACCCAGTAAATTTCATTATTTCCATAGTTGTTTTCAGAGTGACCTAATATTGGGCATTATGAATAATGCCCTATTAATCACTTGATCCATAACATAAACATATAATTCCATCATGTGTGTTCGTCTGAGTTATTCGACCTTTCATGGTACAATCATATCCAAAAAAAGTAATGGGATCTCTTGCATTGCCAGATCTGCCTCACGACGCAATGTTACCAATCGACCAAAAATTAACAAATTTCATCACAAATTTTCGTAGGTCCAGGTGACAGAGATTCGAAATTCTAGAGCCGGATTCATATTAATTTGTCCATCTATATCAGGAGTGATTGTTGTGGTAGATACTATCAGCATGGTGGGGTTGACCGGTGGACGGTGGAGGGCGGTGACGTGACTGACGAAGAGAGGAATGCGGTCCGACGATGCCACATTCCTTCCTACTGGCTCTCCGCTCGCTCCAGCCGTGTGCACTGTCTCTTTCTTTTCTGGTACTCTTGCTGTGCTAGGATGGTACACTCAACGACGAAACTCCTACAGATTCGACTGGCGGTTAAGATTTTACTACGTTTTCAGTGAATTTATTAAGGGAATTGGTGTATGTATCGAAGATGAAGGACAAAGTTGTTTCATTCATATAGGCAGTTAGAGATTCTACACTGGAACTCTGTTCGGGGGATTTCATATTTCTAGAATATTTCGGCTACTGTCGATGATGGAATAACTCATTCCTAATATTCTTGAAGTTTTTATACATCAAGATCGCAATGGAGCGTATTACAAAAAACATAGTCCTTCAAAATTACTTTGAATTCAGAATGGTATATTCCAATTTCTACAATATATATTGAAGCTATATTTAAAACTATCAAATTAATAAACCTTATATAATCAATATAAAATATTTTTCAATGTGTTAATACAAATGTATTAACGAAAACTATATAAGTATGTATATTAACATACAAATACAAGAAAATCCACTATTCCAAAATAATCTTTAAAATATCTTTAATGGACGTATAAAAATCAAAATTCACTATACAATATCAAATTATATATAATATTTGATATTGTATAGTGAATTTTGATTTTTATACGTCTATTAAATATGAGCACTGCTGATTATTAGACATCAATTTAATTCTAAAAGTGTTTCAAAAATTTTTTTGAAATTAAAATTTTAGAAGACTAACAGATTAAATCTTTTTTGATATTCATAGTTTGTAATTATCCTCTATCAAGTAAAAAACTGCATCATATTATTCTATTTTATATATAATATAAAATTATATTAGGTTTTGAATAATGAAATTTATTATACAGTTTCCAGTGATTTTAATGAAGGCCATAAAATGTCTTACAAACTTTGTGTGATTTCTGTGTTTAGCATAGAACATAGATTACCTTGGATATTAGATGTACATACCTAGTTTAAGTGCATTCACAGATTTTCCAGAAATTGTTTGGTAAGATTACAAGTTTATTCATTTTAATTGAATTTATTTTATAAATTTAAAGTTGAACTGACCTTATCTGAATTATAATTGTTTTTGAGGATGTGTTACATGTTTTTGAGAGTTTTTGAAGTAACTTATTTGAATATTTGAACATATTAAATATTTCAAATAAATTAGTTTTGGAGAAGTTCTTAAAATTATGTTGTGTATTTTTTGAAAAAGATTTAGTTTTGATAAATATAAGACCAGAAACTGAACATGTTTTCAGAGGTTTGATAAAGGCAAAACATACGTACTACGGCCTTTCTGACGAGTTCAAGTGCGTATGTTTGGAACGGAACATTCGATATTACTTATTCTTAATTTTACTTAATAATTTATTCCTTTGGGTTTTTTTATTCCATTTGATATTGTATAGTGAATTTTGATTTTTATACGTCTATTAAATATGAGCAGTGCTTATTATTAGACATTAATTTAATTCAAAAAGTTTTTTAAAAAAAAATTTTCAAATTAAAATTGTAGAAGACTAACAGAATGAATCTGTTTTGATATTCAAAGTTTGTTTCTTATTATACAACATTAATTTAATTCTAAAAGTTTTTGAAAAAATTTTTTTTCGAAATTAAAATTGCAGAAGACTAACGATTAAATCTCTTTTGATATTCAAAGTTTGTAATTATCCTTCTATCAAGTAAAAAAATCGGTTCTTATTATTTTATAAAACGTATTAATACAAATGTATTAACAAAAACTATATAAGTATGTATATTAACATACAAAAACAAGAAAATCTACTATTCCAAAATTATCTAAAATTCTCAAAATAAGGGATCAAATAAAAATAATTGAACGAGAATTCCAACATTTGATAGTTATTTCAGCTCTTCAGAAATGTATTGAATTCAGATTCAAATATATAACAAGAGTAAAATTTAACTCACCAAATACGATGAAACCTGGAACGAATAAGCTTAAAAGTATCCAAAATAAAACAGAAATTATCAACGTGTTCTTACGTATAACCTTTAACTATTTGTACTCGGAATTTTGGAATAGTGGATTTTCATGTATTTGTATGTTAATATACATACTTATATCATTTTTGTTAATACATTTGTATTAATACGTTTCATGTCGGCATGCAAAAAGGTTTTTCCGAGACATTGAAAAATATATAATATTATATTGATTATACATAAGGATATCAATTTGAAAGTTTTTGTATATAGTTTCAATATCACAGAATCACAGAAGATCTAGGAGTATCAGGATAATAATAATAATAATAATAATAATAATAATAATAATAATAATAATATGTATTGTAGAAGTTAGAATATATAATTCTGATCATTTAAATATTTTAATATTAGTCTTCTACATATTTAATTTCAAAAAATTATATTTAATTATTATAAAATAAAATAATAAGATGCCGTTTTTTACTTGATAGAAGGATAATTACAAACTTTGAATATCAAAACAGATTTAATCTGTTAGTCTTCTACAATTTTAATTTCAAAAAATTTTTTTGAAAACTTTTAGAATTAAATTAATGTCTAATAATAAGCACTGCTCATATTTAATAGACGTATAAAAATCAAAATTCACTATACAATATCAAATTATTTAATATTATATATAATATTTGATATTGTATAGTGAATTTTGATTTTTATACGTCTATCTATCACACTTTGTGTGATTTCTGTGTTTAGCATAGAACATAGATTACCTTGGATATTAGATGTACCTAACTAGTTTAATTGCATTCACAGATTTTCCAGAAATTCTTTGGTAAGATTACAAGTTTATTTATTTTTAATTGAATTTATATTATAAATGTAAAGTTGAACTGACCTTAACTGAATTTTTAATTGTGTTTGAGGATGTGCTTCATGTTTTTGAGAGTTTTTGAAGTAGCTTATTTAAATATTTAAACATATTAAATATTTCAAATAAATTAGATTTGGAGAAGTTCTTGAAATTATGTTGTGTATTTTTGAAAAAGATTTTATTGAATATGAATAAAATTGAGTACTGACGAAGCAAAGTCTCTCTTAAAACTTGTTTTTCAGTAATGTTCTTACATATCTTGAGATTTTATAGAAAGTAACTTAGTTAGATATCCAATAATATTGAATATTCTAAGTAGGATAGTTTTATGATGAAATTATGTTAAACATTTTTGAAAGATATTTGTTTTCATAAGATTGATGAGGAGAGACAAAATTTTGTCTATTTTTATTTATTGGATTTTGTTATATCATTTGGATGTCTTATAATGAATATTTATTTTATATGTCGCTTGATATAAGTGGTACTTATATGACATTGATTTAATTTAATTCCTGAAGTTATAATTATTGAATATAATTTTTTGAACTTAAATATGAAGAAGGCTAATATTAAAATATTTAAATAATTTTATATACCTTCTATCAATTATTAACCTCTGTTTATTTTATATAATTCTGAATTTGAAGTAAATTAAATTTTACTTCTATCAAGTATTGACTCACGTTCAAATTGATTTTAAAATTATGAAAAAAATTCTTATAGTCTAAATATCCATTATCCTCAATATATTCCTTAATTATTTATTATTTTTGAAATTCTGGTCAGTTTTCCCATCATGGGACATTATTTGGGGTGAATAAATTTTGTTATGTTTTTCTGTGTTTCGAGTACAAATAGTTATAGGTTATACTTAAGAACACGTTGATCATTTCTGTTTTATTTTGGATACTTTAAAGCTTACTTCGAGTTTATTCGTTCCAGGTTTCATCTTATATGGTGAGTTAAATTTTGATCTTGTTATATATTTGAATCAGAATTTAATAGATTTCTGAAGAGGTCTAGAGACCGAAATAGCTATCAAATGTTGGAATTCTCGTTTAATTAATTTTGCAATAGTGTATTTTCTTGTATTTGTATGTTAATATACATAGTAATATAGTTTTTGTTAAAATAGAAAGGCTTTTTACTTGATAGAAGAAATATAACAAAATTTGAATATCAAAACAAATTGAAATATGTTTATCTTCTACAATTTTAATTTCCAAAAGAATTTTTTTATTCAAAAAACTTTTAGAATTAAATTAATGTCTAAAACAAGCACCGCTCACATTTAATAGACGTTTATAATCAAAACTCAATATACAATGTCAAATGAAATAAATAACCCAACAGATATACGAAAGTAATTAAAATTAATAAATAAATATTCAAAGGAGACAAAATTTTGTTTCTGGTTTTATCTTTAAAAAATACTACTTGCCTTATAAAAACATGAACACACTTAAAGTCCTTTAAGTGTGTTCATGTTTTTATAAGGCAAGTAGTATTTTTTAAAGATAAAACCAGAAACAAAATTTTGTCTCCTTTGAATATTTATTTATTAATTTTAATTACTTTCGTATATCTGTTGGGTTATTTATTTCATTAGTCCTTTAAGTGTGTTCATGTTTTTATAAGGCAAGTAGTATTTTTTAAAGATAAAACCAGAAACAAAATTTTGTCTCCTTTGAATATTTATTTATTAATTTTAATTACTTTCGTATATCTGTTGGGTTATTTATTTCATTTGACATTGTATATTGAGTTTTGATTATAAACGTCTATTAAATGTGAGCGGTGCTTGTTTTAGACATTAATTTAATTCTAAAAGTTTTTTGAATAAAAAAATTCTTTTGGAAATTAAAATTGTAGAAGATAAACATATTTCAAAAAAAAAAGAAAAAATAGTTTTTGTTGATAAATTTGTATTAATACGTTTTATGTCGGGATGTAAAACGGTTTTTTCCGAGACATTGAAAAATATTTTATATTGATTATATATAAGGATATCAATTTGATAGTTTCTGTATAGTTTCAATATATATAGTAGAAGTAGGAATGTATAATTCTGAATTTAAAGTCATTTAAATTTTACTTCTATCAAGTATTGACTCACATTCAAATTGGTCCTACAAAATATTTTACCTGCTTAATTTTTTTAACTAAACTATTAACCGAAGATGCTATTGATAAAATAGGATAATTTTTAAACAATCATAACCAAGAAATTCTTCCGAGAAATGCTAACAGATGAAATCAGATTCTGCAAAAGAATAAAGATAAATCTTTATATCAACCATCCTGCATTGTTCCTGAGTAGGATGATTATTTTTTTTATTGACAAATTATAGTTTGTATTGGGCATTTTCATGGACCCCATGGGTGGATTTTGCATTGCGATGAACTGAATCTTCCCATTGTGTCCTCTGTTAGATAAAAAAAATACAGAAAGTTAGATATCAAGATTGATTTTCCTTTCGTGCATATTAAGATTTCAGTAATTGAAATTGCACCTACACAAGAATGCTTTTCTGATTATGCCAATGTATGTAAATCCATTGATCATAACTCGTTAGCGCAATCCATTCAACATGCCTCATTTTCGAATAAGTACCAAACAGTAGCACGTTGAGGATGGAGAGGCTTTTCAACAATCATTCTTGAATTTTCCGAGCCCCAAATGCGATAATTCTGCTTATTAACATAGCCCTCCAAGATACAAATGCGCCTTAATCACTGAAGATAATTTTTCGATGAAAATCCGGATCATTTTGATGCATTTCAAGGTCCCAATGAGCGAAGATACCACGTTGCTAGTGATCGACCGGCTTGAGTTCTTGTGTTAACAGGACTTTAGAAGTCTTAAGACCTAAGTCTTTATGCAAAATACGGTATAATGTAGTTTGTTAAATGCTCAATTCCAAAGATCGATGAAGAATCCATAAACCTGAGTTTTCGTCAACACTACGGACTGCAAGCAATATTCTCAGTTGTTATTGAGCGACGCACAGGGTTACGATTCCCCACATCACTAACTTGTCCCAACAGTTGAAATTTTTGCACCAGTTTCATTATTGACGGTCCAGAAGCTGCTTCACTACGACCCAAAAGAGCTTTGGTTTAGCGAACTGTGACTGCAAAATTTTCACAATTTTTGTAGTGAATTTTAGCAATTTCATTGCTTTGTTGAAGTGTGTATCTTAGTTTTCACTTGTCAAATGTAGAAAAATGACAGCTGCCCGGATTGCGGGCTATTTGAAATGAAACCTCTCATTGTAAAACCCTTCAGTGAGAATATAGTTTTTTAAAGTCATTCATTAACCTTCCTGTACCAAGATCGCATATCAGCTGACACATTGGCTCTCAAGAGAAACACCAACTTTGCGTTACCCTAAGATTGCATCCATCTATAACCACGTATATTACTAACACGGTTCTTCATTGTAACGACTACGTTGATAAAACCAGACACGAAAATATGCGGATTGAAGTAAAAGGTCATGGTGAAATTACAACTGAATTAAGCTTGATTCATTTATCAACTTGCTTATTCGAAAGATAAACTTCAAATACACATCCAGGAATCTGGAGAACAAGAAAAGTATTAGAGTGGTCTGAATTGAAAAGGGGTTGCTTTGGTTTACGACTTCGTATTTGCTATATGCTGCTTCTTTCTTTTTGCTCATTTGTTCTAGAGAACAACGCTTGCCAAAAGTGTGTAATTTTCTAATATTCAGTCGAAAATGTCTCAAACGATTAGTTTGGACTCACTGATGAAAAATCCAGGAGATCAAAAGGAATTCTGACCGCCCGGCCGTCCATAAATACTTACTTTCGAACGGAACAATGTTCGGGGTTAGTTTGCTGCCTAAATATCTCGGTTAAGTTTGTTAATGGATCAAATTAGTCTGAAGTTTCCACAGGTTGATTTCTTATTTTTGTAATAATTCCGAAACTTCTTATCTTATCTATTGGTGTATTGGTGTATATTAAGGACATGAAGAAAAATTTAGTGAGGATCACTTATGCAGGCAGACAACTGGACATAAAATATGCAATTTGAAAAAGAAAAGCTAAAGAGTTTTCAGGAAATTTTCAGGATAGGAATGGAATCGCAAACAGTAAAAGAAGGAACAGAGAGGTATTCGCATTTGAAATTTTATTTTCCAAATGGTTTCGAAAGTACAGATCTGATCGAGCTGAAATATAATATTAAGATGTGAAATAACAATACGAACGCTTGTTCATAATTTCGTGAAGGAAAATAACTAGAATTTTTTTATTTATTCCTTTTTAATTTCGGCAAAAAAAAATTATGAAGAGTATACGAAGTATTGTTGAATATATTCTTTTTCCACCCTTTGTCTCCAAAATGTAACGATGCAGATCTAAAGGAGAAGGATGCAACCTTTTGATTATGTTTTTTATTTTCATAAGATTTTCCGTTTCTTGAGAATAGGAGTTCTGAAATCGCAAAAAATTACGTTTATTTGACTTTCGGAACAGAACACAGAACGTACATGTAACAATTGTTGTGTAAACCATAAAAATTAAGTGAAAGTTATAATTGTTTTTTATTTATAAATTAACTGAATTCTATGTTGTATGTAGCTTCTTTAAGCAATAAATCAATGATTTGAAGTTTTCAATGGAAATGGACTGTTGAACAAGCGCGCAAAAGATCTTCAATCAGAAGTTGGCTCTTATACTTTTTACTGAACATATCGGGTGTTTTTTTTAGAGTGATAGAACTTTCGATAGGGATAACTGTGATTTGACAGATGGTAGAAGCTATGTTGTTTTAACATTTCTGTTGAGTAAGCATTGACAAATTATCATGGAAAGACTCACGCCGCAACAACGTTTACAAATTGTTGAAATTTATTTTCAAAATCAGTGTTCTATTCGCCAAACTTATAGAGCATTTGGTGAAATTTATGGTTTACATAATAGTCCATCAGAGCAGCTTATTCGTCGAACTATAGATAGATTTCGGACAACATTTTCTCTACTAGATGCAACAACAACAAGACAAAGAACGGTACGTATAGAAGAAAATATCGCTGCTGTAAGTCATAGTGTTAATGATTATCTAGATTTGTCTATTCGTCGACGTTCACAACAAGTTCGACTCTGTGCATCTACCACATGGAAAATTTTGCGTAAAGATCTTGGTCTACACCCATACAAGATCCAACTAGTTCAAGAACTAAAGCCACTTGACCATAATAAGCGTCGTTTGTTTGTTGATTGGGCCCTATAACAGCTTGAAGTTGTTCCACTTTTTTATCGTAAAATTGTGTTTAGTGATGAAGCTCATTTCTGGTTGAACGGCTATGTAAACAAGCAAAATTGCCTTATTTGGAGTGAAAAAAATCCTCAAGAAGTTCTGCAGGTTCCATTGCATCCTGAAAAATGCACTGTATGGTGTGCTTTACAAGCTGGAGCCACCATCGGTCCATCTTAATATATATAAATCTCGTGTCACAATGTTTGTCCTCAATGGACTCCTAAACCACTTAACCGATTATAATAAAATTCGCACACCATGTGCAGTTCGATCCAACTTGAGAGATAGGATAGTTTAAATCTCAAATTATAGTCGCAATTTTAATTTATTGCTAATTATTTGTCTGTTATTATTTGACAGTCACAATTATCTGTTAACTCCAAATGATTCTAACAGATGTCGATACCTTTCGACTGGGTTGAGTAAGTAATCAATAGATGGCGCTGCTATGGTAAATCTTCGAACGTGTCATATAAGCTACATTTTAACAGCATAATTACCACGTGTTGTTGACGCTATAAAATTAATTAAATTTATTTTGTAGTGAACGAAATACCGTATAATTCAATTATTTCCACTTTTTAAATTTTTGGTTTTACCATAGCCGGTCACGTGCTACTTAGACTGAAGTGTAAATTGAATTCATATTATAATGAAGATAATACAGTGAAATTAATCCTGTTTTTTACTTATTTGTGCTTCATTGATCAAAACTTTATAATTTAATTTGAATATATGTATGTAAGTATTATCACATAATTATAAAATTTAATTAAAATGTCAATGCAAAAATGATACACAATTTCCTACAAAAACTTTAGCCACAGCAACGCGTGGCCGGGTCAGCTAGTATTTCTTTAAAAACGATGCTGGAGCTAATGTTACAGTGAATGGTGCTCGTTACAGTTCGATGATCAATGATTATTTGCTCCAAAATTTGAATGGTATCGACCCAGAAGTGTTTTGGTTCCAACAAGATGGTGCTACCGTAACAATTGATTCATTGAAAGAAAGAATTGGCGATAACATTATTTCGAGAAATGGTCCAATTAATTGGCCTCCAAGATCATGCGACATAACTCCACTGTATTATTTTCTTTGGGGTTATGTCAAGTCATTGGTTTCTGCTGATAAACCGGAAGCAATGGACGCTTTGGAAGCCAACATAATTCGTGATATTGACGAAATAAGGCCTGAATTACTCGAAAAAGAGGTCCAAAATTGGTCTGGTTGAATGCGGTTCCTCAGAGCTAGTCGTGGTGGACATATGCCAGAAATTATTTTTAAAACATAAATGTCATAAAATTATCTTTCAAATAAAAAAAAAATTTGACTTCAATCTTAATTTAAATGTGTTTTATTTCAATTTAAAGTTCTATCACTCTAAAACAAACACCCGATACTATTTCCAACAACCATGATATCGATGACTTATATACAGGGTGTCCCGACGAAAATTTGACCCGCAGAACTCAGAAACGAAGAATTTTCAACATGAATTTGTTCCGAAAAAAAACACCCCATGAAGGTTGCATCAACATTCCGAACATTTTTTGAATAGGGAAGAGATATCTAGTCTAGGTTGGTTTGAAAGTTATTTATGTTCCGAACACAACCCAGTTTAAATTTTCAAAATCAGTTCATTATTCACGAAATAATGTAACATTGAACTTACCGTCAAAAGATGATGTTGAAATGACTAAATTCAAGAATTTAAAAGTTTTGAAGAAACCAAAAATAATTTTCAAGTTCTGTATTAGGGAGAAATAATTCCTATGACGACATTGTTCCGAAAACACCACCTGAGGATGGCAACAACCCCCAACATTTTTTGAATAGGGAGGAGATGTTGGATTTGGTTTAGTTGAGAAGTTTTTCTGTTCTCTAAACATCGCAGTTGAAATTTTCAAATTTGTTTATTTAATGCCAGAACAATTTGAGTTTTTGAATGTTTTTATTTTAAAAACATTCGATTTTCTTATCTTTCAAGATGGGATAATGTGCGAAACGCATGAAATTCACATTATTTTTATGAAAATTCTTCCTCAAATGTGTTTCAGTCTTTCGTTTCTGTATCATAATTGGATTTGAGACTTACCTGCGTGAGCGAAAATGGCCTATTCTAAGGAAGAAAGAATAGAAATTCTCAAATTATACTATCGGAATGACGAAAATTCTATATTAAATGCAAGGTATTTTAAAAACAATAATCCAGAAAGAAAAGTACATCATCACATTTTGAATATACGTTAGTTCTTTAAATAGTTTACATTTTTTCTGGATGTTCCCTATCATTACTTACAGATCTGGTGTATTTGAATGTATTGGGTTTCTGTTTGAGTTACTTTTCTTATAATGTTCAATATCAAATTGTTAAAAAAAATTACCGAATTTGAAAATTTCAACCAGAATGTTTAGAGAACCAAAAAATCTTATTAACTAAACTACATTCGCCATCTGTTTCGTATTAAAAAAAAAAATGGGGGTTCTTACCACCCTCAGGTCGTTTTTTCGGAACATTGTCGTCCTAGGAATTCTTCCTTCCTCATACAGAACTTGAAAATTCTTTTTGGATTCTTCAAAACTCTTAGGTCTGAGACAACTTTGAGACATGGTACATTTTTACATATTGTACATTCTGTTTGTTCAGAAAAATCTTATTCTTATTTCATTGTTATTAGTTCATTCACAACTAAATGCTCGGAATATGTAATCTACGAACGAAAACCTTCATTCTACTCATTTTCATATCTTAATTTCTCCAAATAATTTATGAGACATTATTTATGTGTCCATCTTTAATGGAAGTTTCCTGGTATATCCTTTCATTAGTCCCTAGTCCGACGCTCTTTTCACACCAAATGCTTCCAGAAATCCTCTAATTTTTCAATGATAATGAATAGATGAAAAACCTTCAGCAAATTACGAAATTTGTAATTGTCTTTCGATCTAATTATGGATATGCTGGAGCCACACAGTCGGAAAATGAAATAAAATACATCTATAGGCAAACTCCAGAAACTTTTTTAACTTCTTCACGGATCACTTCATTAGAGTTTCGTGCACGAATAAAATCAAGCTATTCCCTTTTTATGGTCTAATTGGTGATTATAAGTCTCGATTATTATAATAATAAGAAAAAGATTTTTTGGCAGTGGACGTTCCAAATAATTTTGTAGTCGTTCTGTCCAATCAACGAAAAAAATCTTGTTTACATGGTGCATGATTAGAAGAATTTCTGTATCCTATTATCATCCGTCATCAAGGATTTATAGCATCCGATTCCTAAAAACGATTGGGGCAAAATTTTAAATTACTTCCAAGAAGTTCATTTAATCACACTCTTCTCTCCGAAAAGTCCACAAGAATAAATTATTATATTCTCAGAAGGAATCATGCAAGTATGTAGGTTGTGGTAACAGATTCTCATGTCGGATGGGAACAACTCAGCATGCTCATGAGGCATTCTTAGGGAATACAGTGAAAAATATCTTAGGGAAGTAAACTTTAGATACTCCACGTGAAATTGCCAAACGGAATGAAGTGAATATCCCTCCATATCTCGACAAGGAGAAATGTTTAGATACGGAGGTTTTAATTCTTGAGTGGTATTTGTTATTGAAAATAAAAATAGTAGTATACCGTGACCTAATGATCTATTATAATATTAGATGGAGTAGTCCGTTACTTTGTGATAGTTCATTTTAATGGAATGAAATAAGAAATTACTTTGTTTTCTATCACTTTTAATTATAACTGATACACAGTGACTCGAGTTTCGTAGTGTTTTCGCAGTTTGAAAATGTAGTAAACACTACGAAACTCGAGTCACTGTATATCAGTTATAATTAAAAGTGATAGAAAACAAAGTAATTTTTTATTTCATTCCATCTATTATAATCTTTCTTGTGTGCACTGAGGTTTATCTCGAGCTACAGATCTACAGTTTTAATAAACATCGGCAGCTGAGGACTTCTCAAGAAGGATATGTACCAAACTTTATAATTTCACGATTCAAGAGTTTTTTGGGTTAGTTTACAGTGGGAGGGCATTTTCACTAGTTATTCAGTGGTTGGTTCCCTAGTCTGTGGCAGCATTTGCCATTTTCGTCTGTATCTAATGGTATCGACCCAGAAGGGTTTTGGTTCCAACAAGATGGTGATACACCGTAACAATTGATTTATTGGAAGAAAGATTTGACGATGAAATTATTTGGAGAAATGGTCCAATTAATTGGCCTCCAAGATCATGCGACAAAACTCCACTGGATTGTTTTCTTTGGGGTTATGTCAAGTCATTGGTTTATGCTGATAAACTAGAAACAATAGACGCTTTGGAAGGCAACATAACTCGTGTTATGGATGAAATAAGGCTTGAATTACTCAAAAAAGTGGTCCAAAATTGGTCTGGTCGAAAGCGGTTCCTCAGAGCTAGTCGTGGTGGACATATGCCGGAAATTATTTTTAAACCATAAATGTCATAAAATTATCTTTCAAATAAAAAAAATGTCTTCAATCTTAATTTAAATGTGTTTTATTTCAATTTAAAGTTCTATCACTGTAAAAAAAACACCCGATACTTAATGTTATCTGCGACGACAGTACACTCCAGGAATTCATATGAGAAGAATTTGAAGGAAATTTTTCAAAAATGAAAAATCGGGAATTCAAAATATTGCGCAGAGTTTTCATTTACCTCTTTCTTATTTCGCTGGCGAGTATTTCGTAAACAGTATTTTTATACTGTTTTCTGATAAACAAACTGTCTGGCGAGTAACCGTTATTAGTCTTTTTGTTTGATTAAATGCAATTTATGATTAAAATTTTTCGGAAATAAAGGAATTGCTAATATTCTATGTGTCATACTATGATATACTGATAACTCATGTTGTATTCCAAGAAACGAGTTTTTGGGGACTCTTATATATGTATGAGTAGGTTTAATGGTTTCCCCATAATTGAGTCATATCAACTGCTGCATAATTCACCATTGAAATGGAAATAATTTCGATATAGGTAAATTTTAGTGAATAAATGATATCTGATTTTTTTTAATAATTTACTTCATTTTCAAATTACACTACTTCTATAAGGGCTACTGCATCAAGAATACATTCCATTATCTCAGCTACTATGGTAAACCATCTCTACAATCAAGGAAGGTATTCAATTACATAGATATTTACATATCGTCTAGAACCAATAATTCTTTGGGACAAATTTTAAATAACTGTAAACCTAAACCAAACAAATGAAAGCCGACAGGCGTTTACCGATAATCATGAATAAATGAGCATAGGCGATTTTTCCTCAAAAATAGGTATGCAGAACATCTGATAACAGAGAAACATGACTTTGATATGCGTTTTGATATTTTACATAAGGAAAATAAGGTCCTGAAGCTGAACTTTTTGAACAGTTTATAAATAAATCTATTAATAAATTCTGGGAATCAATGAATGACCAGATCGAGTTATCTAGTTCACCATTATCAGGTTTATTCTCGTAGGACCCGGTAGTTTTCTCTTATCTCTAAAATGAATCCCATTAAATATTGTATGTTATCAAATTTTTGACTAGATGTTTGAATGCATCCAAAAATGTTACAATGTAATGAAGCACGTCATGTATTGAACACATACTAAAAAATAGAAGTCAACATATATGTGTATTATTTAACTAAATTACCATTAGATTTACAATTTGGAATATCAGTGAAATTATTTCCTCCTGGATATATGTTTCATAATTTCAGATCAATATTTTATAGGGTAAATTCACAATGGCCATTTTGGGGCAGCTATGATGCTACAGCAGCTGGAGCCTTCTTTCAAGACAAATTCAAAAAGTACATAACAGACATGAAATTCGAAGGAAGATGTTATGTATGGAAATTTTTCCTCTTTCGGTCTAATCATTTTTTAATAACTATTGAAGTTGTTGAAATTTTCGTACATCTAGATGTTTTTACAATTCCAATGAAACAACTGACAGTTGTAAAAATTTGATAAGTTTATCATCTCAGGACCAATCTTATTTTGACACTTGAAAGATTTCCCATTAATTAATATTCAATAAAATAATAAGAAGAGGTTTTTTACTTGATAGAAAGAATATTACAAAATTTGAATATCAAAACAGATTTAATCTGTTAGTTTCCTATAATTTTGATTTAAAAAAAAATTTATTTGAAAATTTTTGGAATAAAATTAATATCTTATGAGCACAGCTTATATTTAATAGAAGTGTAAAGTCAAAACTCAATATCCAATATCGAATGGAATAAACAAGCCAGCGAATATAAATTATCAATTAAAATTAAAAAATAAATATTTGAAGGAGACAAAATTTTGTTTCTGATCTTACAATTAGGAAAACTAATTGCTTTGCAAAAATACAAAACATTATTTAAGGACTTCTCAGAAAATATAATTCATTTGAAATATTTAATATATTTAAATATTTAAATAAGATTCTTCAACAATCTCTCAAAACATGTATTATATCTTCAAAAAACAATTAGAATTCTGATAAGTTCCTTATGGGTCCTACTTCATATTTAAAAACTAAAAATAATCAACAACAAATATAACTCATCTGAGAGAACTGATATCATTGATTTACACACATAAAACTTTAAAATCCAAGATGTTCTATGTTCGTCACAAAATTAACAGAAAGCTATAAGGTATTATGACCAATGAAGACCTTATCGGAAAATAATTGTTTTTTGAAGATATAATACATGTTTTGAGAGATTGTTGAAGTAACTCATTTAAATATTTAAATATATTAAATATTTCAAATAAATTATATTTTCTGAGAAGTCCTTAAATTATGTGTTGTATTTTTGAAAAGGAATTAGTTTTCATAATTGTAGGATCAGAAAAAAAATTTAACCCCTTCAAATATTTATGTGTTAATATTAATTGACGATTTATATTTGTTGGGTTATTTATTCCATTTGATATTGTATATTGAGCTTTGATTTTATACGTATATTAAATCTAAACTGTGCTTATAAGACATTAATTTAATTCTAAAAATTAAAAAAAAAAATTGTTTTAAATTAAAATTATAGGAGACTAACAGATTAAATCTATTTTGATATTCAAATTTTGTAATATTCCTTCTATCAAGTAAAAAACCTATTTTTATTATATTATTTTATATATAATATTTAATTATACTAGTTTTGAATAAAACTCATTATGGAATATCCAGTGGTTTAAAGAAATCCATATAATACCTTACAGCTTTCTGTCATTTTTGTGACGAACATAGAATATCTTGGATTTCAAAGTTTTATGTGTTGAAATCAAAGATATCACGAATTCCGAAATGGCTGATGCATGTCAGCAACACATAAAACGAGTAGATATTAAATTGCAACCACCTTTACTTCATAAACACAACGGTTTAATTTGATGTGTCAAAACTAACAATGAATTCATTCACCACAGCTTACTAACTGAATTTTTATGACAATTCGGATTTTTCTGAGGATTTCGAGAGTATCGATGAATATTTTTTTCTTGAAATCAGAAGCGAATACAACAAAACTAAAAGAGACCATACAGTTAAGTACAACAACAAAACTTCTTTTTACAATTTTTCAAACTAACAGTGGCTCACAAAAAAAATTTCTGGAGTGAAACAGGTAACAGTGTTCCAGAAAAAATATCACTCTGTAGATTTGCAATCGAAATTGGCAGGTCACATGGCTTCGTTTGTACCTTGAATTTAGGAACACCCGGTATATTATACGTGTATATGAACTGTTGCGAAAAAATTTAGGGAATGTTTCTTTATCAAAAAATAGGGTGGGTGTATCACATAAACTATGGGCTGAGCCCATTACTCGCTGAAATCTTTATGTCCCGTTTTGAAAGAAAAATTCTAAAATCCGCACACGCAAAGCATATTACTTTTTGGTACAGGTATGTAGACGATATATTGGCTTGCTTCTGCGGAACACATTCAGAATTAAATGAAACATTAGAATATCTCAATAGTTTGCACAATAAGGTCAAATTCACCATGGAAACACAATTTGATAATAAAATAAATTGACATAACTTTAATTAACAGTAATAATGAAATTTCCTTTGATATATATAGAAAACCCACATCAACTGATACAACAATATCAAATTTTTCAAACCATCCGATCAATCATAAACTAGCTGCTTACAGATCAATGGTACATAGAGCATTTTCAATTCCTTTAGATAATATTACGTTAAAGAGGGAATTAAATACAATCAGACAAATAGCCACAAAAAATCAGTTCGAAACCAAAACTATAAATTCCATCATAAACAAAAAACAAAAGCAACTAATTCGTAAACAAATTTACCCCATCTCCAAATCAAATCATAATAACAATAAATTCATAAAACTAACATATTTTGGACCAATTTCACAAAAAATAGCTCGAATTCTATCAAAAATTAACATAGTAACAGCTTTCACACCCTCCCATAAAATTTCTAATCTCTTTTTTAATCCGAAAGACAAAGAGAAGTGTAATAGTGTGTATATAGGACAAACGGGCCGACCTTTCCATAAAAGGTACAAAGAGCATCAATCTGCTTTTAGGAACCGGAAGAATAAGTCCAATTTTGCGAACCATTTCTTCACTACAGATCACACCTTCCCAGAATTGAACAACCTTGTTATCTTGCACGTGGAAGCGAAAGGGAAAAAATTTGACATCCTGGAATCCATAGAAATTGAAAAATATAAAAAGCACGTACCAATAATAAAACTACTTAACGAACAGACGGAACTTCGAAAAACCCCTCTCTTCGAAGCTCTGCCGAAGCCTACAATCCCCATATATAATAGTTGAGATCTAATTTGTTCGTTCAGTTTGAAAATGTAGTAAACACTACGAAACTGGAGTCACTGTATATCAGTTATAATAAAAAGTGATAGAAAACAAAGTAATTCCTTATTTCATTCCATCAAAATGAACTATCACAAAGTAACGGACTACTCCATCCAATATTTGGAACATAAAATGAATATAATGAAAAGTAAACAAAAATTCAACTTTTGCCACTGATTCAGTAACAGTAACAGTAATTCCTTTCGAGAAAAGAAAATCTTACGAAAATTTTACATGTAGATTCAAATGAAAAGAAACTTGATTATTGAAATTTTCAAATTCGTTCACAATAAAAATAATTTAAAAAAATAATGAATGACTGAATGGAACTATGTAAATCCAAATATTTGAGATGTACAACAAAATATCGTAAAAATAATGAAAGACTGTACGGAGCTATGTAACCACAAAAATTATTTGAGATATTTAAATGGGAACCAACTGTTTAACAACCTTCTCTGTCGATTGCCGACATTCCGATATCTGTTAGAAGGCCCCTCTTTTTTAACCCGGTTTTTTATCACGTTCCGCTTGTAAATCTCCTTACCACTATTAGGTGTTGTCTAGAATCTATTGAAATATTCAAAATATTTATCACTTTTGTTTAAATACAACTGTACCACTGTTAGGTCTTCAGTTGTCTGATGATGGGATAGTTCATTTCCCGAAACTCTAGTCACAAGAAAATGTGTAATATATATTTTTATTGGTAGTAAAACATAGTAATTTCTACAATTTGTTTTAATTATGATCAACTACCAAATAGTAACGGCTGAAACAATTCAGTATCTGACTCACGCTATCATGTTGAAAAATATTTTTTTTTTCTCAAAAACCTTGAATTTTAGCAAGAAATTACAAAAGACCTTATTTGTTGAGAATAGATCAAGCTATCCAAAATTAATTTTTTTTATTGTAAAAAAGGAATGTGTGTTTATTGCGAAAAAAGGTTTAGGGGTGGCCTTTTCTACCCCTTGCATAGAGGAACACCGCCAAAAACTTGTTTGAGTGCCTTCTCGCCCGCATAAAATGTCTGTTCAATTTTTATCTTGCCGGTTTCTTGCTTTTAAGGAAAAAAAATAAAAACTGTTTTTCGGGCATCATCTTGAGGGAGCTGTAAATAAGCTGGGGGGGCTCAAAAAATAAAGTTTATATGAAAGACCCACCCTATTTTTTGACAAAGAATCACTCCCTTAATTTTTTCGCAACTATTCATATACCTGTATATAGAATATTTTTTACCATTTTCGGCTACCAGCTATTCTAGCAACTCAATTTCATATTCACTAAATGTAAAATGAATCATAGAATATTCACATGAATGTTGTGGGTCAGGTCAATATGTCGTCTAGAAAATACTCATATCAATTCGAAGATCACGCAAAGTCGATATAAACTCGGAACGCAACTGCGACGGTGAATTGAAATGATGAATGTCAGCTGTAGCACTAGAAAGATGATCAGCAGGTTCAGATAGGAATAGTTCGAATGTTTAAAATGTTACCGTTAGCTTCGAATTACGAACAGAAACACGTAGCTTCATTATAATGTAACTAGTAGAAGTATTAGCAGGGACTCACTTTCGTAATATAACTTCGCAATAAAAGTTAAACAGGGGCGTTACACAAAGGAATAATAGTCCACTATGAAATGTAGCAAGTGAAACTAATGAGTACTTGAAATTCCTTTCGAATTATTCCGATTAGTGGAGAGTTCAAGAAAAGCACTGAAGTGAAGTCAGAAGCTTTTGCGTACTTGTTCAATAGTAGCAGCTTATGATGATTGAAAACACAGAACTATGAGAAGCGTTCAATATTTTCTCGGTATAGACCTGAAAGAAAAGTCAAAAAGTTTTGGAAATTTTCTATTTTTCGATGTAGTCTAGCAATACATTTGGTATACCGAGAAATAAGTTTTTTAAACTTTGTGAACAATATTCTTCCGGCTTCTCCTCAAAATAGGTATTAATTAAACCTTCAGTTCTTCATCGACAGAACATCGCTTTCGAAGACGATATTTTTTCACATTTGGGAATAGGTAGTAGTCACTGGGGGCCAAGTCTGGACTGTACGCAGGATGAGTAATTTACTTCGAAGCCACATTTCCGCACAGCAGCCTTCGACACGCGGGCCTTGTGAACCGGCACGTTGTCGTGAAGCAGTAACATCTCCGCTTCAAGTTTTCCTTGCCCTTTCCTTGTTGCATATGATGCTGATGTGATGCTTTCGCCCTTTTTATTGTTTTATATCAATAAAATACCTTTAAAATCCTAAAAGAACGTAGCCATTATTTTTCCAGCGGACTTTAAACTTCCTTGGGGGCTGTGCACTCTTTTCAATCCACTGCATGGACTATTGTTTACTCTAAGGGTCATAGTGACCCACGTCTCATCCCCAGTAACCAGCCGATTGAAAATAGTCGATGGGTCTTCTTCACAGAGCTCTAAAAACTCCTTATAGGATTCGACTAGCACTTGCTTCTGAGATGCAATGAGGATTCACGGTACACATCTTGCACTGACCTTTGAGAGGTTAAGATGGTCATGAATGATAGCATGCATGGTATTCACCTATGGGTTTATCATCTCTTTTAACATTTTGACTTTTATTCTGGCATCTTCAAGTGCCAGTTTTCCTACTTTTTTCACATTCTCTTCAGTGTTGCCGCAACGGGCCCGCCCGAGCGAGGGTCATCTTCAATGCTTTCTCTGCCTCTTTTGAGTTCACTTGATCACTTTTGAATGGTGGATAACGACAGAGCACAGTCTTGGTAAACAGCAACCATCTCTACATGAATGATTTTTTGACTTTTTCCCTGCTTAGTGAGGAACTTTATAAAGGTGCAATGCTCGATTTTCTTCATCATTGTGGCGTCAGTCATTCTGGTCGTATCTCACTGAGAATACCTAGAAAACTTATGATCGTAAATTAGGGTAATTTTATATTTTTACTTTCAGATAGTGCCCTTAGTAAATGAAATAATTAGATTTCTCATATTATCAGCCAATCACCTCGATACCGAGAATACATTGAACAACCCTCGTAAATGTTCTGTCATCCGAAAGACAAATAAACGTAATCTCTTGCAATTTCAAAACTGTTCTCCTGAAGAAACGGAATATCTCATGATAATGGTGAATACATTGTTGAAAGTTTACTTCTCCCTTTTGTCTGCATCGAAACACAATGGCAAAAAAGGGCGAAAAATATATATTTGAACTAGACTTCATATCCCTTTCATACTTTTTGCCGAAATCAAATAAAATCGGAAAATTTTAATTTATACTAATTATTTTCATCGAGAAACTCAGCTGGGATATTTAGGCCCTAAACGTGTCCTGAAAGTTTCAAGACTCTTGCTTTTTCCGATCGAAAGTTATAGTGTTCAGGGTCATGCTCAACGCTAATCTGTTCACAAAATTTTCATACTTCTAATCTTATTATTGTACTAATAAACCTAAAATTCACATCGATCGGAACTGTAGTTCAAGACATATTCAGAAAAATAAGAGATATTTTCAAATGCGAATAACTGTGAAACCATCGAATCAACTTTACCCATCAACGAACTTAGCCGAGATATTCATACCCCAAACCTTCCTTGAAAGGTTCAAGGGTCAAGAGTGTTTACGGACGGACCGGTCGTACAGAAATACTTTTGACCTCGGATTTTACAACAATAAGTTTAACTTAGTCGTTCAAGACAATTTTCGGCTCACAATTCGAAAATTGAATAGATTTGGGCGAAACGATGGCACGCTGTTTCCTGGAACAAGCGCGAAAAATACATCGAATTGCAGATTTTCATTATTATTTCACTTAACAATCACCTTTACTTCTTCACATGTAACGTTTAGTGTCTAGTGCTGGCTTTTCCATTATTTTCATGATTATATGAAAGGCTTATACAGGGTGTCCCAATGAAAATTTGATCCCCCAGATCTCAGAATCGAAGATTTCTGAAGATTTAAAATAAAACAGATCACCCTCTGTTTTGAGGGGTACGAATTTCCATCATGAGTTTGTTCCGAAAAAACCACCACCATGAAGGTGGCATCAACCCCCCATTATTTTTGAATAGGGAAGACATATCTGGTGTTGGTTAGTTTGAAAGTTATTTATGTTCCGTACACAACCCAGTTAAAAATTCAATATCGGTTCATTATTCACGGAATAATGTAATATTGAACTCACCGTCAAAAGGTGAGGTTGAACGCCTAAAATCAAGAACTTAAGAGTTTTAAAGAATCCAAAAATAATTTTCAACTTCTGTATTAGGGGGAAAGAATTCCTATGACGACATTGTTCCAAAAAATCATTACAAGATGGTAACATCACCCAACATTTTTTTAATAGGGCGGAGATCATTGTATGGAAGTTGGTGGTGGTCAATTTGAACAATATATACGTTAGTTCTTTAAATAGTTTAAATTTTTTTCTTGATGTTCCCTATCATTACTTACAGATCTGATGCTTTCTAACTAAAACACATCTGCCAACTCTTTTCCATTAAAAAAAATTGGGGGTTGTTACTACCCTCAGGTGGTGTTTTCGGAACAATTTCGTCATAGGAATTCTCTCTTCCTAATACAGAACTTGAAAATTATTTTTGGATTCTTCAAAACTCTTGGGTTTTGAGTTTGGGTGGTTCAACTGTGCGTTCAACTTCACCTTTTGACGGTAAGTTCAATATTACATCATTTCGTGAAAAGTGAACCGATTTTGAAAATTTTAACATTTCTTTACTTGAATTAACTCGTGAAGGTATGTCTTGTATGTATATTTGCCTACTCTAGATGGCGCTAACGTATGATTAATACCTCAGTTTCTCTGTGCATAGCGAATATAGACACTTGACAGATTTGTAATCACTAGCATACATCGCACTGATGAAAACCAACCAGTTTGAAACATGCGCATGTCTGTAATTTGTCTCTGTGATCAACAAAACCTTGTCGAGTTTGTTTGTGTATAAAATTGTTATACAGATGTACGTTACACTGTCTCGATGTGTGGAACTTTGTATTACCATAGCTCATACTCCTTATTAATGATATTTGGTACAGATAAGCCAAATTAATTCATTTGAATTTCTTATTTCTTTTAATTTTAAAACGAATGATCAAAGCAACGGGCTACTTCAATCCTGCAACCTTCACGAAGTTTGCACGAATATGCACGTTATTATATAACTTCTATATGCCGAATTTCAGGTAGATTAGATTTGTAGTTCAGAATATATTGAGAAAAATAAGAGATATTTTCGAATACGAATAACTGCGAAACCATTTGACTGATGTGATGTATGAATTGAATGAAAAATTTCTTTTCAATACAAGTAATCGACGCTTCCAAAAATTTACAAAACTTTTCACTTCAGCAATTATCTAATGAATAGAGAGTACCCTAATGATTAACTGAACTGAATCGTAAATAGCTACTGAAATGAAATTTGTGGGATGTACGATCACATTTCGTATTCCATTCCTGAAATCATTATCGATATATGAAAGTTGTGTCTCTTCGTTTTACCAATGCAACAGATAGAAATCGATTTGAACGTTATGAAACGAAAATCCAGGAATTAGAATATCACGATATCTATTGAGTAATTCCAAAACAAGTAGCTATCATGTATTCATATCATTAACAACCCTTTCTTGACAATAATAATTCGAACATTCGAATACATTTGACCTTTATTTCAACTTATTCGACTTGAATGCTGAAATACACGAATACTGACCTGGATATCGGATATTATCCGTTGAATATTGGACGCTGGAATGCGACATGCTGCCATGAAATATGACATGTTGTATAATATAATTTTATATACCAGAAAATATTTAATGCCATAGCGATGATATTCGCAAATCGGCATTAATTCCATACTTTACTGTAATATAACATAAATAATATCAGTTTTCAATTATAGTATTTCTAACATTGAGAATTACCATTTGTATATATACTACATAAATAAATATTGCGAATTCTTCCTCATTTTCGCGTGTTCGTAGCAAAGTGCTATGGCTCCATACTACTATATATATGTTTTGAAAATTTATTATCGAAAATAGACACAAACATTATATTTGCATAATATGAATTACTACCTTTAATAAATATCTCACGATATTTTCTGTCTTTCTATTCACATTAATGTCTCAGAAGCAACGTAATTCAATGTTGAAAAGCTTTCATTAGTAAGACTTATTTTACTTCAATATTAATATTTTATGTAAAAAAAACGGTCAATATCAACTGTCGTGTAATTTTAGAAATAAGAAAGATTTGTCTCTGTTCTTATATTCTTCCGGTTTTGTCACAAGCAAGAAGAAGAGCTGACTCTGTGCTTTGGACTTGCTCTATGAATATTCAAGAGTTAGGTTTCAAGATTGGGACATGTGAGTATAAAAATGTGATATGATAGTCATAGTTTAGATTGGATATTACTGACGAGTTTTAATAAAATATGTTTATACTACTCTGTCAAGAAAGTACCGGAAATTTTCAATTAAAATAACATTTTCACATTTAATCGTCAACATTTATTGGGTCGCCTTCAAAATAGGCTCCATTTGCTCCAATACATCTATGCCAACGGCACTTCCAATTATCGAAACATTTTTTATAGGCGCTTTCCGGGATGGACTTTAGCTCTCGCGCCGAATTTTGTTTTATGGCTTCAATCGACTCAAAACGGGTGCCACGAAGGGTCAATTTTAGTTTTGGGAAGAGGAAAAAGTAGCAGGGAGCCAAATCCGGCGAATACGGTGGTTGCTGAAGCACGTTTGTTGAGTTTTTGGCGAGAAAGTCAGTCACAATCGTAGCTCGGTGAGAAGGCGCGTTATCGTCATGCAAAATCCATGAGTTGTTCGCCCACAAATTTGGCCGCTTCTTACGGATACGCTCAAACAAACGTTTCATAACGCCTAGGTAATACTCCTTGTTTACCGTCTGACCCTCTGGAACGAATTTGTAGTGCACCACGCCACGAATATCGAAGAAAACAATGAGCATCACCTTCATTTTCGAGCGGCTTTGGCGTGGTTTTTTCGGTTTCGACTCATTTTTTGCCACCCATTCCGATGATTGCTGGCTTGTTTGCATATCGTACTCGTAGACCCAGGTCTCATCACCAGTTATAATGCGTTCCATGAATGAAGAATCGGAATTACAGCGATCCAGCATGTCTGAAGCAACCTGTTCGCGATGACGTTTTTGAAGAAAATTCAGGTCTTTCGGTACGAGTCGTGCGGCCACCTTTCTCATGCCCAAAATATCAATCAAAATCGTACGTGCGGACTCGTGGGATATCTTAAGATCATGTGCTATCTCTCTCAAGCTGGTACGACGGTTTTCCAGCACCCTTTCCTTAATTTTATCGACGTTATCTTCGATCGAAGCCGTTGATGGGCGACCACTTCACGACCGTCCTTGAAGGCTCTGTACCACTGATATGCACGATTTTTTGATAGAGCATTATCACCAAAGGCCTTTTGCAACATTTTCAATGCATCGGCACACGAAAATTCATTTGCAACACAAACCTTTAAACAAATTCTTTGCTCAACGTAATCACCCATAGTAAAAATCGGCACGCACTCTGACATCGACTGACTTAATCAGCTGTTGCAAACACACTAGTTGACAGATCCCGCTCAAGCTTGGCATAGTAATTAAGGACAGTGGTACCAACCTAGGAAAAAAATTTTTACCTGCCTCATTGCCCCGCCAGATTTAAATCGATAATTCCCGGTACTTTCTTGACAGAATGTATATGATATTGTAGTTGTGTTATGTTGTTATGTTGAATTACTTCACTGATTTTGATTATTATATGTTAATTAATAAAATTGAATCTTTGGAATGTTGCTTCTGAGACAATATTGTGCATCAAAAGATAAAAATATGGTAAGATGCTTATTAAAGGTATTGCATAGTAATTCATATTATTTCAATCCAATGTTTGTGTCTATTTTCGATCATAAAATCTCACAACATATATGTATATGTTAGTATGGAGCAATAGCATCTGGTACGAGCACACGAAATTGAGGAAGAATTCGCAAAATTTATTTAAATGTTAAAGAGCCTCTATTAGTAGGACTCATTTTACTTCAATCCAAACACTGGAGCTAGATAAGCATAATTTGTATTCAAGTTGAATTTTTCTACCACGATAATTTTTTAAGGAAATAACTAGGAAACCAGAGGTTTGCAGATTAGGATTCAATGAAACTGAATCATTCAGGTTCAGAAATATGCACATTTAAAATTTTGAATATTTGATATCTTGAATAATATAGGTTTACCCAAGAAAAAATATCGAATGATCAATAAGACTATTTACCACAAAAGAAGATAACAAAATTATGAATTTCGAGTCATATTTGGTAAGATTCTTTCAATTGGAAATTAATCTTAGCAAATTCTGAATAAAGAACATCTTTTACAATGGACTCAAAATCCATGATTTTTCAAATAATTTGAATCTGAAATGTTGCTACATATCTGCTACATTTTAATCTGAAAAGTTTTCACAATTGTTGAAATATTTTTATTTATCATTTGAATTTATTTGAAGAAAAATATGATTTGTCTGCGACTATGATCCCTGTATTTATTTGGGCGACCTACAAATTTTACTGGATAAGTAGACTGAATGATTGTTGTTGCAAAATGGTTCATCTCGGTAAGTTGAGGATTTTTTCAATAAACCTTTCATTGGAGTTAAGGCCTACCTGAGTAGGTTCCAGATGAGATAGAAATATAATAATTATCATATTTCAACGAAAATCGCTTATATAAAATATTCGAGGCTGCAGAGTTGAAGGCTCTTTCAGTAAATTTCGATACCGAACAATTTAAGTCCGGTTCTGTTAGTTCTGGTGAGGCCAGTGAGCATGCGGACTCGATTAACAGCATGTGTCATTTCAAATGCTGAATCGAGATCCAAATTTTGATGTAAACATTCAATAGACTTGTGAGTTTGTTCCTTTCGTTACTATGTATTTTTATTTATTAAAATAAGAATTAACATATCTCACTTGATCTCACCATAAATGAATCTGCCATATGTATTCGTTTAGAATATTGATTTGTCTGATTTTTGACTTAAAATCAGAATTATTGGCAATTCTGAATATTGAAATCTTAATAATCTTGCAAAATTGTACGAGAAATTTCTCATACAATATTTTTATCTTTCATTGGGTGATATGCAGGATATTTCATTCGTAAAATTTTGCTTTCCGACAATTGTTCAGGTGAGAGAAATCTATGCATTTTGGATTCATCCCCCAGTTTTCTGCATTAGTGAAGCTATAGAGAAAAAATCGGGTATACAGTTCCTTGCTTGAATTGGCTCACTAGTGTATGATAAATACTTTGGTGTTTCTGTGCAGAGCGAATAAAGGTGCGGGGCATGTCTGTTACTTATGTTGTTATACTAATGTATGTTGCACTGTCTCGATTTGTAGAACTTTCTATTACCATAGATCATACCCTTTATTAATGATATTTGGTACAAATCAGCCGAATTAATTTAGTAATTATGCTTATCAAGTTTGAAATACTTGTAAATTCACTGTGCGGTTCGCTGGGAACGTGTACCAGATTTTGTATTATCTTATTTATATACGACAAAAATCTTAATAAAAAAGGTGTCTCATGATGAACTTTACATGCTCCTATAGTATAAAAGTATATCAAATGTGTTCTCCTCTTCCTTACCTAAACACAGGGTGATTTATCAATTCTGACTGAAATTTCTTTCGTGTATATTTCTGCCATGTTAATTAAAAATGAGATAAGTTTTTCATAGTTATTACAGAAGTTAAATGATTTATACAAAATTTTGAATTTCTAGTATCGTAAACTGATAATATCATTAGTTCATCTGCACGAGTGAAAAATGATCACCTACAGATCATTTTCTAAAATATTTTTTAGGGTTATTGGGCTAGATCATGATAATATGACAATATTTAAAAAAAAAATGTTTGTATGCTAGGTGTTTATTTTTAGCATAACGGCGCAACACCTCATTTCTCTTTCTAGGTGAGAATTCACTTGTATAAAGTGTATGGAAATCGTTATGATATGATAGTCACGTTGCATGGCACCCACGATCTCCAGATTTTACCTCTCTAGATTATCTCATTTGTAGACATTTGTAACAAATGGTGAATTATGTGAAAATTCAGAGGGGACAACAGTTAATCGAACGGATTATACATTTCATAAAAGTTATTACAAACAATTGAGACCATCGGCCAGTTAATGAAACCTTAAGGGAAATGTATGGAAACTAGCGGTTTTCTTTGTAAATCAAAAACTAATTGTGCTTTATTTTACTTAGTTGAACCTACCTGTTCCGTAAAGTTATATATTTATCTGCAATTAGTTTAAAATATTGATTTTTTCTCTCTCCCTCCAATTAGAACTCTTTCATAACTGGTCTATCATAACAAATAAAATACTGAAATTTGGGAATATCAACATGGCATACTTTTATATAAAATAAAAATACAAATAGATCATTACATAACGTTCTGAGATGTGACAAAAATTTGGTTAAATAAACTTTATTTGTCTGAGTATGTAGCTCTAATAACCATAAAATATATTTTAGGAAATGACTTACAGGGTAATCATTTTTAATTGCATATGTAAAAAAATTAAATAAGTTGCGGTCCTGGAAATTCGAAATTTACTGTAAATCATTCAACTCCTGCAACTAAGCGTAATAATTTCTAAAGAATAAACTCATTTTGAATTATCACGCCGAAAAAGTAAACGAAATATATAAATATCCAAAAATGATTGTAGCCCATTGTTTTGACATCTCCACAATTTTTTGTTATCACTTGGCCAGCAGTTTACATATGTGAGGATACATTAAATAGTGGTACAAGATTGTTTGATATTACCACAGACATGCTTTAGGGGCAGATACATCCTCAACAGTCTACGCCACTGTCGTTATTATCACAAATTCAGAATATTTTATTGATTTCTTATTAATTTTTACGTGAATATTGTTCTCTTGTTTCGATACAAAAAGTAATTTTCAATTATTTGATAATAATTCAATCAGGTTAATAATCAACATTGTGAATTTCAAACTCCTCAAGTAAATAAATGAACAATTATTAAAGAAACATTCTATAAAAGATATATTATAATTGCTATAATTTAAACTGAAAATTTTTATCAATTTAGGTGACTATATTTTGCACTGTCAGATTCCCTATTTCTTCGAATTAGATAGCATTATTTTTTCAAGTAGGCAATTTTTCAATCGGTTTTTTTGTATTTTTGTTATAATTCTTTTTATTTACTTATTAAAATTTGAATCATACCGTACACCTTTTTTGAATTCTTGAAAACTAAAATATGACACGATGAATTTAATACAAAAATTTTGGATTATTGAAAACAGATGTCTGCCGTTTAAACTCTCAATCTTAATTCATTATTAATGCATGATTCATTTTTTTGCCAATGAGTTTATTATTATGAGGCAAATACCTACATTTTTCGATACCAATGGAAGAGATAATACCTTATTCTCAGTGATTATGAGGTTATGTACATAATATATGTTATTTCATTCATCAACCTAAAACAGGTATGAATTGAAAATAAACACGAAAAACATCTACTGAACAAAAATTTACTGAATAAATTTAAAATATAAGATTCACAGATTTAGTACTATGATAGCATAATCCAGTAATTAGATAATGAAAACAGATTTTCCTCTTCAAATTTCAAAAGACTACTCTGCTTTAGTGTGGAAAAGCCTCAAGTGAACAACCGTGAAACCATTGGTTCTGTCCATTAACGAACTCAACCGAGACTAGAATTTCAAACATTTTGTACAGTTAGGCGTTTGACATGTTCGTACCCGCGAATCTTTTCTGAAATTTTTTGTTTGAAGACATTTCCTTTCATTACCCAAATTTCATGAGTATGAAACAAAAGACTCCTAACTGGCAGTCTGCTGTATTCTCATAAAAGGTGAATTCCATCATAAAATATAGCGTTTTCAAGATTTGAACGAAATAAATCCAGGCGTTTTGGGAAGATTTGTGCACGTCTATGTCAGTATGGCATCCGAGGCACGACCCCCTGCCTCTGCTTCGGACTGTACCGGAACGGGCGCATTCCCGGAGTATACAAATGATCTTGATCCCCCCTCTCGCGCGGCCCACTCAGAGCACAGCTACCTGTCTTTACCGCGGCTCGCCGTGCACTTTTTTACTCGTTTTTTACCCGCAGGCTGTCTTCATTTTTTATTGACCTGGCCCGACTGAAGAGATGCTAAAGCCCCGACCGGCTGAACGGAGTTTACTCATACTTCTTTAGAGGAAACTGCACTTATTTCATTCATATTCAGATGGTAGCTAGTTCTTAGTCTGGATATGACATAATCACACATCTAACAAATATAAATGATGCTATAATGAATAACATAAAAATAAGGACGCACAGTAATGATTACCTTCGAAATGTAAAAACAAAAGGATGCTACGAGTTTCATGGATGCAAAAAGTTACCAACGCGGCAAAATGCTCCAACGCAGGAGTAAATAACAAGAACTAGGTTTGGTCTCCTAATAGAGGGTAAGTAAAAGGTTTAATCAGTGGGAACAGTCCAGAATTCGTGGCTGAAGAATCTAAGGAGATGAGTAAATAAAAAGAACTTCATTGGACTCCTAATAGAGGGTTAGTATAAGTTTTGATCATTGGGAACACTCTGAAACTCGTGGCTGAAGAATCTAAAGAGATGGTTTGGCCACTCATCTCAGGAAATACTTTATGGTGCAATTTCCAAAGCTACAGTTGCTATTTGGATTGTCAACTTTCGAAGGGAGAAGGCGCAATGAGAAGAAGTAATGACTGAAATAATAATGTTCCTTAGGTTGAGGTAATAAAAGAATTACACCAAGAAAAATCAACACTGTCCCCTATCTTCAGGATGCGTTATGCACTCATTCAGACACCCTTATAGGTTTATAATGCCATCGATTTCCTGA
Source organism: Megalocaria dilatata (assembly GCA_034642435.1). Taxonomy (NCBI): domain Eukaryota; kingdom Metazoa; phylum Arthropoda; class Insecta; order Coleoptera; family Coccinellidae; genus Megalocaria; species Megalocaria dilatata. The sequence goes on from CM067857.1 coordinate 61,044,832, forward strand.
GTAACCTAGGTTCTAATGACGATATGGCAAAATTTGTAGAAGATTCAATAAATTGAGTAATCTCCCACCCATAATGTCGCAGACTTGCTCAAGGGTTGAAAAATCAGGAGATGGGGTGGCCTTGGCAAAAATTGACACCATAATTCCAGAACTGCCGTTCCACAAAAAACTGAGGATTCCGTCTTTCAGGATGTTGTTTTCTTACTTTTGTTTGAGCATCATTCATGGAAACTATCTCGCAAGGCAATATTATTTACTTGATTTAAGTGTAGTCGACGTTCAGGAGTCAAAGGTAACACATAGTAATGACATCATGAAAGAGACCGAAGCATCGTATTTTTCGATGAATGGAACGCATATCATGGTTTGTAAACCCAGTGATATTAGTTTTCTGTAGACTGCGATGACGTTATGTCTTGTTGTTCAGTCTTCTCACAGTTTACATGGCCACAATCTTCAAGGTTCTGTTCGTTCTAACAACTATTCCTGTGACAGACTAACTGGCTTTCCTGAAATCCCTATCATCTCTATCTATATTCCCAGAACCCAAGTTTTTCAGACATGTATTTATCGAAAATCACTTTTGTGAATGTCACAAACAGGGGTGATAATTGAGTTAAGTTCAACCTGCATCGAACATAATGGATGGAGGAATTCCAAACAAATAGATTCAAATTTACATTTATGTGTTTCTGGGATCACTCAGATCACAGAAAACACCGTGAATTGGTTTTTTAACAAACAATTAAGGTAACTCAATTGTTTTATCTCAGTTCTATCGACTTTCATCAAATCGCAAAAGTTGGGCCAGTGTTCGCAAAGCTGAATCTTTTTTAGCACTATATATCACCCACAATGATATATAAAATGATATTTATATTTTTTTTTATTAGAATTAGGAGTAGATATGTTTAATTATATAGTTTATTTTTATGAAGTGAATTTTTAATTGAAATAGCTGGAGGTACACAGTTATCATGAATAACTCCACAGTTTTTTAGGGCTTATTAGTAGTTCTTGAACTAATAAACTCCATATTTTTATTATATAGCATCTTCTCAAAAAGTTTTTATGACATATACACAATAACCCAGAGGCACCGCTTTGAAACTGTTTTTCGCTCAATATATATTTCTCGTTGCTCATATGCATCCATCAAATGTTGTAGAGCGTAAATCCGCTAATGGCTTGGATGGTCGAATCCATATTCAAATGGTTTCCCATTTATTTATTTCTTTCTGGACATCGTATTTTTCACGTCTTAGGTGAATCTTATGAATGGCACCTCAAATTTTTGCGGAACTTTTGTTATCAGAAAACAGGAGAACTGAGAAGATGTGGTGATGTCTATTTGGAGTGAAATTTTTCAAATCACAATAATTTCAAGGGTAGTTTTATTCCTGCTATCAACGACGTACAATTGGACTACAAAAGCATCAACATTTGTCAAAATAAGAATTTTGTTGGCCTGTTCTCAATTTGCCTTTGCAATAAAATTCCACTCTAATTTTTCAAAAAAAGAACAACATTTTCGAATCTATGGCTCTGATCGACCAAAAATTAAGTATGGATGATGACGCGAATTTCATGAGGATCGTATGAATAGATAATTCGAAAAATGTATATGCATTGAGCGCTACCGGAATCAGGTCCTTTCTCCTCCAAAAAAAACATTCATCTTGCCTTAGAACAAAAATATGTAGAGACTTGAAATTATCAGAGCTGATTTGGGGCCTGAATATCTCGGTTGAGTTTGTTAATGGGCAGAATAGTCGAATGAAAATATTTTGTATTAAGATGTTAAATAATGACAAGAAGTCTCAGGCAATATTTCGTGAGGATCGTAGATGATATGAGCGGAAGCGCGCAGAAGCTCCGACTACCTGTCAGTGCTCTTTAGAATTTTTTAATAATTTGACTGAGTTTCCACTCAAGAATTTCACGTTAGGATTTCCTAATATAATTATTAGAACACAAAGAATTTTCAAAATTTCACATAATTTCCCATATAAGCTTTGAAAATTCAGTTTGAATTACTTAAAATTGTAAAGCTACAGTGCGAGAAGATCATAATTTCCTTATATTATGGACGGAACTTTTATAAAATTTGAATATCAAAGCAGATTAAATCTGTTAGTCTTCTTCAATTTTAATTTCAAAAATATTTTATTCAAAAAACTTTTAGAATTAAATTAATGTCTAAAATAAGCACCGCTTACGTTTAATAGACGTATATAATCAAAACTCAATATATAATGTCAAATGGAATAAATAAACCATTAGATATAAGAAAGTCATTAAAATTAATAAATAAATATTTAAAGGAGACAAAATTTTGTTTCTGATCTTACCTTTAAGAACACCAATTGCCTTTTAAAAACATGAACACAACTTAAGGACTTCTCAAAGAATATAATTTATTTGAAATATTTAATATATTTAAATATTCGAATAAGTTAATTCAGAAATCTCTCAAAACATACACTATATCTTCAAAAAACAAATATAATTCTAGGTAATCTCTTCTACGGTCCTAGATAATATTCCAAATATCAAAATCTACAACTATATCACAACTCACACGTGTTAAGGATGGATGCTTCGAACAGACTAACTTTAAAATTCAAGATTGGTCTATGTTCTAACAAAATCACAGAACAGTGTAAGTTATTTTTAAGGTTATATTTAAAATCATTGAAATTTTATATATGCGATTTTTTGTGAAATCGCTAATCTCAACGAGTTTAACATTATCTTAGAAAAGCCTTATCTTAAAATCAATCTGCATAGGTAAACAAAATCCTGTAACTGCATACTTCATGATTGCATTATGAGGAAAGAATGTCAGGCAGGTTCGTCATCCAGCAATAACAAATCAGAGAATTGTTCTAAAATTAAACATTATCCTATCCAATATAGCGTTTTTAAATTAAAAACTGAAATAAACTGAATGTGCCGATAATTGATGATTGATTCATATCAAAATAACAAAAATTAATAACATCTCCCTGTAAATAATTATCATTTTAAAATGTACTTCTTTTTAACTCGAAGATATATATTAATATCTTAACAATGAACTCAAACTGAAATTACCTCAAAATTTGGATCATGAAATAACTTCATGAAAGAATTTCACTACCCAGCAAAACCGTACATCGGAGGACTCCTGGAGTCTGGCCGCGACTTTAGAAATACCTTTAGCCAGCTGAAGTGGAGCTACTACTCTTGAAATAATTATTTTATCTACGGATGATGTCTGAAGAAGAATTATATGCCCAAACCCACCTAACTACCAAGTAGTTTGGTGTTTCTTGGCTTTTTTCCTTTTTCATTTTTTTTATCGACAGACTTATTAATATGGCCCCTTATTTGGGATGCGTTTTTTCGGGACTACCAATCCTAGACAGGAGATTAACTCTTGAAATTCTGAGAATATTCAATGAATGAGAAGCTCCGTAATAATAAACAAAAGCGGAATCAGCGGACACGTGTTTCCATCATACAGAGGTTGAAGTTTCGAGATGAAAGAGAACTGGACATAACTTCATTTTTTAATTTAAAATATTTCTGGAAATGGCACATTATTAATGTGCAAAAAAAATTTTTGAATATCAAAACAGATTTTTTCTGTGACGGAATATCTTGTTTTTTAAAGTTAGTCTGTTTAAGCAATGATGCGTCGTCTATCTGAGGTAAGATATACTGATTGTTAGTCGATTTTTTAAATTCGGTTTTTAAATATGATTTAGGGCCGATGAATAGATTATCCGAAGTCTAATTGTTTTTTAAATATATAGTGATTGTTTTGAGAGATTTTTGAATTAACTTATTTAAATATATTGAATATTTCAAATAAATTATATTTTTTGAGAAGTCCTTAAATTGTGTTTCATGTTTTTGAATAGGAATTGGTGTTCATAATTATAAGAGCAGAAACAAAATTTTGTCCCCTTCAAATATTTATTTATTAATTTTAATTGACAATTTATTATTAGGAGTATAAATAAGTTTCCGCCGTTTTTTAACACAAATTAAAGATTTATTATAGAAGAACGATGTGAGACTGCTTGCTGAGTGACTTCTAATATTAGAGCAAGTTCTTTTTGTGTTTTAGATGAATCTTGCTCCAATAATTCCTCCAATTCTGCATCCTCGTAAATTTTTGGCCTTCCAATGCCATCTTTGTCTTCTACTTCGAAATCACCTTTTTTAAAGTTTTGAAACCATTCTCGACACGTTCTCTCACTCAAAGCACCCTCACCATATGCTTCTACGAGCAATTGATGCGCCTCAGCGCAGATTTCTTTAAATTAAAGAAGTAAACTAATATTTCCCGCAAATGACGCTTACTTGGCTCAAATTTCGACATTTTCAACTTATAAAAATTATATTTTACCAATATAAAATCAATGATATTAATAGGTTATGTTGTTCTTGAATGTCCAAACTATTTTTTAAGCCGGTTATCATCTGCGAAAGCTAAGCGAAACTCCGTGGCGCGCCATCTACAATAAAACGGCGGAAACTTATTTGTACTCCTAATATTTGTTGGTTTATTTATTCCATTTGATATTGTATATTGAGTTTTGATTGTATACGTCTATTTAAAACAACCGGTACTTATGTAGACATTAATTTAATTCTAACAGATTTTGAATAAAAGTTTTTTTGCAATGAAAATTGTAGAATACTGACAGATTCAATCAGCTTTGATATTAAAATTTTGTTATATCCCTTGTATCAAGTAAAAAGCCTTTTTCTATTTTATTTTATAATGTGCTAAAATTGAGGATAATAAATTTCTTTTTAAAATAATTAACCGCTCTAAAAGAGCCAGCTCTAATCAAAAGTTTTTAGTATTTCCCAGTTGTGTTCAAGCGTAAATCGACCCATTTCGTTTATGTCAAATATCAACTAAAAAAATAGGATTGGCAGTGTAGCCAGACTCGAATAACTTACTACTTTAAAATGCAAACTCTGGATGGTCGACCTTTTAGGTAACGTTTCTTTTTTCTCTAGGGATAATTATGAACTATTTGTAATGACATTCCCTACACATGACTTGGATACTGTACGTATTGTAAAGGTTAATTTGACTCAAAAATGAATGCTTCAAGTGCAAAAACTTTTATGAGGTAGTATATATTTTTTTTAATAAATTAATTAGAAACAGGCCTTTTACTTGATAAAAGAAATATAACAAAATTTGAATATCAAAACAGGTTTAATCTGTTAGTCTTATACAATTTTAAATTCAAAAAAATTTTTATTCAAAAAACTTTTAGAATTAAATTAATGTCTACAATAAGCACCGCTTACATTTAATAGACGTATATAATCAAAACTCAATACACAATGTCAAATGAAATAAATAAACCAACAAATATAAAAAAGGATTTAAAATTAATAAATAAATATTTGAAAGAGACAAAATTTTGTTTCTGATCTTATCATTATGAACACCAATTCCTTTTCAAAAACATAAAACAAAACTTAAGGACTTCTCAAAAAATATAATTTATTTGAAATATTCAATATATTCAAATAAGTTAATCCAAAAATCTCTCAAAACATGCATTATATCCTCAAAACACAATTAGAATTCCGATAATCTCTTCGTCGGCCCTAGATAATATTTAAAATATCAAAATCAACTAACAATCAATATATCATACCTTGAAGTTTATCCGGAACTTGCTCAAACAGACTAACTTTAAAAATCCATTGACATTCCATACTGAGATTTATTCAAGCCTAAATATAATTATATATTATGTATAAAATAAAATAGAAAAAGGCTTTTTACTTGATAGAAGAACTATAACAAAATTTGAATATCAAAACAGATTTAATGTGTTAGTCTTCTACAATTTTAATTTAAAAAAAAATTTTTTTTTAGTAGTTAATTTTGTCGTGCTAGTACCACAATGCCTATCATCTTGTCGGATCTGGATGGCGAACAATTTTTCTGTTCTATGTACTGCAACACTTAAACTGAAAAAACTTTGGGGGTCGAGGAGTTGGTTTTAAAAATGTTTTGCCTGTCGAATTCAGAAAATTTAATATTTGGAGAAATGATAAAACTGAAATTGATTCAATTAAAATTTTACTTGAAATATCGCATATTGTTAAAATGGCGGATTGAGAAGTGATGCAAAAATTTCCTTATACAGATTGAAATGTGACATTTTAAAACAGAAAAAAGCTCGTCTCACCGCAAATCAGTGCAAGTCCAAACAGGTCCGTATCTAGCATGCCCTGTTGGGCGAAGTGAAGACATGTCTGTTGGTAAAGCTCTCGTACTCTGGATTTGGCTTGAACGATGAAGTAAAGGGTCTGCTGGTGCAGCAGATGGAGTGCCAAAAACCTGGCTGAGGGGGGTAGCGCTGCTGCCGGGCTGCACGCGGCTAGGGGTGCGCTCACCGTGCACAGGCCGGCACGCATGACCCACTCATCTCTTCAGAGGGGTGATCTCTCACCTGAAAATATTGAAAAAAACGAAATTTTGTACTTTGAGATTGAAATATCATAATAATAGTGTTTATTCCATAAATAATCAACAAAAATACTGCCTGTCACACAAAAATGTAATTAACGAATAAAAATTTATTTATTGATAAAAATCAATATTTAATTTGAATATAAAATCAGAACATTAAAAACGTTGTCTTGATTGAAAAGTGGATGATATTTTTCATTGTAGTTCCAATATGTCTAAAAAATAGATACTGTATTTATAAGACATTACGATTGATTTTCTCGAAATAAATTAATTATATAAAAACCTCATATATGTTAAATAACATAAAAAGAGGTTAATACGTGATAGAAGGTATATAAAATTATTTAAATATTTTAATATTAGCCTTCTACATATTTAATTCCAAAAAATTATATTTAATAATTATAACTTCAGGAATTAAATTACAATAATATCATATAAGTACCACTTATATATTAAATGACATATAAAATGAACATTCATTATAAGACATCCAAATGATATAACAAAATCCAATAAATCAAAATTGTTAACCGAAATTCTCTAAATTAAATATTTTGAATAGAAAAAATTTTGTTTCTGCTGATCAATCTTGTGAACAAAAATATCTTTAAAAATGTTTAACATAATCTTAAGAATTTCATCTTACTTAGAATATTCAATATTATTGAAAATCTAACTAAGTTACTTTCTATAAAATCTCAAGATAATTATTTATAATATATAATTATTTGATTTCCTTAACATTCTTTATACAGACAGTCCTTGTGCTATAACAGAGGTCGTTAAATTGTCTTTCAATCTTTTAGATCAAGGGTCAACCACAGAATTATTTATGTGTAACTTAACCTTACATTACATTTAAATTTTTCAGTATTTATTTACCAGAAGTTTTCTAAATTGTTGAAGGGTGAGTAAATATTTGTTGTTGATTAACGTTATTAAACCAATTTTAATGTGATGAGGCCATATAGGCCGAAATAGCTATCAAATGTTCGAGTTCTTGTTCAATTATTTCTATTTGATCCTTTATTTTGATAATTTTAGATAATCTTTGAATAGTGGATTTTCTTGTATTTGTATGTTAATATACATACTTATATAGTTTTTGTTAATAGATTTGTATTAATACATTTGAAGTCGGGATGTAAAAAGGTTTTTTCCGAGACATTGAAAAATATTTTATATTGATTATATATATATATATATATATATATATATATATAGGGATATCAATTTGATAGTTTGATAGTTTTTGTATATAGTTTCAATATATAATGTAGAAGTTAGAATATATAATTCTGAATTTAAAGTCGATTAATGTTATATTTTATTGAATATGAATTATTTGAATACTGACGAAGCAAAGTCTCTCTTAAAACTTGTTTTTCAGTAATGCTTTTACATATCTTGAGATTTTATAGAAAGTAACTTAGTTAGATATTCAATAATATTGAATATTCTAAGTAAGAAAGTTTTATGATAAAATTCTTAAGATTATGTTAAACATTTTTGAAAGATATTTGTTTTCATAATGCAGTTTATAAAAAAGATTTTGAACGTTGTACCGACCAAAATAATGTGTTATATTTTAATTTCATTGCTACAGTTTTTGAAACGGCTAACGGACTTTGAAGGTCAAATTTTTCCAAATGAAATAACGCTGTCCCTATCAAAAAAGTGAGTTATATTTCTGAAAACTCTCTTTCAATAAAGATTTTCATGTTTCAGAATATTGTACAAGTTATTTAATTCCAATAGATCTTTAAAAAAATGTATTTCTGAAATATTGCTAGTATTAATTATCTCAAAATAAATCAATTATATGAAACTTACAGAATATTATGTTTTCATCTTCAAATTGAAAATAATAATATTTTGTCATAAAAAAGGAACTCATACAATATTTCACAGGAAAAAAGTTTCCTTGACGGAAATGTCATTGACATGATGAAATGTTAAAGTAAATTTCAGCAAAATTAATCGAGAAAAGCACTGACGTGAACTCAGGAAATTTTGCGCTCTTGTTCATATCACCTATGATTCTCAGGAAATTTTGCATTAGCCTTCTGCTCGTTATTTTACATCTAAATGATAAATTCAAACTCGATCGTAGAACTGCTGCTATGGTTCCTGTAGCGCGCAACGCTACTTATTTATACTTCTAATTATCAATGAGTAAATGATTTTCTCTCTAACTATTAGAATTTTTTCAATAAAAAAGGAGACAGAAGGGTATTGTAACCTTGCTACCCTTGCTAGAAAATATTCTCAATGAGGACACAAAGTAATTTTGATTTGTGATTGTTTCAATTTAAAGCATATCTAAATTTTGGTTTAAATTACCTATTTTATTGATTCGAATCAAAATATAAACGTCAAATGATTTCTGGCGGAAAAATAACGTTGAAATAACCTCGATAATATTTAATACCCATTATTCTCCTCAATAATTACATTAAAATAAGGAATAACAATCCTGAAGGGTAAATATTCGAGCAAACAAGATTTAATGAAGTTCTAGAACATCCGTGTACGGTCATAATTCATTGAGGATAATTTAATATTCATATAATTTCCTTTTATATTCTACAAACAATAAAATTTACTATCAATCAACATAATTATGGAGGAATGTTAATGATAATGGGGAAAAAATTGATGACCTCAACATTTAATTACTCGGTTTTAAAATCAGCTCATCAGTGAATTGTTCTTTTTATACGAGGAATTCCGTAGATTCCGACAATTTTTCTCGGAAAATATAAAAGTAAGAAAATGATAAACAAGAACGTGGCCAACGATTCCAATTACCAGCGGGTTATATCAATTAATACCCGTTTGCCCGCTTGATTCCGCGGATTTCTTAGAATTTTACAGAACAGTGGTAAACAAGTGCTAAAGTATCAGAATTGATTTCGACAAAAGACTTATTTAGGAAAAAAATACAAAAAGATCTTATATGAATATTTATTTCATCGGTTTGTAATATCAAAACTAATTGACAATGAATGAATCTAGAATTGAAACGAATGAAATTTTTCAACTTTAAGTTGAACCTAATTATCTTTCAATTCAGTCATTATAAATTCTCGAGTTCAGCACGCTTATTCCTTACATTTTGCTGATTTCCATCCTTATATTTTACCCACAGAGATAATGTCGATGGGGATTATGTGCATCTGTTTAAAGAATAACTGTGAAATGCGATGTGGACTTTATTTACTCTTGTCAAAAAATTTGTTTAAATGTACAATCTCAGAAACGAAGTATAAAGGTTGTTCCTTAATTGGAGGTACAATCGAAAAGGGGTGATTCCTTGGATGATATCAAAAATAAAATTATCATAGACATGGATCCGCAAACACTTCGTTTTCGAGATACAGAGTGTTAAAATTAGAATATTTTTAAAGTTTTTTCTTCGTAGCTTCTGCATTTTTCAAGATGTTCAGCTGGAATTTGCCAAAGTTATTACAATATAAGGTCTGCATTATATGACATGTGAATTGCATGTGAAAATCTACAGGATGATATTTTTTCTGGAGCAATGTCTCATTTTTCCCTGCAGAACTTTTTTGTGGTGTGCCAATGGTATATTGAAGAATAGGAAAAGAAATCTTTATTTCATTCAAAACCCTTTTGATTTCTTAAAATTGTTTCGTTTCTACCACCGTTTCCAAGAACGAAACTGTTAAACATTTCTTTCTAAGTCGTCAAAAAAAAATTCAAAACTTTTCAGTATGCCTTAAAATATTTTGATAAATTCAAGGTTCCATTATTAGCTTTTTCAATATTTCATCAACTTGTGCAGTGATTCATAAGGATTTGAACTCGTATAATAATCACCACAAAAAATGTTATATTTATTACAGGAAGAACTCAAATAAATAAGATAAAATTAAGATGGAAAATGCATTTAACGATAACAACAACGGAACTTAACTACAACAAATGTAAATTTCATCTATAAACCTAACACAAATTCCTCACTTCATAGTTGATTCAACTCTTTCGAATGCTCCCAGAGTATTCGTAATTTTTTAAGATACTATGCGATTTCTTCATTTGTCTTCAGTATCCATTGCTGTCATGTACACTAGAGATTACACATGGTCCCATAAAAAAATCTAAACTATTTATATCTGGGCATTTGGCGGGCCAAGACTGAAATTTACCGCGTCCGATTCACCTATTTTCATTGGTTTAGTTCAAATACTTTCGAGCCAAAAGTGAAAAATAATCTAGGACACTAGTTCATGAGCCACACTTGACGTCATAGCAAAAGAGATTAATCGTCAAACAAAGGTGGCAAACCCTAATAATAGTTTTGATTATTATATTTTTTATCTTCCTCATGTAATACCATTGACAAACCCCAATTAAGTCCTTTTTTCTGCAGTATGTACTGTTATAAATTTATTAAATGATTTTTTAATTATGAATTATTATTAGTAGGGTAAAACCGTTAGAGATGGCCGTACGGGAGAGATGGCCAGTCGAAATATTTTCTAGTAATATTCGCCAGATGGTGTTGTTTTGCGGTTAGTTGACCGGGCACATTGCTCGGGAGCAGCAGCTGATCGAGACTTCGCACGAAAAAAAATCTAAAAGTAAGTAAAATTGGATTTAATATATCCACTACGGTACGGTTATGCGGTACTAATAGTACCGCAAAAATTTTATACAGGGTTCATATTTTTACTTGAAATTGTATTTTTCCAATAAGTTACTTGCGTTTTTATACTTTTTTTATAGTTTGCATAAACATGTGTTCGTTCTAACCTCAAAATGGCGGTCAACTAGTTTCTTGTTACTTTAATATTCGGTATGGCCATCTCTCCCATACAAAAAGGAGAGATGGCCGTATGCACTTTGGCCTAGATGGCCATATTAGTTCGTGTTATTTTCTTTTATATTTAATTGTATTTTTTTTGTTACAGATGCCAAATAAGTATCAAAGAAAAGCTATTGCCTCTCGTGGCAACTGGAGTGAGGATTCGTTGAAAGCCGCTATTAAAAGCGTAAAAAATGGAGAATTGTCTGTATACAAAGCTTCTATCATCTATAACATACCTCGAAAAACACTTGAAAGACGGTACAAAAATAATAATGATAAAAAAGGCCCAATGGGGCCCACGTCAATGCTTGGGGATGAAAACGAAAAAAAACTTCCCAGTCATATTAAAATGATGCAAGAAAGAGGTTTCCCGTTGACAATGATGGATGTGAGGACAATTGCTTTTCAGTTTGTTGAACAGTTAAATATACAACACAGATTTAATCAATCAGAGCAAAGGGTCGGTTATGATTGGCTACAAATGTTTTTACGCAGAAACCCCGACATCCTTTTGAGGAAATCTGAAGGAGTATCACTGGCTCGATGTCAAGCTATGAACAGGGTTGAAGTGAATGGCTACTTTCGTTTACTCGAAAACATTTTGATAGAAAATGATTTAATGTCAAAACCTAACTGCATATTCAATATGGACGAGTCTGGATTGCAATTAAATAATCGTCCTGGACACGTACTTGCCGAGAGAGGCTCTAAAGCTGTATCCACTACGACATCGACTGAAAAGGGTGAGACCATTACTATCGTAGCTTGTTGCAATGCAGAAGGTATGTTTTTGCCACCGGCATGCATAATGAAGGGCAAGAACAAAAAAAGTGAATTTGAGGATGGAATGCCTCCTGGATCTCATGTCTTTATGTCAGAAAAATCTGCTTACATAACCTCAGTGATATTTTTAGAGGGCTCAAAATTCATTTCACGCCTAGGAAGCCAGCTGGTAAAGTTTTATTGTTGCTTGACGGACATTCCACTCATTGTAACTCAGTCGAAATGCTTGAATATGCTAATCAAAATGATATAATTTTGCTATCTATGCCTAGCCACACCTCGCATTTTTTACAACCCCTTGATCGGGCCGTGTTTAAATCGTTGAAACACCATTTTTATGAACAGTGCCGGCTATGGATAAATCAACATCAAGGTCGTCGCATTACAAGACTAACATTTGGTTCTCTGCTGCATAAAGCCTGGGGTAAAGCTGCTTCAACAGAAAACGCTATTTCTGGATTTAAGGCATGCGGCATCGTTCCCTTTAATCCAGAGGTAATTCCGGATTACGCTTTTTTTGACTCACCAGTTGTGCCTAACTCACCTCCTCGTTTAGCTACTCCGACTATAATACCTTCTGATACACTCGAAGCTCAAGAAAACATTGAAAATGAACCTATACCGGGTACATCAGCCGAACAAGACAAAGACGATTGGACGCCGTCTCGAATTTTAAAAGAGATATCTCCTATTCCACAAAAGTTAATAGAGATCCGTAAACGTAGTAAGCAACTGGGCAAGCTTTTAACATCTAATGAGCATATTGCAATCAGAAAAAGAAAGGAAGAAGAAAAAACACTGAAAGAAAATAAGCGTAAAGTTAAGCTAGAAAAAAGTAATGTACCTAAAACCAAAGAAAGGAGTAACGTACCTAAAACCAAAGAAAGGAAGACTGATAAACCCACCACAGTAAGGAAACGTAGAGCGGTTAGACAGATTACAATGAGTAGCTCTGATGAAGATAGTGATGAACCAATGCTATGTGATACTTCGGACGACAACGATGTAGAAAATGAAACGAATAACTGCGCGGCATGCGGCGAAGACTATTACAAAACACGTCTTGTTAAAGATTGGCTTCAATGTTTAGTTTGTGAAATGTGGGTACACGAAAATTGTACAGAATTTGACGATATGTGTTCAAAATGTGGACAAAAGAAAAAAACTGAACATAAACAAGGAAGAATTAGTGGAAAAGGAAAGGGAAAAGGGAAATCTAGCAGTGGCCATCTATCCCGTACACCTAAGGCCAACTCCCCCTGATGTACCGGGTGAGATGGCCAACTACGTTTTTTTTTCAAATATTTTTTATATGTCATTTTTATTATAAAAACCTTTACGTTATGTTGATTATTCAAAGACTGATTATTGTTAATTATTTTAGAAATAAAGATTTGATTATAACATAATTATTTTTCATTTTATGATGCTTCAAAAAAACTATGGCCATCTCTAACGAACTTACCCTAAGTAGTATTTAGAGGAAGCAGTCTATTATGGAATTTACTTTTTGTTTAGTTTGAGTATGAATACTCTTCAGATCACCCATGTATAGTGAATTGTTCATGTTTCCGGCTAGCTCTTTATTATAAGTTTTCTCATTGACATTTTATTAATTTTGACTCAATTTTTATAAGAAGGGTTCTATTTGAAAGTATTTGAATTTTAAAAATCTATATTTAATCAAACTAATATGAAATAAAAACCTGTGACTACTAAACTAATATATTGTCTATGTTTCTATGCTTCTATGTTAACCTCACCCTATCTCTGAATATCGTAATAATTCTAACGCAAACAAGTAATAATTTGCTTTGAAATTGAACTGAAAAGCTTTACAGAAATAAACTTATTTCTACCTGTGGTAAGTTTGTTAATCAATTATTGATGTTCCTTTTATGTTGGCTTTGCTCTGTTTCAGTTTTGGTTCTTGGAGAATGTTTCCGGAATGTTCTGATTTCCCAGTCCACTTCGTTGATTTCTTCCTTTGGATTTAAATTATTGTATACTTGATTTATATGTGGGATAATTCCATTTAAAACACTTAGGTAACGTTTTTCTTTATCATATTTCCATTCACAATAACAATGTTAATTTATTTGTAGGTTTTGGAAATGGATTTTGGAAGAATAATTTATTCATAGCGACGTGTATGGGCTCTGGAGCATTTTCATACTGAATGAAATTTCCTCTGCTTCATGCTTTTATAGTTTTCTCGAAAAATTGAATTCCAAAGCTTACTAGCTTCAAATTCAGAATTATATATTCTAACTTCTACAATATATATTGAAACTATATACAAAAACTATCAGATTGATATTCTTACTAGCTTTGTCAAAATTATTAAAAAAATTATGCTTTCACTGACTGTACAAAAATTGCACCATTTCGTGGCTTGAAAGAGTTCTAGAAAATCAGCTCAATTTCACATAAACAATTTGTTAGGAGTTTTATGAAAATTGGCTGAGTTTAAATTCTTATTTTCATATGAAGAGTTTTCCAAATATCAAAAAGTATGATAATTTTGAATTCTAATGTTTTTTACTGAATAATAACTGAACACTACTTATGAAATTGATCAAAGTTCTTTAGCCTATACGCTATTAAAACTTTATACATGCATAGGCATCTTTTAGAATATCTCTTTCATTCAGAATTTCTGACGTAGACACTGTTTCCTCTCATTAATTGAATTTTGATAAAATTTGTCCTATTTACATCATTCTTGTGAGTTAGATTTAATTAAGCTTGTTAATTGTTAATAATTTCAATAAAGTTCACAGAGGAACTTACTAAAGAGTAATGCATTACAGTAGTACCTCCTAGGTGTTGTGGAAACTATCATTTGTTACCATTCAAAATGAAACAAATGTATTATATTTCGTTCGAAATCATGACATGTTATATTTTCTGTAATATATGTTTATCAATCCCTATTTGCGGAATAATACGTCCTAATATAAATGAAAAATCACAAATATATTCACCATTTCGTTATTTTCATCTCAAGAATCGCTCTTTTCCAATTATTTCGTGTATTCTGAAACGATTACTTTCAATAAGGATGCTAACATATGTAGTCTGTATCGAACAAACATAGAACTCTCATAACGAGTGTATATGACGTTGCCTTTCTCTGTACATGACTTGTATTTGAAAAGGCTACGACTTCAACAAAAACAAGTGGATATAGATGATAGTGCATTCAAAAGTGGGCAAGATATGGTGAAAGATTTGCCTTACAATCGGCGGCCATCAACGTCTTCAACTGTACTAAACATAGTTGAAGTAAATGAAATGATAACCGAAAATCCTCGTTAAAGTCTGAGAGAGATAGCAGCTGTAAAATCCTATGTCTCACGAATCAATTCGTACTATTTGAAACGATTGCTTAGGCATTACTGCTCGACTTGTGCCGACTAATTCACAGATTGGACTAAGTTCGGGTCAACAACTTAACAAATGTTATTGAACAACCACCGTATTCCCTTGATATAGCAGTGGGCGACATTTTTCTCTTTCCAAAACCTCAACTAGTACTTCGAGGAACCCGTCTTCAATCGATGAAATACATTAATGAATATATGCGGCTAGTACTGAAGCCGATTTTTGAAAATGCGTCTAAAAAATATTTGGAAGATTGGATTATTCATTGGAGTAAGTCTATTATTTCCAAAGCGGCCTTTGTTGAAGGCAATGCAATAAATTGTGATGATTATATACATGTTTTGTATTGCATTGATTAATTTTCGATAATTTTTTGATTCTCCATTATCCATTATATAAATTTGTTTTTATTTTTTATTATATTGATTAACCAAAATTTCATGACAAAATTTCGGAAATTTCTGGGACGAATTTTGCAGTTCTCAGACTTTATTTTCCTATTCACTCTTAAAACAATTTTAAATCTTAAAAGGTGTTTTCTTCATAAATTATCCTGCTTAAAATAAATGCCCGGGTGCATGAACCTTCTGTGTTTGATCTTTATAAAGCTAGAAACTTTTCATTTTATCATCGTATTGTATAAAGAAACACATTCAATAGGTCTGAACCGTTTCAACGGCATACAATTCGCAGAATAATATAAGATAAGAAATTGTCAATGGAGAAATAACTGAATTGCTTATCTAAAGTATTTACTCTAATAGACATTTAATGTATGAGAAATAAGTCGGAATTTAGGTAAGCCATTATATTATCAGGCACAACCTGCTTACATCGAATAGATTTTCCAACCATTCATATAACATGAATTTCCTCTTCGAACTCGAACAAGTAGGTAAATATTTCTGATCGCAACATCGTGTGGGTGTAATCTGCGTTTCACTATTATGGACTAGGAAATTTTTCATGAAGATAAGGAAGTTGTATTATAGTCGAGCAGGAATGTTAGTTGAAACAATCATGAAATAAAACTATACAACAACAGATACATTAACATTATATAGTAGTAGAATGGCTTAGACGCTCTACTTTATTCCTTTTAAGTGTGAGGTATTATTATTATAATAATATCGCCAGGTTCATATCACCTACGATCTGCACAAAATTCTGCATAAGTCTTTTTGTGGTTAATTTTAATCTGAATATTTCATTTAGTAGCACTATTACTACCTTGGATTCTTCATCAATGAGTCCAACCTAGCCGTTTGAAATCAAAATTCGTAAATAACACCAGAACAATCACGCAAAAAGCCATAATGATATAGCCGGTGTTTTCACATATAAGTATTTTTTTTAAGGGGGTAAAACTCATCAAAACAAAACGTAGCTTTTATGAAATGTTCATGGAGACAAATTTATAGCCTGTGAAAGTTTAATTCGATACCTTCAAATTTTAAGTAGTTTCAAGTTCGATTCTGCTAGTTCGATTATTTCGGAAGATTCGAAACCTGTATGTCAAAGCACAATCCAGTTCAGTATAAGCATTAATCATCCAGTAGTAATTACGACTTCTACGTCTATTTTGTGACTTTCGTGAATTTATTGAAAGTTGCCTAATATTTATCTAAATATTGAATAAAGAAGATATCCGCTCAGAATTCCTCGATATCCAAGAATGTTCAATTCGGTGACTGTTCGAGGAGTTCAAGCAGAATGTGGCAAAAAGATATCCGTTCAAATATCATGGATGTCCGCGTTTATTTAGTGAGTGTAGAGATGCAGAGTAATGAACACTTCAAACCAGTTATGTGAATAAATGGGGAATTTTCTTGGCGAGTATTCCAACTTAATTTTTTTTCAATTGTTTAATAAAGGTCTTTTCAAAGGCTCCTCTTTGTAGGGCTTAACAGAATAAAACATTTCATAAAAATCGCCTAAAAGAGTTGCAGAAGAAAGATTTGAATATTCAATTTACTATAATTTTGATTTCTATTTAAAAATCCCAAAGAGTCAATAGTCTAAGTGAAAAAATATTGTGGATTAATTAATAGCGAGATATGTTACTCCCGATTTTACTTGGACACTTGTGTGGACTTATATCCTTGTATTTAAATAAATGTGCAACATCGTCGACTATTTAAGGGAAGCCAAGAAAATTTTAAGTCCGTTGAACCTTTATCTAGAAATTGTAATTTCAATGTTTCACTTGGTACATGCTGTAAATCGAGCCTCGATCACGACTGGTGTTGCCAGAACTTGCAGAATCGGACTTGAAGTGTACGAAATCGAATTCGAATTAGAAGGCTCTTATCTTTGTTCCTTTGAATATTTTAGAGGGGCGAGTTGTGTTGAAATGATTTATTTTAATGAGCTTTGACTTCTGTTAAAAAAGGGCTCACATTCGAAAACACCTCGTATAGTTTCAATAAATGACATGAAAAAAAATTCCCTACAATATATATTTGTCACATAATTGCTGAAATTTGGTTTAATTTAAAATGGATACATATCGAATGGAAGCTATTCCAAAAAAAATTATTTTGTAATATTTCCATTGTTGTGATTGAGAACCTGTAGAAAAAATATTTTTCCGAATGATTTGTGGTTGTGACGTTTACACTATTTGATAGGAATATACGTTTCTACAATTGTTATTGTCTCTTTGTCATTTTTATGAGTTATTCTTGTCATTGTGTGAGTTATGACTCTTGTCATCGCCTTCATTGTGGCGACCCATTGAACGAGGCCAAATACATACTTAAATCAATGAAAAGCTGAATTATTCCTAGTTAATCATTCTCTTATTTTAGAAATTTCATATAAGCAACTTTTCGGAGAAAGGTTCCGTTTTGTCAAGTTCAAATCCTGACAAAAAAATAACCAACATTTGAAAATACCTCTATACTATTGTACCTGAATAGTTCCATCGATCTTATACCGTGTCATATAAATAACAACAATCACGGAATTCATTTTGGTGAACTTTTAATTCGATGGATGAACGCTTATTTGCGGTTGAAGAGAAAAATTAGATGCAATTTAACTACTTCATCAATCACCTCGATCAGCATCAGAGATTTCATTGAAGCCGCAAAATCCTCTTGAATATTCGCGACTTCTAGGAGATGGTAAATCCATAAATTTCAATGAATCGAACGGGGCTCAATTGAGAATATTGAAACGGTATAAAGTAGCACGACAACTTTCTCCGCATCATACAGTATTCATGTATAGGAGTAAAATATAGTAGTATGAATGAATGATGAGATATGCTATGCAGTAATACCACTAATGGCTGCTTTATAATTGCGAAGTTCGGTTTTTGTTATCCATTTATGTGAACACATTCTTCAGCTTACGTTATTTCATTCGCTTGGCGTCAATTAATTTCTCCATTATCTTCCTTTCATTTCCTGAAATATTTTGAGTGTATTCGCATATATCACGAAGTAAACATTAAGATACAGTAACATGGCGTTATGAGGTTCAAAGGGCTCTTGAATTAACAGTCTGTAAGACCACTTCTACAACGCCATTATCTTCCTTCAATAGCTGACGAAGTTTTCCAAACACAAAAACACAAATTCCATATACCGATATATTTTTTTATAACCTTAACAATAAAATAGAAAGGCCTTTTACTTGATAGAAGAAATATAACAAAATTTGAATATTAAAACAAAATCTTAACAATGTCAAGTTTTGTGCCTACGAACTACGATTTGCGAACGTCATTGAGTCATTGCTATAATTTGAAGAAAACTGCTACAGAATCGCATAAAGTGCTTGTTGAAACTTACGGTGAATATGCTCTTGGTGAAACCCAATATTTTGAGTAGTTGAAAAGTGATGATTTTGAACTAAGAAACGTCAAACATCCAGGATGACAGATTTGGATAATTATGGTCCGTACTTTCTGTTTTATTTTGATTCTTTATTGGTTAGCTGCCGCTTACATATGTTGATCACACTGGTCGACAAAATTTTTGTAACACAAAGTAGATATATATATATATATATATATATATATATATATATATATATTAGGAGTACAAATCGCCGTTTTACTGTAGATGGCGCGGCACGGAGTTTCGGTTAGCTTTCGCAGATGATAACCGGCTTAACAAATAGTTTGGACATTCAAAAACAACATAACCTATTAATATCATTGATTTTATATTGGCAAAATATAATTTTAATAAGTTGAAAATGTCAAAAGTTGAGCAAAGTAAGCGTCATTTGCGGGAAATATTAGTTTACTTCTTTAATTTGAAGAAATCTGCTGCTGAGGCGCATCAATTGCTCGTAGAAGCATATGGTGAGGGTGCTTTGAGTGAGAGAACGTGTCGAGAGTGGTTTCAAAAGTTTAAAAACGGTGATTTCGACGTAGAAGACAAAGATCGCAGTGGAAGGCCAAAAATTTACGAGAATGCAGAATTGGAGGAAGATTCATCTCAAACAGAAAAAGAACTTGCTCTAACATTGGAAGTCACTCAGCAAGCAGTCTCACATCGTAATCGTAATAAATATTTGATTTGTGTTGAAAAACGGCGGAAACTTATTTGTACTCCTAATATATATATATATATATATATATATATATATATATATATAATATATAATATATAATAATAATATAGTAACCCATTCAGTGACGACGAAAGAAAGTTATAAAAATCTGCGCACACTTTTGGATGAAATAAATTACAACACGTATAAATGGTAGATACTTAAAAGTAATACGAATTTTAGTGGGACTTCAGAGAGGATTTACAAAATATTGCTGTTTTCTTTGTCTATGGGACAGTGGTGCAGTAAATCAGTATTCTATAACAAAAATTTGGCCAGAAAGGAGTCTATTTCAACCGGGATATCAAAATGTTAAGTTTAGACCCCAAAACTGTCCTTCTGCCTCCTATTAACATTAAACTTGGTCTGATAAAAAACTTTGTGAAGGCTAGGAATAAGGATGGGGATGGATTCAAATACTTGAAACATGTCTTTTTCCAAGTTAAGTGATGCCAAATTAAAGGACGGCATTTTTATTGGGCCACACACAAATCAGGTAATTGCAGGACGACCTTAATTCTACAGAGAAGCTTACCGGGCAGGAACTCAGAGCATGGGACTCATTTATTAGTGTATAAGAGGATTTTTGGGCAACAATATGGATGCAAACAACGAACAGTTAGTTAATGAACTATTAGATGCCTACAAATCGCTTGGTGCCCGAATGTCATTAAAAATTTATTTCCACCATTCACATCTGTCATTTTGTCCTGAAAGAAGCTGTCAGTGACGAGCGGGATGAAAGAATCTACCAAGATATTAGGACATTAAAAATTCGCTATCAAGGACGATGGAATCCAGCCCTGATGGGTGAAGATGACCCCTCATAACAGTAAAAAACGTTTTAAGTCAATATTTTTAATCTTTGTGTTTTTCTTAAATGTAAGTTACGTTTAATAGGTGTTAAACTGAATAAAGTCGATACATACGGTTAAAAAATTCTGAAATACTTTTTTTCAATACACATCAAATATTGTAACATTAAATGTGTTTCTATAAATGTAACAAGAAAACCTTAAGTGTTAAAACTTTGTTTTTCTCATTTTCGTATTTGAATACGTTAATTCAACCGCTGAATGTTATTCAATATACTGATTGAATAAAATTTGAATACAAGTTTTCGATACAGAAAATATCACTATTTTTAATTATAAACAGGTGTTTCTGATAAAGGATATGTAACTATCATAGAATATTTCAATTTAATTCTGGTTATAACATAGGCCTACAAGAAAATTGTTTCCTTGGTACCGAGGATTTTAAAATTAATTTATATTATACTTGAAGAGTTAAATACGCCGGCAGAGCTGACATAAACTGGGTACTAAAATCTAATTGAACAATTCGAAAGATGTAAATTTAATGTGGAGGTATATTTTCAACCAACCCTCCATAAATCTGCATTCAGTAAGGTAGTTCTCAGAGAGATTTTGAAGCCTCTCAGGAAATAAGCGAAGCCGCTGTTTGACCCTTACTCGGTTCCATATGTACAGAATAGAACCGTGTTTATTCGACGAAGACCACGCGACAAGTTACCTGGTTTCCGCACAAGGTAGATCAAAGTTAAGTGTTTTCAATAGTTGAAGAACTTGTACACAACAGTTACGACATTGAACTATCGTAAATAGAACAGTTCTAACCTTCAACGTAGCAGTGGTTATGAAAAACCTTAAAATCACTGCGATGGTTATTTTTGCCTGGTAAATATTAAAGTAATTAACCGAAACAATCCTAGTAAGTGGATTTATTTTTATTAACTATCTGCATGACCCCCCATATTTTACTAGCTAATAAAGCTCTTTGAGTTTTTAAATTACTACACACATTTATTGGAACAAGGAACCAAAATAACCTTATCAGTGAAAGTTCTCCATCATGTTACATTAATATTTGTATAATAAAATATTAAAGTTACGGGTTCATTATTTTTATGCAGTCTATAGATTTATTAAATTCCAGTTTAAGTAGAAATGAAATTTACTAATTGGATGGGTTTCGACTACCATTTCATTATTGGGTCGAAAATTAACAGTTCTGTGACCAGATTCAGCGTAAAGACGCATTAACATAGCCTAACCAGAACACAACTTAGCTCCTAACTCGCACAAGCTGAAAAGCTTCTGATGGATCTTCACAAAAGATCTCTAAGAGTATCAGGATAATATTTCTTATCTAGTGGTGAAACGAATATTTCATTTGAATGTCATTTCTTTGAAATTTGTGCTTCTAGACAAGAATTCAGGGCATCAAATTTGTATAAAACTGACGGGTGATCACAGCACCAAATCATATGTTGGCCTGTGTAATCCGAATATTAGTTCTGAACATTCTAAAGGGCTTTTTCATTTATCAGTTTTAAGTATACTATCGGTTGAAATTAGAAACTTTTGAGGCAAATTCAATAAACGCCACATGTTTTGTCCAGCTCCTATTCCGACGCAAAGTGAAGAAATAACTAAATTGAGGTGATTAATTGTAAATCACCAATGTGATGTAGAAGAGTGTTACATAAAGCGCTTCCTATCTTTAAACTATACTAAAACAAATTGTGTGTGAGATATCATCGAAATTTTTCATTCGTTTGAAAAGCCTATCGATGCCATTAAGCATGGAATAAAACATCCCTCCACAGATTCGCTTGGTGGCGCGCATTTGGAATGTTCAATTTTCCATGACTCTGGTATATAAATCAGGCTGAATTTGACCTATGCTATGGATTATGTTAGCTTTGAGGGCCATTGTAGTTTGTGTTTTATCGGAATAGACCTGCGACTTAAGTAAACCCACAAGAAAAAGTCTAACAGGATTAAATCACACGATCTCGGTGGCCAGTTCACTTTACCTGCAGTTGAAATGACTATGCCCTCAAATCGCTCCTACATAAGGTCCAATGTAGCATGAGCTGTGTATCACCTAGTGTCGCTCACCGTTGACGATGATGGTCTGGCTAACGTCGTTCTCAAAAAAATATGGACCGATGATTTCTCTACACCAAACGGTGATTTTTTCGGTACGCATTGGCCGCTTTTGGATCTGAGGTAGAATGATTTTGTCCCAAATTCGAGAATTTTGTTTGTTGACGTACACATTCATTCAGAAATTGATGATTTTTGATGATAATTAGGAATTAGTGTCAATTTTCAAATGTTACAGGGCCAATTCAGCAAACACAAGTCATTGTCTACGGTCATTTACCTTCTCCTGGGTCTGTTGAATTTTGTACGGTTTGCAGTCCCCAACCACGATAAGTTGTTGTGTGCGAAACGCCGAATTCTTGTGAGCAACGCAAAATTAGCGGCCTCGGATTCTCCTACACACTCTTAAGGACAGCGGCAATGTTTTCGGCAGATCTTGCGTTTCGTCGTCGTACTGGTATGTTGTTACTAAACCAGTGTACTTAATTTTATCCACCACACGGCCATAAAATGGGCAAACTGTGCGGAAGATTGTTCGAACAGAACGCCCATTTTAACAAAACAATTTATCTGTCCATAGTGACCTGGCAAAACAGAATGAACATTATTCACACAAAACACTGAGGTCTTTGTTTTGATCTTGTCGCTAAAATATCAAAAATTGTGAGATATTCTGATCCTCTACATTAATATTAACCAACGAATATCATGCTGATATTAATATTAAAAATCGGTATCATCTTACATTTCCTCCTATACCTGTACTGAACGTGATTGTTACTAGTAAACGAATGAAGAAAATTCTTTCAAATAGCATAATCATTTCTCCTCAACGATTTTTCAGTATTACTTTTCATCTATGATTAATACTCTTTTGAAGACTGGATCAATATGAAACGGTTTTTTCAATGATGGATCTCACTCACAGCTATTAGTTTATCGAATTTGTCGAATCGATAAGTTCAAATAAATTCTTCGAATATCTTCAAGGTATGCAGTTATTTGAATAATAGAAATATTTCTAAAGTGACTAAATAATGGAAACATTCCTGAATGTCTACACACGTGGAATAAGGAATTATCAGTCATTCAAAGCACACGTTTCAGAATAGCTTAATTTCTCGTAATATTCGATAAACAAAACAAATACAGGCTGTTCTGTAAGTTGGAAATTTATTATTAAATATGTAAAACTTATTACAATAAATTATTGCATGGTCAAATTATGTTGTTAGATTTAATTTAGAACCCTTAACAATTGTGGTTGGAATCTGTTCCAATTCTATATGAAAGATATTAGTATTATAAATAAGTTCCTGCAGTCTGTTGAAGCTTTATTGTGAGAAATTGTTTATACATTAAAGTTCTGCTCACCTAGGCCATGTTGCATCGATCGGAAGAGATGGTAATCAGAAAGAGCAATGTCTGGGCTGTACGACGAAATTGGTGTTTCTGAAGCAATAAAACTACTACTACGAAATACAGCAATCTACCATGGTAAGTTAAAGGAACTAAGTATTATGTAATTTCTGTACAATCTATATTTTATTTCGAATATTTTTATTCGATCTGTTTCTGTTGCTCCTACATACATCAGCATGTCTATGTAAAGCTTAGTAGTTCCTTCTATGTAATGAGTAGAGTTAAAGGTACAATTCGTTTGAAGTCTCTTATTAACGGCTACTATAGTTTGGTGTACAGTTATTCATCATATTATATCCTACTATAGGGTAATTCCTTAGAAGTTGGATGAGTTTATATCATTCAGAATTGAATACTTCGCATGGTATTCAACTCCATTCCACGATCCTCATGTCCACATCTTTTCTTGGAAAATAGTATCCTAACACTGACTCCTACATTTACTTTAAGATGCCTTGTGAAGAGCAATGAAAGCAATATTGTAAAACTTTCAAGCTTTCATTTCCACGAATTAAAAATTAAAATTATATTTTCCTATATACACTATACTATTTCAAGGTTTGAAATGTCTCCACTGTATCGAAGTATCAAACTTTTCAATCCTCTTTATCGTAGTATAGTAACTCAATATTAGAAAGTTTAAGAAAAAAGTCAAGTTCTTATTGTTGAATATCTTTCTACACTGTTAATGAATTTTTCTATGATGAAAGGATTCATAAAATATTATTATCTGAATGAAAACAAGAAAACTTGAGGCACGAAATTATTATTTAGCGAGACAATTTACTGAAATTTATAACTTAAAAGATTTATGAGATTGTACTCCCAGCTTGACGTCAAAGAGTTGAACAGTTTCTAGAAACAGAGAGAAAACGGGAAGTCAATCGAGAATAAATTAAATTATTTACAATTTTAATTTATTGGAAGAGATCTATAAACTATGAATATGAAGATGAAGATATAAATAAAGTTTCAATTGAATTGAACCTCGGCTATAATTGAACAGAAAACATAATTTGAATATCAAAACAGATTTAATCTGTTGTCTTCTACAATTTTAATTTCAAAAAATTTTTTTGAAGAAACTTTAAGAATTAAATTAATGTCTTTATAAGCACTACTCATATTTAATAGACATATAAAATCAAAATTCATCATACAATATCAAATGGAATTAAGAAAAACCAACGAATATAAATTGTCAATTGAAATTAAAATATAAATAAGCAAACATTTCTTGTTTCGTTCCAGGCATGCGTACTGAACTCTTCAGACAAACGAACGAAGCCCTGTTTGTTACAAAATGTATTGTTTTCTGATCCCATATCAATGAAAAATAACTCTTTCTCAAAAATATAAAACATAATTTCAAGAACTTCTCAAAAACTGATTTAATTGAAATATTCAATACATTTAAAAAAATTACTTCAAAAAATCTCAAAACATGTAGCACATCCTCAAGAAATAATTAAAATTACGATAAGATCAGTTCAACTTTACATATAAAAAATAATAAAATCAATTAAACAATGTATAGACTTACCGAGTGCAACTTCAGAAATATATGATATATGAACATGCAAATAGGTACATTTATATCCAAGGTACTCTATGTTCCATGTTCACAAAAAATCATACAAAGCTTATAAGGCACTTGGTCTTAGTTAAAATTTTATATATAATATATAATTATATAAGGTTTTTTAAATAAAGAAATTCATTATACAGTGTTGAATGGTTTTAACTAAGACCAAGTGCCTTAGAAGCTTTGTATGATTTTTTGTGAACATGGAACATAGAGTACCTTGAATATAAATGTACCTATTTGCATGTTCATATATCATATATTTCTGAAGTTGCACTCGGTAAGTCTATACATTGTTTAATTGATTTTATTATTTTTTATATGTAAAGTTGAACTGATCTTATCGTAATTTTAATTATTTCTTGAGGATGTGCTACATGTTTTGAGATTTTTTGAAGTAATTTTTTTAAATGTATTGAATATTTCAATTAAATCAGTTTTTGAGAAGTTCTTGAAATTATGTTTTATATTTTTGAGAAAGAGTTATTTTTCATTGATATGGGATCAGAAAACAATACATTTTGTAACAAACAGGGCTTCGTTCGTTTGTCTGAAGAGTTCAGTACGCATGCCTGGAACGAAACCAAGAAATGTTTGCTTATTTATATTTTAATTTCAATTGACAATTTATATTCGTTGGTTTTTCTTAATTCCATTTGATATTGTATGATGAATTTTGATTTTATATGTCTATTAAATATGAGTAGTGCTTATAAAGACATTAATTTAATTCTTAAAGTTTCTTCAAAAAAATTTTTTGAAATTAAAATTGTAGAAGACAACAGATTAAATCTGTTTTGATATTCAAATTTTGTAATAATCCTTCTATCAAGTAAAAAACCGTTCCTTCTTATTTTAAAAAACATAATATCAAAAACGATGGAGATTGGTTAAACTACATTTTGCATTTATATTTAAAATTGTTATTTTTCACCCAAGTACTTTAAATCCGCTTATTTTATCTGTACTTTTTGAAATATGTGCCAAACAAAATTTGAAATGTAGTTCTGGATAATCACGAAACATCACATACTAACGAAGAAAAGGGAATATTACACCACAATCAATCATCAGTCCGTGAATTATGTAAGTTAAGAGTGCTGATTTTAAATAATTTTTTTTCCAAACTACGTAAAATGCAAATATTTGATTAAAATAATTATTGTCCTGTTACAAGTACGCTGAAACATTCTTTACAAAGCTTTTTTGTAGCTACTAGGCAGAAATATTGATGAAAGTTAATATTATTTTCAATTACAATAATTTTTAACTTCTGTATCAGGAAGAAAGAATTCTTATGACGACAATGTTCCGAAAAAAACACCTGAGAGTGGCAACAACCCACAATTTTTTTTGTAATAGTAAAGAGATTGCGGATGTGTTTTAGTTAAAAAGCTTGTTTGTTCAGTTACTCAAAAATGCTGAAAATGGTTCGAAATAAAGTTCCAATAAGTACACGTACACATGTTAGGCAATAACTTGACCTAGCATACTGCCTTCCTCTCGCCTAGAGAACAACTCAAGAGCAGATAAAGAGCATTGTCATTAAAATTCCGAATACTTAATTAGGTCTTCTTTTCAAATTAAGTCAGAATATGAATGTTTCATATTGAAGCCAAAGTCTACTAGTAAGTACTAGTGACTACATGCAACAAGTTCGAAAGATCATCGTACCTCGTGAATGAAGTATCGATAGGAATGGAAAGTGAGTTCGACGTGTACAAGAAACAAGACGGAATACCACGAAGTGAAGAAACAAGTCTACTCAGGAACTTCCGCTAACGATTCTCACAACTTAAAAAATATCCAATTCGTCAATCTTGTAAACTCATCAAGCGTAGAAGAAAATGGAGCAGAATTTGCATAATTCAAAATAACAAATTTAATTTCCCCCAATACAGGATGTCATCTATCAATTAACATGAGATTATTCCTGTGAGAATATATTTCTTAATGGAGATACGCTAAGGACTATTTATTCACAATAGGTCGATGATGCATTTTTGTAACATTATCTATAGGCTCCGCTGGAGACAACCGGCGCTCGTAGGCGTAATTTTAAGATACGTTATATACAGTGTGGAAACCACTAATGGAATAAAAATCGTTGTTAGAAAATTATAAAACACTGGGACACTTTCAAATTCAATGGTGCGCTTTTTGAACATAAACTTAAATATACAGAATGATTTGCGCAAGTCCTCTTTGTTTTAAGTTAAACATCTTTTATATTTTTTAAAGCCCCTTGATAACCCGATTTCAACGAACTATAACATTATGAACAATACCGGATGAAATTTCGAAAGTATTTATAGTTTGTTTCAAGAAACTGAATACTCAAATTACATGATGCAGTTGATTTTAATACATTAAAATAAATGCTCAAAATATTGTCCATCTCGTTCTTGATAGTAACACAGACTCTCATAAAACTCATGGTTTAAAGTTTTAAAAAAGTTAATCGACTGATAAAAGAGTTACAAGAGAAGAAATATTTGTATACTAGCTGACAAAGAAACTGCAACACCCAGAAGGAGCTGTTTAAATTTGAAATTTTTTTGGTAAAACATAGATAGTATAGCAAGGAGTAAATGATTGATACCATAACGCTTACTGTCCGGTGTACATGACGCTCAATATCAAACTGAGGTTCACGTCTTTCTCTCCGACGTCGTCTAACACTTCTTCGGCCATCATGTGCACGAGATTCATCAGAAAGACCTGATGCCATTCTACATTCCAATGTTCTATGCACCACTGTAATCGTTGCCGGCGATGCTCAACCGTCAGGGGTACCACAAGATGGGGTCGATAATTCTGCAGTCCAAAAGACCTTATCCGGCGGTAAACCGTTCGAACAGTTACAGGATAGCCTTGTTTTCCTAACCACTTATCAGCCAAAGATAGAGTTGTCGCAAATCGGTCTCTAATAGCCATAAGTCTTAGACTTTGATCTTGAACTTCATTTGTACCCCTTTGACGTCCTGTGCCTACTCTTCTTCGATTTTGGGCATTATCAAACCACGCTTGACAACATCTCATAACAGTAGTTGGATTTCTGTTCGTACGGTTAGCGATTTCTCGAAATGACAACCCCGCAGACCAATAATTCGACCTCTTTCAAATTCACTTAGCTGGCGATAAATTCCACGTACACGTGCTCTAGGCAGTTTAACAACAACTAAACATCGACTTTGGATCTCCTCGAACAGCTGGTTTGTTGTAAAATTTAAAAAATTTTCAAAAAACGACTCTATATTTATGTAACAAAAAATGTTTACATGAGAAGACCTTCACGATTTTTTTCTCCAAATTTTAATCATTTACTCCTTGCGTTACTATCTTTGTTTTATCAAAAAAAATATAAAATTTAAACAGCTCCTTCTGGGTGTTGCAGTTTCTTTGTCAGTTAGTATATATTTAAATTTGCCAACAATTTTGATTTCCAGTTGAAAATCGAACAATCCAAATTGAAATAAATATGCGCATTTTTCGACAAATTACCGAAAGAAAAAAACTGAAAAATCCATGGAATGTTTACGTTGAAATCTTTAGATTCAGTCTTTTGAAATTTGAATTTTCACATGCTATGAATCTAGGCCGCGTGCTGACCTAGGATAATACTGGCGTCGCCAGAACTAACACTTGGATTAACGGACTTGAATTATACGGAATCGGATTCAAAGGGCTTAAATATTTGTCAACTTGAAAATGTAGTGATTTATGTTGAATAGTTTATACTGATGAGTAATTCCTCGTGTAAACGAACTTGCCTGCAGTACAATTCACAACATTTCTTCGTCAATTTTAAGTTCTAACAGGCGTTATCACATAAATTTGAACTAATGTATCCTTATCCATATGCAGGCAGCTGGAAAAGATTAATGAAGACCTATGGAAGATCCTTTAACAATTAAGGGCTAGGTTAATAATTAATAGGAGAACAACCTTCGATATAATCGTGGAAATGATTACTAGGACCAGTTATAAATAAAATTCAATTTCCACAAATTTTTATTGTTGAACGACTATTGTTTCGCCACATTGTGGCTTAATCATGGCTACATTTGAACTGATACTGTGTGAAAACTCACATAGGTATATATATTGACAGGTATTACACCAAATGGGACTAAAAGAAGCGTGATATTATTTATGTAGTCCCAATTAGGTGGAGAGAAACAGACAATGGCAATAAAAGTTATTGGGGTTGTCGTTGGTTTTTCCAAACTACATGAAGATATTTAATAGAGGTGACCTATTGGTTTCCGCTTGTTCGTTCAGGAGAATCTTCTGGGAATTATATCGGTTTATTTGAATTGATTCTAAGAATATTAATCTAGATCCTTTACTCTGGACATGAATCATTTTATATTCGTTATTGAAATTATGTTCAAATTTTAATAAATGTGGAATGCGTGGAATTTGAAGTGTAGCTCTTCTGATGTTCTCTTCTTGAGCGATCTGCCGGTCTGATCAATAAAAACCATTGCGCAATCCTTACAAGTCAGGAGTCTATAAATTGACTTGTAAGGATTGCTCAATGGTTTATATTGATCAGACCGGCAGATCGTTTAAGAAGAGAATCCACAAACATCAAAAGAGCTACACTTCAAATTGCTCACATTCCACATACGTCAACCATTGAATATAATTTGAACATAATTCCAATTACAAATATGAAATTATTCATATCATTCAGAACATGATTAATCGGATGATGTGTGGCGAAACAATTGTCGTTCAACAATAAAAAGTTGAATTTTATATATTACTAGTTGAAATTGAATTTCCATCAAACAAGACCAAATGCATCATATTGATTACTGGGACCTTAGCAAAAGCTAAGTCACAAAAAACCACAATAGTGGTCAGTTTGAAGGTATCAGTAACTTTAATCAATACAGTGCTTATCATTTGAAAATTGTCCTTTAATGAATGCAAAAACCAACGCTTCCATCGTCCTGAAAACAAATAAATATCATTCGTTGACAATGTTCAATTCCATTATCGATAATGATAACATTGTTCTTTTCAACACACACCTCAAAAGAGATCGTTGTTAGTCCTTTTTAACGAAAGAATTTCTGGGCGACCTTGACTCATACATCATTAAACAATACATGCTTCATCACAGTATCATTCTTGACACCATTATCACACACACCTACTCAGTAATTCACATTGCTCGGATCGAATCAGATTATGATTATTTTGGCATACGTATTTGGGGAAAAAGAGTTGTGGTCGTACAGGAAAATATTCAATAACGATGAATAAGATAATACTAGAGTGTCAACTTATCATGAATCGGTCAATGAAACATAAAATATGCATTATACCTTGGAGAATCGGAACTTGCCGATTTTAAGCCAAAATGAGAATATTAAGTTCGTGAATGGCTAAAATCAGATCCTAGAGTCCGGAAATATACCCATTACAAAATTGATTTTTTGACAAAAAATAATAAAATTAAAGATTAGATATAGGGCGGAAAATACAAAGATTCGATTCTTTAGATATTATTTGAAAAAACCTGATGTTTTTCAAAAGATAATTGATTAAATTGAAAGTCTTCATTGTACACCTCTATAGTCCTTCGGTCGACCTGCCTGTTTGGCAAGCAAAAGTTCCGGGTTCGCATCCCATTTCTCATTTTCGAATATCTTCAATAATAAACAAATAGTTATTAATGTCCTTATTAATTAACGAGCGCGTCATAGCTTCTTATGTATGTATTATGAACAAAAATGTGATGAGAAATATATAATTTTTATATAACAAAAAATAGAAAATTCAACCGTATATACTATCAATACTCATAAACGAATAATAGCAGTAAGGTGAAAAAACCTTGCTATCCCAATAGTAAGTGATTACGAAGTTGTTTTGTCGTAAATGGAAATATACTACTCTGTCAAGAAAGTACCGGTAATTTTCAATTAAAACAACATTTTTACATTTAATCGTCAGAATTTATTGGGTCGCCTTCAAAATAGGCTCCATTTGCTCCAATACATCTATGCCAACGGCACTTCCAATTATCGAAACATTTTTTATAGGCGCTTTCCGGGATGGACTTTAGCTCTCGCGCCGAATTTTGTTTTATGGCTTCAATCGACTCAAAACGAGTGCCACGAAGGGGCAATTTCAGTTTTGGGAAGAGGAAAAAGTCGCAGGGAGCCAAATCCTGCGAATACGGTGGTTGCTGAAGCACGTTTGTTGAGTTTTTGGCGGATATCGAAGAAAACAATGAGCATTACCTTCATTTTCGAGCGGCTTTGGTGTGGTTTTTTCGGTTTCGGCTCATTTTTTGCCACCCATTCCGATGATTGCTGGCTTGTTTGCATATCGTACTCGTAGACCCAGGTCTCATCACCAGTTATAATGCGTTCCATGAATGTAGTATCGGAATTACAGCGATCCAGCATGTCTGAAGCAACCTGTTCGCGATGACGTTTTTGAAGAAAATTCAGGTCTTTCGGTACGAGTCGTGCAGCCACCTTTCTCATGCCCAAAATATCAATCAAAATCGTACGTGCGGACTCGTGGGATATCTTAAGATCATGTGCTATCTCTCTCAAGCTGGTACGACGGTTTTCCAGCACCCTTTCCTTAATTTTATCGACGTTATCTTCGATCGAAGCCGTCGATTGGCGACCACTTCACGACCGTCCTTGAAGGCTCTGTACCACTGATATGCACGAGTTTTCGATAGAGCATTATCACCAAAGGGCTCTTGCAACATTTTCAATGCATCGGCACACGAAAACTTATTTGCAACACAAAACTTTAAACAAATTCTTTGCTCAACGCAATCACCCATAGTAAAAATCGGCACGCACTCTGACATCGACTGACTTAATCAGCTGTTGCAAACACACTAGTTGACAGATCCCGCTCAAGCTTGGCATAGTAATTAAGGACAGTGGTACCAACCTAGGAAAAAAAAATTTACCTGCCTCATTGCCCCGCCAGATTTAAATCGATAATTCCCGGTACTTTCTTGACAGAATGTATGTTCACGGAAGAAAACTGAACTACCACTGTATTCTGTGAACTATTTGTGGAAGTGTCATATGGTAGCCTGGTATTCTAATCTCAGTATTGTTGATAATAGTCACTCATCGTCAGAACGCTACGTGCACTTCTCGAGTACTTTTAAACGTATTTTAAGATGTGTATAGACGTAAATAAATACTTTAAAAAACACACTTAAATGACTTCGCTCTGCTGTTCATTATAACTCCAAC
Organism: Megalocaria dilatata; assembly: GCA_034642435.1. NCBI lineage: Eukaryota > Metazoa > Arthropoda > Insecta > Coleoptera > Coccinellidae > Megalocaria > Megalocaria dilatata. The sequence continues at coordinate 61,078,088 of CM067857.1, forward strand.
ATGCAGTAATCAATGCTCCTGGTTATTTCTGAACAATTCTCTGGATGTATAACCCAGCAAGTGGACTGATGTGCCGAGAATTAGCAGGCCACTCCAATCTTTGAATTTTGCCTCCTTCAAGTGCAAGTTGTGTAAGTCGAGTTTAATTGACCGAACGTTATCATCTATTTAAATTAAATTTTGTTCAATTTCTTGATGTAGAGTTGCATTAGTACAAATAAATTGTCATGAATTTAAACATTCGTTTCCGATTCCGAGTTTTTTCCCAAAACGTACATTTCCTTAAACTTTTTTGAAAGGAACATTGAACTCTCTAGTTGTATTCAATTTATTGCCGTCTACTGAGTCAAAGATACCAGTTCATTAAGCCAAATCTAGATTCGACTGTAAAAAGCAAATTTTTACCTTGACGGGACATGAATGTTGTTACTAGCAGTAGTTTATGTTCTTATTTCTCAAATGAATGCGCAATTTTGTAAGGTGGCAGTTGATACGAGTATAACTCTCTTATAGGTAACGAGGAACTTCTCGCGTTGTGCTCACTGTCATGAAAATCATTCTCCTAGCTGTGCACCAAATAGCAAACAATTTTCTCCTTTAATTGGATAATCTGGAAAATCCACTTTGTGGATTATAATACTTCGTATTATTTAACATAACACAGTTATGTGTACTTCTAATGCTAATTGTTATGCGATCTGATTTCCTTGAATATAAATAAGTTCGTACGGTTTTTTCTCTTGAAGCTTTATTGTGAAAAATTGATTATTCATTCAAAGTCTAAAGCATTATCCGCCGTTAGTCAGTACTTTTTCCCATCTTTGCGGCCCTTTGGTCGCTATCCATGCATCGATCAATTTTTTGACTGCATCGTAATTGGAGAAGTGCTGGTCAACCAGATCATATTGCATCGATAAGAAGATGGTAGTCAGAAGGAGCAATGTCTGGGCTGTACGACGGGTGGGATAGGACATTCGAGCGTTTCTAAGTAGGTTTTAACCGGCGACACAACATGTCTCATGCTGTACAGACAGACACTTTGTCGTATCTATCGGTGTATTGCAACTGTTTTTCTCGCATTTCTCAGCTCAAACGCAACAATTTTCGCCGGTAGACCTCACCTGTGATCCATTTGTTCGATTATAGCAACTCATAATACACCACACTAAGCTGATGCCATCAAATACACAGCATGATCTTCTCGCCATGAATATTCGGCTTGACAGTTGATCCATACGTTATCCGACGTTTTAGATTATCATAATGAAATTCGATGAAAACAACCTTTCTTTTTTGGAGTTGGAACAATTGTTCACACGTAAAAAAATAAAATACGATAACTTTCAGCGCCCTTTTTCTTCATATTGAAGTAATGAAGTGAAACTTCCCGCAAAAACACATTAATCAGTACAAAAGTTGATATTGTCAGAGCACACAAAAACTATATTGTTTACACTTTAGCGAAATGACAGATACTGAAGATAAAGCCTAATGATGACACTTCAAAATGAAGGTGCTACTAGAATGAACAATGGAATAATAAACGAGTGGCGACATCCCCTAATAGCATTTTTGAAATGCACCTATTTTCTTCGCTCTATTCACTAATTGGTTAATTTGGAATATGGTATTTTAGCTATTTACAACCTGCATCAGCAGAGCGATTTCGTACGAAATATCAATAAACTACAACTATAAAATAAATCATATCAATTCTAAATAGTTTATGAGTTGCGTCTATAAATACACCTGTTTTTAACTGCAACAACTTATCCTTCGAGTCTACGAAAATTGATGTACTTAATGAAAGATGAAAAATGATTTGCTTTTTTCTCGGTGATGATTGCTGATCAGCTCGATAATAATTGTGTTTAAAATGATTTGTTAATTGTAACAGACGGCGTAGCGGTTAAGTGATAATCGTGACAGGTAAAAATTCACAGGGTTTGGTATTTACAATTGCAAATTGAGTTTATAGGGTTAATATCTAGTTGACTGTTAAGCATTTTGAGATTCAGATTTTGGTGTCGTTGATTAATTTCTAAACTTTGCACCAAAGTCGTTTCGTTTCCCGTGTCGCTTAACAGCTAGATATTAATATTTTATCCCTAATTCATTAATTAAAATAAAGTATAAAAAATTGTTTCAGCTCCGAATTGAATCCTAAAAGTGAATATATAATAAATCCGACTAAAAAGTATCGGGTGATAGAACTTTCGATAGGGATAATTGTGATTTGATAGAAGGTAGACGCCATGTTGTTTTGACATTTCTGTTTAGTAAGCATTGACAAATTATCATGGAAAGACTCACGCCGCAACAACGTTTACAAATTGTTAAAATTTATTTTCAAAATCAGTGTTCTATTCGCCAAACTTATAGAGCACTTCGTGAAATTTATGGTTTACATAATCGTCCATCACAGCAGCTTATTCGTCGAACTATCGATAGATTTCGGACAACATTTTCTCTACTCCATGCAACAACAAGACTAAGAAAGAACTGTACGTACAGAAGAAAATATCGCTGCTGTAAGTCATAGTGTTAATGATGATCCAGATTTGTCTAATCGTCGACGTTCACAACAAGTTGGACTCTGTGCATCCACCACATGCAAAATTTTCCGTAAAGATCTTGGTCTACATCCATACAAGATCCAACTGGTTCAATAACTAAAGCCACTCAGCCATAATAAGCGTCGTTTGTTTGCTGATTGGGTCCTAGAACAGCTTGAAGTTGATCCACTTTTTTATCGTAAAATTGTGTTTAGTGATGAAGCTCATTTCTGGTTGAACGGCTATGTAAACAAGCAAAATTGCCTTATATGGAGTGAAAACAATCCTCAAGAAGTTCTGCAGGTTCCATTGCATCCTGAAAAATGCACTGTATGGTGTGCTTTACAAGCTGGAGCCACCATCGGTCCATATTTCTTTAAAAACGATGCTGGAGCTAATGTTACAGTCAATGGTGCTCGTTACAGTTCGATGATCAATGATTATTTGCTTCAAAATTTGAATGGTATCGACCCAGAAGTGTTTTGGTTCCAACAAGATGGTGCTACACCTCATGCTGCTACCGTAACAATTGACTTATTGGAATGAAATAAGAAATTACTTTGTTTTCTATCACTTTTAATTATTACTGATATACAGTGTCTCGAGTTTCGTAGTGTTTACTACATTTTCAAACTGAATGAACAAATTAGATCTCAACTATTATATACGCTGATTGTAGGCTTCAGCAGAGCTTCGAAGAGAGGGGTTTTCCAAAGTTCCGTCTTTTCGTTTAGAAGTTTTATTAGTGGTACGTGGCTCTTATATTTTTCAATTTCTATGGATTCCAGGATGTCAAGTTTTTTCCCTTTCACTTCCAAGTGCAAGATAACAAGGTTGTTCAATTCTGTGAACGTGTGATGAGATTATTTTGAATAAAACATTCATAATTTTCCAACAACAGACATTTAATTTTTACAAAAAATCCGTTTTCTTACTTCTATACCACAGAATTTTTTCCTGCTAGTTTTCTCGTGGAATCTCAAAAACCACATAAATTAAATTTAATGGTCTTCCATTTCTACGCAATCTTCACGAAGGGTGTCTGCTTTTTAGCTACACCTCGTATATCATTCTTCTTTCAGCCTTGAAATAACTTATTCAAATGAACTTCCCTGGAAGGATAATTCGAGAAACGATTTCCATGCAGCTTTCAGGATAATTATGTGTCACTTGTATTGTTTGAATAATTGGAGAGGTAGATTGATGAATGCTTCTGAAATAATTAAGTCTATTATGGCGTACCACTTATAGCAGTGATAGAGATACCATAATGAATAGAATACACACCTTGAATTCAACACTGAATGACTCGTTTCTTAAGAATGTCATAATATAAGACAGGGTGAAAAAGGGGATGAACATTGGAGGCAAAACTCAAATAATACTATTTGATCAATAAACCAGTACCATGAAACTTACAACACGGTAATTGTCATGGTTGTCATAGTAGATTATGATATAGTCCAGGAATATTAGGGATTTCACCTTGGAATAAGAAATAGTCAGCTAATAGGTGTATCATAAAGAGCGCAAGATTTTAATTGCGCGCCATGTTTGACAGTCATGATGTCACATGATTATGACGTGACAAATCGAAAGTTGACAGATGGGAGTTAGTAAACATAGAGCATTACACGATAGAACAACGCGTCCTGAATGTCAAAAGTTATTATCAATTACTTAATTTTTAAATTTCAGCGTTCATAAATGTATGAAATGGTATTTTCCAATAAAAATGATTTTCTTTGCATTAAGTTAGGAAGTAATTAGTATAAATAAGATTATAATTAAAAAATAATCAAAGTATTTCCCTTAATAACTTTATAATTACACGAGTAGGTAAGTATTATTAAATGAATAGATACTGAAAATAAATTATTAATTATTATGACGTAGCAGTTAATAAAAAATGTAAATTATTTAGAATTATTTATTTATCAATAATTTATAAACTTTATACGGCGTGTTTTTAATCGGGACACAGGTTAACCTCAAATGATACTCTAAATAGTTGAACAATGCGCGCACTCTGCTCTCTATCTCGAAAATGGTTCAAGATATAAAAAAAATTTTGAAACAAAAATTGCCCTCTAAAATATTTATAATGAATACAAATACCATAAAACCCCATAGAAAAAGAGATATTTGCAATAAATGTGTGAAAAAGAATTTTTTGACCTTTGACCTTGGAATATCTAATCGCGAACACCCTACGATAAGTAGGTTTTGAGACGAGTTATAGGGTAACAAAATAAAGTTTTATACTATTTATCTATAATGACTAATAGTCCTGGACTAATATAATATTCAAAAACAATAAAATGAAAAATCAGAAATGAACCAGGAGATTTTGCGCTTTTGTATAGTACAGCATAAAAAATTTAAGTGGATGGATCAAATATAAACCGGACTTTTTTACCGGTCTCTGCGTGAACTGATGTGCTTAGTGCTATGCTCTGTGTTAGGTGGGATTATCTAGGGGAGGGGAGGACAACGCTACGGTTCACTACAGTTTATTGGTCGTCAGTGGCATCATTTCTGAGCAAGAATCTGTTGGGCAACGCATTTTTATAAAATGTTCATCGCAGGAAAGTGTGAAACCTTCCGAAATTTTTCGTCGACTGACTGCAGTTCGCTTAGAAAAAGGGAAATTCATGTCTATGAATGGCACAAAAAATTAACAAGTGGCCTTGCGGCAGTAGAAAATGTGAGTCAGCCAAACCCGCCTATGTGCGGGAAAAGTTTTCCAAATCTTTTTTGGGATAGCAAAGCCGTACTGCTCATGGATTTTCTTCATGAACATCGTAAGATCAATGCTTAATATTATTGCAAGCTTTTCGATGAGGTGAAGCTGGTTTATCGAAGAAAAAGATGAGGTACATCTATCCCTACATCCAAGATTTGTCCCCGTGCAACTAAGGGTGGCTATTGTAAGACCCACATAAAAGAAAGGAAACGAAGATGAATTGGGTAATTATAGTCCGATAAGTTTATTGACTTTCTTTTCAAACATCTTTGAAAAGGTCATAGCTGCACGTTTACTGAAATTCTTCAAAAAGTTCAACACCATCACTAGCTGCCAGCATGGGTATATTCTCGTGTATATGAAGAATAGATATACAGAAACTGCCATTTATGAGCTGACTGGCAATCTTAGATGTTTTGGAGAGAATTGAAGTGGCACTGGGCCTGTTTTTGGATCTCTCGAAAGCCTTCAACTGCCTTGATCATCAACTGCTCTTGAACAAACTTGAAAGATGTGGTATAAGGGACACACAGCTTAACCTGATGAGAAGTTATCTACAAAGGAGAAAGCAGAGAGTAATGATTTCAAGAAATGGAGAGAATTATATATCAGAGGAAATTGACATAACCACGGGCATCCCACAGGGCAGCAAACTGGGACCTCTACTTTTTCTGGTGTACATAAATGACTTAGGTTTAATACTACCAAAAAATTGTGATAAATTTTGCTGATGACGCTAATATTTAAAAAAAATGTAATAACATCCAAATATCAGTTGATTCAATAAGTTTAGTGCTAGGTCATATGAATGACTGGTGTTGTGAAAACAAACTCCTATTGAACATACAGAAAACAGTTTGTGCCTATTTAAGCACTGATAGAACAACACAAAAATTTCTAGCAGTTCTGCAATGTAATGATTATGTTACTGACGTCAAGGAAATAGTATCTTTTTTGAGAGTCACACTTCTGAAATGAAAAAAACCATGTAAACCAGCTAAAGAAAAAATTGAACTCTGTCATTTACACACTCAATGTTCTCCAAAATCAGGTTGACAATGATGTTTTAAAAACAGTATACTTTGCCAATTTTCAATCCTTGGCTTCTTATGGTATCATTTTCTGGGGTGGCTCCTCAGGCATAAATAGAGTTTTCATAACATAAAAATGGGCATTGCGGGTAATATTTGGTGTGAAATATCGAGACTTGTAGATCACTCATCAAGAAAAACAATATTCTGACTATACCGGGTCTTTATGTTTACCGGTTAATGTTATTTTTTCATAAGCATAACCACTATTATGCAAGTCATAAAAATGAGAATAATACAAGACTTATTTTTTCGTGGTTTTTGCCTAGTCACTCTTTGACTTGTTTTGAAAAGCATCCACTATATATGGTAATAAAAATATTTACTAAAAAAATTACAATTTGTTCAGGGATATAAGAGATTCAAGAAAGAGATGCGTAAATTCATAGTCGATTGTGAACCTTATAATGTGAAAGAATTCATTCATTATTGTAGTTAATTATTTGTTTAATTTTTCTTGTTGAAATAAATATTATTATTATTATTACATGTTCAGTCTACTCAAAGAAGAATTGAGAGTACGCCGATTTCACGATGACCAAGAAGTGAAATTATTTGTGAGCAATTGGCTCAAGATACGACAGAGTCTATTCTTCGTAATGGAATCAAAAAGTTCCTATTCGTAGGGAAATAGGCACTGATATAAGCGGAGACTATGCAGAGAAATAAACTATATAAACATTTGTTATAATTATACAAATGTATTTTTTTTTCGCGTAAGTTCGGTTTATATTTGATCTACCTTCGTAATTGATTTCTAGTTACATTTGAACTCTGGTGCAATAATCATATGATAATTATTCATAAATATACGGATAAAATGTAATATACATGTATTCAATTTACCTAACTGTTTTTAAGAAGGATTACCAATCTACGAGTCTTCATCAAATTATGTGATCTTCATCAAATTATGTGATTCATATGAGCTTGTTCATTAACAAATAAAGAAAATAAGGATTTATCGAATTTATAAGTTAGTTTTTCACTCGAAACCATTGACTCGTGTCACTTTCCTAAAAACTTTTTTTCCAAATGGATATATGGCTGAGAAAATCTTCATCAAATTATGTGATTCATATGAGATTGTTCATTAATAAATAAAGGAAATAATAGTTTAAGTAAATATATGGCTGAGATTTTGGATAATTATTTATATTGCACTTTTTGTATATACCGGGTGGCCCACATAAAACAGCCCAGTCAGATATACCCATAATTATGAGGTTCCTCTGTAAACACTGGGACAGGTCAATTTTTATGTGTAGAAGGCATCTTTTGATTGCAAATTCAATGGTCTCCAATCACCTTTAGGCAACCCACTAAGAATCTTCAGTGGCATCATTTTGAAGGTTTTGCAATTTCATTTGGGAACATGCTATAAAATGTCCGTTTGGGGTTCGTTTCGGTGTAAGAACTTGTTGGAAGTGATAGGTGAAGTACTCAGATGTTGAAATTGTCATTTGCTTCCATGTTGTAATTAAATCCTTACTCAATATTTTTATCATAATAATTTTGTACCAGTTCAGGTGTGATCAAAGGATCAACCGACACATCAAACTTATCAACTGGAAGAAGTGTTTTTTATAACCTAATTCTTGATGAGTTCCACTATGTTCCTGATTTTACAGATTTTTTTAACTCTAATTAAATTTTCATCATTTGTGATTTTACGCTCTTTTCCAATAACTTAAATCAACATGGTTCACACGACTGTAGAAAGAGTAGAAATAGGCGGTTTCTATTTCAAAAATTTCTAATGAGCGAAATAGCGAGAATATCAGTCATCCAGTTATGATTAATTTTATTTCCGACTTCATGAACACTTGTTCACTTGCTAATTAAAAATGTGAAGAGCATTATAGTGTTACTGACAAGGCGTAGAAGTTACAGTTCTCGGACGGATCGAATTGGATCCGTCAGAAATTGCGGGAACAAGTAGTCAGAGGATTTTGAAGAAATATCATTTGTATTGGTGAATTATAGGCATGTATCTAATGACAGTACCTGGGTACAAGTGCACAAAAATGTACTGAAATTGGCTTAAAAGAATGGAAATCAGCTTCATCATTAAAATCCCTATTCACTTTCTAAAGATTTATTCTTCACATATTTCAGAGCAGAAGTTTGTGAAGTTTGATGTCGTTAAGAGCTTAAGCGTACCTGAAAATTAATAGTTAAATAAATTACCCTGAACTGGCATGCTTACCAATAATAAAAGTTCCGAATATTCGGTACTGAAATAAATACTTGAATATATTTGAAGTGCTTCCAGAAAATATATCAAAAAGCAATCCAATTTTGTGACTGAGGCCAAGTAATTATATCTTTTATTATTGAGTCTGCACAGAGAAGCCTTTTTTTTGTAATGAATCAGATATACATAATAATTTATTCATTTTGCATGCACATATCTCCAGATACATGTAGTGCATTCTTCCCGAAATATTGAAAATATACGGAATTAGTACTAAAACGCAAAATGATGAGGGTCAAATATGAAACTATCAATAAACTTATAGGGACAATAGGGAATTCATTCATTTTATGAAAACATCTTCATCGAGTCTTTTGTAGTACTATTATGATGGAATATCCAGCATAGCACCAATGAACGGATTATAATTAGTGAAAGATTTTCTCGTTCATATGACCGAAAACTGTTACAAACATATGCAAAATATGTGCTCTTTTAACAAAGTTCCTGAAAAATGCTGAAATTTTAGAATTTACATCTATTGAGTTTGACAGGTATCTCACATGATACGAAGGAAAATTGAAATTGTTTGAAATAACACACATGTTAAATATAAATTTACCTTTTTTGAAATAAAAAATAGTTATATTATGATCACATCTTAAATATATCCTTCTGCAGGATATAAGATAATATTAAATTTTCCATTAGATTTGACATTTATTCAACATAAATGTTCCTGCAATAAAGAGTTTATGTTCAAATAATTATAACCAACCGTCCGCTTGCGCATAAAAAAATTTTCGAGAACTTGGAGAATTGAAATATACTACAAAGAATATTCCAAGATCAAATGAAAAATCCACCTCATGATTACATTTAATACTTCCATTGATCTCGGAAAAAGGATCGTTTCAAATTTCATTATTCAGTATTTGAATGTAAAAATAAATATAATTATCAAATGGAAAAATTATCCCTGCTTCCGCATTTCATTCTGGTATTTGTTAAAAAATCTTGGATTTTACTTTAATTTTTTTCCTCTTGCAGCCTAATTGTAGATTCGATTTCGCTTTTGTACATTCGATAAATTCCAAGTATGATGGATTATTCTGATATTTTTGCTTGATTTAATATTAACCTGTGAAAGTTCCAAGACGTGTGCGGCCTAGTTGGGACATATTGTAGGTTCGAGACGTTCGAATCTCGATGAATCAGATATTTTCGCTTGAATTCTCGACAGATTAAACATTAACCAAATTCAAACTTGGAATGACTCTAATGTACAAAATTTCCGAATTAAACCATAAACCTCTTGGAAAGAATGCAGCAAAATTCAATTCAACTATCAGAAACATTTCAATAAATAGCTGAATAATCTGCGGAAACAGTTCGATATCATTTTCAAATTTACTAAGGAATAATGTAGGCCGGCAGCTTAGTGGTAGAGCTTAAGGCTCGTAACCAGAAGGTCGCGGGTTCGAATCCTGTTCAGGTGGAAAAAATGTTCTCGTTGGGTTCAATGTTGGGTCGAAAATTAACAGTACTGTACCTAAAGTGGCGCAAGGTCGCAGTAATAAAGCCTACACAAAACACAACTTAACTCCTAACTCGCACAAGTCAGAAGGAGCTTCTGAGGGATCTTCACAGAAAATCTAGGAGTATCAGGATAATAAATAAATAAAAAAAATTATAATATTTCAAATGATCATATTTCTCGGACTAAGTAAATACATTTGAGAAAGAAGCATTGAAATTCATTTATTAATTAATATAGGAGAAATTCTGCCGCAACATCAATGAAATAATAAAATTTGGTTTATTTTATCAAAATAATTAATTTTGGCAGCTCTAATGAAAGCAGTTTTCCAATCCCTGTAGACTTTTACATAATTGACATTTAAAAGAATAATATAAATACTTCTGGAGGATAGAGCAATTCGTCGTACCATACACTAATTCGAAATTCTCTTGTGTAAAAGTAGCTGTTAAATTTAATGAAGGTACCTAAAGAATAGTGATAATTGATGCATTTCGACTGGGAAATGATAAACGTTAGTATAAAATTTGCAACGTTCGAGCATTTATTATTGAGGCAAATTCAAACGGCGAAGACAAGGTCATGGTCAAAATCTTCCATGATTTATTTAATGAAGTTGTGCTTGGAAGGAATCTGATACGTCATTTCCTTTCCCAACGATCATAAAAATGGTATAGGAGAATTAGAAAAAATCAGAATTGCTGAACGCATCAAAAAAGATTAATTACAAATCAGTTTTTCAATTTGCAAATAATCAACTTGTATTCCCTTGAATGCATAAAACTATTTGTTGTTTTACGATGGCGACAATTCAGAAATTTCTTTTTCAAAAAGCTCTGGAAATCTAGAACAATTTGTCATAAAACCCATATTTCCTAAGATAAATTTTTAAAACCTAGTTGAAATATGATAACCGACTACCAAAAAGAATTCATGTTTTTTTTGTTTTGCCTTATTGTAATTAAATAGAGGATCATTTCGCATAACATATTTACGGTGGTTTTAGAAAATCTTTGACAACTTTGTCAAACAATTTTCCCATTCTCAAACTTGAATTTATTTTATAACCAAGGAACTGATATTTCAGTTAACGTATGCTGACTACACGTTTTTGTTTTTATCTAAAATGAATACTCCATTCATGAGTTGTTTTACTTTTAGCATTTTCCATGTTTAATGTATTTCACTATTAAATATTTCAGAATATATACAAACATAATAATGGAATATTGATTACCGTGCTGAATAAATGAAAGTTTTTCCGCAATATTAAATTTTTTGTTTTGAATACCCTTTGAATCACAAATGTAACCTTTTCCATTTATTTGTCTTCAAAATACATATCAGGAGAACGTACTTGGCTTTAATCTTGTGAACATGAACTTGACATGATGAAAGTTGTCCATTTTTCTGAAATATACAGCTGATAGTTGGTTTTCTATTTACATATTCCATATTATCACTATTATGAATGATTAATTTTTTGTATTTACAGAATAGTTAAAATAAGAGTGAAATACATTTAAGTATGCACATAAATGCAAAACTCCAAATTCTGAATCAGTATGTTAAATTGATAAAAACAAGTTTCTCGGTCTTATGAATTTTAATCGATTTTAAATATAGAATGTTAAATTACAATTTATATGCAACCTAAAGTTAAAAAAAGAAAGAGTATAATCTATTAGCATGTAATATATACAAAGAAATAATACCTACTTGATATCATTGTAATACAAGATAGAAGAAAGTTTATTTAGAAAAAGTAAATATGTATAAGTTAGTATAAAACAAGTATACATATAAACAAGCCAAGTTATAAAATGACACAGTAACATACCATGTAGTTAAATAAACTACTAAGATGTAGTATTCCCCAATTCGTGTAAATCCTTAATCGGTTATCGAAAAATAACTTGAATCACTAGCACAATACACAAACACTCAGTTCATAACTCCACGTGTTCTAGCTACCCTGAGGAGCACACATCAACCGGCAAAGGTGTTCTTCAACTAAATTTCCCATTTCAACTCTGGAGCGGTCAGGTACATTCTGAAGCAAAACATCGCTGGAATGCAGCGGACCAGTTTGGAATCATTAATGATTTTTACCGGGTCGACTGCTCATGTCCACCTCACAATTGTACAGCCGAGTCGTACATTCCGTACTACAAGTTTGGCTGGTATTCACAGATCTGGAGGCTATACAAATCGTAGTAAATTTATTCTACTGACTGTACGGAACTCAGGTGTGTATAGTACCTGGGTTGAGATTACATTCCTCAAGTTATGTGCTGCATTCCTTGCGGTGAAAATCCATGTAACCTCGAACAGGGTTCTTTGGCGCGTTTTAGTTAGTATGTAATGTTTATTAATCCATTCCTTCGGATGCCGATTGGTTGATGGAGGGGGAACGGACAATCGTCCTTGATCATGGTCAATTCCAAAAAACGATGATTTATTGAAGATATGAAGAGTGAGAATAGCTATGATTTGACCATGAAATTCTGATATTCTGTCAGAATAAGCCAGTTGGCATAATAATTTCCGAAAATTTATATAAGAAATAAGGTATTTGACAGTATGAAGATTATTGTCTTATTTATCCACATTCGTATAGGCTATGTGTTTCAAAAGTTATAAGTAGCAATTCAACAAAACAAATCCTATCATTAAACACACAAAAAACCCCTAAAATATTTATTTACTCTCGTTAATTCGAAACTCGAGGGACTCTTGAAATATTACGAATTATCGAGTGTTTGAAATATCAAATGGTTTGAAATTTGTGAGAGAAAATAATTAAAACTTCGAATTATTAAGTGTTGGTTAATTTTTATTTATTAATATAAAAATGACAAGAATTAAGAGGCACATTCGTGTACATACATGTATTCGTAATGTGAATTAATTAATCTTTCGAAAGAACTTTGTTATACTGGTTTGCTTGAAAGCACAATTCTGCTGCTCACACTGCTCAATAACTTTTTTTAAGAGAAAAAGTGCCTGAAATGCTTTTTCATCACTTTCGTTTTGTAGACAGAAGCTTTGTAAGGTATCAAATGCTTCCTTAACTGACACCTCTGCCAAAGGTTCCGATGTATCGTCCTCATCTTCATCGTTACTTTGCGTATCTGTCGCAGATAAAATTTCGCCATCGGTTAGTGAACCTGAGACAGCAACATTTTCATCCACTTGAACAAAATCAGAAAAACTCACACCGCTGATGTCAACTAATGGTTCTATTGCTGGTTCTTCATCATCTATAAGTATTGGAAGATTTTCTTTTAAGAAACCGGATTTTTTGAAGCAGTTGAGAATCGTTAGGGGTGTTACAGCTCTCCATGCTTTGTCAATTAGTAAAATAGCTGTCAGAACCGTGATATTTGCAGTTAGCTGTTTGTCGAGAGATTCTAAAACGATCTTAACAATTTCTTTGCGATAGAACGTCTTAAAATTATGGATAATCCCTTGTATTTGGCGGAAAGAAGTAGAGTTCCACGTTACACAATGTAGGAGGACTGTTGTGGACAGTGCAGTTCTCTAAAAATAGTAAAATTTTCCGCTTTTCTCGTTTCATGTCCCCATTAACTGTTAAAAGCCAATTGTTAAAAAGTTCTGTCGTCATCCAAGCTTTTTTGTTAGCACGATAATCAGTTGGAAACGATTTCACTCCTTTGAAACATCGCGGTTTCATTGTTTTTCCTATCACTAAGGGTTTAAGTTTTTCCGATCCATCCATATTTACTGCAAGCAAAACTGTCAACCTCTCTTTACTATGTTTTCCTCCGTGACATTTTTCATCTTTAAAAGTAAGCGTCTTGTCCGGTTAACATTTAAAAAATAGGCCAGTTTCATCAGTATTAAAAATGTCTCGGGCATCATAGTTTTCAATCAAGGTCTTCAATTTACCGTGCCAATCTAAACAAACTGCATCATCAACACTTCCACTTTCCCCACAAACTTTTTTAAAAACAACTCCATTTCTCTTTTTGAAATTTGTAAGCCACCCTTCACTTGCCGCAAAGTTTTTGATGCTTAGAGTAGACGCGAACTCTTTTGCTTTTTCCTTCAACAAGTTCCCGCTAATAGACACTTTTTGTCCTCTACACTGTCTTAGCCAAATGACCAGGCTTTCTTCCAGACGAGGAAATTCACCTTTAGTAGTTCTTTTCCGTACTCCAGCAGTTTGAGCAGCATTAATTTTCTCCTTGTGCTTTATTATTGTTGAGAGAGTACTCAGAGGAATCTTAAATTCTTTTGCAACATCACTCTTCTTCTCACCTTCTTCTACTTTTTCGATTAACTTTTTCTTTTCAGCAATCGTCAAACATCTATACTTTCTAGGGCTCATAACTAACACTAACTTTTAATCTGCATACCAACGAAAGAGTAACAGTAACTGAATAACTAAACAAACCAATTCGTAAGAAGTGTGTGCGTCAAATAGTCAAACTAATCATAACAAAAACAAAGGCTCGTGTATCTTGATACAAGTTTGAACTTGTCGCATACAAGTTTGAACTTGTCGCAAAATGTACTTACAATCTTTCCGCCTCTTCTCTCTGCAACTTTGAATTGTCGAGTGTTGGACGCTGATGAGTTCGAATTAACGCGTCGTTTTGTTAAATAGCAATGATTTTTTCGTTCGAATTACCAAGTGTATGAAAATGTATTGATTTAGTTCGAAATATAAAGAGATTTAGTAGGGAACTCGTGATAACTTTGAATTATAGAGAGGTTCGAATTATCGCAGGTTTGAATTAACGAGAGTCGACTGTATTTGAAAAATATATAAGAGACGGTATTTTAATTTCCACAAAAACTGTTTACAATGCAACAATTGTTTAACCACGATGTGGGTTCTTTAGGTATCTACATTCTACTGACTGAAACAAAAATTAAATGACTGTCTCTTATATATTTTTTAAGTAAGATGGGTTTCCACCAAGTGAAGACCGAATCCATCAAACATTTTATGTTTTACCTCGTGATCGAAAATAATCTGTCTGCCTGAACGTTCAATGACATCACATTGAAGTAAATAGCACTGCTTTCATTACCATTCCTTTGCATTCTAGGTATCTTGTTGGGGATTGCAATATTTTCAATTAGTTGAAATTTTTGTATTCGGTGTAACTTTTTACATTCTGCATCACGTCATTGGTATCTATCTAATCATGGAGATTTATTTTGTAAAAATAGGTAGTGGTAAATTGCCAAAATTAAATGCTAGTATGGTCGAAGTTTTCTTCAAAAATAAGACCAATTTTTATGTTGCTGAGCTTAAAAATGCAATGTGAGTACGTTACTTTACACATCAGTATAATAATTACTTCCCTTAACATTAGTCCGTATAAAATATCTGGCTGAAAACCATTTTTTACTGATAATAATTTGCAATGTCTTTTTCCATCTATAATGTCTTTGATTGTTTCGATTTCTACTTGACGGAAATTCATCTTGAAATTTATAAATTGAAAATAAATTTAATTTTATCGAGAGGCAACCATGACTTAATGGGAAACCATTTAAGCCTACTTTTATCTGGAATACTTATGAACAACCTTGACAACGAAATTCAAAATAACACATATTTTAAATATTTCATTTATTGGTATCGTTACGTTGATGTTATAATATGTTTATTTAGTAGCACAAAAGGACAATTAATATTTGTAAATTTCATCAAAAAAATAACATTCAAATATGAAATTGAGCCATGAAGAAAAAGTGCAAGATTATCGAATTAAAAATTACAAAATTGAATAACAAATAGTACTTTTCCATATATCGTAAACCAATACAACTAGAAAGTGTCATACCTGCTACCTTAAATCATCGAAGTTCACATAAATTAGCCTCCTAAATTTTTGCGTTATAGTTCAATCCAAATATTTAAAAAAATATTATATATCATTACGATTTATTCTGTTAACCTTCCACAAATTTTAATTTCAAAAAAATTTTATTTAAAAACTTTTAGAATAAAATAAAATAAATATCTGAGAAAACACCGTGTCAAATTAGTAGACATATAGAATTAAACACTTATCACATATTATTAAAGGAAATAAAAAAATTCAAAGAAATATAAATTATCAATTAAATCTACAAAATAAATACTCGGAGCGTACAAAAATTTGTTTCGTGCCTTGTTTAATCAAAACCAAATTCCTTTCCAAAAATGCAGATTATAACTTCTTCAAAATAAGTTCCTTCAACAAGTTTTCTAAAACATGCAGAACATCTCCAAAAAGCAATGTTGAATTATAACAACAGAAACTCATCAGCCCTACTTCACATCTAAAAAATGAAAATAATTAAAAAAATTTATCGTACCAAACAAACTGAATGCAGCAATCTGAACAAACACTAGAATATGATTTTGAGCATATTGTTTTTGAAGAAGTTCTAGAGTTTATATTCTGCATTTTTGGAAATAAATTTGATTTAATAAAACAAGGTAAGGAACAAAATTTTTTACCCTTCAAGTATTTATTTAGTAGATTCAAATGATAATTTATATTTCTTTGAATTCCTTCATTTCCTTTGGTACTATGTGATAAGTGTTTAATTCTATATGACCACTTATTTGACATGGTGTGTTCATAGACATTTATTTTATTTAATTCTAAAAGTTTTTGAACAAAAATTAAAATTTGTAGGAGGTTAATAGAGAAATCTGTATGATATTTAGAATTTTTTTAAATAATCCTTCTATCAAGTAAAAAACCTCCTTTTATTATATAGGAGTACAAATAATTTTCCGCCGTTTATTAAATATTTATTATAGAAGAATCTCTCAGGCAGCATTCGAATCCCACGTCTGAAGAACTCCTTGTCTTTTGAGGCTATCCACGAATTAACCCAATTTTTGGTATCCTCATAAGATGTGAACCGCTGTGCCGTCAGAGCATGTGCCACGGACCAGAACAGGTGATAATCGGACGGTGCAATGTCTGGTGAATACGGCGGATGGGGTAACACTTCCCAATCAAGTGTTTCCAAGTACTTTTTCACGGGAGCCGCAACATGTGGACGAGCATTGTTCATTATCTCTCGGATTTAATTCGTACGGAACCCAATTTCCTTGTTTATGAATCATTCCTAATGTTTTTAAACGATGTGAGACTGCTTGCTGAGTGACTTCTAATGTTAGAGCAAGTTCTTTTTGTGTTTGAGATTAATTTTCCTCCAATAATTCCTCCAATTCTGCATCCTCGTAAATTTTTGGCCTTCCATTGCGATCTTTGTCTTCTACGTCGAAATCACCGTTTTTAAACTTTTGAAACCACTCTCAACACGTTCTCTCACTCAAAGCACCCTCACCATATGCTTCTAGGAGCAATTGATGCGCCTCAGCAGCAGATTTCTTTAAATTAAAGAAGTAAACTAATATTTCCCGCAAATGACGCTTACTTGGCTCAAATTTTGACATTTTCAACTTATAAAAATTATATTTTACCAATATAAAATCAATGATATTAATAGGTTATGTTGTTCTTGAATGTCCAAACTATTCTTTAAGCCGGTTATCATCTGTGAAAACTAACCGAAACTCCGTGCCGCGCCATCTATAAAACGGCGGAAACTTATTTGTACTCCTAATATGTTTATTATTTAATCAAAACACCACAATAGACAAGAAAATTTTGGCAAATAATATAATGCCGTCAAATGAATAGCAATTATCAATTAAATCCGTCAATTATAGTGTATTAAACAAAATAGAGTACAAGTATGAGTTTTTTTAATGTTTTGATTTTTACTTGAATTTTTTTAATTTTATGATTAGAAAAAAGTTTAATT
The DNA here is from genome assembly GCA_034642435.1 of Megalocaria dilatata. Lineage (NCBI taxonomy): Eukaryota > Metazoa > Arthropoda > Insecta > Coleoptera > Coccinellidae > Megalocaria > Megalocaria dilatata. The sequence continues at coordinate 61,096,029 of CM067857.1, forward strand.
TACGCTTAATTTTAGTGTTTACACAACGATAACATCCATACTACTACTATTTCAGGTTAGTATTTAAAACCGAGAATATATTGTAGAAATGTTCTGAAGTTCTAAAGTTTGTTACAAAAAATATAGAGAGGCGAGAAAATAATAAAGGAGTGAAGAAAATACTTTACAATCAGAAGGGAAATTTTAAAACCTTATTAAAAAATATTGAGCAGTGGGGATTTGTTCAACAGAATTTATTTTTTACTGTATCTCTCGATTTCTCAGGTTTCAAACATAATAAGTCTATAACTTTTATTTTCAATGTAGAGTACTTTGTAGTCATCATTCAAATTATGTTTTGTTTCCATTAAGTGATTTGCGTATATTGAATTTTGTTTTTTCATTAATATAATATATTTCATGTTTCCTAATTCTTGTTTGGATGAATGTCTAGTCTGTTCAGTATGAACTGCCCGTCAAAATATAAAGATATTGAATTAATTAGTGTTTTCTCTTCAGAAAATCCCAATTTTCTTCTTAAATATAAATTGAAATTTAAATATCAAAACAGATTAAATCTGTTAGCCTTCTATAAATCTTAATTTCAAAACTTCATTTCATTCAAAAACTTTTTGAATTAAATTGAAGTTTTATACGCACTATTCATATTTAATAGAAATATAAAATCAAAACTCATTACATAATATCAAATGGAATAAATAAATCCAATAAATATGAATTGTCAACTAAAATTAATAAATAAATATTTGAAGGAGACAAAATTTTGTTTGTAATCTATTTATGGAAACTAAATCTTTTTCAAAAATACAAAACATAATTTTGAGAGCTTTTCCGAAACTGATTATTTTGAAATATTTAATATATTCAAATATTTAAATAAGTTACCTCAAAAATCTCTCAAAACATGTAGCACATCCTCAAAAAACATAACAAAAACATAAGAAATCAAATAAGGTATTCGTCAGTCCAACATCATATTTAAAAAATAAAATTAGATAACAATAAATAACTTACCCGTGAGACCTTGTGGTATCGCTGTTGAAAAAACACTAATTTTAGTGTTTTGCCTTTAAAAATCCGAGGTATACTATGTTCTATTTTCATCACACAAAGCTTGTAAGTTATTTTATGACCTTAGTTAAAACTACATATTTGTATAATGGAATTTGAAACCTAAATATAATTTTAATTATATATAGAATAAAATAATAAGAAAATTTTAATATCAAAACAGATTTAATCTGTTAGTCTTCTACAATTTTAATTTCAAAAAAATTTGTATTCAAAAAACTTTTAGAATTAAATTAATGTCTACAATAAACACCGCTTATATTTAATAGACGTATGTAATCAAAACCCAATATACAATGTCAAATGGAATAAATGAACCAACCAATATGAAAAATGCAATTAAAATTAATAAATAAATATTTGAAGGAGACAAAATTTTGTTTCTGATCTTACCATAATGAAACCAATTCCTTTTCGAGAACATAAAACACAACTTAAGAATTTCTCAAAAAATATAATTTATCTGAAATATTTAATATATTTAAATATTCAAATAAGTTAATTCAAAACTCTCTCAAAACATGCAACATAACTTCAAAAAACAATTAGAATACGGATAATCTCTTCATCGGCCCTAGATAACAACTAAAATATTAAAATCAACTAACAATCAGTATATCATACCTTCGAGTTAACACGGACCTTGTTTGAAACAGACTAACTTTAAAAATCCAGGTAGTCATTTCGTCACAAAATCACAGGAAACTGTAAGGTTTTCTATGTTTTTCTTCAAACTATTGACATTCCAGAATGAGAATTATTCAAGCCAAAATATAATTATATACTATGTATAAAATATTTTATAAAATAATAAGAAGAGGTTTTTTTACTTGATAGAAGGAATATTACAAAACTTAAATATCAAAACAGATTTAATCTCTTAGTCTCCTCTAAACTTTAATTTCAAAAAATTCATTCAAAATCTTTCAGTATTAAATTAATGTCTTATAAGTACCGCTTATATTTGATAGACATATGAAGTCAAAACTAATTATATAATATCAAATGGAATAAATAAACCCAACAAATTTAAATTGTCAATTGAAATTAATAAATAAATATTTGAAGGAGACAAAATTTTTGAAGAAAGGGACGGGATAATTTCGTGAGCAATCTCTTAATGAAATAGAAAATGAAGTTGAGGCAATAGTTGATGTTATCAAATAAACGGCTCGTCAAAAGTTAGGGATATTGAATTAATTTGTGCTTTTTCTTCAGAAAAACCCAATTTCTTTTTGTAATATGTATAAGTAGAGTGTTTCAGATTATTATAATAAGATTTCGAAGAAAGAACGTATTCATAATAACAAAAATACAATATTTGTGAAATTATGAAATTTTAGAAAAAAAATTTCAAAAAGTCATACCAATGTTCACCCTCAATGCAAGGTGTGATTATCGCAAGCATCAATAACTGCTTGGCATCATCTCTGCATGCTTTCTACCAAGTTATTGGGAATATTCTACTAGATTTGCTGCCAAAAGATCTCGGAGCTGTTGAAGCGTTTCCGTTCTTCCATTCTTTGTAATTGTTTCCAAACGTGCTCGATTGAATTTAGGTCAAGAGATCTTGGAGGTATCGCTAGATGTGGAATATTCTGATTTTCTCCAGCAATAATCATGATAGGACTTGTGTTGTAGTGCATTATCAACAAGAAGAACGAAATTTTCGCCAATGGCTGTGTGAAATGGTAGGAGTACCCCGTTGATAACTTCATCAACATATGTCTCAGGGGTCATGGTTTTTGGAATTACTAATAAGTTAGTTCTGCCTTCGACACAAACTCCACCCCAAACCATAATTGTGCCTCCTCGAAAAGAGTGGCTTCTTCATATAATTGAACGTGTCCACACTCGTACTCGTCGACTATCAGAAAAACGTCCATATCTGCAGTCAGTAAAGAGCACACTCTAATCTTTGACGCTTGTTTTCATGAGTGTGTGGAACTTTAGTGAACAAGCCTCTCAATGTTGGATTGACTCCATGGAAACGTCTTCTGACTATACTTAAGATACTTAAGGAGTACTGTAGTACCTGTGGTATCTCGAAAACGTTCACTTGCCATTCTGCAAGCAATCAGTAGTAAAAACAAATTCTCTAATTTCTCAATATTTTTATCGTGAAATGCACTTTTTTAGTTTAGCAAAAGTGAAGAGTGTGGTGAAAATAAATTAAAATATATTTTTACATAATGTTTGTTTGCATTTCCCGCAGTTTATGGGAAAACCAGAACACTTTATACTACCTGAAAAGGATCCGTCTCGAAAATAAATAAAGCAAAGTTATTGTATAGTCAATTAGCATTTGTTATAAAAATCTATCTCCCTCTATCCCATACTCGTTAATGGGATGCTTGCGAATATATTTAGTATTTTTTTATTTTTCATTAAAGAGTAAACGTGACTATTTCATCAAGACAAAAACTAATAATGCAATGAGTATAACGTTCAGAATTTCAATTATTTCATGAAGTAAATTAAATGAGAACAAAATTTGAAATCTCTCATTTCTTGATTTTCAAATTATTTCATGTTCATTTAGAAGAAGACGTAATTATCTACATTGACAAATCATCAAGAGAAAATTAATTATGTAAGAGATACAACGTCCAAATAAGGTTTACAATGGTTTATGTAAGGTAAATATTATAGAAAATAATTTGAAATTAAAAAGCTAATTTTTTTAATATTGTTAATGATTTTTGTTCATTAAGAGTAGATGTGATTTTGTACCTGAACAGTTCGTCAAGAGAAAATAATGCCAAGGGGATTAATGCAAACGGTATAAAATTCAAGTAAATTTTGTATCCTATGTGAAAATAAACAAAATAGAGTAATAGGTTGCGCCTTTTTCAAATATGTTAAGGAAAAAACTTACCGATGTATATAAGACAGGTCTTTACAATTAGTAATTATTAAGCTAGATGCTTCTAACTAATGCTCTAGAAGATAAAAACTTTTGACACTTATGATAAATATTCTAACTAAAACTGAATCAAATCCAGTGAAACTGGTACCAAAATTAAATTGAAAATTCCATAGAAATTTCAGATCAGGAAGTATCGGCTGTTGTTTTTAGAATGATAGAATTTTAAATTGAAATAAAACACATTTAAATTAAGATTGAAGGCAAATTTTATTTTAATTTGTAAGATAATTTTATGACATTAACGTTTTAAAAATAATTTCCGGCATATGTCCAGCACGACTAGCTCTCAGGAACCACATTCGACCAGACCAATTTTGGACCACTTTTTGGAGTAATTCAGGCCTTATTTCATCAATAACACAAGTTATATTGGCTTCCGAAGCGTCTATTGTTTCTGGTTTATCAGCATAAACCAATGACTTGACATAATCCCAAAGAAAATAATCCAGTGGAGTTATGTCGCATGATTTTGGAGGCCAATTAATTGGACCATTTCTCGAAATAATGTTATCGCCAAATCTTTCTTTCAATATATCAAATGTTACCATAGCAGCATGAGGTGTAGCACCATCTTGTTGGAACCAAAACACTTCTGGCTCGATACCATTCAAATTTTGAAACAAATAATAATTGATCATCGATCTGTAACGAGCACCATTAGCTCCAGCATCGTTTTGAAAAAAATATGGACCGATGATGCCTCCAGCGTGTAAAGCAAACCATGAAGTGTATTTTGCAGGATACAATGGAACCTGCAGAACTTCTTGAGGATTGTTTTTACTCCATATACGGCAATTTTGCTTGTTTACATAGCCGTTCAACCAGAAATTAGCTAGTGATAAACTAAACACAATTTTACGATAAAAAAGTGGATCAATTTTAAGCTGTTCTAGGGCCTAATCATCAAACAAACGAACCTTATTATGATCAAGTGGCAGTTCTTGAATCAGTTGGATCTTGTATGGGTGTATACCAAGATGTTTACGCAAAATTTTCTATGTGGTAGGTACACAGAGTCCAACTTGTTGTGAATGTCGATGAATGGACATCACTAACACTATGACTTACAACAGCGATATTTTCTTCTGTATGTACAGTTATTTGTCTTGTTGTTTTTGCATCGAGTAGAGAAAACGATGTCCGAAATCTATCGATAGTTCGACGAATAAGCTGCTCTGATGGGCGATTATGTAAACCATAAATTTCACGAAGTGCTCTATAGGTTTGGCGAATAGAACACTGATTTTGAAAATAAATTTCAACAATTTGTAAACGGTCTTGCGGCGTGAGTCTTTTCATGAGAAAAGAATAGAAATGTCAAAATAACATGGTTTCTACCTTCTGTCAAATAACAGTTATCCCTATCGAAAGTTCTATCACTCTATATACACTATAATTTTCATGTAAACAGCATAAGCATAATCATAAGAATTCAAGTACAGACCACGTAGTTTTCCTTGAATATACTACTCCAAAGAAATAATTTCCCATAACCTGAAAAGAAGAAAATATATAAGTGAATAAATATCAAGATTGACGTTCCCCTGATAATGTGAACATTTAATATGTAAATGAAGTATAAGCCAAGAAAATCAGTGAATAAAATTGACATGGTTGGCTGGATAGTGTCCTTAAACGTTCTAGAAGGAAACGAGTGAAATTAATGACAAGTTGGAGAATCCAGAATAAACGTAAATTCTCTGTAATACACTAAAGAAGATAAATGAAGAGGAACATTAGTAAAGTGAAATTGATACTCACCAAAGGTTATATTTGATTATTCAAAAACTGCGCAAGTTCACAACTTTTATCAGCAATCAATATGTCATGCATAGATTTACCAATTCAATTTTTGTAATTATTAATTCATAGTTTTTGGTAGAGGTGGTATGCTTTTAAACCTAACTGGTAGCTATATCGACAACGACAGACATGTCACTATATCTCATTTGTATTTAGTATTGTGAATAGTACAGTTTGAAAATACTGCATTGCAGACGCTTCAAGAACGTTTGGGTATTATTACAGAGTTTCTGAAATTCTCCATCATTTTGAACTCGACATAATATTGGTAGATATTATGGTCCACAGAATCTATTGCTATGGTTGAAATAAAATGAGCCATTAACTTAAATTTCCAAGTAAAATAGTATTGTAGAGAAAACAATTGTTTTGCTACACTATGACTTCGTCAGATTACATTCTGAAATCATTACAAATTAAGTACATATGGTTTCTTGAAAAGTATGGTTGGAAGAAAGAAAATGAATGGGGCGCGATATACTGATACAGATATTCAACAAAGCAAAGCAGATCTTCCAAAATCTGTTTGTTCGTTCAAAAAAAAAAAAACTATTAATGTCAAGTGATTTAACGAATGTTAAATAAGAACTTTTACTCTCGTTAAGGGGTCTCTGATAGTGGTTAGGTGTCCAAATTTCGTCAAATGATTCGTGTATGTTGAATGCGAAGTACTACTCTGTCAAGAAAGTACCGGGAATTTTCAATTAAAACAACATTTTTAAATTTAATCGTCAAAATTTATTGGGTCGCCTTCAAAATAGGCTCCATTTGCTCCAATACATCTATGCCAACGGCTCTTCCAATTATCGAAACATTTTTTATAGGCGCTTTCCGGGATGGATTTAGGCTCTCGCGCCGAATTTTGTTTTATGGCTTCAATCAACTCAAAACGGGTGCCACGAAGGGGCAATTTTAGTTTTGGGAAGAGGAAAAAGTCGCAGGGAGCCAAATCCGGCGAATACGGTGGTTGCTGAAGCACGTTTGTTGAGTTTTTGGCGAGAAAGTCAGTCACAATCGTAGCTTGGTGAGAAGGCGCGTTATCGTCATGCAAAATCCATGAGTTGTGCGCCCACAAATTTGGCCGCTTCTTACGGATACGCTCACGGAAACGTTTCATAACGCCTAGGTAATACTCCTTGTTTACCGTCTGACCCTCTGGAACGAATTCGTAGTGCACCACGCCACGGATATCGAAGAAAACAATGAGCATCACCTTCATTTTCGAGCGGCTTTGGCGTGGTTTTTTCGGTTTCGGCTCATTTTTTGCCACCCATTCCGATGATTGCTGGCTTGTTTGCATATCGTAATCGTAGACCCAGGTCTCATCACCAGTTATAATGCGTTCCATGAATGTAGAATCGGAATTACAGCGATCCAGCATGTCTGAAGCAACCTGTTCGCGATGACGTTTTTGAAGAAAATTCAGGTCTTTCGGTACGAGTCGTGCGGCCACCTTTCTCATGCCCAAAATATCAATCAAAATCGTACGTGCGGACTCGTGGGATATCTTAAGATCATGTGCTATCTCTCTCAAGCTGGTACGACGGTTTTCCAGCACCCTTTCCTTAATTTTATCGACGTTATCTTCGATGGAAGCCGTCGATGGGCGACCACTTCACGACCGTCCTTGAAGGCTCTGTACCACTGATATGCACGAGTTTTCGATAGAGCATTATCACCAAAGGCCTTTTGCAACATTTTCAATGCATCGGCACACGAAAATTCATTTGCAACACAAAACTTTAAACAAATTCTTTGCTAAACGTAATCACCCATAGTAAAAATCGGCACGCACTCTGACATCGACTGACTTAATCAGCTGTTGCAAACACACTAGTTGACAGATCCCGCTCAAGCTTGGCATAGTAATTAAGGACAGTGGTACCAACCTAGGAAAAAAAATTTTTACCTGCCTCATTGCCCCGCCAGATTTAAATCGATAATTCCCGGTACTTTCTTGACAGAATGTATCTGATATACAAAGCGACCCACATAAAACAATCCATACTTTCATAACTATGAGCTTTTTCGGAAAACGCCGATACAGAACAATTATATTTTGTATATATATTGAAAATTACTAGAAAGAAGTATTTGCATATTACAGATAATAGCTGGAATTAATTCTCCAGAACCTCTACAGATTTTGATCTAAATAAATCTCATGGAAACATTTAGAATTAAATTTTAAAACATGTCCTACATACACTGAATCATTTTATAGACATGTAAATTATTATCACATGTGGTGGAAATTAACTAATAAAAAGTCAAAAGAAATATAAAATAATGACCAAGTTATTTAGACATCACCTTAGACATATATGTTTCGATTGGATGTTAAAGAAACACAAGCTCCAACAGCAAAAAATGTTCAACGTATAATACAAAAAGGCCTGTTTTTGTTCTACTTTTCTAAGGAATATAAAAATGTCTAACTAATTTGATCATTATTTTATATTTCTTTTGATTCTTCATTAGTTGATTTCCACCACATGTGATAATAATATATATGTCTATGAAGTGATACAGTGTATATAGGACATGTTTTAAAACTTAATTCTGAATGTTTTCATGAGATTTATTTAGATTAAAATCTGTAGAGGTTCTGGAGAATTAATTCCAGCTATTATCTATAATAATTATATTTTGGTATCACTGTATATGATACCTTAGGTGATGAGTATCTGGATTTCTATAATCGCGATAATGTTGAGTGGAGACAAAAGCGACAAAGAGTGTTTAATATTCGACAGTAATGCAATAATATGTGCAGAAGCCACAAACGACAAATGTGATTATCACCATGAAAATACAGTAATTTTACCGAAGCCAAAAACGATAGGGTGATTACTAGTCGACTAATGATGCAATAGCTTGGACCGAAATGTCACAAGCGACGCGACGCGTTTGATTACCGGAATGATGATAATTTCACAGTCTGTTCAAAGACTGACAGTTAGAGGTGCTCAATGAATCCCTCCTAACAAAAACAAGGAAATTAACGAAATTGATTGGAAGGCCTATTTGTAGGTAGACTGAATGAATGAAATAAACCTTCTTATTGGTTATAAAAAAAATTATGAGATCAATGCTAGTCGATGAAAAGGCCTAAATATCGATAATAAAAGATTGAATTATTGGGTTGTTCGGAAAAATTTTTTTTATGGGAAAATGAAAGAAAATTTTCGTATAATGAATAAATATTTTATTGAATTATATATTGGTCATTCTGGTCCAACACCTTTTGCCATCTTTCTGGTAGTAGCATGATTCCACGCTCATAAAATTGTTGGTCTTTGTTGGCAAAAAACTGATACAGGTGATTTTGGACCTTTTCATTTGAACTTGAGGTTTTGCCGTCCAAAGTTTGCAATGACCGGAATAGATAATAATCCTAAGGCGTCAGATCTGGAGAACATGGTGGGTGTGGCAGTGTATTTCATTCAAAATGTAAAAGCTTTTCGCGAATAACCAAAATTGTATGGTGTCTCTTATTATCTTGGTAGAACACTACCCTTTTTCTCTTTATTAATTCTGGCCTTTTCTGTTGAAGTGCATCATTCATTTTGTCCAGCTGATGATAGTAGACTTCCGAATTAACTGTTGTGTTATCCGGTAAAAGCTCAAAGAGAAACGATTTTTTTTTAATCCCATCAAACAGACAGCATCACCTCTTTTTGATGAATATTGGCTTTCGAAATGCTTCGAGCCGGCTCATCTTTTTTGCTCCATGATCTCTTGCGTTTGGCATTATTATGTACAACCCATTTTTCGTCCCCAGTAATGATGCGCCTCAAAAATGTATAATTTCGTGACGTTTTAGAAGCAAATCTCAGACGTCAACGTGACTACACAAATTTCTCTCCATGAGAACATGGGGAACCCAAATATAGAGCTTCGAGGTTAAACACCGTCCTTTCAAGTGGATAGAAACAGTTGAATTCCATAAATTCAACTTCTCACCGATCTCACGTGTTGTTATACGCCTATTTACGTTAACTTATGTCTTTATCGGCTTCAATCGGACTTCCGGAACATGATGTATCTTTTAAATCAAAATTGCCGGATCAAAATGTTGCAAACCGGTTCTGGCACTTGCGTACTGTCAACATATCTTCTCCATACACATCGGTTAATTTCTTTCTGGCTTGAATAGCATTTTTACCTTTTCTATAGTAAAAAAGTAAAATATGATGAAAATGCTGCTTATTGCTCTCCATATTTAAAAGGGCACCAAAAACAACTGCACACACAAGCCTTGCTATATCAGCTCTCAAAACATATAACGATTATGTGGCTTGAGTATGAAGTTGGGTTAAAAAAAACACAATTATGTCCTCTGTCGGAAAAAAACGAAATTACTTTCCGAACAACCTTGTATGTTAAGCGTAGACAGGGCCGTCGCTAATGAGACGGAAAAATATATAATATTCATTATTTATTTTTTTATCGCCTTCTGTACAATTTCGGTTGAGCACAAAGTTGCTCGAACTTCCCGTGAAGCGAAGTTTAGTCAGTTGACTACTATTACCCTCAACTTCACAGAAGGTCATACCAAGTGTAAATATTCCATCAAATTATAGAAACCCTCATAAAATACCCAAAGGAACACATAAAAAAATATAAATATAGTAAAAGAAAAAAAACATAAATCAATAGGAGCATTAACAGTATAGAGTAAATAGCCTACACATTCTGACTCTCCAGCAAACCTCTCATCAACCTTGATCTAAAAAAACGGAAGCTCTCCTGATTGAGGTTAGTCTGCGACCCGTTAAATGACTTGACTGCATTAAAAGAGAAACGCCTTCTAAACCTCGCAGTTCGATTAGCAGGAATAGTCAGTACATTAGGCATAGATCAACAAGACTATATTATTGTTAATCTATGACATTAGGATGCCTCATGTTAACAGAATGGATATTATGTCTAGCTACAAACTTATCTCTGACATTTTGCGGAGACGGACGAGTCAGCAATCTGAAAACAAAGCAGCCCATATGTAACCTGTAACGATTCCCCATTCGCAACCAATTCAAAGTATTAATCCCCTCAGAAACTTAATCATATTTACTTAAACCACCAGTTCTGAATATAACTGAATTCTATTTGAGTAATAATAGTTGAGACAAAGGAAGTAAACAACATCAAAATAGTTTAACAGGGATAGTACTAGGGACTCTGCGAGAAGTTTCCTCAACGAAAACGTAAGAAACCATTCAAATATTTTAATATTAGCCTTCTACATATTTAATTTCAGAAAATTATATTTAATTATTGTAACTTCAGGAATTGAATTAAAATAATGTCATATAAGTAATCACTTATATCAAACGACATATAAAATAAACATTCATTATAAGACATCCAAATGATTTTATGTAACAAAATCCAATAAATAAAAATTGTTAACCAAAATTCTATAAATTAAATATTTTGAATAGACAGAATTTTGTTTCTGCTGATCAATCTTATAAAAACAAATATGTTTCAAAAATGTTTAACATAATCTTGAGAATTTCATCATAAAACTATCTTACTTAAAATATTCAATATTATTGGATATCTAACTAAGTTACTTTCTATAAAATCTCAAGATATGAAAAAACATTACTGAAAAACAAGTTTTACGAGAGACTTTGCTTCGTCAGTATTCAAATAATTCATATTCAATAGATAATAACATCAATCAACAACAAATATTTACTCACCTTCAACAATTTAGAAAACTTCTGGTAAATGAATACTGAAAAATTTAAATGGAGTGTAGGGTTAACTACAAATAAATAATTCTGTGGTTTACCCTTGATCTAAAAGATTGAAAGACAATTTAACGTCCTCTGTTACAGCACAAGGACTATCTGTATAAAGAATGTTAAGGAAACCAAATAATTATATATTATGAATAAAATAACATAAATAGAGGTTAATACTTGATAGAAGGTATATAAAATTATTTAAATATTTTAACATTAGCCTTCTACATATCTAATTTCAAAAAATTATTTGCAATCATTATAACTTCAGGAACTTATATCAAACGATATATAAAATAAACATTCATTATAAGACATCCGAATGATATAACAAAATCCAATAAATGAAAATTGTTAACCAAAATCCTATAAATTAAATATTTTGAATAGACAAAATTTTGTTTCTGCTGATCAATCTTATGAAAACAAATATCTTTCAAAAATGTTTAACATAAGAAAAGTGTTTACGTAAGAAACCTCCTCACGTTAGATTAGATTAGCTTCCAGATTCCTGATTTCCTATTTCCTTTGAATGACGTGTTAGTTGTTTTTTATTAAATTGCCTTACGAATTAATTGCATTAATAAGGAATGTGAGGAATGGTAACCGAATGTTGTACAAATCGAGACAGTGTAACATACATCTATATAACACTTCTTATACTCAAACAAACCCGATTTGTTGATCACTGGGGCATAATTGCAGACATGCACACGTTTCGAACTTGTTGGTTCTCACTCCTTATTAATGAAATTTGGTACAAATCAGTCGAATTAATTTATTTGAATACGAATTAATAGGTTTATATGATATAAACGGAGTACCTACATGAATAGTTGCGAAATAATTAAGGGGGTGATTCCTTGTCAAAAAATAGGGTGGGAAGTTCATATAAATTTATTTTTTTTGAGCTGTCGCTGCTTAGTTACAGCTCCCTTAAGATGGCTTTTTCTTAAAAATCAAAAAACTGACAAGAATAAAATGAACCAGACATTTTATGCGGGCGAGATGGCACTAAAAAAAATTTTATATGGTGTTTCTCTATGATTGCAACCGGTGGAAAAAGCCATCCCTTTTCGCGAGAAAATTTTTTTCCTCTTCATATTTTACAATGAGAAGATTTGTTTTCGATAGCTTGATACATTTTTAATAAATAAGAATTTCACGCTAAAATTCACACTTTTTGAGAAACAAAAATTATCAACAGATACTACACCTGAGTCGTACAGGCTGGAATTATTTTCGACCTTAAATTTATCCATTAGGCGGATGTCAAGTTGACATTTTTGTTGAGAACTGGTACAAATATGAAATAAATATAACAAGACAAACAATTTCAAATTCTTCACAAATTAAATATCATATTAAAGGGTTCACGCCTAAAAGCCAAATGCAATACATCACAAATAGCAAGAAAGAAATATTCATCGATTGTAACCATCAAATTTGTTGATTTCTATCGATGAATATTTCTTTCTTGCTATTTGTGATCATATTCGATGTTCAAAGTGACCACCTTCAGCCGTTACACAAGAGTCTAGACGTCGGTACATAGATTGGGCATAGATCGGTCAAATAATCCGGGAGTATTTTGAATAACCCTACATAAAAGAACAATGCGGTTCCCTAAGTCTTCCATATCTTTGACAGGAGTCTCGTATACCAAAATGTCCCCAAAAAGTAAAATCGAAAGGATTTAAATCTGTTGATCGTGCAGACCAGAACTCAGGTCTACCTTGCCCTATCCATTAATTTGAATATTTATGATTTAAATGCTGACGTGCTCCAATACTGAAATGTACGTTGGTCCCATTATGAATGAACCACATTGCCCTTCGGACACGCAAAGGTATATTTTGAAGAAGTGCAGGAAGTTCTTCTTCTAGAAAATGAACGAATTTATTTCCATTCAATCTAGGTGGTAGAAATTTTGGACCAATTGACTGATCCCCAACATATCCAAGCCAGACATTCAGAGAAAATTGTTCTTGGTGATGAGCTACAGTAATAGCGTGAGGGTCCACTCCGGCCCATATGTGGTTATTATGAGAATTAGTTATTGGATCTCTAGAAAAATTATTGCGAAAATATTCTTTATTATTTCATTTAGCTGATAGATATTCTCTTGCGTGAAAAAGAAAGTTTTTGGAGAAAAAATATGTATGAGACAGTATTTTATTTCCACAAAAATGTTTGTACTACTACAACAATTTTTTCACCACGATGTGGCTTCTTCTTCTGTATATTCGACATACATTCTGTCAAGAAAGTACCGGGAATTATCGATTTAAATCTGGCGGGGCAATGAGGCAGGTAAAAATTTTTTTTCCTAGGTTGGTACCACTGTCCTTAATTACTATTCCAAGCTTGAGCGGGATCTGTCAACTAGTGTGTTTGCAACAGCTGATTAAGTCAGTCGATGTCAGAGTGCGTGCCGATTTTTACTATGGGTGATTACGTTGAGCAAAGAATTTGTTTAAAGTTTTGTGTTGCAAATGAATTTTCGTGTGTCGATGCATTGAAAATGTTGCAAAAGGCCTTTGGTGATAATGCTCTATCGAAAACTCGTGCATATCAGTGGTACAGAGCCTTCAAGGACGGTCGTGAAGTGGACGAAGACTTGCCTCGTTAATTAAGGAAAGGGTGCTGGAAAACCGTCGTACCAGCTTGAGAAAGATAGCACATGATCTTAAGATATCCCACGAGTCCGCACGTACGATTTTGATTGATATTTTGGGCATGAGAAAGGTGGCCGCACGACTCGTACCGAAAGACCTGAATTTTCTTCAAAAACGTCATCGCGAACAGGTTGCTTCAGACATGCTGGATCGCTGTAATTCCGATTCTACATTCATGGAACGCATTATAACTGGTGATGAGACCTGGGTCTACGAGTACGATATGCAAACAAGCCAGCAATCATCGGAATGGGTGGCAAAAAATGAGCCGAAACCGAAAAAACCACGCCAAAGCCGCTCGAAAATGAAGGTGATGCTCATTGTTTTCTTCGATATCCGTGGCGTGGTGCACTACGAATTCGTTCCAGAGAGTCAGACGGTAAACAAGGACTATTACCTAGGCGTTATGAAACGTTTAAGTGAGCGTATCCGTAAGAAGCGGCCAAATTTGTGGGCGAACAACTCATGGATTTTGCATGACGATAACGCGCCTTCTCACCGAGCTACGATTGTGACTGACTTTCTCGCCAAAAACTCAACAAACGTGCTTCAGCAACCACCGTATTCGCCGGATTTGGCTCCCTGCGACTTTTTCCTCTTCCCAAAACTAAAATTGCCCCTTCGTGGCACCCGTTTTGAGTCGATTGAAGCCATAAAACAAAATTCGGCGCGAGAGCTAAAGTCCATCCCGGAAAGCGCCTATAAAAAATGTTTCGATAATTGGAAGTGCCGTTGGCATAGATGTATTGGAGCAAATGGAGCCTATTTTGAAGGCGACCCAATAAATTTTGACGATTAAATGTAAAAATGTTGTTTTAATTGAAAATTCCCGGTACTTTCTTGACAGAGTAGTATGCTAATCATCTTAAGGAATTCAGGCATAATTTCAACAATAATTATGTAATTATCCACGTTGAAAGCAAAAGTTCTAGATTAACACTTTTAGAATTTCTTGAAATCAACAGGTATTATGTCCGTAAAATCCTTTTGAACGAACAAACAGATGTTGATAAGTCTCTATTACTGAATATCTTTCCTTAATGGCATTTTTAGCGGCAAACTTCAATAAACACCTAGAGTTTTTATGACTTGTGCTTCCATTATCTGGTCACGTACCTAACAATGTATTTAAACTCGGTTACACTGAATACCATCTGAAGAAGCCACATCGTGGTGAAACAATTGTTGTAGTAGTAGAAACATTTTTGTGGAAATAAAATACTGTTTCATATATATTTTTTAATTAAAATGAGTTTCCATCCAGTAAAGACCGTATCAATCAAAAATGTTTTTGGAGAAGTTAATGAGCACTTTATTTTCACATGACTGCAAGCCTTATGTGAAATATGGCCCATTGGATGAGGTGCTGACTATATGAGTATTCAAGTTCTTTGACTCAAATGCGCAACTGAAAAGTGATACATACAAAGGGTATTCATTTTAATTTTCAGCACAATTTCAATATTATTTTAGTCGCTATATGGGCATTCTATACTCACGAGGGTCATCGGTCATTAGTTTCTTTACAGTGCTTCATATTGTCAGTTCACATAAAATGAGTTTGACGGTTTTCACATTAAAGTATCTGTGTTGAATTTTGCGTTGCAAATGGAATTTAATGAGCGTAAGTGCTGGAAATATCACACAATTCTTACGTTGAATCTGCTTTATCAAACACACGTACGTATGAGCGCGAAAAATGCACGTCAATATCTATCAGAAGTAGAGCTGATTTTGCCATTTTCTCAATGTTGACGATGATTACACTCGAAATTCAGCAAAAGGTGAGAGAATAAATAAAGAATAGAATTTGACCATTATAAGGCGTCTGAAAGGGTAAAGTACTTTATTTCGAACCACGCTGACGGAACATCTCATTCATAACTGTGAACGAATTTGTAACTGATCATTGAACAAATCTAATCGAACAACCATCGTATTTTTTGACATGACTCCGGTCCACTTTTTGTCTTTCTTAAACTCAAATCACCACTTTGAAGCCCCCTTTTTCAAATGTAACTTGATAATGGTAGCTAATAAAATTTTTCCGGTTAAAACTGTTTTCAATGTTCCTGCTTAGAAGAATGGGTTTTCCGTTTAATTTCGTACAACCATCAACAGTTTGGGGTAGTAAGGGGAAATGACCGTGTCTGATGTGGATGATTGAAAGTGTATTAATTTGGAGGGGGCTCATTTTGAAGACAGTATAATAAATTTGCTACCTATTATTTTTTGCTATCTGCATACAACTGACTAATCTTATTATATCTATTTCACCCATTAGCTCGGAGATGTTCTATGGGCGTTATCTTTCCTGAAATGAAAAGTAAAGGGAGTGATATAGCTCTCGGAGAGGGGGGTGTCATCTGTGACGTAAAAGGAACCAGCTATAGCGGAAGAAAAGGGAACTAGTGTTGGGTGTTTATTTTTTGATCTTTTCGAGCAACACTAGTCCCTCCTTTCAATTTGTAATTGAAAAGTGTTACAACCTGGATGTCAGGAGGGCATTTTTGGATTCACTACGCAACTATCTCGAAGGTAGATTTATGTCGATCGAGGAAAAAACTTGTTATCTATTGAGTACAGTATGAATATGGGAGTGCCACATGGGTCGGTCTTTAAGCCGCTTCTATTTCGTATGTAATTCGCCATTTAGACATTACCCCATCTAATGAAAGTACTTTATTTCTTTGTATCCGTTAGTATAAAAATTTCAAACAATCTTGAATATGTGTCCTAGTATTATACTCCTAAATGCTGAATTTCAGATCGAACGGATCTGTTGTTTCCAAAGGTGGATATTTTATTGCTTGCTGTGAAGATGGTCTTTATATCTTGTTTCAATAAGATACGACTTATTTCATCAGTAACACCTCGAATTAAAGGAGGAAAAGCCTTGTGAGGGTTATTCTCTAGGGACTCTCGGGCATCTTGAGGGTGTATCTGATTCCGTCGGAAGGATTTCTGAATTTTATCAGTAACACCTCGGATGAAAGGAAGAAAAGCCTTGTGAGGATTATTCTCTAGGGGCTCTTGAGCATCTTAAGGGTGTATCTGATTCCGTCGGAAGGATTTCTGTTTGATATCTGCTCTACTTCTAAATAGATATAGTAGATATCAAATTCAGAAATCCTTCCGACGGAATCAGATACACCCTCAAGATGCCCAAGAGCCCCTAGAGAATAACCCTCACCAGGCTTTTCTTCCTTTCATCCGAGGTGTTCCTGATAAAATAAGTCGTATCTTATGGAAACTAGATATAAAGACCATCTTCACAGCAAGCAATAAAATATCCACCTTTCGAAACTAGAGATTTGTTCGATTTGAAATTCAGCATTTAGGAGTAGAATACTAGGACACATTCATCCAAAATTTCACGAGGATCGTATAATTATAACAAACAAAATCCTTTTGTCAGGGTTGTGGGTGATATGATATAGCGCGCAATGTAACTGCTACACGTCAGTGTTTTTCAATATTTTTTTGAATTATGATAACACTCATTAAGCAATAGTTTGATTCAAAATTAGCATCACAATAACTCGTTCAGTTTCTGGCATTAATGAACATAAAACAGTAAATTAATATAAAAAAATGGGACTCTTTTTGATGGGAAAATCGGAAAATAAATACATTACGACGAATTAATAAGTAATTTGGAATAAGCACGCAAAAATTTGAAAAATAAAAAAACTGTACAGTAGCATTTGGCAACCGTAAACTTTTTTTAAATTTTTCGAATTTTTACCTCCTATAACTTTTCATTTGAAATTCATTTGAATTCAAACCAAGGAAGAAATGATTTTAGTTAAAATAAAATTCATAATATTTCGATATATATATAATTTGTCAACTCAATACAATACATAACATAACATCACAATCCTACAAAATATATAAATTACTCTATATAATCATAAATATTGTAATGAATTCGATTGGATGCTGCAAAATTCGCATAGTCCTGATATCCTTTAATATATGTTGCTGATGATTCGTAAAGAAATGCCAGTTGTTTCTGAAAAACATAAAAATTTAATGAA
Organism: Megalocaria dilatata; assembly: GCA_034642435.1. Lineage (NCBI taxonomy): Eukaryota > Metazoa > Arthropoda > Insecta > Coleoptera > Coccinellidae > Megalocaria > Megalocaria dilatata. The sequence goes on from CM067857.1 coordinate 61,114,312, forward strand.
ATATTTCTTTTACATGTTTTTCTTTGGATATTCCTAAAAGGAATAGACGAAGATCATTACACTAACAGAAATAGCAAAAACGGATATAATCATATCATTATTCGAAATAGTCTATATTTGATGGAAATTCATTTCCGAAATAGATAATTATATTGATTGCTATGTTAATAAGGAATATGAGCTATGGTAATAGAAAGTTCTAGAAATCCAGACAGTGTAACATACATCTGTATAACAATTCTTTACTCAAACAAACTCGACAAGATTTGGTAGATCACAGATCATGTCTGCAATTTGCCTCTGATCTCTGATCTACAAAACCTTGTCGAGTTTGTTTGAGTAAAGAATTGTTATACAGATGTTTGTTACACTGTCTTGATTTCTAGAACTTTCTATTACCATAGCTCATACTCCTTATTAATAATTTTTGGTACAGATCATCCGAGTTAATTTATTTTAATATGAATATGATAATGATTGCTATGTTGTTCTACTCATATTTATTTTACATACTACTATTTGGTTCTTTGTCAAGTTTATTTAGTTTCAATGAGTTTGGTAAAATATTATTTTCAAGGAATCTTGAAAAAGTGAATATACTCAACATAGAGTTTCTTCCCGTTATCTGTTCAAAGAAAATTCATGATCTTCGATGAATCGCTAAGTTTCGAAGATATAAAGCGAAAATAAAACTCGACATACAGAACTGGAATACTTTTGAAATCATTGATGAGAAATGAAAATATCACTTGTTGTAATTGGTTTATCGAGCAAATGGAATGAAAAATTCCACTATATAAATGAATGAAGAAACATTAATATCGAAACATTTTGTTGACTTCACTGAGACTTGTTCAGAATGTATTTTTGTTCTTCACTAAAAAAACTTATGTTAGTAAATCCTTTTCCATGAATATAAACGACAAGATTACTGGCATGTCTTTGATTCATGGATTCATTTCATTTTAAGCTAGACGGTTTTGCAGTCGATGATTTCCTGATCATCATGGTGCTGCTAATGAAAAATTCTTCTAAATCTTTCTTGCCTAAATTGAATGATCATTTTTCATCTGTAAGAAGAAGGTAGGATAGTGGTTAATTATGGTAACATATGCTCATCAGTTCTGACCAATGCTATTAGATTACACCTAATGTAGATGAATTTTTATTGTGGAGTATTTAAAAATAAGCAATGATAACACATGGAATCATGATTATCTAGTGTGCAAAAGGATTACGAAAACATCTCGTACAAATGACCTATTTTGAAAGGGAAGAAGCATTCAGTGGTGACTTTATCAGTGTAAGCATTCTTTAAGCTGGCTGATGATATGTGCACAAAACAAAAAGGAGTTGGCCGATATCAAGAAAAAGAGCAAAACAATCAATTCATACTAGAGATTATTCAAGCTGACATCGAGGAAGCACATCTCCAAATCATAATCCAAAATGAATTGCTAAGAGCAATCCTTTAAAATGCCTTCACATTCAATTGTCAACTGAACAGAGCAAGGAACTAGGCATTATTAATTACCTCGCTGCCTGTCTACGACTCATCCAGTTGAACCTATATTACAGACTACCTTGGGGATGTGGTATGTAAAATAAAAGTTAAGGGGTGTCATCTGTGGTAGAAGGAGAATTACCTATGGCTCCGGGTAGCAAAAGAATTGCAGGGCCATTCAATATAACACTAACATCGGAACATCAATAGTGAAGGCAGATTTGTTCGAACTATGTACTAACCGTAGTTGTTTAATTCAGATCTGAAATAAATTGCGGAGATATTCGTACTACGCACATATGAACCTCTAATGAATACCATCATAAGAAATAGTGGAAACAGTAACCGAAAAAAGTTCATGGTTTCAATCCAGTACTGTAATCACGTTGTTACTCACAGCTCTGATGACCTCTCAATGGAATACCACCATTTTACAAAATTTATATTGCATATGAGACTCTCCAGCTGATGGTCTTATATGTCATTGATATTATATTACTATATATTCCTAACTTCCAAAACCAGAGTGAACAGAACTGCTAGCCTAGGTCTAACTGTTATTTTTTCTCCAAATCTCCTCTAAAACGGACATTGATTACTTTCACATAGTCTTACCAAAATAAACTTCCTCATGAACAAGTGACTTGAATTCGGCACTATCAGGTTTCTAATGATTTCTACTCCTCACAGCTTCCGAAAATCAAACTTCGAAAACATTGGGAAACTGATATATGTTTCTCTCACCAAAATAATTAAAATATTACAACTTTTCAAAACGACACTGTCAACTGATCACAAGTGGCTACCGGAAGTCTCGTGATTAGGATAAACCAATCCCAACAATTCACATCGATCGAGAGGAGGAAGCCTATACACCATAAAAATCGATACCACAGGCGCTGGAGAGACTAGAAAATGTAAGAATCAGCGTACCAAGCACATCCACCAGTTTAAACTCGGGATACTCCTATCGCCCTCTTGAAACCTTGGCAGCATAAGAAACAGTCAATAAGTTCCTGAACAATTCTAAACGCTCAAAATATTAGGTAGTGGCTATCATAAAATACTGACCGATTTCAACAAGAAAGTAAAACGGTCTAAAAAGAGAACCTTGACTGTTTTACGAAAAGATTGTTGAAATTACGCCAGCGGCTAGACTTCAAGGCGAACTGGAAAAACCCTACAAAAATTATTCCAGCCTAATCAAGAAAAATATCGGTGGTTTTACACAAGATCGCAAAGACTGCAAAGTTCTACTGCACACTCACTTACCAAAACTATTGTCCGATAGCTGTAGAAAATAAGAGCGGAAAAAAAGAAACTTGTACTTCATAAATACGAGTATACTCTGAATCACTCAACTTACTTCTTCTGTTATAAATTGGTGTCTATTTTTTCTTATCACTCTGACAGTATTGCAAACATCAAAACTCTTCTGTAGTTTTATCATCTCAATCAAATATGAAGTGGCTACATATATTCCAGATGCTAGGCAACCATCACTGAAAAAGATTGTATCTTCAGTAGTCTGCTTTTTAAATGATATATTACGAATGGCCCGCAGAATTACACACATTCAAACCAACATATAATGTTAAATAGCAGAATAAATCTTATGCGATATTCTTTAGGATAATAGAATTAGAGAAAAGCATATTTATTTTATTTTTTAGTGCTTTAATTTTTATGGAAATTGGTAATCATTCTTCACAAAAAACTACTTAGAATAATAGCCTTGGTTGTTCATTTTCATCAATTTTTCAAATGAACTAAATCAAATTAGTATCCATATTATTAAATAGTTTGAATTAAAACAGCTGAGATTCAGCTGAAGTGTTTAAAACATCTAAAAATCATTTACCCTCAAACTTAATTTCAGCATTCCGAAGATAGAGCACGTTTTTCGAAGTAAAATATTAAATGATCAATAACAATAATAATAATAACAATACAAAATTTATTTCATAGAATGTCACAAATCATATACAACTATGGTAAGCATACAATGTCAAAAGCAAAAATTTCGACAGATGGCATCCTATCTATTCAAATAATCATTAATAGAATAGGATTCCAGACTTATTACCATCTCTTTCAAGTTTTTTGAAAATTTCAACACCTGTACACTTCTTCAAATTTTCAGGGAGTTTATTGAATATGCATTAGTTAGATGTTTCTCGGTGACAGTGACTCTATGTTTGGGGTAACAAATGTTGAAATTTCGAGTGTTATAGATATGCATTGAACTACATTGTTCATATTCACCTAGATTTTTAAACCTATAAATGAGCACTTCGTAAATATAAAGAGAGTAATTGTTGTTCTTTTTGAAAACTCCCCTTTATGATTTCCTGTAGCCAAGACCAGAAATGATGCTGATAACTCTCTTCTGAATGTGGAAAATCTCTTGTGTGGTAGAACATGCACCATAGAACATCAAACCAAATCGCATCAAACTCTCAAAGTTAGAAAAATAAAATATTTTAAGGGAACTCGTATTTAAATACTGACTAACTAATCTCAAGTTATACGTAACAGAGTTTAATTTTTTCCCCAGGCTGACAATATGGTCTTCCCATGTCAGGTTTTAATCTAAGTGGTATTCATGACTAAGACAATCGAATGCCTTAGACAGATCCAAAAATACAACCAGTAGAATTTCGTTCTTTTCAAATGCCTTACATATTTTTTTGGTAAACTTAAGTATGGCACTTGTCAGTGACTTTCCTTTTGTGTAACCAAGTTGGTTTTTATTCAGAATGTTACACTTGTTCAAAAAGTTCACCAACCTATCACACATGGCCTTTTCAAACATTTTTGAAAAAAATGTTAAGATGTAATGTAACTTTCAAATAAACTGCGATCTTCTTTTTAATAGACGGGAATTTTTGAGGCTAATTTTGGTTGTTCTGGGAAAATTCCATACGTAAAATAATTATTAATTATATAGCTTAGAACTTCTGTTATGTTACTAAAACATTGTTTGATGATTACTATTGGTATTTTATCATCTCCGCTGGTAAGCTTATTCTTTAGTCTATTTCCCAATGATAGTCATCTTCTATAACAGGGTTCAAAAAGAAAGACAGTTGGTTGGGCGGAATATTAGTAATATTACAAATGAACGTAGACCTTGTGCTATTTCGCAGTAGACTATGTATTACGTCAAGCAAAAAACTGTTGTAGTGATTGGCCGCGCCCGTTCCTTCAAAATGACAATTGGTGCCTCATCTTTACCTACCACATCTTTATAAATGGTCCACATGCACTTCATTTTATTATCTGATAGCGAGATTTTTTTATGATAGTTCTCTGAACGTTTTTTCGTAAGTTGTTATACTCTGCTTAAACCCATTGTATGCTTGTTTCATTTCAGGCCGGTATTGACGGACCAATTATAATGCACTGCGTTTGTTTTTGCTTTCCTCTATCTCTGGATCACATGATTCAAGCTCATTGCTTCGTATTACTAGTTTGAGTGAAGAGCATTCGTGTAATAACCTCAAAAAGAGGTCAATGAAATGATTCCATTATGAATTGACCTGACTCTGATATTTAACATATTAAGAGAATATACTGAATTGTTTCAGCCGTTACTATTTGGTAGTTGATCATAATTAATACAAATTGTAGAAATTACTATGTTTTATTACCAATGAAAATATACTACTCTGTCAAGAAAGTAACGGGAATTTTCAATTAAAACAACATTTTTACATTTAATCGTCAAAATTTATTGGGTCGCCTTCAAAATAGGCTCCATTTGCTCCAATACATCTATGCCAACGGCCAATTATCGAAACATTTTTTATAGGCGCTTACCGGGATGGACTTTAGCTCTCGCGCCGAATTTTGTTTTATGGCTTCAATCGACTCAAAACGGGTGCCACGAAGGGGCAATTTTAGTTTTGGAAAGAGGAAAAAGTCGCAGGGAGCCAAATCCGGCGAATACGGTGGTTGCTGAACGTTTGTTGAGTTTTTGGCGAGAAAGTCAGTCACAATCGTCGCTCGGTGAGAAGGCGCGTTATCGTCATGCAAAATCCATGAGTTGTTCGCCCACAAATTTGGCCGCTTATTACGGATACGCTCACGCAAACGTTTCATAACGCCTAGGTAATACTCCTTGTTTACCGTCTGACCCTCTGGAACGAATTCGTAGTGCACCACGCCACGGATATCGAAGAAAACAATGAGCATCACCTTCATTTTCGAGCGGCTTTGGCGGGGTTTTTTCGGTTTCGGCTCATTTTTTGCCACCCATTCCGATGATTGCTGGCTTGTTTGCATATCGTACTCGTAGACCCAGGTCTCATCACCAGTTATAATGCGTTCCATGAATGTAGAATCGGAATTACAGCGATCCAGCATGTCTGAAGCAACCTGTTCGCGATGACGTTTTTGAAGAAAATTCAGGTCTTTCGGTACGAGTCGTGCGGCCACCTTTCTCATGCCCAAAATATTAATCAAAATCGTACGTGCGGACTCGTGGGATATCTTAAGATCATGTGCTATCTCTCTCAAGCTGGTACGACGGTTTTCCAGCACCCTTTCCTTAATTTTATCGACGTTATCTTCGACCACTTCACGACCTTCCTTGAAGGCTCTGTACCACTGATATGCACGAGTTTTCGATAGAGCATTATCACCAAAGGCCTTTTGCAACATTTTCAATGCATCGGCACACGAAAATTCATTTGCAACACAAAACTTTAAACAAATTCTTTGCTCAACGTAATCACCCATAGTAAAAATCGGCACGCACTCTGACATCGAGTGACTTAATCAGCTGTTGCAAACACACTAGTTGACAGATCCCGCTCAAGCTTGGCATAGTAATTAAGGACAGTGGTACCAACCTAGGAAAAAAAAAATTTACCTGCCTCATCGCCCCGCCAGATTTAAATCGATAATTCCCGGTACTTTCTTGACAGAATGTATTTTACACATTTTCTTGTGACTCCAGTTTCGGGAAATAAACTATCCCATCATCAGACAACTGAAGACCTAACAGTAGTACAGAGGTATTTAAACAAAAGTGATAAATATTTTGAATATTTCAATAGATAACACCTTATAGTGGTACAGGGGTTTACAAGCGGAACGTGATAAAAACCCGGTTAAAAAAGAGGGGCCTTCTAACAGATATCGGAATATCGGCAAACGACAAAGAAGGTTATTAAACAGATGGTACCCAAATATCTCAAATAATTTTTTGGGGTTACATAGCTCCGTACAGTTATTCATTATTTGTACGTTATTTTGTTGTACATCTCAAATATTCGGATTTACATAGCTCCATACAGTCACTCATTATTTTTTAAATTATTTTTATTGTGAACGAATTTGAAAATTTTTGATAATCAAGTTTCTTTTCATTTGAATCTACATGTAAAATTTTTTTAAGATTTTCTTTTGTCGAAAGGAATTACTAATTTCTAAAGAATGAATGGCAAAAGTTGAATTTTTGTTTTCTTTTCATTAAATCAATTTTATGTTCGTTGAAAAAGGTTTTAAACAGATGTTACTCTTTGAATATCTCAAATATTTTCGATTTACATAGTTCCGTATGAACGACTGTACGGAACTATGTAAATCGAAAATATTGGAGATATTCAAAAAGTATTAGAAGTACAAATAAGTTTCCGCCGTTTTATTGTAGATGGCGCGGCACGGAGTTTCGGTTAGCTTTCGCAGATGATAACCGGCTTAAAAAATAGTTTGGACATTCAAGAACAACATAACCTATTAATATCATTGATTTTATATTGGTAAAATATAAATTTTATAAGTTGAAAATGTCAAAATTTGAGCTAAGTAAGCGTCATTTGCGGGAAATATTAGTTTACTCCTTTAATTTAAAGAAATCTTCTGCTGAGGCGCATCAATTGCTCGTAGAAGCATATGGTGAGGGTGCTTTGAGTGAGAGAACGTGTCGAGAGTGGTTTCAAAAGTTTAAAAACGGTGATTTCGACAAAGACAAAGATCGCAGTGGAAGGCCAAAAATTTACGAGGATGCAGAATTGGAGGAATTATTGGAGGAAGATTTATCTCAAACACAAAAAGAACTTGCTCTAACATTAGAAGTCACTCAGCAAGCAGTCTCACATCGTTATTCTGTAATAAATATTTAATTTGTATTCAAAAACGGCGGAAACTTATTTGTACTCCTAATAACATCTGTTTAAAACCTTTTTCAACGAACATAAAATTAATAAAAAAGTAAACAAAATTTATTTAATAAAAAGGAAACAAAAATTCAACTTTTGCCACTCATTCTTTAGAAATTAGTAATTCCTTTCGACAAAAGAAAATCTTAAGAAAATTTAACATGTAGATTCAAATGAAAAGCACCTTGATTATCAAAAATTTTCAAATTCGTTCACAATAGAAATAATTTAAAAAATAATTAATGACTGTATGGAGCTAGATAAATCCAAATATTTGAGATGTACAACAAAATAACGTGAAAATAATAAATAACTGTACGGAGCTATGTAACCCCAAAAAATTATTTGAGATATTTGGGTACCATCTGTTGAATAACCTTCTTTGTCGATTGCCGACATTCCGATATCTATTCGAAGGCTCCTCTTTTTTAACCGGGTTTTTATCACGTTCCGCTTGTAAACCTCTGTACCACTATTAGGTGTTATCTATTGAAATATTCAAAATATTTATCACTTTTGTTTAAATACCTCTGTACCACTGTTAGGTCTTCAGTTGTCTGATGATGGGATAGTTCATTTCCCGAAACTCGAGTCACAAGAAAATGCGTAAAATATATTTTTATTGGTAGTAAAACATAGTAATTTCTACAATTTGTTTTAATATTAAGAGAAGTTATGAGCAAATGAGAAGAAATCCTATAATCAAGATTTTATACAATAATTAAAACAAATTTTCAGAAATTACTATCTTTTAATAACATATGTGTGTGGTAAGCTCAATGGGAGAGCATTGGGCTCGTGAGCGGAAGGCCCGGGTTCGGATCCTGTTCAGGCGGAAAATAAATTTTCTAGTTGGACGGGTGTCTGCCACTGTTGGGTCAAAAATTAACAGTGCTGTGACCTAAAGAGGCGCAAGATCCCAGTAACACAGCCTACCCAGAAGATCTGAGGGATCTTCACAGAAGATCTAGGAGTATCAGGATAATAATAATAATAACAAAAAAATTTACACATTTTTTGTGACGCAGTTTCGAGGTATTACTTCATTTTCAAACACCTGAAAACTTAACACAAGGTGTAGGTACTTAAAGCAAGCAGGTTGAAGGTACGAGTAACAGAGATATATAATGATGAGAACAAGAATCCAAGAGTTAAAAAATATCGCCATAGAAGGAGAAGTGTTCAACAGATGTCATTAAATATAATGAAAATTCCAGATATTTAGATTCGTATGGTCATTCATTATATTCAGATTATTTTCAATATGTATAAACTTGAAAAGTTCATCAGACTCCACATATGTAGTTAAGTTTGCAACTTTTTGGTTTAACAGCTAATATTTTTGAATTGTCTGTTAGAAAAGGGTGATCATTCTTTAGGCATGGGGTTGTACATGTGGAAGTTTGCTTAGTTTCAGAAAGTTCGTTTTATATTCATTGTATCTAGTTTCGAATGAACATCTGGTCTGACCTTCATATTTGCAATTGCATGTTGTTAAGTCATAAACTCCTGATTTATTCTGTTTGGAGTTAGGTATTTTGCATTGAGCAATAAGGACGAGATTTTGTTTTGCTGTTTAAAGATAAATTCAAATCTATTTGTGAAAGCCTATTTGTCACTTTTTCACTTGTTCCACCGAAGTACGAAAAAAATGGATTTCTGATGTTTTTGGTTTTTATGATGGGATATATTTGGTTAATAGTAATTTTCTGCAGCTATTGAATGTATAAAATTTTTCGATCGTTATGCTGACATTTTCTGAGGATATCGATGGTTGAAAGCTATAGTAGTACATAGGTATCAGTGGATGTGGGTTTTCAGAACGCCTTGAATTTAATTTTATTTCTTGAATGTGTGATTGGGAGGTTCCGAAAATCCCACATCCACTGATATATGTATTTCTATAGACTCCAACTATTCATATGCACAAAAACTTTAAGCATATCGATTTTTAATTCACAGAACTTCCTCGTTTCCTTCGACAAAAATAAACACGATATGAAATTACAACAATAAAATCATTAACTGCGAATCTGCAAGAAACGATTCAAATCATAATGTTTTAGACAATATTGAATTGAATCAGTCCTTGAAAACCCCTATTAAATAATATTTAAATGATGTTATTCTCATTTTCACAATTTTTATTGTTATGTTTACAACAATTGTTTCGCTATTACAGTAACATCATAAGGCAGGTTTACATTTTGAATAAGTTTGAATTAGTTATTCAAAATGTAAACCTGCCTGATAATGTTATTGTGATAGCGAAACAATTTTTGTAAACATAACAATAAAAATTGAGAAAATCAGAATAACCTTATTTGAATATTATGTATTAGACAATATGAAATAACTATAAATTAAATATATCCCATCAATAAAAATGAAAAATGGTGCACTCAATATATTATATTGTTGAACCTTCTAATTATACGAATCTCACGAAATTTTGCGAGATCGATCAAATTTATTGTTTGGAAAACATTGAGAAAAATAAAGAAAAATTTCAAATGTGAATAACCGATTTTGCTCATTAACAAAATAGACAGAGAGATTCAGGTTTCAAGCCTACCCTGTAGCTTTAAGTCTGAGGTTCAGAATAATTGATAAAGTTGGTTTCAATTAGGATATTGGATTCCACTGTATCGACCACCTTCTTCGCTCATCGTCCAGAATTCTGCTTCGCTCTACTGCAGCTTGCCGGCGTATCATATAGAGGACACGACTAGTCCTAATCTTCCTGACTAACCGCCCCCGCCGAGTTCAAGTAGAGCAAGGCACCCAGCCTTCGACGACCGTTCTGACGTAGAACACAAGGTCACTGGCGTCACAGGTAGAAATGCATATCAAGCATGTCTGTAGAGTTCAGATGCTCATGCTCGAAACGAAACGCCGCCTCCCAAATTAAGAAGTAGAAGCTCCCTCATAACACCCTCATTGCCTTCAGAGCTTTATTGGTGACCCCGACGTGATGGGGGAGTTTGCTTCAAGAGCGAACAAACCCATTCATTGGGGGCCTTAACTACTCCATCCGAAATGTCCGTGCTAGCCTTCTTTTCATTTCACGCTGGAGATTGCACTGCGAGAAGCCCAGCGGCGGACTGTTTCCTTGCATGATCCCAAAGCCTATTTCGTGACACTATCGACGCTCACTGGTGGGGGAGTGTGTAGTGATCACCTTCTTCGCTTCTCGTCCAGAATTCTGCTTTGCTCTGCTGCAGCTTGCTTGCTTATCATATAGAGGACCCGACTAGTCTGAACAATACCTGAGTGACCGTCCCCGCCGAGTTCAAGTAGGGCAAGGCACACAGCGTTCGATGAGATAGAAGCTCCCTCATAACACCGCATCCACCTCAGGGCTTCACCATAAACGAAACAGAAAAATACTATTTATATGAAAAAGTTTCGTCCTCGGTTGAATTCATTCTCAATTTTATTATGAATGAAATTAAACGCTCGCAGTACAGCAGAAAATTAGTATTATATCATGATTGAAAAGTATGGAATTATTTATTCTTTCGCTGGTACGAAGTATCAGGATGTCTATGTTTTGTCAGATAGTTGTATACAAATGATAATATTTAATTGCATTGAAATAAAAGAAGAGACTGTTCTCAGTCGAAAACAAAATTTTTTTTCAAGTTGATAATATTTTTCTGTTTTCTTTGTGGAAATATCCTAAGAACAACCAACATTTTGTATATGTATATGTCTCTTACTGGCATAATGCTGTGAGAATTCTCTTACTAGCATAATGCGCTGGGCGGCCATGTTGTTTGTACTGCATGCTGCCGTAAATGTTCAGGGGAACTTCTTCGTAAATCTTAATTGAATTGAAAACTTAAGGAATCTACCTAATTTTATTGCAAACCCACCTTAAAATGGCACATTAGAATAATTTTGAACAAAGGTAGATAAATCTGTTAAAAACAGGATTATTTCCAAGGAAAAAATTTCTACAATTTCAGCAAGAATTTACCAAGTGTTATACCATTTTGAAATCCTTACTAAATGCATCAAGTTTTGACGCCACTTGCCAAATTCACATAGTACAATTTTTTTCAGTGCAGTCAGTACTGGGCAAAATTTTTAGTTTGAAATTTTTTTTGGGAAAAATGTCTCTTTTTTATCCAAGCTGTAGCAGCTTGTTTTGAAATTTTGTTGATAGTTTAGAGAAGCATTATTCAGGGTTCCATAGCAGAAAAATTTTTTGGAAAAAGTGAAGATTTTTGGTAACAGGAGTAAAAGGACCGTCACAGGCTGTAGAATTTTTTTAACTGTCTATCATTTTAAAAGCATGCCACATAGATTTTTTTATATTTTTTTGATATCTAGTACCAATTGCCTCGTCACTCAGTTCCGGCTTGATGTTGATTTCTGGGACATCCTGTATAGGTCAGACCCGACGTTCGGTAGAAATTAGAGGATTGTTCTTAATTTGATAGATGGTTTTTTCAATATTTTAAATATCAAACAGAGTGACTCTGTTATACCTCGCAACAAATTGTAATTTTATTAACTTCATTAAAATTAAATATGAATAAATGCCTCCGAAGCACTGATTTTTTGAGAAGATATATAGAATCTCATCACAGAGCATCAAAAGAAGATGAACAAATCCAAAAAAACTTACTGAACAAACATTCAGTGAAAACAGCACTGTTTCATACCGGCATTATGAAAAACAAATTCCACTTTAAAAAAGCCTAACATAAACTTAAGAAATTCTTCGAAACAACCTCCCTTTAAAGAGCTCTAAGAGTTGTTTTGAAAAAAAAAACTCCTCCAAAATATGTAAGAACATCTAAAAAGACGGCTGACAGGAAATAAGGCTGATGATTATCGGTGAGATTCTCAAACACCTTTTTGGAGCTGTGCTACATATTTTTGAAAGAGCTTTTTAAAGATTGTTTCGAAGAATTTTCGATGTTTATGTTAGGCATTTTTAGACTGGAATTTATTTTTCATAATGCCGCTATGAAACAGTGATATTCCACTGAATGTTTGTTGAGTAAGTTCGATCAATATTCTAGATTTTCTTTAGATTCTTTCATCTCTTTGTCTATACTATCTACTAAAACAAACAATTTATCAAGGCATTTATCTAATTTAATTTTAATAGATTTTAAGAAATTTTATAAAATTAAAATTTGTTGCCAGGTGTAACAGAATTAATCTGTTTGATATTTACAACATAAAATGAATTTCACGAAAAATGAGCAAACTTCCTCATGTGCAACACATTGCTAAAGGCAGGAAACTCAAGTATTTGAAGACCGATGAAATTTTGAAATTTTTGGCAGCAAACATTTTCTAAAAACTATTAGTAGTTTGAATTTTCTTTACGAAAAGCAATACAAATTTTGCTGCATAGAGATTCTGAAGCGTTTGTATAAATAATTTCTTCATTATAATATTAATTAATTCGAGATGATCTTTTTTGAAGGATGTCAAGAAAATCTCATTGACTGATCTCTTGATCGTTCATGGTGGGTAAAATATTTTTCTAAAAGTATTCTTCTTCCGTTAGAAACAAACACAAAAATATTCCTAGCGAAGTAATTATCACTGATTATAACACATAATATCGGGTGTTTTCTTTAGAGTGACAGAACATTTAAATTGAGATTGAAGACAATTTTTTTTCGAAAGATAATTTCATGACATTTATGTTTTCAAAATAATTTCTGGCATATGTCCACCATGACTGAGGAACGTCATTCGACCAGACCAATTTTGGACCACTTTTTCGAGTCATTCAGGCCTTATTTCATCAATAATACGAGTTATGTTGACTTACAAAGCGTCTATTTTTTTTTCGTTTATCAGCATAAACCAATGACTTGACATAACCGAAAAGAAAATAATCCAGTGGACCATTTCTCGAAATAATGTTATCGCGAAATCCTTCTTTCAATAAATCGGTTGTTATGGTTGCAGCATGAGATGTAGCACCATTTTGTTGGAACCATAACACTTGTAGGTCGATACCATTCAAATTTTGAAACAAATAATCATTGATCATCGATCTGTAACGAGCACCGTTCACTGTTACATTAGCTCCAGCATCGTTTTGAAAGAAATTTGGACCGATGATGCCTCAAGCGTGTAAAGCAAACCATAAAGTGTATTTTGCAGGATACAATGGAACCTGCAGAACTTCTTGAGGATTGTTTTCACTCCATATACGGCAATTTTGCTTGTTTAAATAGCCGTTCAATAACCAGAGCTTCATCACTAAACACAATTTTACGATAAAAAGTGGATCAAGCTGTTCTAGGGCCCAATTAGCAAACAAACGACGCTTATTATGGTCAAGTGGCTTTAGTTCTTGAATCAGTTGAATATTGTATGGGTGCAGACCAAGATCTTTACGCAAAATTTTCCATGTGGTGGATGCACAGAGTCTAACTTATTGTGAACGTCGACGAATAGACAAATCCGGATCATCATGAATTACTCACAGCAGCTATATTTTCTTCTGTACGTACAGTTCTTTGTCTTATTATTGTTGCATCGAGTAGAGAAAATATTGTTCGAAATCTATCGATAGTTAGACGAATAAGCTGCTCTGACGAACAATGTAAACCATTAATTTCACGAAGTGCTCTATAAGTTTGGCGAATAGAACACTGATCTTGAAAATGAATTTCAACAATTTGTGAACTTTGTTCCGGCGTGAGTCTTTCCATGATATTTTGTCAATGCTTACTGAACAGAAATGTCAAAACAACATGGCTTCTACCTTATGTCAAATCACAGTTATCCCTATCGAAAGTTATATCACTCTAAAAAAACCAACCGATATATAAGATTATAATAAAAATGCATTCCAAGTTCTGTTGATTAGGTAAAATCATTCCACTAATTTTTGCGCTTTTGTTCTAGGGAACACCGTGCTATCGTTTTGCCCAAACGTCTGTGATTTCTCAATTTTGAAACGGATATGGTCTCAAACGACTAAGTTTAGATTCACTGATAAAAAATTCGATCTCAAAAAAAGTTATGTCCGACCGGCCGGTCCGTCCATTCTTACTTTCGAATGGAAAGAGCTAGAGGTAGATTTGGAGCCTATATATCTCGGCTGAGTTTTTCATATTTCTCCTGATATTTTCGGAACTAAAAATCTGTTCAATATGAAATTTGGGTAGACATGGAACATTGATGCGCATGTTCGGACAAAATTTCGTATCATATAATAAGAAGGTTGAAAATAAATATTTTGTGAGTAAACCAGCGTTGACCGCTACCGGAACAACAGCAGCAGTTCTTCGATCGAGTTTAAAATAAGCATTTTGATTCTAAACAAAGATAAGAAGGCTAATGCAAAATTTCGTGAGGATTATGACTGCTATGAACCAGCGCGAAAAATCTCCTGTTACAACTTCAGTGCTTTTCATCTTTTGTAATGCCGAAATTTTCAATTTTTTGCAATATTGAAAGGAATTCAAATTTCTATTCGTATCAGAAACCTGTACAAATTTAAAATAATAAAAAGAGATTTTTTTTTATTTTATAGAAAGATTATTTGAATTTTTTTCAAATATCATACAGATTCATTCTGTTAACCTCCTACAAATTTTAATTCCAAAAAAGTTTTAGTCAAAAACGTTAACAATTAAATAAAATAAATGTCTAAAAACACACCGTGTCAAATTAGTTGACATCTAGCATTAAACACTCATCACACAGTACCAAAGGGAACAAAAGAATTTAAAGAAATATAAATTATCAATTTCATCTATTGAATACATACTTGAAGGGTACAAATTTTTTTTTCGTACCTTGTTTTATTAAAACTTCCTTTCCAAAAATGCAAAACATCAAGAACCTCTTCAAAAACAAATTACTCAAAATAGGTTGCTTTAAAGAAATTCTTAAAACATGCAGAATATCTTCAAAAGCAATTTAGAATTATCATAAAAGAAACTCATCAGCTCTACTTCACATTTAAAAAATTGACAAAATATATCTTACCAAACAAACTGAATGCAACTATCTGAACCAACACTGAAATGAAGTGAAGGAGTCTATAAAATATCTTGCAAACTTTGTTTCTGTAACTTACATAAAATAAGTAGGATTTCAGTTTGTTTGGTTAGATATATTTTGTGGATTACTTTTTTTAAATGTGAAGTAGGGCTGATGAGTTACAATTGTAATAATTCTAAATGGCTTTTTGGAGATGTTCTGTATGTTTTTTTGAAGGAACTTATTTTGAGAAAGTTGTTTTTGAAGATATTCTTGATGTTATGTTTTGCATTTTTGGGAAGGACATAAATAGAGGTTAATACTTGATAGAAGGTATATATAATTATTTAAATATTTTAATATTAGCCTTCTACATATTAAATTTCAAAAAATTATATTTAATAAATATAACTTCAGGAATTAAATTAAAATAATGTCATATAAGTACCACTTATATCAAACGACATATAAAGTAAACATTCATTATAAGACATCCAAATGATAAAACAAAATCAAATAAATAAAAATTGTTAACCAAAATCCTATGAATTAAATATTTTGAATAGACAAAATTTTGTTTCTGCTGATCAATCTTATGAAAACAAATATCTTTTAAAAATGTGTGACATAATCTTAAGAATTTCATCATAAAACTATCTTACTTAGAATATTCAATCTTATTGGATATCTAACTAAGTTACTTTCTATAAAATCTCAAGATATGTAAAAACATTACTGAAAAACAAGTTTTAAGAGAGACTTTGCTTCGTCAGTATTCAAATAATTCATATTCAAT
The DNA here is from genome assembly GCA_034642435.1 of Megalocaria dilatata. NCBI lineage: Eukaryota > Metazoa > Arthropoda > Insecta > Coleoptera > Coccinellidae > Megalocaria > Megalocaria dilatata. The sequence goes on from CM067857.1 coordinate 61,130,753, forward strand.
AAAATACATTCTGTCAAGAAAGTACCGGGAATTATCGATTTAAATCTGGCGGGGCAATGAAGCAGGTAAAATTTTTTTTTCCTAGGTTGGCACCACTGTCCTTAATTACTATGCCAAGCTTGAGCGGGATCTGTCAACTAGTGTGTTTGCAACAACTGATTAAGTCAGTCGATGTCAGAGTGCGTGCCGATTTTTACTATGGGTGATTACGTTGAGCAAAGAATTTGTTTAAAGTTTTGTGTTGCAAATGAGTTTTCGTGTGCCGATGCATTGAAAATGTTGCAAAAGGCCTTTGGTGATAATGCTCTATTTAAAACTCGTGCATATCAGTGGTACAGAGCCTTCAAGGAAGAATACGAAGATACGACGATAACGTCGATAAAATACAGGAAAGGGTGCTGGAAAACCGTCGTACCAGCTTGAGAGAGATAGCACATGATCTTAAGATATCCCACGAGTCCGCACGTACGATTTTGATTGATATTTTGGGCATGAGAAAGGTGGCCGCACGACTCGTACCGAAAGACCTGAATTTTCTTCAAAAACGTCATCGCGAACAGGTTGATTCAGACATGCTGAATCGCTGTAATTCCGATTCTACATTCATGGAACGCATTATAACTGGTGATGAGACCTGGGTCTACGAGTACGATATGCAAACAAGCCAGCAATCATCGAAATGGGTGGCAAAAAATGAGCCGAGACCGAAAAAACCACGCCAAAGCCGCTCGAAAATGAAGGTGATGCTCATTGTTTTCTTCGATATCCGTGGCGTGGTGCCCTACGAATTCGTTCCAGAGGATCAGACGGTAAACAAGGAGTATTACCTAGGCGTTATGAAACGTTTGCGTGAGCGTATCCGTAAGAAGGGGCCAAATTTGTGGGCGAACAACTCATGGATTTTGCATGACGATAACGCGCCTTCTCACCGAGCTACGATTGTGACTGACTTTCTCGCCAAAAACTCAACAAACGTGCTTCAGCAACCACCGTATTCGCCGGATTTGGCTCCCTGCGGCTTTTTCCTCTTCCCAAAACTAAAATTGCCCTTTCGTGGCACCCGTTTTGAGTCGATTGAAGCCATAAAACAAAATTCGGCGCGAGAGCTAAAGTCCATCCCGGAAAGCGCCTATAAAAAATGTTTCGATAATTGGAAGTGCCGTTGGCATAGATGTATTGGAGCAAATGGAGCCTATTTTGAAGGCGACCCAATAAATTTTGACGATTAAATGTAAAAATGTTGTTTTAATTGAAAATTCCCGGTACTTTCTTGACAGAGTAGTATAATATCAATCAACAACAAATATTTACTCACCTTCAACAATTTAGAAAACTTCTGGTAAATGAACACTGAAAAATTTAAATGGAGTGTAGGATTAACTACAAATGAATAATTCTGTGGTTTACCCTTGATTTAAAAGATTGAAAGACAATTTAACGGCCTCTGTTACAGCACAAGGACTATCTGTATAAAGAATGTTAAGGAAACAAAATAATTATATATTATGAATAAAATAACATAAATAGAGGTTAATGCTGGATAGAAGGTATATAAAATCATTTAAATATTTTAATATTAGCCTTCTATATATTTAATTTCAAAAAATTATATGCAATAATTATAACTTCGGGAATTAAATTAAAATAATGTCATATAAGTACCACTTATATCAAACGATATATAAAATAAACATTCATTGTGAGAAATCCAAATGATATAACAAAATCCAATAAATAAAAATTGTTAACCAAAATCCTATAAATTAAATATTTTGAATAGACAAAATTTTGTTTCTGCTGATAAATCTTATGAAAACAAATATCTTTCAAAAATGTTCATCTTTTAGATCAAGGGTAAACCACAGAATTATTTATTTGTAGTTAACCCTACACTCCATTTACATTTTTCAGTATTCATTTACCAGAAGTTTTCTGGATTGTTGAAGGATGAGTAAATATTTGTTGGTCATTGATGTTCTATTTTATTGAATATGAATTATTTGAATACTGACGAAGCAAAGTCTCTCTTAAAACTTGTTTTTCAGTTATGTTTCTACATATCTTGAGATTTTATAGAAAGTAACTTAGTTCGATATCCAATAATATTGAATATTATTGAAGTAAATAAGATAGTTTTATGATGAAATTCTTAAGATTATAGTAAATATTTCTGAAAGATATTTGTTTTCATAAGATTGATCAGCAAGAAACATAATTTTGTCTATTCAAAATATTTAATTTATAGGATTTTGGTTAAGAATTTTTATTTCTTGGATTTTGTTATATCATTTGGATGTCTCATAATGAATGTTTATTCTATATGTCGTTTGATATAAGTGGTACTTATATGACATTATTTTAATTTAATTCATTAAGTTATAATTATTAAATATAATTTTTTGAAATTTAATATATAGAAGGCTAATATTGAAATATTTGAATAATTTTGAGAAGGAATTTGGTTTTAATAAAACAAGGTACGAAGCAATATGTTGAACATTAAAGTATTTATTATATTTAGTAGATTTAATTGATAATCCATATTCCTTTGAATTCCTTTATTCCTTTTGGTACTGTGTGATAAGTGTTTAATTCTATATCTCTACTAATTTGGCACGGTGTGTTCTTGGACATTTATTAATTGAATTTTAAAAGCTTTTCAATGAAAGTTTTTTGAGATTCAAATTTGTAGGAGGTTAAAAGAATAAAGCTGTATGATATTTAAAAAAATTTTATACACATTAAAAGTCTCAATTTTATTATTTTCGGTAGTAGTCAAACTGAATGTCATATGGACAAAATAGAATCAGACCAAAAAGCATAAGATGAACGTTATCTCTTTTTGGCTCAAAATACAGACATTTGGACGAAATGATATGAACACGCAAAAAATTCTGAAGTCTTTTAAGGAGTGAACTTTAAGTAATTACTCTTGTAGAAATTAACTAAACTGAAATATATGTGACTCATTTGAAGAAGAGATAATGAGTTTATTTCTAAGGAAGAAGAGATAATGAGTTTATTTCTAAGGGGGAATAATGAAAGCTCGTGTGAAAATTTGCAAATATTTTTTAAAACTAAAAAGTGAAGTCTCAATATTAATGGTTTATTTCTTTAAGAGCACTCCAAATCAACGAAATAACAGAGGCTTTCAACTAAAAGGACGGAATGAAAAGTTCAAATGATGAAAAAGTAATCAATTTGAAGGTCGTTTGGACAAAATAAAATATAACCACAAAGCATAAATAAGTTGGCTCAAAATTTCCAAAATAAAGACATTTGGACGAAATGATATGAACACGCAAAAAGTCCTTTATGGAGTGAACTTTAATCAATTACTCTAGTAGATATTAACTGAACTGAAATATATGTAACTCATTTGAAGAAGAGATAATGAGCTTATTTCTGAAAGGAAATAATGAAACTTCGCGTGAAAATTTGCAATGTTTTTTGAAAGTATTAAGAAAAGGTAGAGTGAAGTCTCAATAGGAATGGTTTATTTCTTTAACAGCACCCCAAATTAACGAAAAAACAAAGGCTTTCAACTTAGAGGACGGAATGGAAAGTTTAAAGAGTGAATATCTGACTATTCTCAAAAACAAGCTGTTCTAGAGTAAACTTTTGAATTTAAACCTTTAAAGAGTGAAAACTCTCAAATTATTGTTTACATATAATAAATAATTAATGATATTTCACTCACTAGCATGTTACCACTTTGTGCTGTACTTGTCTTGTGATGGAATCGGCAAATCCACAAAATTTCAAGAAACTTTGTATATTTTCAGGTAGTGTGACTTTCGGCTTCCAGCCTTTTAGTGATACTATGCTCACTTTCATTGATTTTTTCTGAAAAAAAAATAATTTCACTCAGATACTATCATTCAATTCCATTCTAAATGATATCTAGGAATATAGACCTAAAAGTAATATTTTTATTTCGCGTCTGCAATTTGCGGGATTGTATTACATGAAACGATATCAAAGAGAATATCGTGAATTTTAATATTAATAAAAATAATGTTTATTGACCAGAAAAAATACACACTGAATAATTTTATTACATCAATAACATTCTTGGGGTATCACAACACATAAAGTCAAAAAAGTAAAACTGCAAAAATTTCAAAAGTTCTCACAGAATAAACATTTAAGTACATATATCATAAATTTTACATGATAATTATATTTTTTGAGAAGTCCTTAAGTTGGGTTAATGTTTTTGAAAAGCAATTGGTGTTCTTAATGGATCAGAAACAAAGTTTTGTCTCCTTTAAATATGTATTAATTAATTTTAATGACTTTTTTATATCTGTTGGTTTATTCATTCCATTTGACATTATATATTGAGTTTCGATTATATACGTCTATTAAATATAAGCGGTGCTTTTTGTAGACATTAATTTAATTCTAAAAGTTTTTTGAATAAAAATTCAAAAAGCTTTTAGAACTTGCAACTTTTTTGTGATTCTTTATCCTTCTTATTTCCATCATTCTGGGCCTGCATAATTCTTTGCAATAGTTATATGCATTCCTAGATTCTACATCCTTCCTTTCATTTGATATCTCTGACAGTGCATCCAACTTAATCTTCAACTTCCTTACCTCCTTGTTCTCTCTGTATCTTAATCTTCGACTCCCTCCTCCAATTGTTATGCATTCTTGTGGACAAGTTAATTGAAAATTCTCCACAAAATTTATCGAGAAGAAAGTTTCCTTGGCTGATCTATCAGAGTATTGTTAATTACATTGCTGTCCTTCCGGTATTTCAGTGAACCGAGTGATATTTTATTTTCTCAGTTTTCTCAAGAATTTTCTTCTTTTCTTTTTTGGTTCTACTATTATACCAGAACGCTGCGATACCTATCCTCTATAATCTGATCCAGTTCTATTGTATATGCGACCAGATATGTCCTACTGTTGGAATAAATGAATATTTTCTATAAATGATGTTTTATTCGACTCTGTTGAAGGATTTTTTATTGAAATATGAAAATTGAAATCGTCCATTAATTCCTGAATGTCTCTTATTATACTCTTTAAGATAACTATAGAAATCTTCATCTGTTCATCATCATTTAATTTCAGGCTATCTAGTGCACCCAGACAAGACCTAAATTTTGTCAATAATACCTCAACGCCCTTTTTGGTAATCTATATAACCCTATTATAATTTTCCACTGAATTTCTTCATATACCTAATTCATTTCAACCTGATCTATCACAGAGGTTTTTTTCACACTCTTCAGCGGCATAGTTTTCAAATCACTCCTGGAAAGTATCAGGATTTCCCCATAGCCATTTGGTCTAGAATAATGAGCACTAAAGTCAAAATTGTGCTCAATTAGCAGTTTAGTATATAGTTCTTTCAATTTTATCATTAGAGATGAAACAAATTTTCTATTTCCGCTTCATTTGAAGGTTCCCAATTCTTTAGCGTTCTGATATCATGAGAATTTTCTATCAGAATTCAGGAAATTTCATAGAAACTCAGAGAACATTTCACGCTGATGAATATGATGTTCTTTCTGCTACTTTTGAGGGCGCTATTTCCAGGTTTGATAGTTTGATAGATCCAACTCTTTTTAAATTCAGAATAATATCAAAAAACTTCTACATTATATATTCAAAATATATAATATCTAGTTCGGTTAATAATAATAATAATGATAATTAATAATAAAGTTTATTTCATAAATAAACAGTTTAAATCACGGATATATATATATATATATCTATATATATAATATATATATATATATCTATATATGTAATATATATATATATATATACATATATATATATCTATATATATATATATATATATATATATATATATATATATATATATATATATACTACTCTGTCAAGAAAGTACCGGGAATTTTCAATTAAAACAATATTATTACATTTAATCGTCAAAATTTATTGGGTCGCCTTCAAAAAAGGCTCCATTTGCTCCAATACATCTATGCCAACGGCACTTCCAATTATCGAAACATTTTTTATAGGCGCTTTCCGGGATGGACTTTAGCTCTCGCGCCGAATTTTGTTTTATGGCTTCAATCGACTCAAAACGGGTGCCACGAAGGGGCAATTTTAGTTTTGGGAAGAGGAAAAAGTCGCAGGGAGCCAAATCCGGCGAATACGGTGGTTGCTGAAGCACGTTTGTTGAGTTTTTGGCGAGAAAGTCAGTCACAATCGTAGCTCGGTGAGAAGGCGCGTTATCGTCATGCAAAATCCATGAGTTGTTCGCCCACAAAATTGGCCGCTTCTTACGGATACGCTCACGCAAACGTTTCATAACGCCTAGGTAATACTCCTTGTTTACCGTCTGACCCTCTGGAATGAATTCGTAGTGCACCACGCCACGGATATCGAAGAAAACAATGAGCATCACTTTCATTTTCGAGCGGCTTTGGCGTGGTTTTTTCGGTTTCGGCTCATTTTTTGCCACCCATTCCGATGATTGCTGGCTTGTTTGCATATCGTACTCGTAGACCCAGGTCTCATCACCAGTTATAATGCGTTCCATGAATGTAGAATCGGAATTACAGCGATCCAGCATGTCTGAAGCAACCTGTTCGCGATGACGTTTTTGAAGAAAATTCAGGTCTTTCGGTACGAGTCGTGCGGCCACCTTTCTCATGCCCAAAATATCAATCAAAATCGTACGTGCGGACTCGTGGGATATCTTAAGATCATGTGCTATCTCTCTCAAGCTGGTACGACGGTTTTCCAGCACCCTTTCCTTAATTTTGTCGACGTTATCTTCGATCGAAGCCGTCGATGGGCGACCACTTCACGACCGTCCTTGAAGGCTCTGTAACACTGATATGCACGAGTTTTCGATAGAGCATTATCACCAAAGGCCTTTTGCAACATTTTCAATGCATCGGCACACGAAAATTCATTTGCAACACAAAACTTTAAACAAATCTTTGCTCAACGTAATCACCCATAGTAAAAATCGGCACGCACTCTGACATCGGCTGACTTAATCAGCTGTTGCAAACACACTAGTTGACAGATCCCGCTCAAGCTCGGCATAGTAATTAAGGACAGTGGTACCAACCTAGGAAAAAAAAATTTTACCTGCCTCATTGCCCCGGCAGATTTAAATCGATAATTCCCGGTACTTTCTTGACAAAATGTATATATATATATATCTATAATATATATATATATATATATATATATATATATATATATCTATAATATATATATATATATATATATATATATATATATATATAAATAATATATAAAATTAGAGATTCTGAAAAAATTCTGCATGAAAAACAATTGGAAAAAAATAAATACATGTCAGGAAAAAGTCAAATTATCATTCATAAGTAGTGTCCTTGTATCATCTCAAATTTATTTCACATTCCGTGTTTGTAGTATGTATCAAATAAATATTACAGTCGTCCTTATTCGTTTTAAAAAATTCTGGCCAGTTCAATATTTTTCAAAAATGATTTGAAGTAAAACACTTTATTTCCGCTTATTTTTATTTTTCAACGACAGTATGGTTACAGTAACCATACTCACCTGACGAAGTCAATATGTAATTGACGAAACAATTGTCGTTGAAAAATAAAAATAAGCGGAAATAAAGTGTTTTACTTCAAATCATTTACGATGAATTTCCGTCAAGTAGAGACCGAAACAATCAAGAAATCAACAATATTTTTCAAATAATTATTTATTAAGTCGGTGATCATCTTTCTATTTTTTCCATTCAACCAAGCTTTTGAACGATTTTTGAATGATCTCAGATTTTTCAAATTCTTCAGTTGATCGGTAATTATATTATAAATTTTTGTTCCTAGGAAGGTGTGACTTCTTTGATCTTACTCTTATTGCATCTGGGTGATTGGTAAGTATGATTTCTTCCTCTCGTTTTATATTGAAGTAATGTATTTACGATTGTTTTTCCTGAGATGATGTTAGTAAGGAGTTTAAGAGCATATAACTGTCTCACATCCTGGACCTCTACTATATTGAATAACTGTTGAATGGGGAAGGTACGCTTTTTTTGTGGATGATTTTCAAAATCCATTTCTGTATGACTGTTTTATCTGATTCTGATAGGCACCACCCCATCCAACTATTTCACAGCCAATTTGGGATTCAATTAAGGCTTGGTAAAATACTTCCAAATGTTTCACGTCACTAATGTTTTAGCTGTTGATCAATAGTGATTCCCAAATATTTTTTATTCTCCGTTCCTTCAATCGATGTCTCGCAATTAATTTCCAGACTTTCCATCTTCGGCAGACTTGGAGTGTAAGAGCAGAATACCAAGAATTTTGTCTTTTCAACTGGACGACTGCATCGTTGGCGAAACAAAGTGCATCCTTAGAATTCTTCATTTTCAGCAGATCATTTATGAAAATGAGAAAAAGGATTAGCCCTAATACGGTCCCCTGTGGAACTCCGTATGTCACGTTGCACTTTAATATCAAAAAAATATCCGATATATAATCAATAAAACATATTCTTCTTAAATATTTAGGAAAAAACTTTTTTCGCTTTAAGACATAAAAACGTATCCATAAAAATGTTTTAATACATTGACAATATTTATAATAGTTGTATACATAAATATGCATATGAATGTCTGCTGAATAAATTTCCTAACTGTGTGGCAGGTATCTATGATAACAGCCTTTCACATTTTGTTCAGTATTTCTTGTTTCAGATGTAGTAAAGCCAGGTTCTCTCTCAGATTGTTGAGAATGACCGATACTAGATAACACAATAGGAACTATGAAAATCTTCTCGTAAATAGTTCTTGTCATGTTGCTGCTTAGTGGAATGGCGACATCAATCAATAAGGCGGACTTTGTTCTTTTGTCAATCGCAGTAATATAATGTCTGGTCTGTTATGTTCTCGTGTGCGGCCTGTATGCATAGTTCTATCGTAGTCTTCAAGTGTTCGTTCTCTAAAATAGGTTCTGGAGAATATGAGTAATAACAGTCTGTACTTTCTGACAGTTGGTAGTATTTAAGTAGTTCTAGATGTATTATTTCTGCCACATTGTTGGATCTTTGAGGTGGCCACTTTGGATAAGAATCATACATGCTGATGGTCTATTGTTTCTCCTGGTAACCCACATCTTCTGGTGCATTTGGATCTACAATTACATGCTTCACATAGTTCCGGGTTGCAACGACTTCATCTTGTATCGCCAGCATAAATACCTCAATTTTCAAATATTTTTAGAAAATTTTTGCAGAGGTGCATATTAACGATATGGGTCTGTAATTAGTCATAATATTTCTTTCATGCGATTGGTGTGCACAGATAACTAGAGATTCCTTACACTCTTGAGGAATTTTCGAAGTATCGAACGGAAGATTAATTATGTGAGCAAGTGGCAACTATAGATATGGATGGATGTACTTTATCAGCTTATTAATTTGGTCGGAACCTGACGCAGCGTTTTTTTTTAAAACCTATAATTGTTATAATATCCTCTCCAGTAACGGGTTTTGAAAATATTGAGCCCGCATTTGGAAGGTTCTTGAATCTGGAAGCAGAACCTGGTTTTTTAATAGATATTCGTGCCAACGATTACGGAATATTCATTAAATTTACTCGCTTTATCATTCTTCTTCTTCATACTTCAAATTAGGCATAGTTGCCTGTTTCTTCTTCGTCACCATACCTAGTCTGGTTTCAAGTTGTCACTCCATCGCTTTCTTGGTCGTCTGACACTTCTGCGTCCTGAAGGTGATTTGTCGCGAGCAATTTTCACAATTCGTCTGTCGTCCATTCGACTAATATGTTTATTCCATTCGACCTTCCTATCCAGTATCAAGATGCTAATATCCTTTATCTTGCATGTTTCCCTGATAGTTTCGCTTCGTTCTTTGCCCAAGAATATTTTTCCAGTAATTCTTCTAAGCACCCTCATTCCTGCCGTTTTCAGTATCCGTCTAGTCTTTGATGTGTCTGGTCGAGTTTCAGCGGTATAATTCATTATTGGTCTTATTGTTGCCTTATATATTCTGGATTTCGTTTCTGTTATGATGTGTTTATTCCGCCAAATTGAGTTGAGCAAGCTGCTATTCTAGAGGCTTTGTTGGTTTGCTCTTGAACCACGGCTTCAACGTCTCTATATCCCAATATTTCTTTACCAACATATTTGAATTTCATGACTTGTTCAATGATTTTATCATCAACAACTAGTTCAAAACATGTTGGACTTTTTGTCGTTGTCATGCATTGTCCATGTCAAGGTTATGTACATCATCTTCGCTCTCTGCTACCAGGAGTGCATTATCGACGTAACATAAGATCTTGATCTCTTTCTGCTTTCTCCTTATCTCTGACAATCAAGTCAACACTGTCATCAACAATATCATTAAAGAATTATGTTTTTTTGATCGATTAGTTGCTTAATTTATTACCGTCTTTTTCGAATCGACCCCATTAGTCGTCAATTTATTTATGTAAAATGTTTTCTCAGTTGTGTGTATTAGTTCTTTGAGTCTATTCCTGTATGTTTTATTGTTTCTTCTATTGATGGCAGTGTTGTTAGCCTTCAAATTTTTCCTAATTTTATCCCTTGTTCTCATATACGTGAGTAATCCAGAAGTTATCCAAGGTTTAAGTTTTTTGTGTTTCTATATTTTATGCATATGTATGAACTGGCTGAGCTTTTTGTTCATAAAACATGAATAGGCAACCTGGGAGCTATTGCTCTCTATCAACACTTCAACAAACTTTTATGATTTCAGTCTTTCAACAAGTTTTCCATAGTTCAAGTGAAAAGAATGGAATAGAATAGAACAGTGTTTACTGATCCATATAGACACAATACACAAGTCATAATAATGCATACATCTACAAAAAGAAGAGAAAAAACAAATCATTGAATACAATTGTCATTAAGGTATTCATTCACACTATAATAACATATACTTAAAAGTAATCAATTGGCGAAGGCCTCCAAAAGTGATTTACATAATACTTTGAGTTCCTCCAGATTCTCAGCTGTTACAAGTAACGATGTTTCATCTACTAATAAAATGACCTTTGTTATAATATTGTGTGGAAGGTTATTTATAAAAAGTATGAATAAGAAAGGTCCTGAAACTGACCCTTGCGGAACACCAAGATCAACCTCATTTTAATCAGAAAAAAACTTCATCAATTCTTACAAGCAATATTCTGTCTGACACATAGTAATTAATCCAATCCAGTAATACTCAACGAAATCCAAGATTGTTCAGCTTGCTCATCAAAAACTCTGTTGAAATGGTGTCAAAAGCAAACTTTCGGCTGAGATTGAAAATCTCCACAAGAATTATTTGACTCTAAAGGATGAAAAACCATACAAACTGCATAATGATCCGTTAAAAATGATTGATAGATAGCCGAATCTATAAATATTTTTGTCTCAGCATACTGTCTCGATCCGACAAAAATATGATTTTTCCAGACATTCAAGAAAAATATTTTTTATATTCATTATATCTATATACTCTGATATTATTTTGATATTTTGGATATAATCTGAAATATATAATGTCCGTACATATTTTTTTTGGATGATAGAACTTTCGATAGGGAAAACTGTGAGTTGACAGAAGGTAGAAGCCATGTTGTTTTAACATTTCTGTTCAGTAAGCATTGAAAAATTATCATGGAAACACTCACGCCACAGCAACGTTTTCAAATTTTTGAAATTTATTTTCAAAATCAGTGTTCTATTCACCAAACTTATAGAGTATTTCATGAAATTTATGGTTTTCATAATCGTCCATCATACCAGCTTATTCGTCGAACTATCGATAGATTTCGGACAAAATTTCCTCTACTCGATGCAACAACAACTACAAGACAAAGAACTGTATGTACAGAAGAAAATATCGCTGCTGTAAGTTATAGTGTTAATGATGATCCAGATTTGTCTATTCGTCAACGTTCACAACAAGTTGGACTCTGTGCATCCACCACATGAAATTTTGCGTTAAGATCTTGGTCTACACCCATACAATATCCAACTGGTTCAAGAACTAAAGCCACTTGTTGTTTGTTTGCTGATCGGGCCCTAGAACAGCTTGAAGTTGATCCACTTGTTTATCGTAAAATTATGTTTAGTGATGAAGCTCATTTGTGGCTGAACGACTATGTAAAAAAGCAAAATTGCCGTATATGGAGTGAATACAATACTCAAGAAGTTCTGCAGGTTCCATTGCATCCTGAAAAATTCACTGTATGGTGTGCTTTACACGCTCGAGGCATCATCGGTCCATATTTCTTTAAAAACGATGCTGGAGCTAATGTTACAGTGAATGGTGCTTGTTACAGATCGATGATCAATGATTATTTGTTTCAAAAGTTGAATGATATCGACCCAGAAGTGTTTTGGTTCCAACAACATGGTGCTACACCTCATGTTGCTACCGTAACAATTGATTTATTGAAAGAAAAATTTGGCGATAACATTATTTCGAGATTTGGTCCAATTAATTGGCCTCCAAGATCATGTGTCATAACTATACTGGATTATTTTCTTTGTAGTTATGTCAAGTCCTTGGTTTATGCTGATAAACCAGAAACAATACACGCTTTGGAAGCCAACATAACTTTTGTTATTGATGAAATAAGGCCTGAATTACTCGAAAGAGTGGTCCAAAATTGGTCTGGTAGAATGCGGTTCCTCAGAGCTAGTCGTGGTGGGCATATGCTGGAAATTATTTTTAAAACATAAATGTCATAAAATAATCTTGAAACGTGTAAAGCATACCATACAGTAGTGCATTTTTTAGGATGTAATTGAACCTGTAGAACTTCACTCAACAAGCAATTTTGCTTGTTTAAAAAGGTAGATCAACTTCAAGCTGTTTTAGGGCCCAATCAGGAAACAAACCACGCTTATTATGGACTTTAGTTCTCGAACCAGTTGGATCTTGTATGAAATTCTTGATTGTTTCGGTCTCTATTTGACGGAAATTTATTGTATATGATTTGAAGTAAAACACTTTATTTCCGCTTATATTTATTGTTCACAACAATTGTGTCGTCAATTACATATTGACTTCATCGGGTGTGAGTATGGTAACTATGGTTACCATACACTCGTAACAATTGTTGTGAACAATAAATATAAGCGGAAATAAAGTGTTTTACTTCAAATCATATAGGATCTTGTATGGGTGTAGACCAAGATCTTTACGCAAAATTTTCCATGTGGTGGATACACAGAGTCCAACTTGTTGTGAACGTCGACGAAAAGACAAATCTAGATCATCATTAACACTATGTTGAGAAAATGAGAAAATGTTGTCCGAAATCTATCGATATTTAGATGAATAACCTGCTCTGATGGACGATTATGTAAACCATAAATTTCACGAAGTGCTCTATAAGTTTGGCGAATAGAACACTGATTTTTAAAATAAATTTCAACAATTCGTAAACTTTGTGGCGGCGTGAGTCTTTCCATGATAATTTGTCAATGCTTACTGAACATAAATGTCAAAACAACATGGCTTCCACCTTCTGTCAAATCACAGTTATCCCTATCGAAAGTTCTGTCACTGAAAAAACACCCGATATTTTAACCTCCCGTCCCTGTTTCCTTGCTCTAGTTAGATGTAATTTGGGTTGTGTACACAACGTAATGTCCTATTCTTCCACCACTAGATGATCACGATCACGAGGTTAGTGTTCTTCAGAATACTCCGTAAAATACTGGGTAGCTTAGAGTATAAAACCGGATATTTTAGAGTACTCCGTATAATACGGGATGGCTCATGCTTTCGAACATTTTTTTGTCATTGAGTGTATTCTTTCGTTTAATTGCGGAAGAAAAGCACTTTCTTTTCCTAGAAAAATGAAGTTTAAACTCCCTGAACATACAAATGTTAATCCACCATTTTTTTCGCCACAATTTATTTTTATGTTGAAAATGTTGATCCCTACAAATATCATGGAGAATTAAGATCCTATAAACTGACTGAATTTAGAATTTTATCTCTTGTCTGAGTAGAAATTAGGATATCAGAAAATCATCAATTGTTCAGAGCATTCGGGAGCAAAATTTAGAATTGAAGAAACAAAAAATTCAGCTGGATGATACGCGGAAAATAATAATTCGAAATTAATTGGACACTTTAGTAAATATACTAACTATGCCGTTTTTATACATTCGCCTTAGTTTTTTGGAAATAATTGATGTCTCCTCATCGTAACAATTGACAGAAGACATAACAATAACCATACTAATTTCCAAGTCACCTTAGAAAATCTCTTTCTATTGAAACTAAATATTTTCAATCTTAATCGAAGCTCGATAGAAACTTTGAATATAAGTTACATATCTCGAATTTATATACTAAATCCGCATTGTATTATTGGTTTAAATGATTGACGAACTATAAACAAAATGCAGGTTTTTATCGATAGTTTCATTTTAACACTTGTTCATTAAATGGTGGATGCTCTTCAATATTCTTTAGCAGCTTTAAACTAGTATTTTGCAAGAACAACTAATTAGATCGATTTCAAAACAGTAGCATCATCAATTACAATGAATTTCAATTTAAAGTTATATCCTTTGTTACGACAACATAACAAGAAAATCGGTACCAAAAAAAATTGATAGGATTGCATATTGCGTTGTTACTTTTTGGTACTTCATCGTTAAAATAGGTATTGGTTTCCTTGTATTTTGCTCAAGACCTATAAGTTTCATGTTCAAGAATTTAAAAGAAACATAGATATCCATTACCCTCATGACTAGACTGATTTCATAAAGACTCTCCTAGATCTCCTTTGAAGATACATTAGAAGCTTCAGTGCCGCTAATTGATTGATATATTAGAAACGTTTGTTACTCCAGTTCCAAAATGTTAGTCTGATGATGAAGGTATAAATGTAAGCTTCAGTGACAGAAAATGTGAGCCCTTATTTCACACAAAAATGCAAACTTCTCAATTCTTCAAGGGAAAGAACATAATATATATTGAAGAGATCCGTATATTTTAGTAAGAAAGGATTGAGCGGGAGAAAACACATGGGGAATTTAATGTCCACTTGTAACTATCAAGGTTAGAGTTTGTGATCGCTTCGTAGACTTGCGCGCGGGGGAAAATGTAAACGTAACCCTGGAAGACCTTAGCTCTCCAGAAGAGTGGGGTAATATCTTCGGGGACTGAACGCCAGCTTTAGAGCGTCCGTCCTTACGTCGTTATCCACCGTTGAAAAGTGGTCAAGTGAATTCAAAAGAGCAGAGAAAGCATTGAAAACGAACCTCGCTCGGGCAAGCCCGTTAGCGGCACCACTGAAGAAAATATGGAAAAGCTGGTACTTCAAGATGCCAGAATCAAAATCAAGATGTCAGCTGAGATGACAAAACTATTCGTGGGTACCATACATACTATCCTTCATGATCATCTTAACCTCTCAATGTTCAGTGCAAGATGGGTACCGAGAATGCTCACGACACCTCAGAAGCAAGTCGAGTGCTGTAAGGAGTTTTTTTAGAGCTCTGTGGAGAAGGCCCATCGACTATTTTCAACCGGCTGGTTACTGGGAATGGAACGTATGTTCATCACTGTAACCCTGAGAGTAAACAAGAGTCCATGCAGTGTATTAAAAAGGTTCCACAGCCCCCAACCATGTTCGAAGTCACCCAATCCGCTGTAAAAATAATGGCCACGGTCTTTTGGGATTCTAGAGCTATTTTATAGATAAAGTGCACTAAAAAGGGTGAAAGCATCATAGCAGCATATACGCAACCACGTAAATTTAGAGAAGCAATTAATGGAAAAAGGCGAGAAAAATTCATAGCCTGCTTAACGACAACGCGTCAGTTCAAAAGGCCCGCGTGGCGAAGGCTGCTGTGTGGGAATGCAGCTTCGAAGAAATTGCTCATCCTCCTTACAGTCCAAACACGGCTCCTAGTGACTCCAACCTGTTCCTAAATGTGAAAAGTTATCTTTGTGGAAAGCAATTTTCCAACGATAAAGAACTAAAGGTAGCAATTTATACCTATGTTGAGGAGAAGCCGAAGGAATATTCTTTACAAGATTAAGAGAAGCTTATTCTCGACCTAACAAATGTATTGAAGTTCTAGGAGACTACATTGAAAAATAGAATTTTTCCCAAATTTTCTTTCATGCCTATACGGAGAATACATTGAACATGAACACCCCTCATAGGTCGTAGGCGTGTAAATGGGGGGTTCCCAACTACAGCATCATTGTTTAAACTACCTCGAAGATCTTTGTTACATGTTCCTATTGTCCAGATATCTGTGTGTTCACTCAATTGACTGCTAAATTTGCCTTTGTTTGCACACCAATTATGTTTTAGGATATTAGAAAGGTTGTCGATTTCAGTAACCTTAATTTAATGAATAAATAAAGCTAAAGGAATGACAGTTGAAGAATGTGTGGGAGTTGAAGAGAGGTCAAGTTTTTCTCCCTAACTCTTATTTTCCTCATGCCTCATCTCGCGCCCACACATCGAATCAGGTGCGTGACCCTATCTGGCAGGACCACATATTGTATTTTTATTTAACCTTGTTTTCTGGACATTCCCTCATTGTTTCCTTGTCCTTGTTTAGGTATAACTTGGGTTGTCTACCAATGTAACGTCCTATTCTCTCTCAACTAGACGATCACGATAGAAAGATTAGGGTTCTCAGAATTTCCCTCAAGGGCGGAACAGTACAATATGATATAGTATATAGTTTGGTATGTAGTATATAGTCTATAGTATGGTATGTAGTATATAGTAAATAATACTACTCTGCCAAGAAAGTACCGGGAATTTTCAATTAAAACAACATTTTTACATTTAATCGTCAAAATTTATTGGGTCGCCTTCAAAATAGGCTCCATTTGCTCCAATACATCTATGCCAACGGCACTTCCAATTATCGAAACATTTTTATAGGTGCTTTCCGTGATGGACTTTAGCTCTCGCGCCGAATTTTGTTTTATGGCTTCAATCGACTCAAAACGGGTGCCACGAAGGGGCAATTTTAGTTTTGGGAAGAGGAAAAAGTCGCAGGGAACCAAATCCAGCGAATACGGTGGTTGCTGAAGCACGTTTGTTGAGTTTTTGGCGAGAAAGTCAGTCACAATCGTAGCTCGGTGAGAAGGCGCGTTATCGTCATGCAAAATCCATGAGTTGTTCGCCCACAAAATTGGCCGCTTCTTACGGATACGCTCACGCAAACGTTTCATAACGCCTAGGTAATACTCCTTGTTTACCGTCTGACCCTCTGGAACGAATTCGTAGTGCACCACGCCACGGATATCGAAGAAAACAATGAGCATCACCTTCATTTTCGAGCGGCTTTGGCGTGGTTTTTTCGGTTTCGGCTCATTTTTTGCCACCCATTCCGATGATTGCTGGCTTGTTTGCATATCGTACTCGTAGACCCAGGTCTCATCACCAGTTATAATGCGTTCCATGAATGTAGAATCGGAATTACAGCGATCCAGCATGTCTGAAGCAACCTGTTCGCGATGACGTTTTTGAAGAAAATTCAGGTCTTTCGGTACGAGTCGTGCGGCCACCTTTCTCATGCCCAAAATATCAATCAAAATCGTACGTGCGGACTTGTGGGATATCTTAAGATCATGTGCTATCTCTCTCAAGCTGGTACGACGGTTTTCCAGCACCCTTTCCTTAATTTTATCTACGTTATCTTCACCACTTCACGGCCGTCCTTGAAGGCTCTGTACCACTGATATGCACGAGTTTTCGATAGAGCATTATCACCAAGGGCCTTTTGCAACATTTTCAATGCATCGGCACACGAAAATTCATTTGCAACACAAAACTTTAAACAAATTCTTTGCTCAACGTAATCACCCATAGTAAAAATCGGCACGCACTCTGCCATCGACTGACTTAATCAGCTGTTGCAAACACACAAGTTGACAGATCCCGCTCAAGCTTGGCATAGTAATTTTTAAAAATTTTTACCTGCCTCATTGCCCCGCCAGATTTAAATCGATAATTCCCGGTACTTTCTTGACAGAATGTATATAGTATAGTCCTGTAATAGTACGTTCTTCTTCCATAGCTGCCGAACCAGACATCTCAGTAATTTCGTTCGAAAACAGTTTTCTTGTATTTTCATTTCTGCATCTCATGAAATCATTTTCCAGTATACAGGGTGTTCCCAAAAAAAGATATTGGACAAACGGATGATTTTAAAATGGATTGCCCTGTATATTTTCATGTATTTTCAATGACCTTTGCCATCTCTATTGAAACGCAAAATCGTAGAAATATTTTTCTAACGGTACAGATCTTATTCATAGAAAACTGGAAAAAATTGAGCGCACGGCACTCCCCTAAAAGACCTAAAACGGTTGCAAAAACAAGACTTAACACGCATGTGATACGAATTCTTGGTTACTGAAAGATTCATAGATTCATCATAACAAAAAGATCAATCTGCCATACACAGAATGTCCGTTATTGATTGCCAAATATAATGAACTTGAAATTGATATTTTTTGATTTTTTAAATGTAACGCCTTATTTATTATTTTACTTCAGTGCAGAGCACTGAATGTTTAACATTTTTCCAGAAGTAAATTTGGGGTTTTTTCCATTTCTGCGTCTGGCAAATAGAAATATGACATCGTAACAGAAAAATTGATTCGAATATGAACAGATAACTGGAGAAAGAATTTTAAAAAAATGATCGAAACCATGGAACGTAAAAGTTATTCAGGTTATATTCGCTACAGAATCATTCTATCATGGGCATCTCCAATATACTACTCTGTCAAGAAAGTACCAGGAATTTTCAATTAAAACAACATTTTTACATTTATTGAATTGTATCAGTCCTTACTTGGTGAAAATCCATATTAAATAATTTGAAATAAGGTTATTCTGATTTTCACAAATTTTTATTGTTAAACTCACAACAATTGTTTCGCTATCACAGTAGCATCATCAGGTAAGATCACATTTTATTATTCATTATTCAGTTATTCAAAATGTGATCTTACCTGATGATGCTACTGTGATAGCGAAACAATTGTTGTGAGTTTAACAATAAAAATTTGTGAAAATCAGAATAACCTTATTTCAAATTATTTTTACATTTAATCGTCAAAATTTATTGGGTCGCCTTCAAAATAGGCTCCATTTGCTCCAATACATCTATGCCAACGGCACTTCCAATTATCGGAACATTTTTTATAGGCGCTTTCCGGGATGGACTTTAGCTCTCGCGCCGAATTTTGTTTTATGGCTTCAATCGACTCAAAACGGGTGCCACGAAGGTGTAATTTTAGTTTTGGTAATAGAAAAAAGTCGCAGGGAGCCAAATCCGGCGAATACGGTGGTTGCTGAAGCACGTTTGTTGAGTTTTTGGCGAGAAAGTCAGTCACAATCGTAGCTCGGTGAGAAGGCGCGTTATCGTCATGCAAAATCCATGAGTTGTTCGCCCACAAATTTGGCCGCTTCTTACGGATACGCTCACGCAAACGTTTCATAACGCCTAGGTAATACTCCTTGTTTACCGTCTGACCCTCTGGAACGAATTCGTAGTGCACCACGCCACGGATATCGAAGAAAACAATGAGCATCACCTTCATTTTCGAGCGGCTTTGGCGTGGATTTTTCGGTTTCTGCTCATTTTTTGCCACCCATTCCGATGATTGCTGGCTTGTTTGCATATCGTACTCGTAGACCCAGGTCTCATCACCAGTTATAATGCGTTCCATGAATGTAGAATCGGAATTACAGCGATCCAGCATGTCTGAAGCAACCTGTTCGCGATGACGTTTTTGAAGAAAATTCAGGTCTTTCGGTCACCTTTCTCATGCCCAAAATATCAATCAAAATCGTACGTGCTGTCCGCAGTAAATTGATAATTGGGTATCATTTCGCTCATATATTTCCCGATATTCTCTGATGTAACATCCTGACGTTCTTATCATTATCGAAATTCTCAAATAATAGATAGTTCTAGAAATACTTAGAATTACTTTTTCACCTCTGATCCTACCTGCCATAAATCCTCAGTCTGGTATTCAAATTTAAGTTCAAGTTGCCAAGATTTTCAAACAGGCATTTCGTTTCGATTCTCAGTTTTCATTTCAACATAGCTGGTAAAATGGAGAATGTATTCTAAAGCACGATTGAGTGTTATTACAAACGAAAAACATAAGTTAATACAGATATTCCGAATATTCTCAAACGCATAACATAGGTGTGAGAATATCGTCAATACAAAATGATATGTTTTCGGATACGCATCACATATGAATCAAACAGTCGGAAAGTAAAAAAAGGAGGATTTCATCTGTATTTAACCGATATTGATTTCAGATATATCATTGTTTATAGGCATTTCAAACGTTGTATTTTAAATAAGAGCTGTTTTAGTGCACAGAGTCGAAATTAGGATAAGTCAGGATAAATTTCAATAAAAATGGGATGATTGATCGTCCGGTAAGAGTTCAATTGGTTTTCCATCTTAAAAAGATTGAAATAATTAGGAATTGTAGACAACTAAAGGGAAGTGGTATCTCAATCAGAGACGATTTAAGTGTGGAACAACGCAACGAGTATCGCGCTTTGAAAGAACATCTGATCAAGCAGAGAGAAAAGGGATTAAATTGCTACATAAGGGGCTCTAAACTCATTTTAGAGGATAAAGAATATACACTTGGCGAGTTACAAGAGTCACGTGAGCTGAACGCCAGACCTAATAGTACTCCAGCGACTCCCACACCGAACAGCCATCCTGTTCGGAAGGATTCTGAGCAACGGATTGAGGTTCAGACCCCCAAAGTTCTTGAGAAGGGTTTGGGGAGCAAACAAGCCAAAAATCCAAACTTGTCCGATAAGACCTCTAAAGGACAACCAAATCCGCAAAACTACAACAGATTGCGTTCCAGCTCACGACGGAAGTAGTTTCATTGTATTGAGCAGCCTATTTTTTGTGTGAGTGCATTTTTTTTGTTTTTTCTTTCTTTGTTATTTCTTCTTTTGCTTGTCCTCCTTTGGGGACACCTTTTTCGTGTTCGGAATGGACCCATTCATCAGAGAATATGGGAACGAGCCTCCCCCCGCAAGAGTGATTTCGGATTTGGATGATTTTGTACTGGATGAAAATGCACCTTTCAATATCCTACATCTCAATATAAGGAGTATTATGAAAAATATGGATGAGTTGATGCTGTTCCTGAACAGGCTGAGGATGGATTTTCATGTTATGGTGCTAACTGAAACGCATCTTGTGCATGACTTGGATGTGCTGAGAATAGATAGTTTCAATATTTTGTACAATGCTGGTAGAATCAACACGAATGATGGTGTCATAGTATACGTCAGAGAGGACATCAGCTGTTCACATGCAGTAAGAAACTTAGGGGACATTAAAATATTGGAGGTTAGTACAAGTATTGGAGCCAATAAAATCTGCTTAACAGCAATCTACAGATCTCCAAGTACCTGCAAAAGACAGTTTAACGAAGATCTTCATGGATATATTCAATCTATGGCGGGAAATGATATACATATAATTACAGGCGACATAAATATAGATTTGAAATCTGATTCGGTCTCCTCAGAGGAATACAAAAATATTCTCGGTGCTTCCGGGTATGAATCATATATGAATGAAGTGACTAGACGTCGCAGCCAAACTTGCCTCGATCACTTCTTCGTTAAAACTAATCAAAATAGGGATATTCGATCTTATGTCTTCCAATATGATATAACAGATCATGACCCCATAGCATTGACCGTGAATCTACCCAAAATATCAACGAGGGAGCACATACAGGGTGGACAGTGCAAAAAATATATAAATTATCCCGCACTCAAGGACGCTTTGGGGAGGGAGACTTGGGAAGAGTTTTATTCTTCACAAGATATTGATGCCATGACTGAAGCGTTCATCAGAAAACTCAATGTGCATGTTGGGGATCATACGAGCAGCGTGAGGGTTAGAAGACATAATATAGGGAAGAAGAGGTGGGTTACGTCTGGAATCCTGGCATCAATTGTTAAGAAGCAACAACTGTACCGGGAAGTTTGTGGATATCCAAGCAATTCTATTCTGAAGAAGGAATATCTAGTCTATGAGAACAAGCTGTCCAAGTTGATAAAGGCTGCGAAAAAAACATATGCAGAAAAAATGATTAGAGACAACATAAATCAGTCAAAGGCCCTGTGGAGGACTGTTGATACCATCTGTAATCGGACCAGTCCTCAAGTAAAAATAGGTAAAATTATATCAGCAGACGGCGAGACACTGGTGGAGAAGAAGACCATTGCTGAAAGTTTCAATACGTACTATGGTGGGTTGGGCCAAGCATTCGCAGGGAAGATCGAGATTCCAAAAGATTACCTAGAAATTGATAAAGGGTTAGATATCTCCATGTGTCTTTTTTCTGCTGATGCGAAAGAGGTTCGTGAGACGCAATAATGCAATTGAAGGAGGAAAAGTCTCCTGGGTATGATGGCATTCGGGCAGAAACTCTAAAAAACGTATCCGATGAGCTGAAGACGCCTTTAACTCACCTAATCAATTGCTGTTTTAATGAAGGAAATTTTCCTAAATTATTTAAAATTGGAATCGTGAAACCCTTATACAAGAATGGTGACAAATTGAAGATGGAAAGCTATAGACCAATATCGTTGATCTCTAATATTGCAAAAATCATAGAAAAACTATTAAAAACAAGAATAATGAGGTTTTGTGAGAAATATGAGATCATTTCACAGCACCAGTATGGCTTCAGAGAAAATAGGTCAACCGAGGATGCAATCCATCGCTTAACATCTTACATCTATAACTCTCTAGATAAAAGTAAGCCATGCCTATGTACCTTCATTGACCTTTCCAAAGCTTTTGATACCGTGTCACACAAAAAGTTATTAAACAAATTATATAACTACGGTTTCAGGGGAAAAATTTACGAGTTACTCAAAAGCTACTTAACAGATAGGGAACAGATGGTAAGCATTGATGGGGAGTTGAGCGAGCCAATATATGTGACCTACGGAGTTCCTCAGGGTACTGTGCTCGGGCCAATTTTGTTCACGTTGTACATTAACAGCTTACTGGAGATCAAGGTGAGGGGTAGAATTCTCAGCTTTGCGGATGATACAGCTCTTTTCTGTGAATCAGATACATGGGAGTCTTTGAAATCGGAGGCTCAGATGGACTTTCGATGCTTGGAGGAATGGTTCAGATTCAATACGCTGACTCTCAATCTAGAGAAAACCAAATACTTGCCCTTCTCCTTGTACTCGGGTGGCTTGCCGAATATGGGACCTCTGATTGTGGGGCCACGCTCATGTGTTCCGGAAGTGGAATCAGTTTCATATCTGGGTGTGGTGATTGATCGACATCTTAGATGGGACCTCCAGGTCAAGAATGTTACTAACAAGCTAAGAGGAATATTATATAGAATAAGATATTTACGAGACTACCTTGACCTGAGGCATCTACGGTTGGTGTATTTCGCACTTGTCCAGTCGCAACTGCAATATGGAATTATTGGTTGGGGTGGAGTTGGTGACACACACCTGGAGAAACTGAATGTTGTGCAAAGGTGGATTTTGCGTGTTATATATAAGAAGCCACTTACATACTCTAATGAAAGATTGCACAGGGAATCCGAGGTGTTCGATGTGAGGCAACTTTTTTGCTGGAATATCCTAGTCAACACCAAAAAGTCGAGGATAGCATCTCATCCCATTGTACACTGCTACAACACGAGGGAGAAGAAGAACTCTATGAGGGTACCTTACTGTTGCAAAACAGTAGGACAGAGGCACTGCGACTTCCTCGCCCCCAGGCTTTACAGCCAACTCCCAACCAACATAAAAAGTCTGAATAATATTAGTTTGTTTAAGAGAAGAACGAAGAGATGGATTCTCTTTTTTGGAAGGGGGCGGCTGCATGGTTTCGTCAACCGGAGGTAGGAGATCGGGATTGGATGGGGAGGGAGAGGAGATGGAAGAAGGTTTTATGTTGCTTACTGTGTAATAGTAGTTATCATGGATTTTGTTTTTATTTTTGTTCACTTACCACTTAGGAGATAGTCAATGTATGTAGCATCACGTACAAGCGATAGTTTCCAACTAAAGCTTCTGTGATGTATCACCCATTTATTCACCTCATTATGTAACCATCTCAGTGAATAAATATTATTATTATTATTATTATATGATTTTCATGTTAGGGCAGCACTGTTTTTTAGCATGTAGAACTTATGCTGCAAAATATCCCGAGAGAAGACATCCAAAAGAGTCGAGTTTTCGAAGGCTTTTAAGCAGATTTGTACAGACAGGAAACGTGGAGTACAAAAAACAAGAAAGGACTAAATCAGCCACAAGCGAAGACAAAGAGCTTGAGGTATTACTGACCGTAACGGAAGATGCACACATAAGCCCGAGGAAAGTTAGTGAAGCCTGCGGTATTAGTGAGCGTTCAGTTCAAAAAATCCTCAAAAAACATAAGTTTCACGCCTACCAAATTCAGATGCATCAAGCGCTTTTGGATGATGATTTTGAAAACCGTCTGAATTTTTGCATTTGGGCAAGATCACAAATTGAACAGAATTCATAATTTTTCCATTCAGTTTTATTCAGTGATGAAGTGACTTTCCACAATTCTGATTTTGTCAATAGGCATAATTTCCATTACTTTTCAACAGAAAATCCGAGAATAACAAGGGGGGTTGACCATCAACACAAGTGATCATAAAATGTTTGGGGAGGAGTTATCGACAATCATGTGATAGGTCCTCATTTTTTCGAAGGGCATCTTAACGGTGTTGCTTATTTGGATTTCCTTCAAAAAATTCTGCCTGGATTATTACCAGTGCTACCTTCGCAAATAAGGAACGTACTTTGGTTGCAGCATGATGGAGCACCCGCTCATTATTCTCGTCCAGTGAGAGAATTTTTGGATAACCAGTTGCCCAATACATGGATTGGTAGGGGCAGAACGACAAGATGGCCTTCTAGATCACTAGATCTCAACAATTTTAATTTTTTTTATGGGGATACGTATACGATGATGCTCCAACCACAGCTCTCAATATGCGTGAGAGAATAGTTAATGCTTTTCGAAGCATTAATCCAGCCATGCTAACGAGCGTTGGTAGATCGTTTCAGGATCGGATTCCTTTATGTTCGAGAGAAGGCGAACATCTCATCAAATTTATTCCATTATTTTCTTTTGTTTTTTACTAAATAAACATCATTTAGTGGTATCAAATAGTTTTCTCAGGATTTGAATAATCCGCTCATTACAGGTAGGTAATTTCCACTCATGTTTTTTTAACGACACGTGAATTATTCAAATCAATGATTTTTTTAACACATTCTTACCTCGCCTGTTCAAATATTTTCCGGAAATACAAGGATTGAAGTCCAGATCTCAAGTTGTCTGATTCGGCTGTACTCAAAACCCAAGCCACCATTGAGGATTTATGACAGGCGGGACCAGGGGTGAAATAAATTTGTCAAACTATTTTCAGGACCTTTCAAGCTTTCAATTTTTATAATAGTTCAGCATAGAAGAACCGAATGTTAGATCGGTAAATATCCTTGCAAAATTTTATCCATTTTGCAATCAATTTCGGACAGCTTGTATATTGAAGTGATGGAATGATGCTCTACAAAGTAAACCTTTAATAATTTTTACTGGAGGGTTCATCGTTTTGACTATCTTAACGTCCGTAAGTAGTCCAATATTCAAATGATATTGTCAGTTATTTCAGTGTCCTGTAGGCATGAAAATGCCTACAGGAGTGAAAATAACCCCTAGGTTTCTTCTGACAAAATGTGAAGCATTCAATTCCCTGCATTATAGGAAAATAAATAGGGCGTAATATTTGGAAAAATGAAAAAAATCAATTTCAAGTTCATCATATTTGGCAATCAATAACGGACATCCTTGTATGGCAGATTAATTTTTTTGTTACGATGACTCTATGAATCTTTTAGTAAACAAGAATTCGTTTCACATTCGTGTTAAGTCTTGTCTTTGCAACCGTTTTAGGTCATTTAGAGGAGTGCTGTGCGCTCAACTTTGTCCAGTTTCCTCTGAATAAGATCTGTACCGTTAGAAAAATATTCTTGAGATTTTGCGTTTTAATGGAGATGGTGAAGGTCAATGAAAATACATGAAAATATACAGGGATTCATTTAAAAAATCACTCTTTTGTTGAATATCTATTTTTGGGACCACCGTGTATATTGGAAAATGATTTATTGAGATGCAGAAATAGAAATACAAGAAACCTGTTTCTGAACGAAATTTCTAAGATGTCTGGTCCGGCAGCTATGGAAGAAGAACGCACTATTGCAGGATCCTGTAACATGGTTTATAGTTTAGAGTATACAGTATTCTGAAAAGTTGTTTTTAAATCTTTTTGATAATAATAAATTCATTAGAAATTACATCAGGAAGTTTTCTCTGATTCATATTTGTTTCTGAATTTCTGAAATCTGAAACTCATTGACATATGGTCGTAGAACAAAATATCCGGTTTTTTTTAGAGTGATATAACTTTCAATAGAGATAACTGTGATTTGACAGAAGCCATGTTGTTTTGACATTTCTATTCAGTAAAGATTGACAAATTATCAAGGAAATACTCACGCCGCAACAACGTTTACAAATTGTTGAAATTTATTTACGAAATCAGTGTTCATTTGCCAAACTTATAGAGCACTGCGTGAAATTTATGGTTTACATAATCGTCCATCAGAGCAGCTTCTTGGTCGAACTATCGATAGATTTCGAACAACATTTTCTCTACTCAATGCAAAAACAACAAGACAAAGAACTGTACGTACAGAAAAATATCGTTGCTGTAAGTCATAGTGGTAATGATGATCTAGATTTGCCTATTCGTCGACGTTCACAACAAGTTGGGCCCTAGAACAACTTGAAGTTGATCCACTTGTTTATCGTAAAATTATGTTTAGTGATGGAGCTCATTTGTGGCTGAATGACTATGTAAACAAGCAAAATTGCCGTATTTGGAGCGGAAACAATCCTTAAGAAGTTCTGCAGGTTCCATTGCATCCTGAAAAATGCATTGCTTGGTGTGTTTTACACGCTGGAGGCATCATCGATCCATATTTCTTTAAGAACGATGCTGGAGCTAATGTTACAGTGAATGGTGCTCGTTACAGATCGAGGATCAATGATTATTTGTTTCAAAATTTGAAATTTATCGAACCAGAAGTGTTTTGGTTCCAACAAGATAGTGCTACATCTCATGCTGCTACCGTAACAATTGATTTATTGAAAGAAATATTTGGCGATAACATTATTTCGAGAAATGGTCCAATTAATTGGCCTCCAAGATCATGCGACATAACTCCACTGGATTATTTTTATTTGTCAAGTCATTGTTTTATGTTGATAAACCAGAAACAGTAGACGCTTTGGAAGGAAAAATAACTCGTGTTATTGATGAAATAAGACCTGAATTACTCGAAAAAGTGGTCCAAAATTAGTCTGGTCGAATGCGGTTCCTCAGAGCTAGTCGTGGTGGACATATGCCGGAAATTATTTTTAAGTCATAAATGTATAAAATTATCTTTCAAATAAAAAAAAATTGAATTCAATCTTAATTTAAATGTGTTTTATTTCAATTTAAACTTCTGTCACTCTAAAAAAACACGCGATATAAGGAAACTTTCAAAACATTTGAATAGTATCATTGGAGTTAATACTTAATACATATCTGAAATACGTAGTATAGTGCACTAAGGCAAGTTACCGAAAGTACGGCGAATTCGAGATGCAAATTTCTCTTCTCTCTCTCTCTCTCTCTCTCTCTCTCTCTCTCTCTCTCGCTCTCTCTGTCTCTCTCATCATAATCGAGTACAAGCTTCATCAACAATATCTCTAGTACAAGAGTTTCGGAGATTGTCATTGCATAAGCTTGAAACGAAGGCAAAATCAGTCGTTGACTGCATTACTAGAGATAAAGGCATTTCCTTATGTACGTTCAACGTCCAAAGTCTTCGTAAACATTCAGTTGATTTAATCGACTCTGTTACAGAAAAAACGAACATTTTGTTATTATCAGAGAGATGGTTGGACAATCAAGAAGAATGTGATATACCGAATTTTTATTGTATAGCTCACTTTGAACGTGATTTTGTTCGATCAGTTGGAGTTGCGATTTATCACAACACAAATGATACGACCAATCTTGTAATACCAAATATGTCGGTCATTATGAACAATATTCAGGACTTGCACGTAAGACGTACAAGTGTTACAGATTTATGCGCAGCAGAGGGTGTAATGGAAAACGGCGTTACTTTAATCATGGCAGTCAAATATGTCTCACCAAATAACAAATTAATAGATATTCAAGAGTTCATTCATCGAGCACTGCTAGAGTATTCTAAAGATGTATCTCAAACGCTTAGCAGATACAACAGAAATTTAGATAAACGTCCACTCATTTTGGCCGCTGATTTTAACATCCACTTCAGTAATGAAAAATCAAAACCATTGCTACAGTTTCTAGAGGAAGAATTTGATTTGAGAATAAACAATAATCCAGCAGAATCAACAAAAAAATATAATACTATCATCCATGCAGTTTCTTCGAGACATTTAATTAAAATAGAATCCCAAACATCTGTTTCCTACTTGAGTTACCACAAGCCAATTATTACTAAAATTGAGCCTACTAATTAAGTTGATATTACATTATATTTGTTAATAATAAAAAAAATATTATTATAACCTAAAAAAAATGAAATTTTATTACAATTCCTTCATTAATTAATCGAAAGGAACTTCGTTCCATCCGGGTGTCCTTTGACACCTCTCAATTTTTTTATTTTATTTTTCATTTATTATTTTTATTTATTTACTTTCCTTTTCCTAGGTTATTTCAATTCCCTGATAAATTGTTCTGGAGTTCTTTGGTTTCTCACATGTTTCATATATTTTGTTTGTATATAAGAATTAATCTATATTCTGCTTTCTCTTTATAGAACTGGTTTTTCAGAATATTATATTATGTTTAATGTCACGTACAGATTATAATATGCTATTCTATACCTCAGTGATGTAATCTGTTTATTCATAAAATTATTATTATTATTATTTACAACAAAAAAGAATAATGAAAATATTTCGAAATAATTTAAAGTTTGTCTATTTGAAATCTAATATAATATCTTTTCTATTTAGAATCCGTTCAAAATTGAAACCTGAAAAATCTATAGTGCAGTAAATTAATTGTCGATATTTCATGAATGAATTCGTGGAAGTGTGGGTTTACATTTTATTCAATTAATTACTAGATTTTTTTCACCCTTCAACCGATGTATCCCTAATAAATTTGTCCACAAACCTTTTTTCCTTGTACTAACACGTGAACTGTTACCAATTCATGATTCTCTCCTGGAACTGTTGAGTGATGTTTGATGATGATGAAATCGACGGGTGACATTATGGGGTTATCTACAGTAGGCCAGAATGCACAGGATTTCTGCAACAAAAAGTTTTAATGTTGTATTGTATGTATCCAAATGTAGACTTAAAGTTGAACTATTAAGTTACCTACACAACCGAAGTGAATATTTTATATTCATTTGATATTTTTATTTAACATATTATTTAATAATTTTATTGTGCACTGTTATTTATCTATTTGAATTAACGTGCGTTGGCATTCTTGGTGGAGGAGACTTCGTAAGTTCTGTAGAACATCAATGTGCACACTGAATAACGTATTGGTTTACCGGTCTTAGTCGACTGCTACAAGGGCTAAAACTATCCACAGAATGAAGGTGTCAGGTGATCAGAATATTTCAATTAAATACTTCATTGTTTCCTAGAAAAATTACCTATTTTGTTAAAAAAAAAAATTATGGTAATTCAGTTCTGAAGCACAGGCGTAGAAAACGCCCCTGGTGTCAACGTAGCATGGTAATTATTGATTTCCTTGCATTTCTCAATATTTCTTAATAATTATCAGTTTTTTCAATTGAAATTCTATTTTTGATTTCGACGATCAATTTGCAGAAAATAATGTTCTTGTAATACCTACTTTTCTGAACATTGTCTTATTATATTACCTTGTCTTTTAAATTTATGTCATTCAATGACACAATAGCTTCAACTTCTTGCTGAACAATCATTCTCCAGAAATCATTCATAGTATTCGGCAAGGGCTGCTGAGTTACAATGTATCTTTGGCTACACTGGTATCCATCTACTGTCACAGCGTTTATGTAACACGAAGTTGGGTCCCCAACAGGATATTTTTCTAGTTCGATTGCGCCTTCTATATCTAAAAAATGGTGAATTTGTAAACTCAATGCAATAAATTTGCGAAAACTGAATAGTATATGTATTCGCTTGTTTGATAAGTGATCAGTACCAGATTAAAATTTTATAATTCTTTCATTCACTCCATTCTTCTATTCCAATTCATTTAATCTGCCATTCCTTTGTTTATAGTTGTGATAGAAACAAAAAGTAAACTGGAAAGTTGATAACAATAAGAGTAAATTTCAAATGTGAATAACTGCGAAATCTTTGATTTTATCCAATAACTTAATCGAGCGAGGTTCTCGGGTTCCTAATCCGAAAGTTTCAAGTCTGCATCTTCAAGTTCAAGGTCGGGCTTAACGCTGATCCGTTCATACAATTTTTCTTGTTTTAATTTTCTTATCATACGAAAAGAAGTCAAGAAACAGACTGTAGAAAGTAGATCAAATGATGAACGGAATATGCAGCAACGGATACAGCCAGAAAATATACCAAAATTTTTAGATACTTTTTACCCTTAGACTCCAAGACGACACATTCAGAACAAAACTGGGCACACGCGATTTTCTACAAAAAATGGAACAACGAACGATTACCGGTACCCTTAATTCCATGGTACCGGGACTATCTGTACAACTTCTCTAATTTTTCTGACTCAATTCTTAATTCTCGATATAATTATAGTAATGCTGAATTCTGAGACCAATTCGAGCCTCGCACCACGATCTTTTCTCGAAGATCTTACTAGTATTTCCACCTCATTCCAAATTTTCAATTTGTTCGCCCGCTTAAAATTCCTATTTATCAGTTTTTCGAAAGCTTCGGCTCCTTGTCGAGCCACACGTGTTCATTCCGACGTCAGCGTTTTTCGCTGAAACTTTCTGTTCATGAACTCCTTTGAAGTAATATATTTACGTTTTGTACAACCAGCTCTCATGAACTTTTTAATCTATAGTTTGTTATTACAATATACATTCTGTCAAGAAAGTACCAGGAATTATCGATTTAAATCTGGCGGGGCAATGAGACAGGTAAAATTTTTTTTTCCTAGGTTGGTACCACTGTCCTTAATTACTATGCCAAGCTTGAGCGGGATCTGTCAACTAGTGTGTTTGCAACAGCTGATTAAGTCAGTCGATGTCAGAGTGCGTGCCGATTTTTACTATGGGTGATTACGTTGAGCAAAGAATTTGTTTAAAGTTTTGTGTTGCAAATGAATTTTCGTGTGCCGATGCATTGAAAATGTTGCAAAAGGCCTTTGGTGATAATGCTCTATCGAAAACTCGTGCATATCAGTGGTACAGAGCCTTCAAGGACGGTCGTGAAGTGGTCGCCCATCGACGGCTTCGATCAAAGATAACGTCGATAAAATTAAGGAAAGGGTGCTGGAAAACCGTCGTACCAGCTTGAGAGAGATAGCACATGATCTTAAGATATCCCACGAGTCCGCACGTACGATTTTGATTGATATTTTGGGCATGAGAAAGGTGGCCGCACGACTCGTACCGAAAGACCTGAATTTTCTTCAAAAACGTCATCGCGAACAGGTTGCTTCAGACATGCTGGATCGCCGTAATTACGATTCTACATTCATGGAACGCATTATAACTGGTGATGAGACCTGGGTCTACGAGTACGATATGCAAACAAGCCAGCAATCATCGGAATGGGTGGCAAAAAATGAGCCGAAACCGAAAAAACCACGCCAAAGGCGCTCGAAAATGAAGGTGATGCTCATTGTTTTCTTCGATAACCGTGGTGTGGTGCACTACGAATTCGTTCCAGAGGGTCAGACGGTAAACAAGGAGTATTACCTAGGCGTTATGAAACGTTTGTGTGAGCGTATCCGTAAGAAGCGGCCAAATTTGTGGGCGAGAACTCATGGATTTTGCATGACGATAACGCGCCTTCTCATCGAGCTACGATTGTGACTGACTTTCTCGCCAAAAACTCAACAAACGTGCTTCAACAACCACCGTATGCGCTGGATTTGGCTCTCTGCGACTTTTTCCTCTTCCCAAAACTAAAATTGCTCCTTCGTGGCACCCGTTTTGAGTCGATTGAAGCCATAAAACAAAATTCGGCGCGAGAGCTAAAGTCCACCCCGGAAAGCGCCTATAAAAAATGTTTCGATAATTGGAAGTGCCGTTGGCATAGATGTATTGGAGCAAATGGAGTCTATTTTGAAGGCGACCCAATAAATTTTGACGATTAAATGTAAAAATGTTGTTTTAATTGAAAATTGCCGGTACTTTCTTGACAGAGTAGTATAGGCCAGAGTAAAATAATTTTCTTTCATGAAGTCGTTAGTGCGTGCCTCGAAAGCGAATTCATATGTTTAAGATCAACTAGTCTGGAGATTATAATGAACAAATGAATTCAGGGGGATTGAATTTGCTATTGTCCACTGAATTAACACCTGTATCATCACAGCCCTTTCATGAATTCTATATCTTATTGGTTTACCACACCCATGTCATTAACTAGATGCATCAAATTTTGCTGCAGAAGCAGAAGAGACGTACGTGATAGAACTTATGACTAATATTAGAGAAAAGCTAGGGATGAAAAGATAAGTTTTCTTAAATAATACAAAACATGAACTATTGTTGAAGTCCCAAATAAAGCAAAAATATGCATATATTTCCACATCTATCAATCGCCTCTCACGCTAGCAGATCATCCAGCGACTTCAACAAGGCTTTTGAAAGCGTCGGTAACATAGAAGTATTATCCTAATATGTCTATGGTCGGCATAACTTACAGCAGTGACACAAGTAGCTGTAACTTAATCCTATTAATCCATTGTCATCATTCTTAACAACTTGCATTGGAGTAATACTTGAGGGCGGATATTACTCGTACATTATCGTACAGTATATCCTTTTATATGCTACTAATTGCGTCCGTCAATTCTTCTTTCGTTCGTGTGTTCAAATTATAAAGTAAAATTTTTCCAGTTTATCTTCATTCATCCGTTTAATTCTTTTAGTTTTTAATTAGGTACCCCATTGGTCTATATTTTCTAATCGTTACAATAATTGTCTCCTTCTTATACAGGATGTTTCCAAACTAGACGTGAACCTTGGAGGAGGTATAAGTA
Source organism: Megalocaria dilatata (assembly GCA_034642435.1). Lineage (NCBI taxonomy): Eukaryota > Metazoa > Arthropoda > Insecta > Coleoptera > Coccinellidae > Megalocaria > Megalocaria dilatata. Next base: position 61,164,143 of record CM067857.1, read on the forward strand.
TCACTCAATTGCTGTCGTTTGAGCCATATTTATTGATAACCGAAAATCAACAATTCACGACATATTTGAGTTTTTGTGTTTTTTGAAAAATGCTACATTTTTCGTTAATTTTCTCTACGTTAACCAAGTTTGATTATAATTTTGGATTATTTTCATCAGAAAAGTATAGATATGTATGAAAATAGCAAAACTATGCTGTATTAGATGTTGAAAAGGAATAATTATGATTTGAAAGTTGGTATATGAAGAATAGTCAATTTCTAATATCATTTTATCTGCAACTTTCGAATTCCACAATTGAGGTATAACAAAATTATTTCAAAAACTTGCCAAATTCCTTCTTCATTTCCTGAAAAAGTTTCGTTGGAATGCTGGCACTAGTTTCGTTTCAGCAGATTTTTGATTTGAAAGGGGATAGAAGTAAAGAAAGAAAAGTAAGGAATTAAATATTTTTTTTATTGCAATTGAACTCGCAATTTATTCAGAAAATGTTTTCATAAATTATGTTAGTAACATCTATTCATATACAAACACGTGCCCTCTCTCTAATTTCTTCAGTTGTTACTTTACGACTGAAATTTACTCTCAACCTTCTCGCTGCTTAGTCTATTCTCTCCACAAGTTGTGCACGTGTATGTATTTTCCTTTCGTATACTATTTCTTTTAAATTATGTAGGAAGTTCACTTAAATCCAAAACCGCAATCGTTATGTTCAAAAAGTGGGCAAGAGCTACTGACGTCAACGCTTTTCACGGTTTTTTTGATGTGTTTTCAACTGAATAATTTCGACTATAATAATATCTGTGTTTTTATTACTCATGCGGGAAAAGTACTATCTTTGCGCTTGCTTTTGGGGTCGAAAAGACGCTAATTGCCCACTTCACAATTACCACACGAGTTTTGAGTAAATTTAATGTCGATTTGAGTGCGACAAGTAAAGTTCTCGCACGCAAATTTGGGATTTTACAACAGAACTCAGCAAAAATCTATATAAAATATTCAATGGAATAGAGAAAACTCTTTCATTAGAATTTGATTCCAAGCAACTAAGTCTGGTTCTGTTAGTTCTGCTGACACCAGTGAGCATGCGGTCTTAACTGACAGTATGTATCAATTCAAACGCTGAGTGAAGATTACAATTTCAACATAAACATTCAACGGACTTTAGGAAGATGCTGCATATTTATTCAGATGGTGAGCGGTAATATGATCCTCTACGTGTCTGGAATTAACATGTTTTACTTCATATCGCAATAGATGAATCCGCTATATAGCTTCGTTAAGAATTTTGACTTCGATTTTTGATTAGGAATCAAAAATATTGGCTCATGTAAATATTCAAATCTTATCTATGTTGTTACATCATTATGCAATTTTTCCTGAAATATTGTATTCTGATGAGTTGAATAATTTGAAAAAATTCAGCTTGAATACTCGCCGAAATGTTTAAATTATTCATCTCTGCCCTCCCTGAACTGAACTGATTCCCAACGGATATCTTTCTGCTGCATTTTTTAAATATTCTTCAATATTGAGAAACTGACAAGAAATCAATTAAATGAATGAAGAGAAAAAAGGTAAGACAATAATTCTGAAACAATTTATATGAAGATAAATATGAAGCCAAGAGAAAAATCAAGACTTGTGCTCGGCATTATCGAAATAAATATAAATTCTAGATTCTATTCAATAAAACTGAGATAATATACATACATTTGAAATAACGATTGAAAATAAGTTTTTCCTTTCATACAGGAAAAATAGGGCATACAGAATTTTCTTAAATGGCGAGATTATTTTTCAAATCTATAATAGCAGTAATTAATGAACGTGGTTGCAAGAAGATACACTCTTTAACCTGAGACAGAAACCTTCCCAAGACATGAATAGACTTTATTTCTAAGGGATTTTGATTGAACATTTCGGCTGCCAAATAAATGAAACTCCTTGGCTTTAAGAATGTGAAAACTCTAGATAGAGTGCTTAAATGATTAGTCATTTTCAATCAAACTCGACTGAGCTTTATAACAGACATGGATGGTAGCTGGATACTACCAGCAACAATACAGCTGTCACAAATCCAGCATACCACTCTCCGTTAATAGTTTGTCTGCTTGAACTCCCCCATTATTCAATATTTGCATACATGTGCTTTCATATTATGGCCATAGAACGTTTAAAGTAAGAGCAGTAATCAGATTGAAAATTCCAATTGAATTCAACTCCATGAGTTGAATAACTTTGTTCCATTGATTATTTAAAACAATCCATTTTTGGGGAAATGTTTCATTTTGATGACTTCTACCTTCTGTTGAAATACTGTCTCAACATTGAAAACACCCTGTATGGAAGATGTATATTGAAATAATTCATTTTGGTACCCGTTTTAAAAAAACAGACCTCCAATATGCGTATGTGTAAATAATTAATGAGCATTTGAGTACTAAACTGGTCCAAAAAAGTTGAGAAAGTTCGGAAATTTTGGGATTATTTTAGAAACTTTCTGTTTTGGCTCATCTATTTACATTTTATGTAGGTGCTCTATTGGTCCCTTTCCTCGTTAAGAATAGTTACAGATAATAGCTGGATTAATTCTCCAAAACTTCTACAAATTTAATCTGAAAACTCTCTTGAAATTTTTTGAAATTAAATTGAATAAAATATCTTAAAAACACTGTTTCACTTCATAGAATTAGGTAATGATCGTAATCATACAGAAATCATTATCAAAGATAAGCCTGTTTCGATTGGATATTCAGAAATAACAAATTCCATTACCAAAAATTGATCCACGTACAATTTCAAGAGGACTCTTTTATTTTGCCTTTAAAAATAGAAAGCGTATTATCCATAAAAAGAATTTGAAATTCTTACCCATATTCTCCCTAGTTGGAAGTTATTTGGATGCTAAATAAAATTAATCAATAAAGTATATCTACATACCTACATTAATAAAATATCCTGTTTGGAAACGAACTAATTTAGCAGTATTATAAAATAAGGCTATTCCACAAATTATAATTATAATTTGTATTTTCACACATGCGCATGGCAGTGTTCCGATAATGAGTCTATGATCATATCTTATTTTAAACATTTTCTGTGGAATAGCCTAGTTTTATAAATATGGATCAATTAGTCGGACAAGCATCCAATTTGATGATATATGTGTAGATATATTTATTGATCGTTTCTATTAAGCATCCAAATAACTTCCAACTGAGGGGAATATGGGTAAGAATTTCAGATTCTCTGCCTGTAGAATGTGCCATCTATTTTTGGGTAATAAAAGAGACCTTTTTTTTAATCCTATGTGGAGCATTTTTTAATGATGCAATCAGTAATTTTTGAATATGCAATCGAAACAATGGTTTCTGAATGATCATGATCAGTACTTTATGTGTTCTTTTGATTCTTCATTGGTTAACTACCGCTCATATGTGTTGATAATTCTATATGTCTGTAAAGGGAAACAATGTTTGTGTTAAGACATTGTATTCAAATTAATTTTAAAAGGATTTAAAATTTTTTAAATTAAATTTGTAGAGATTTCTGAGAATTAATCTTCAATATTTCCAATAGCCTTCGAAGAGAATTTTCAATTTGTATCAGTTTAGGAATGAAACATATATAAGAAGTCTATGGAAAATTTTTTTATGTATTGCGCATTGAATTGAATTAAGATTTTACTACAAAATTACAAATTTAAATGAATAAGAGACTTCCTCGAGCGTAAATTTCAGCCATGCAATACCGTCGATGAGGTTGTTGTAGTGGCTTTGTTTTATTTCTCTCCAAAAGTGCCATAAAAGCTGCCTTGAGTATCTGAGGGGTACTTGATGTAAATCCAACACCAGGAATAACTGCTTTTCAACGCGCTTAATTGGACTCACGTAGCAAAGGCGGTAGTACCAAGTCTGGGATACTATGATGTTCTATGACATCATCAACATGACACAATTGAGAAGGGCATTGTCGTATGAAAAAGGAAATTTGGGCCAGTAGCAGTACGAAACCAACGTTATAGAATTCTTGGTGACTTGTTCAAGCACTAACAGCTCTGTAGGTTCATTTAAATAAATGTCACCCCAAACAGCAATGTATAAACACTGAATGGATCAACTTCTTTCACCTATCTACATTTTCTGGATAAAATCGGTAGAGTTCGTACACGAACACGTTCTTGAATATATCTCCATCAAATTTATGGGTCTTCTATTTACCTGGGATAATGTCGGGTACTTTGTTTTTTTGTGGATAAACTGTGTATAGTTGTTCATAATCAGCGTTGTCCACAAGTGCCCTATCCTGCCATGCAAAATCTTCCATATATATCATTTGTAGTTTTAATTCCTCAGGGCCAGTTAATTTCGCTAAAAGTTTGTCGATGTCATCATTGCAGGAAATGACCGCTTGCAAACCAAATAGATACTCCACAATTAATAAATGAGCCAGTTTATACTGGGTGATATTATGAATCATATTTACTCGTTGCTCCCTAAGTTGTTGGGCAACCTTCAGAACATCCACCGTTCCATAATTATGAGCCATCTGAAGACACATGTGACACAAAATGAAGACCCCAGTTGCTGACGACCCAGAACTGAAAACAAAATAAATTCATAATTTAAGAAATAAGTAATTCAGTTTCATAACCGAATTCTAGTCATATTTAGTTGATATCATCAGTGATAGTGATAGTGTCAGAAATAAAAGATTCTGATATCCCTCCATATGAAGAATCAGATTTTTTTTAGAAATAGATCAAAATAATAGTTCAATGAAGGAAAAAAATTGTAAATACAAGTAGGATATGATATAAGCAGCGATACAGGAAACTGTACATAAATATGATCAAGAGTCAAGAGCTTTCGGGAAACATGTTAACAACTTAACAAATTTTTAGACAGATAGAAACCTATGGCTGATATTCAGTGAGTAACTACTGAAGACAGTGATATATATCTGGAGAAGAAAGATATATCGAATAAGAAGAATCGGTTTCTCAATAAAATGGGGGAAGATACTGGGAATTCGACCCAATACCATGAGAAAAAGACGATAAATGGAAAGACAACGTCCTTGAGGTTCACAAATAAATTCAAAATAATACAGTAGAGTATCAGGTATAATATAGGATATTATGGAATAACGTAAGAAACTGTCGAAGAGTTATCAGCCTATTACTCAAATCAAAAGACATGCCTCTTGACGATCCGAAATCGTATCACCCAGTTTGCTTGTTGAATGAGATGGGCAAGCTCTTCTAACGACTTATACTCGGCAGAATGTCTCCCCTATACTTAGTCTCAGGACAGGAGTCAGAGAACCAGTTCAGCTTTCGCGCTGATAGATCGACAGCAGATGCCGTCAGGCGGGTTGTAAACTTCGAAATTCGCTAGAGAGGCGGAACAGCCATACGTGGCTATCTTATTTGCCGACATCGATGGGGCCTTTGACTACATGTGGTGGCCGGCAGTAATAACGTCGACTCAGGTTGGCACTGCCAGGCTCCGGTTATCTCAGGCTCCTGAACTCTTTTCTATCCAATCGTTCCATAACCTTCAGTCAAAACGACTGCACCTAAGAGCGTGAAGTTAATAGAGGATGACCCCAAAGATCGGTTCTAGTACCGCTCCTCTGGGACGTACTTTTCGACAAACTTCTCGCTCTCCTTTCTCATCTCCTGCCTTCCGAGGTCAGCATAAGCGTTGCTTACGCTCTCATCGTCCACTCCAAGAGGCCCTTTCAGTCAAATTTCCGTTCTGGAGGATTACCTGCCCGAAAACAAGCTTCAGGTTTCATCTAAAAAGCCTCATGTACTCTTCAAAGGAAAACTGAACCCCAAACGACCACAAAAGGTTCGTCTTTCCCAAGGTCCACTACGGTGGACCACAACACACTCTACCTACCTCAGGGTAGTGCTGGATGCGGAACTATCCTCCTTTCCTCATATTTCCTAGGTCCGGTTGAAAATATCAAGCCTGAACATGAAGTTCAGGTGACTTGTAGAGCAATAGGCGACGACGGTAGAAACGCTATACGCGTTTACTACAAGTGCGTCTTCCTACCCGTGGTTCAATACTATTCTTCGGTATGGATCCACCACACAAACAACACTCATTTTATTCGAAACCTTTCCGCTTACCACAGATCAATCCTCCTCCTCACGTCGTCAGCCTGTAGAGTCGTAGCCACGTCGGCACTTATAGGTTCTCACAGGCAACATTTCCCTTAATCTAATGGCAGAATTCAATTTTGCCAAATTTAACTTTAGACGTGGACTAACATACAAATTCAGTGACGGAACATTCGATTCCATGAATGTCTCTGACACAAACTTCAAAAGTCTGTGCACCAAGCCCTTAAATGAGTTATGGATAGTGCTCCAAACTCATGGCTGAGACCTCTGCCCCTCTGGTAGAAACACCCATCTTTGGCTACCCCATGTCAACTTTGCCAGCGAAAACCCATACTTCAATCCCTCTTATTCCCTAACCTGTTTCATCACAGGATACGGATACATTCAGGGAAACCGTTAAGAAATTAAGCCTATCAACTCCATCCTCTTGCCTATGCAGCACGGCCGGTGAGACATCTTTGCATATCTGGTTCGAATGTAGCATTTACGCTACATACCGTCCGCTAGGCATACAAACCTGTCACTCTAATCCATATTACCTCGTTGATAGTCCAAGGGGTTATCTTCAAATCTTGGGTGTCGCAAGAACGATGTTGAAACGTACGTATCAGGATCGAAATTGAATGAATATAATTGAATTTCTCTTACTTCTAAATCAACTGTTATATTTTTAGGTGCCCAAAAAACTTTCTCAAACTTTCTAATTCTGTCCTCTCTATGCTTCAGAAAAACCTTTCCAAGTGGCTCAAGAAGATGCCATACTAATAACTATAGTATCTTTCAGCTATATCTAGGTGTCTGCTGGGACCTACAAGCCAGAGTAGAAACCTCTCTATTCTTAATCATACCAGTTTTTACAGCTATCTGGTGGTCTGCTGGGGCTGAGCAAGTCTGAGTGGAAACCCGGGACTATTATGATGATATGAGTACATTCAACATTAGCGAGGAGCTCTGCTCCAATGCTAATAAGTACTAACTACTCTGATTATGTCCCTTCTCTACTGTGCGACATTTTAAAACCAATATATCAGTATAATGGATTGTCCATAAAACTGAAAAAATACAACAGCGTTCTACCTTTGGCTGGTTAAAGCCTTTTGATCAAGAAAACATATCATTACTATACAGGTCCTCAGTGATGCGGTATATAAAACGTCTGGCTTCGGCGATAGAGTCTGTGTGTTCAAATCCCACTTTTGCCCATGGGTGAGTTATGTATTATGTTAGGTATAGGTTAGACATTTAGAAGCTGAAAAGTATAGCTTAGATTTTGCCTTTATAGGGTGTGATGCTAGCAGAACATATATTTTCTGACTAGCGACACGTGTTCACCTAAAATCATATTAGTATGCGATGAATACAGCTATGAATCAATAAATATTCGAATGATAGCTCTGAAATTTGGATAATATAAAATAAAGAAATTTTCACTTCTAAATTTAACAGTTAGTGCTTAGAACAATAAAATTTTTCATATTAGCACCAACTGTAAATGGATCAGCATCATTTTAAAATGGCTCGAGGTGAAAACTTGATTTACCTCACCAATTAGCAGCAATTCAAATGACGCTAGGTATAGAAAGGGGCAATATGTACCTTCCCATACACATTTCATACAGAAAGTTATATATAGGTTATATTTGATTGATTCGGTCTTCATTCAAGAAAAATTTGTTGAAAAATAAATATCGAAATAATGATAAACTTTTTCTACGAAAAAGCTTAATTGTATACTGCTACATAATTTGAATATCAAAACAGATTTAATCTGTTAGTCTTCTGCAATTTTAATTTCAAAAAAATTTTTATTCAAAAAACTTTCAGAATTAAATTAATGTTTACAATAAGCACCGCTTATATTTAATAGACGTATATATTCAAAACTCAATATGCAATGTCAAATGGAATAAATAAACCAACCAATATAAAAAAGGCAATTAAAATTAATAAATAAATATTTAAAGGAGACAAAATTTTATTTCTGATCTTACCATAGTGAAACCAATTCCTTTTCAAAAACATAAAACACAATTTAAGGATTTCTCAAAAATATAATTTATTTGAAATATTTAATATAATATATTTAAATATTCAAATAAGTTAATTCAAAAATCTCTCAAAACATGTAATATATCTTCAAAAAACAATTAGAATACGGATAATCTCTTCATCGGCCCTAGATAACATTTAAAAACATTTAAATATCAAAATCAACTAATCATCACTATATCATACCTTACAACTTAACACGTGAACTTGTTCAAAGAGACTAACTTTAAAAAACAGGTTGTCAGTTAGTCACAAAATCACAGAAAACTGTAAGGCATTCATTCTATGGTCTTCTTCACACCATTGACATTCCATAATGAGAATTATTCAAGCCTAAATATAATCATATATTATGTATAAATAAAATAAAATAGAAAAAGCCTTTTTACGTGATAGAAGAAATAAGTAATTGTAAGATCAGAAACAAAATTTTGTCTCCTTCAAATATTTATTTATTAATCTTAATTGCCTTTTTATATTGGTTGGTTTATTTATTCCATTTGACATTGTATATTCAGTTTTGAATATATACGTCTATTAAATATAAGCGGTGCTTATTGTAGAAATTAATTTAATTCTAAAAGTTTTTTGAATAAAAATTTTTTTGAAATTAAAATTGTAGAAGACTAACAGATTAAATCTGTTTTGATATTCAGGTTTTGTTATATTTCTTCTATGAAGTAAAAAGCCTTTTTCTATTTTATTGTATACTGCTACATTTGAGCCGCCATATTATCATCAGGTTATATTCAGTTATATTCAGTTAACATCAGGTTATATTCTGAACTGAACGAAATACATATCGGTTTTTAAATAGCACGAAAAAAGAGGTAAGTAGTATATTGAGGAGGTATATTGTAGACTCAAATTAACTGAAGATATTCAACAGAGGAGATCTGTTAACATTTGTTTGGTCCCCATAAGAAGTTTCAAGGAATTGTACCTGTTAATTTTAAGCGCTTTCATTTTCATTATGGAGTAGAACATAGTTATCGAAATGATGTTCAAATACTTTCAAATTATTTGCGTATGTTGAGTACACAATATCTGATGTGAAACTCCTTTAATCTTCATATATTGCCGTCTGAAAGGATCCAATATGGAGTTTTCCGCTGTCTAAAGATAACCGAGAGTTCGAAACTGTATTTAAAAAAAATCAAATTATCAATTCAGGTAAAATGTATACTTTTCATTCAGACTAAATCACAAAGAAATATATCTGAATTTGAGTGTCATATGTACATCTATTTATTTCGTTAAAAGTGAACTCACCAACAATGAACCAACATAGGAGATTTTGAATGAATTTCCAATGTTATCCTAAGGAATGGAATTAATGATTGAAACGTAAATGGTACTGCATTATCCGGCCAGCTGAGGAAGTGATATTGGTAGACCTATTTATAACAGAAAAAAGAAAGAAAACCACTATGAATTGCGTGTATTTGTTGAAATTCTTTCGTGGAGTTTAATTTCGTAATACGCAAAACATGTCAATATAATGGTAATTATTCAAAGGAAATACAAAACAAACTGCATGAGTATTGAAAATTTCGTTTCAATATGCAAAGAATTCATTAAAAATGCTATGAAAATAATTAAATAAAATTTATAAGTATATAAATGGTTATTCAATAAATATGGGCTAATATACATTGATAAAAACCTAGTAATATTTAAATAAGGTTATTCTGATTTTCACAAATTTTTATTGATATGTTCACAAATGTTTCGCTATCACAGTAGCATCATCAGGCAAGATCACATTTTGAATAACTAAGCTTGTTTCCGAAATCCCTTGCTATTTACATTACAGTAAGTGCAATAAATTTTTATTGAGCACTAAAACCCAAAAAAGGGTCTCTTCAAATTCTAGCTTATCTGAATATATTTAACAGAGGTGAGTTATTTGAATCTATTTGTTCGTTAAGTAATATTCCAATTTTATTATGTTTATTTATCTCTAGGGATTCTAACAGATTTAAGGCATAACTTTTGCTTTCTATATAAAGAATTTCAAAGTTATGGTTGAAAGTATGTCCTGTTTCTAACAAATGGTTGGAATATGTAGAATTACTTTTATTATTGAGGAAACTCTTCAAATGTTCACACATTCTATGACGGAACGTTCTTCCAGTCTGTCCTATGTAAACTTTAGGGCAATTACCGCAGGTTAACTTATAAACCCCCGATTTATCATCTTTATGTGTAAAGTCTTTATTATTTTTAATGAATTTACTCAAGTTTGAATTCGTTTTAAATGAAGTACTCAAATTATATTTATTTTTGACGTATGTAGCAATTTTCTCAGAAATACCTTTAGTGTATTTTAAGGAAATGTATTTAAATATTTCTTTCATATTAGGAAACACCATATTTAAAGCCATTTTATTATTTTTATTCATCAACAATTTGTCTATCAACTTAGGATCATAGTCATTATTAATAGCTATTTGTTTAATTATGTTAAGTTCTGAAATATAATTTTCTCGATTCATGGGAATATTAACTAATCTATGGATCATACAATTAAATGCTGATAATTTTTGATTTAGAGGATGATTTGATTTATTGTGTATAATAGAATCCGTATAGGTTGGTTTGTGAAATATTGAAAAATCATGTGAATTATTTATTCGAGTAACAGTTTAATCAAGAAAATCAATAGAATTATTATGTTCGGTTTCCATAGTGAATTTAATTGAAGGGTGTATTTCATTGATAAATAAAAAGAATTTTTTCAAAAGTCTGTCTGTACCTGTGAAGCAACAGAAAATATCGTCTACATATCTATACCAATATGAAAAGTATTTCTTAAGGGGATTTTGGTGAATTTTAGTTTCAATATTGTCCATGAATATTTCTGCTAATAAAGGACTTAAGAGATTTCCCATAATCAAACAGTTTTCAGATTTATAAATTTTATTTTTGAATTGAAAATAATTTTGTTTAGTGCAAATATCAAGACATTCTGAAATATCTCCTTTGATAATTGTATTGCATCTGTTGTTGATTAATAGATTATCTACTAGTTTAATTGTTTCGTTTGGTGGTATACTTGGAGATAAATTTTGTACATCAAATGAAATGAATTTAGCATTATGTGGTAAGTGGATATTCTTCATTTTATTTATTAGTTGTAGTGAATTTCTTATCGAGTATTTAGCTTGGAATTTAGTTTCTTTTAAAATAATCTGAATAAGTTCTATCGAAAGTTTAAATGAAGGTTCACTAACGAACGAAACAACCGGTCTAATAGGATAATCTTCCTTGTATAATTTAATCAAAGAATACATTTTTGGAGGTTGTGGATTCATTAAAATTAATTTATTTTTTTGGTTGTTCCGAAAGAGGCTGGATTCCGGGGTTATTAGGGATTTAATTTGATTTTGGAAAATTGTCGTTAAATTGTGTTTGATTAATTGAAAGTTATTTAAATCTAAGAAAGTAACTGATTTGCTAATATAATCACTTTCCGTTAAAGCAATAATAGTGTTACCTTTATCGGCTCGTGTGAAAAATAAATTATTTTCTTTGATTAAATTACACAAGGAAGGTTATCCTATTAGACCGGTTGTTTCGTTCGTTAGTGCACCTTCATTTAAACTTTCGAAAGAACTTATTCAGATTATTTTGAAAGAAACTAAAATCCAAGCTAAATACTCGATAAAAAATTCACTACAGCTATTTCTATTTTTAAAGAATATCCACGTACCACATAATGCTAAATTCATTTCATTTGACGTACAAAATTTATTTCCAAGTATATCACCAAACGAAACAATTAAACTAGTAGATAATCTATTAATCAACAACAGATGCAATACAATTATCAAAGGAGATATTTCAGAATGTCTAGATATTTGCACTAAATAAAATTATTTTCAATTCAAAAATAAAATTTATAAATCTGAAAACGGTTTGATTATGGGAAATCTCTTAAGTCCTTCATTAGCAGAAATATTGATGGACAATATCGAAACTAAAATTCACCAAAATTCCCTTAAGAAATCCTTTTTATATTGGTATAGATATGTAGACGATATTTTCTGTTGCTTCACAGGTACAGACAGACTTTTGAAAAAATTCTTTTTATTTATCAATGAAATACACCCTTCAATTAAATTCACTATGGAAACCGAACATAATAATTCTATTGATTTTCTTGATTAAACTGTTACTCGAATAAATAATTCACATGATTTTTCAATATTTCACAAACCAACCTATACGGATTCTATTATACACAATAAATCAAATCATCCTCTAAATCAAAAATTATCAGCATTTAATTGTATGATCCATAGATTAGTTAATATTCCCATGAATCGAGAAAATTATATTTCAGAACTTAACATAACGAAACAAATATCTATTAATAATGACTGTGATCCTAAGTTGATAGACAAATTGTTGATGAATAAAAATAATAAAATGGCTTTAAATATGGTGTTTCCTAATATGAAAGAAATATTTAAATACATTTCCTTAAAATACACTAAAGGTATTTCTGAGAAAATTGCTACATACGTCAAAAATAAATATAATTTGAGTACTTCATTTAAAACGAATTCAAACTTGAGTAAATTCATTAAAAATAATAAAGACTTTACACATAACGATGATAAATCGGGGGTTTATAAGTTAACCTGCGGTAATTGCCCTAAAGTTTACATAGGACAGACTGGAAGAACATTCCGTCATAGAATGTGTGAACATTTGAAGAGTTTCCACAATAATGAAAGTAATTCTACATATTCCAACCATTTGTTAGAAACAGGACATATTTTCAACCATAACTTTGAAATTCTACATATAGAAAGCAAAAGTTATGCCTTAAATCTGTTAGAATCCCTAGAGATAATAAACCATAATAAAATTGGAATATTACTTAACGAACAAATAGATTTAAATAACTCACCTCGGTTAAATATATTCAGATAAGCTGGAATTTGCAGAGACGCTTTTTTGGGTTTTAGTGCTCAATAAAAATTTATTGTACCTACTGTAATACAAATAGCAACGGATTTCGGAAACAAGCTTAGTTATTCAAAATGTGATCTTGCCTGATGATGCTACTGTGATAGCGAAACAATTGTTGTGAACATATCAATAAAAATTTGTGAAAATCAGAATAACCTTATTTAAATATTATTTAATATGGATTTTCACCAAGTAAGGACTGATACAATTCAAAAACCTAGTAGCTTAATAGAAATTATCCTCGATAATTTCAGTATCATATTACTAAGTTGGTGTCAAGAAACCGCAACATATGTTTTGAGGATAATGTTTCAAAGAAAATGAAATAATAAACTTAGGTGTTCTAGGTTCATTCAAACTGGCAATGACTTGTTTAATATGATTTTGAAATAATTAAGTTTGACTGATATTGATATTATCCTGGTACACCTAAAACTTTTGCGCTATGGTGGTGAGATCTATATTTGTGTATACCTCTCTAGTGTACTGTGCTAACAACACTCGGGAAAGGACAAGCTTACAGAGAGATCACAAGTTTTAAATACTTGCTTGTTTTAGTATCGAAGGAGCTGCGTGTATAACTCCCACAGCTGCAATTGAGACTATTAGATCCTACCCCTGTGCACATATTTGTGAAAAAAGGTACACAGAGTGCCCTAAGAATAGAATATTGGGGGGACATATAAGGATTTTGGTATCACTAAAAACTGAACTTCTTTCGTTTCCGAGATATTCTATGCCAGTTTAGTATGAACTTGACGCAAACTATGAAGTGATCATAGATAAGCGTCAAGAAGGCATGAAAAGGTAACTTCGGAAAAACAGTCTCATCTGGTATACTGATGGATCCCTAAGAGAGCAAGGAGCAGGCGTAGGTATGTAGGGTTCCAAGTACAGAAAATCACTGCCTTTGGGAAAGCCTGTGATGGAAAAGAGAATTTTCCGCTTAGATGGTTGGCCACCGTTTCACTGTTTTTTTTTCATACTAAGGTGGCGTAAGGATACAGTAAGAAAGTTTACCCAGAACACAATGATATTCTGGCTGGTCTTTTCACACTGAATATTTCAGGGACTTTCATAAGGAGATATGAGAGTATCAGTATAATTGAACTAAATCCAATATTTTTCGAAATAGTCAACAACATATGTGAAAAGATTACGCAGAAGGGAAATACATTGTGGATATATTTTTCGTGATATTACCTTCCTCTCGCTCCCATCGCAAACAATTCTGAATACCCGTATTTCGTAGTCAGCATGTGTTTCAGATGAATGATAATAAACATGAATTTTTCCAAATTCAAAATCTTCATTATAACCTGGCCAATACTTTTCAACCTTTTTCATACCAGATTCTTCTAAATTTACGAGTACCACTATATTTCTAACGTTTTCCTGCCACACCATACGCCAGAAATCGTTGATTGTTAAAGACTTAGGTCCCTGAGCGGCAATGTAGGATTTGTTCTTCTTGAGTCCCTATAAAGAAGAAACATAAAAATAGTATAACATAAATAGAGGTTAATTCTTGATAGAAGGTATATAAAATTATATAAATATTTTAAAAATTTTAAAAAATTTTAAAAATTAGCCTTCTACATATTTAATTCCAAAAGATTATATTTAATGATTATAACTTCTGAAAATAAATTAAAATAATGTCGTATAAGTACCACTTATATCATGACATAAAATAAACATTCATTATAAGACATCCGAATGGTATAACAAAATCCAATAAATAAAAATTATTAACCAAAATCCTATAAATTAAATATTTTGAATAGACAAAATTTTGTTTCTGCTGATCAATCTTATGAAAACCAATATCTTTCAAGAATATCCAACATAATCCTAAGAATTTCATCATAAAACTATCTTACTTAGACTATTCAATATTATTGGATATCTAACCAAGGTACCTTATATAAAAACTCAAGATATGAAAAACATTACTGAAAAACAAGTTTCAAGATCAACTTTGCTTCGTCAGTATTCAAATAATTCATATTCAAAAAATATAACATCAATTAACAACAAATATTCACTTACCCTTCAAACTTCTAGAGATAGTTCTACCGAAATGAAACCTTTAAATGTGGTGAGTAACAGTTCACTACACTCAAAAATATATCTGTGGTTTACCCTTGAAATTTATATAAGGTACCTTGGTTAGATATCCAATAATATTGAATAGTCTAAGTAAGATAGTTTTATGATGAAACCTTTAAATGTGGGGAGTAACAGTTCACTACACTCAAAAATATATCTGTGGTTTACCCTTGAAATTTATATAAGGTACCTTGGTTAGATATCCAATAATATTGAATAGTCTAAGTAAGATAGTTTTATGATGAAATTCTTAGGATTATTTTGGATATTCTTGAAAGATATTGGTTTTCATAAGATTGATCAGCAGAAACAAAATTTTGTCTATTCAAAATATTTAATTTATAGGATTTTGGTTAATTATTTTTATTTATTAGATTTTGTTATACCATTCGGATGTCTTATAATGAATGTTTATTTTATGTAATGATATAAGTGGTACTTATACGACATTATTTTAATTTGTTTCAGAAGTTATAATCATTAAATATAATCTTTTGGAATTAAATATGTAGAAGGCCAATTTTTAAACTTTTTTAAAATTTTTAAGATATTTATATCAAATAAAAATAGTATTCCATTCTTGTAATTATCATGTGAAGGTATTCGAAAGTATGAAACAGCAAAAAAGATTTACAATCATAAAGATTGCCATAGAGGTTGCATTGGAGAAATAATCCGTGCTAGAATATAAATTTGAACACATGGGGGACGACACATATTTTAACAGAAAAAAATTCTATAGTATTATGAGGTGCAATCCTTCATAGGACAGTTAATTTTTATGGAAACTTTTCGAAAGCTCCAAGGGCAGTTTCTGAAAGCGTGTTTATGTAAAACTCGTTGATGCATGTGAATTCGTTCAAGTGGCAAAACTTCTTGAAGTTAGAGTAGCCTTAACCAGCAGACAGACAAAACTTTAAAGTCAGTTTTTCCTATTTTTTTATTCTTTTTTAATTACTTCCTATATGATTAGGTTTTTAGGTTAGATTTAACAAAAAACTTTTTAAATGCACTCAGGTTATATTTATATTTATCAACTTACATCTTGAAGGCCAGGAACAGGGAGAGAGAGAGAGAGATATTGATGTGATATCTCGTCTATCCGTTAACATACATTCTGTGTTCTGATCGTAGAACTCCTATTCTTTATCATTTATATATATATATATATATATATATATATATATATATATATATCAAACTTGCCACTTTAATATAAAATTATTTGGGAATTTATATTCATATAGTTTTAATGAAATTAATTAATATTGTATTTGAATTTATGTTCAAATGAGTTTAGTTCATATAATTAATATTATATTTGCCTCTACATTACTCCCCTCCTAGGAGCTGCAATTGATCAAAACAAAACATATTAAAAAAAAAGAAATATTTCAAGTGACGAAACAACAATGTTAAATATTAGGAGGCTTAATTAGAATGAGAATAAACAAACTTAATAAACAATTGAATGTACAAAATATAAAAGCTTAAATCTGATCAAAATGATATAGGGGAGGTAACACTATAATAATAATAAAAAAAAATAATAATAATAATTTACAGAATTTTTATAGATACCATATCACTATAACGGGCAGGAAAATGAACATGTCGTCCAATACGAGTATTTTTTGGTAATGATAATGGAATCATAGGAAGATCGTTTGAAACATTAGGAAGTACTTGACTTTCTGTTTTAGTAGTGAGGTCAGGGGATACTTTTTCCTCCTGATCATCTTTCAATAAATATGCTGGTTTTAATCTATCGATAGAAATAGTGCATGCTTTGTTATGTATTTGGACTGTGAAGTATTTCTCATATCGTTCGATAACCAAAAATGGACCTTCATAAGCAGGTTCGAGGGGTTTTCTAACTCTATCGATTCGTACAAAAACATGTGAGCATATCGACAAATCTTTATGAACAAAAATACGTGCCTTAGTCTTATGCTGGATACTACATGGTCTTACTGTACGCATTTTAATTTGCAAGTCCGTCACGAACGAGTCTATTTGGGTAACAGAGTTTTTAAAGAATTCACCTGGTAGTCTTATTGAGGTTCCATAAACCATATGTGCTGTGGTAAAGTTGGAGTCTGGCTTCAGACAAGCTCGAATACCTAACAGTACTGTTGGCAGAGTGTCCGTCTATTTCACAGAATTATGCGCTCGTATGGCTGCTTTAATTGTGCGGTGCTGCCGCTCTATTTTTCCGTTGCATTGCGGGTGATACGCCGTGGTGTGACAGAGTTTTACTCCACAAAGGAACGTAAGGTGATGAAAAAGGGAGGAAGTAAATTGGCTTCCTCTAACTGTTATAACACATGATGGTGCTCCAAACCTCGTTATCCAATTTTGGTAAAAAGCACGAGCAACTGTTTCTGCAGATATGTCCTGTAAGGGAATTTCCTCAATCCAATTCGTGTATCGATCTATACATGTCAAAATATATGTTTTTCCATCTGATACAGGTAAGGGTCAAACAAGATCTATATGAATTGTTGAAAATCGTTCATCTGGTTCAGAGAACTTGGCTACTTCGGATTTCGTATGTTTTTAAATTTTATTTTTTTGGCAATTCATGCAGGATCGAGTCCAATTTCTGACATCCACTTTCATTTCAGGCCAAACAAATCTAGCAGACATGTTTTTCATCGTTGCTTTCACTCTTTGATGTGCACAACCATGAATGTGGTCAAAAACTGATTTACGGAATTTTTTTGGTATGTAAGGCCCATTTGTGTGATTTTAACAATGCGTTCACTATAGCAGGCCTGTCAATATTACAGGATGATATTGAGCTGTTTCAAATCCGATGATCTATTAAAAATGTACAATAAGTAAATAATCAAAAATAAGATTCCAGCTATCTGTTCATATAAATTTGCATTGATCAAACCTCGAATATAGCCTGAATTATATAAATTTTGAATATCAAAATAGCTTTAATTCAATTTAATTTTGTTTAATTTTATAATTTCATTGAATTATATAAATCAACAAGCTGGTAGTCCACATATAAACCGGATGTTCGGATCCTAGCTCTTCACTGATGGAGTTCAAGCTGTATCTCGAAATTCTTAATCCCTTTGTTCAACGCATCTTGTCAAACAAGTATTAGTTTCCAATTTCTTCGATGGAAATATCAAGAAAGTAAAAGATGATAGCCTCCTGGCTAATCCGAAATTATCGACTTCATTGGCCCAATATAACTCCAAAATTAAAATCTAAGGCACCAATAATTTTCTCCAGGTTTGAACTATCCTCTGAATTATCCAAAATTAATTGATACTATATTTTTCGGACGAAAAATCAACTTTTAGCTCATTCAAAACTACTAAGTCATCAATCATTCAATTTCAGTCTTAATTGAGAAAATCCAATCAAGTTTTTTTATTATTATCTAAACGCTGTACATCATGAAATAGTCACTTTCCAAATACACTTTTATGCATACGATTTCCAATAATATATGACAAGATCACTATTAAATGTAAGCCCAAAGTCACTGATTTTTGTCATATAATCTTGGAACCCCCTACGTAAAAAAATCTTCTATTGCTGTATTTAACTTAAGTTGTATGAGTTCATGATCTTTTATTAACAGCATGAGAATGATGGTAAACAGGTAGGATTTTCAGAGCCTATGGCGGTTTTTAGAAGGCGAACGACAACAAGAACGCCATCATGAGACAGAAAAGACCCATAGCCTCATATGGCGAATCCTACGATAGCGTATGAGAACAACTGTTGTTTTACGCTTGGATTCCTGGCATAACCAATGATGAGGGAACCAAATACTGTTCCAATACCAGCACCAGAACCAGCTACTCCTACTGTAGCAGCTCCTGCACCAATGAATTCAGCTGCAGAGTCAATATCTCTAGATATTGGTGAAGTTTGGAATTGACGAACTGCTGCCAATAACGAAGGCTGATTCTGTTGGTGCTGTTGTACTATGGAATTCCTTACTAATAAAGACTGACTCTGACTAACTAAGCAGAGCTCAATGGCCTAAAGTTAGCCTTCGAGTTAGAGATGAGGGCACTTCGTGCGACTGGGGTGGTCAACTTGGCGCAGGCGAACATTTTGCTTGTTTAGTTTTATTGGTGGAACGTTAAGAAGAACTGCGCTCAACGCCTTACAGCACAGAAACAGTGAACTGATATATTCAAAATGGAAATCCGGCCGGTAAAGAAAACATCGTTATTCTAGGAAAATTAACGGTCCGAGCGCTGAAGCATAGAGGTACAATTAATACTTGACAAACCACAGATGGATCTGTACGTCAATATTTCAACTTGCTAGGATTTCAGTGGCAAAATTAAAGTTTAACAATTCCCCCTCATCTTCCATAGGAGGTGAGCATAGACCACCGACGATCTACGCAAACCTACGTAACTGCAAAGAAACTGAACAAAAGAAACCTGAAGGACTAAATTTTAAAAAATGTGCGAAAATATCCTGCTGAAGGCGGCTAGATACAGACCATATAATTTGAAAGCAAAATAAATGATAACTTATCGCTGAAGGTAACTAGATATCGACAATATTAGAATCAAAAACAAAGTGAAAGATACCTGAAGAACAGACAAATATCATATAATTAAGGTCTTTGAGGATCCATTAAATCTTTCTGTAGGATCGGCACATGGGCGAATGAAGTATGAAAGATCTTCGTGCCATACTTGTTACAAATGAACACAAACTCTCTACTGCGTATCTCAGTACCGTCATTTCATATTAGAGTTTGAGGAACTCCGAAGGCTTAAAAGATCTGCTCTTCTTCAAATTTCGCCCGAGCCTTGAAAGTGGAAGTTCGCAAAAGTGTGAACAGAACGAATTTGCCGAAATAGTCTGTAACAACCAGAAGATATTTATAACCTTGAGTCGTCGTAGATAAAGGTCCTATGAAATCTAAGCTGGTAGTCTGGCATGATTCTACTATTTTGGGTCGACTTCCCATCAAACCTGCGGGAGATTTTAATTCTGGTATACAAGATCTACAAACACTACACTTGAACACAACGGAGGACATACGCATGCATCTTAGGCCAACAAAAGCTCTCCAAAATGTTTTGTAGATGCATAAAGCCAAAGCAAAGAATGGTGGTCAGTGATCACAATAAAATGAACACCTTTCAACTAATGCCTTAGCTTGTCGACTACCCAAATGACTGCCAAGCATTTTCGTTCGACTGAGAATAATTTCCCTCTTTTCGACTGAGAATCCTTGAGATATAAGCGATAACTTGCTATCCATTTTCCGTTTTTTGGCATAAAACAGCGCCAAGGCCATATGAACTCGCATCGGCCTACAAGACAAAATGGGGGCAGCCAACCTATCTTTTAGTTGACGTTTTTCTCTGTGACTGCTGTAAGCGGTACTATTAAAATGAAGAACTTAGGCAGAAATAGACGATACCACGAGGCTGTTCTTACAAATTACGTATTTCGGTCACACCTTTGAAAGGAGTATGGATTCGACCTTAGCTGGATCTGGACTCAGACCGCACGAATCGAAAACATAGCCAAGATATTTATGTTCAGATAGGCAGAATTGACTTTTCTCCCTACTGACAACTAGAGCTGCAGAAATTAACCGATCGAAAACAATTTCCAAGATTTTCATGTGATTTTAGAAATCTGGGGCTATGTTGATGATCATGTCGTTCATGTATACCAAGACATATAGTTCCAGATCAGCGCCTAAAACAGAGTCAATAACAAGCTGAAACGTCACAGAACTGTTAGTTAGACCGAAGGGCATGCGCTTGAACTGAAACAAACCCTTACTAGGAATAGAAAATACTCGCGAGAATCTGCTGCTACCTCGAATTTGAAGAAAGCGCTTTCAATATCTATGGAACTTATATACTTAGCGTCCAGAGAAAGATCCAAAATAGTCTAAACGTTGGGCATGGAGTAAGCATCTTTCTTTGTAAACCTGTTGAGGTGACGGTAATCTACTCAGAATCTTTATGAGCTGTCCCTTTTCTTGACCAGACAAATAGGAGATGGCCAACCACTTTTCGAAAGCCCTTCAATATAATCTCAAAAAACATATTCTCTACATTTTCATCAATAATTTTCTGATTCATAGAAGATACCGAATAATACCTATGTTTAATGGGTCAAACCCCTGATTCCACTTCAATAGTATGTTCACTTATTATACTCTTCCCCAACTTGTCACCCATTTGCTTAAACTGAGAATTGACCAAGTTATCTAACCGAAGTTGTTCTTCATTCAGTGCCACTGAAGTCGCGTAAGCAATCGATGTTAATTTCAGGTTCTTGTTCAGAAAAATGCCATACGTCTTCGTTCAAATTAGGAACAATTTCCATAGCCTTCCAAAAGTCAATACCAAAGATGAGAGTGTGCGAAAGTTCTAGCACTACCGGAACATCAATCCATTTACCCTTGCCTTCTAGAGCCATGGGAACTATAACATGACCCAAAGAATTGCATGTCTGGCCGTTTGCTACGATACACTGAACAAAACATGGAGTCAACCCAACTTTAAAAAACATTGGTAGCCAGAACTATCCACTATAGTACGCGAAGCACCCATATCCAGTAACCCTCTAAAATATAGCCCAACATTTTAAAATCTAAATATGGTCTTTGATCTTTGGGAGAGTGAGCAATAATTACATCTAAAATTACAAAGGTAGCATTATTATTACTATTGGGGTCGCTTATCTTATTGGCTAATCTTTTTCGATGGTTATTAGAATTATTAAGTGTATCAATCGATCGAAAACTTTGTTTCGAGGCATCAATAATTTTTCGAACTATCCAAAATAAATTGATACATTGACCATTTGGATTTCTGTTAACAACATAAAATGAAGAGTACCTAGTAATCATAGAGTTTCTCTATACGGTATTTCCAACAAGACACTGAACTGTTCCAGCCGATACTAATTGGTAGTTGATCAAAATTAAAACAAGTTGTAAAAATTACTATGTTTCACTTCTAATAAATAGATATTTTACACATTTAATTGTGACTCGTGCTTCGGGAATTAACTTTCCAATCTTCAGACAACTGAAAACTTAACAAGCAGCGCATTTATGCATATACAGAGGTAGAAGAGGTGATAAAAACAGGTTAAAAAAGAGAGGACGCCTAACAACTATTATAATGTCGGCACGCCAAAGAAGATTGGTAAACAGATTTTATTATTTAAATATCTCAAATATTTTGAATTTGCATAAATTCGTACAGTCATTCATTATTTTCACATTATTTTTATTGTAAACTAATTTGAAAATTTCAACAGATTCTAAATAATCAAATTTCTTTCCTTTGGATTTTATATGTAAAATTTTAAGATTATCTATTGTCGGAAAAGGATAGTTGTTTTCTAAACAATGAGTGGCAAAAATAGAAGTTTGTTTATTTTTTATGAAATGCATATTATGTTCGTTGAACCTCGTCTTGAAGGAACGTCCTGTCTGTCCTATATATTTATTACTGCACGTCGAACAAGATAACTGATTAACTCTCGATTTGTGTATGTTTGCAGGTGGGTCCTTTGCGTTGAATAATACGCATGATAATTTGTTTTGTGTGTTGAAAGCAATATTGACATCTAATTTTGAAAAAAAAATTGGCCACTTTTCAACTTATGCTACTGAAGTACGAAATATTCCACAATTTTGTCCGATATTCTATTCACATAGGAATGGAATTTTTTTCGTCATATATTTCATAACGGAATTCACAAGATGCACTGCAAGTTTCCTTTGTTTTTTTTAAATTTTTTTATAATGATTGGGTTATAGTCGTTATTGGATGTAATCATTTCAATAATATTCAATCCTATAATCATCACGATTCAAAGATACGTTAACCAATCTATGGATCATACTGTGATACTGTCATTTAATGATTAATAAGATGGTTTGAAGTTTGATGAATAGGAATAACGGTACATGCAACTTTGTGAGAAATACTAAAATATTGTGAATTTCTAGAAATTTTCAGATTAAAAAGACTATTCCACAGTTATTTTCTTTCTCGAAAGTGAATTAAATAGTTGAACGGATTTTATTGATATTTCCATCGAAATTATACTGTTCGTCATCTGTTCCCTAAAAGTTAGAAATAATATCATCCACATATCTGTACCAACAAAGAAAAAAATTGATTTCATTTAATGTTTTCGTGTTGGTCTCTACTTGATAGAAATCCATTGTACACTTAAATTAAATAATACGCATATAAATGTTGATTGCTCATATAAACAACAATAGGTTGTTTATCAGAATTTGAAGAAGTACCTATGTAACCGAAACGCATCATGTGGGCAACTCACAAAAATAAATAGAAATCAGCATATAGAAGTGCATTTTTCAATTGAAGTGAATGTTTTCTTCTGAATTATTCCTAAAAATGTTCGGTTAAAATCAGACTAATTACATTTCTCATTATCAATCTTTTAACTGAACAATAAATATATCACAGAATTGAAAAGAATTTTCTTATAGACATATTTCCAGATAATAGAAATTACTTTTCATTATTTAATTCAATTATGAGAAAATCTTGAGACTTACTCTTATATAGGTCGCATTGATGTAGTCATTTCCTTCTTTAATGTTCTCAAGTTTCACGCGATTACTGTCGTCTGAAAAGAAATAAGGTTAGTAAAATTTCAAGTATTTCAATCTGAATTTTGAGAAAAAATTGCTCACATGGAATGATATTGCTGAAACGATTCCTGGGTTTATTGCTTTCGAGTTGTCCTACTACGCAAGGTTTTGTGAGATCTACCGGAAGAGCCTGTAATATAAAGTGAACTGATCGAACAACAGTGATTATAAAATCAAAATGAATTCTCAAAAATTTTCTATATAGTCTACATATTTCTCATAAAATGAACTGACTTCAAATAAATTTTCTGAAAAATGAAAAAATTATAGCGTTATTCTGAGAACATAAAGGAACTCTCAAATTAATATTTGAATGGATTTCGCCCATTTTCAACACCTAATACAAGTCGGAAGGGGGTAGTTACCAAGGAGCCTTCGACTTGAGGTGGCTTCAGGTAAGGGAACAAAAAATTGTGACTTGTGAAATTTTTTGTCATGTAGTGGATTTTCGGACTTTTTGATCAATTTGGTATCGACGTCGAAGGAATCATTTAAACAATGCAATGGTATTCTGTCGATACTAACGCCGATAATGTTTTCAAGATCATTGCATAAATTGAAAAAAATTAGACTAATATAATTGCCGTTCCTTTATTTTCGGTATGTTTTACTTAGCCACATTCATTTCATTGCATCTCATCTGTTAAAAGTTACTGCGATTTTGATCCCCTAGTTCCAGATATTCGAAATTAATCAAGACTTCAATAATAAAAAAAGTGAAAACATTACGTACGCAGTATATTTATAGATTACACATTTATTATCTATGTCGTACCACGGTTAGTTTACCGCCTTACTTTGTTTATTGTTCTAGTATTTTTTAACAACAAATAAGAACCAATTTATTATTCACAATAATCAATTACAATCGTTTTGTTGTGGACTGAATCAAAGTACTGTGACGGTGTTCAACTCTACGAATCAATTCGAATATAAGCTATCTTGATGATAAACTAGCCCAGTTCATCTAGGACTAATGTACTATCCGATTAATAATAATAGTTGCACATGTACTGAAGGTTATTTAATAATTTTTGAATAAGCTGAACTCATCCCTTCTAACAAAAAGAGGAAAAACAACACAATTGATCGAAAATTATATCTGTGGATTGAGTAAATAAGTAAATTGAAGTTTTGGGTTGGTGAGAGATAAAATTTTGAGATTGACTGTTGATATATAGAAAGAGAATGAACTTTATATTTGTTCCTTTTAAGCTTAGCTGTGACAATGAATATCTCAAAATGCTAATTTCCTGTCATGTCTTTTAGGAGCCAATGCACATATAGTTAATTAATAAGACGACTCATAAATTGAATAATAAATGAATGAATATAAGCAACGACGTCTGCAGATGAGATGTAACATTGTCTTATGGAAATTAATCAGTAAATGCAATTCGCACTGAAAGATATGAAATCTAGACCAAATTCGCTATTTGAAAATTAAACGATTTTCTATTGCTTTCATTCAGTTTTGTATTTTTAATTTTTCATGCAATGAACTTCAAAATTAATCTTCCATAAAATTATGAATATAAAAAAGTGAAAAATATAAATAACTACGAATTTCCGTGAGTACCTTAGTTCAGATGCGTTTAATTTGTACTACATTGGTAGTTTGTACAACGCAATAGCACAACAGAAACTACTTTTGTTTTATGCGTACACAGCAAGAATAATATGGTTTTTTCACTTAAATTTTAACACAAGGTTAATTTTAGTGGTGAGTTGACCCCAAATTAAAGAATGAAACTACTTACTCAAGTGGCATCGTAAAAAAGCGAGAGAAGAAAATAAAACTCGAATATTCAGCAAGAAATAACAAACAAATGACTTTGTGTTTCTTGAAAGTCGAACCAAGTGGCATAGAAAATTAAGATTTGTGAACTCATATTGTCTTGATCAAAATCATTTATATTTTTGAACTCTCCCTTTCCACCATTATGTCTAAAGTCTTAAGACCGTCAAATTTTCATGCTGAAGGGAATTGGAAGGCGCTTATACAGGTTTGCAACATAATATGAAAGACTGAGTTCCTCATGCATATGTTGTCTGTACTTGCCATAAATTGAAATTTATTTTTAAATATAAAGTATCGTGCAAAAAGAAGAAGGATATGAGGAATTCTTCGAAACTGTTCAATGTATGCAACAATTTTTTAGTCTTAGTAAGAATCGATGCGACTATCAACAAAGGGCTTAGGTGAAATGTCCACAAACACTGAAAGCCCTGAAGTCGCTTCACTTTTTGAAAGGTATGATTCACAAAACAAACGTTTTGTGATGTTAATTTGCCTTTCGTGCAATTGCAGTCGAATAAAATGGAGCTTCTGTTGGCACATGATCAGATGTAATATACATTGTTGGTCATAGACAAGTTGAGAAATGGATTTGATTCGGTAATGGAGAAGTTTAAGAGGTATA